>CM069858.1:50511659-51219159 GCA_036172795.1 Pelodytes ibericus | reverse complement strand
GAGGAGCTGGAGCTGTTTGGACGGGTCTGGAGCAGAGGAGCAGGTGTTGGCGTTTCTTTGACTGAATCCGGAGTTTCTGTCACCGATTCACTCTAGTCAGGTAAGTGTCACTGTCACTGGAGGTGGTCAAGTGGTTCATGTCTCCGACATCTGACCCGCCGGGGTGTGGGGGGGTGGGTCGACCGGACACTGCCTTAGGCATGAAGCCCACACAGGGTTCCATGACGACTTGTGCTTTGTCCCGCACACCGGACCCGGTTCACCTCGGGATGCGCACGCACAAGATGGAGCCGTTGAGCGAGCCAGCAAGCGAACACACAGCCCAAAACATGCCCAAGGGGTGCATGGACAGTTGGTACATTAATTGCCACCTAAAAAAAAAAAGTTTTTTTAAAAAGCTCCATGATCTTTAGGGGACCGGTCAGGCTTGCGACGCCCAGACAGGGTTCCACGACGACGGGTGCTTTTTACCTAGTCCAGTAAGGTGCACTGTTACTGGAGGTGGTCAAGTGGTTCATGACCAGGACACTTGACCCGGGGGGACGACGACACCGCCTTAATACCCTGGCGCATTTTTCATGGCCACTACTGCATATGTAAGTACTCTGAACTGCACAGCGCCATCTAGAGCTCAAGTACAAATTATATACATCTTATGCAGTATATGCTGTTGTATTTCCCAACACCCCTTCTCAACGGCATATGAATAATTACATGACATTCAGCTTCTTTTGTAGCAAACGATGATGCTCCTTTGGCAACGGTTTGGTTAGTGCATCTGCAGTCATCTCTTCTGATGGGAAATACTTAATGTCAATAACTCCATGCTCTTGTGTGTCCCTGAGCAGATGATGCTTTACATCAATGTGCTTGGTTCTGCGATTTACCCTTTCCGATTGTGCCAGTTTTGTGCATCCCTGACTGTCTTCAAGGATGAGTATGGGTTTAGACATGTCCAGTTCGCTTCTTGACATGCTTGTGCTGCTGCTAGATATTATGATTCAGTTGAAGAGAGTGCAACAGTCACTTGTTTTCGACTAGACCAGTTTATAGTTCCTTTACATGCTGGAAGATGTAGCCACGTGTAGATTTACGGTCAGTGGTGTCTCCAGCCCAATCAGCATCTACATATCCGATTAATTTGGGGTTTGACGTTCGAGTTGTTCCCTTTAGGTACTGTATCACTCTCTTTACTGCATTCCAGTCACATTGATGATGTGTTGCAACTTTTCTGCAAAGTATACCCACTGCTGCTGTAATGTCTGGTCTTGTTACGGTAGCAATGTATAGCAATTTTCCAATGGCCTTGCGGTAATTATCATTGTTGGGTAACAAATTTTCTCTTCCACTGTTTTTCTGATAATCAGGTTCCATTGGATTTTCCACTTCATAATCTTTTCACTTTGGTTGAGAAGATAGCTTCCATCTTCTTCCCTCTCTATTTGAATACCTATGTAGTGACTGATGTTCCCTAGCTCTTTAATCTCAAAGTTCTGCTTCAATTTGTGAACTATTTTGTCATAATCCCCTTCTTCAAAACAAATGATAATGTCATCAATATAAATTAGAATGTATATCCATTTGTTTTCTTGATTCTTTGAATAAAGACATGGATCTGCTTTACTTCTTGAAAATCCTTCTTTTGTGAGTATATCATTAATTTTTTCATTCCACATTCTTGTAGCCTGTTTGAGCCCATAGAGGCTTTTTTGAAGTTTACATCCAAGGTTGTGTCCTTTTTCGAACCCTGGTGGCTGTTCCATATAGAGATCTACCTTGATGTCTCCTTATAGGAAAGCGGTTTTGACGTCCAGATGCTTCATCTGCATTCTTTTTCCGGCTGCAATGCTAAGGAGTGCTCTGATGGTCGTGTGCTTTACTACTAGAGCAAATATTTTTCATCATAATCTTCTCCATATTTCTGGGAGTATCCTTTGGAAACTAATCTTGCCTTGTATCTGAGGATATTTCCTTCTGCATCATATTTCACTTTGAAAGTCCATTTGCTTCCCATAGTTTTGAGATCGGAAGGAGCTCAGTGAGGGACCAGGTTTTGTTTTCCTAAAGTGATTTTATTTCTTCTTCAGCTGCCTCTCTCCACTGATTGGCTTCTCTTTTTGGAAATTGTTTGATGTCTTCCCAGGATGTTGGTTCATGTATTCCATATGTCTTAGCAGTGTAGTCAACCTGTATTCAGGCTCATCCAAGCTGTCTCCAGGCTTTTTCAGTTTTCTTGCTGCATTTTGCTATTCTGTTCTGGTTCTTTGTTATTCTTGTTCCTGGGTTCTTTAATGTTCTGTTTTACTTGTGTTCTGATTACCTCAGTCCCGGCCACATGGTGGCATATTTCAGTCCCGGCCACATGGTGGCATATCCTAGTTTCAGGCCACAGTAGTGGCATTTCCAAAGTCCTTGTCATTAGCGGCTCCTGCCTAGCCTGGCCACATAGCGGCACCTGCCTTAGCCTAGCCATAAGACTGGCACCTGCCTAAGTCTGGCAATAGAGCAGTACCTACCCAAAACTAGCAATAGTCCGGTACCTACTGAGTCTAGCCCAACTGGCACCTGCCTAAGTCTAGCTAGTCCAGTACCTGCCAAAGCCTAGCCATGAACCGGGACCTGCCTGAGTCTGGCTAGTGTCTGGCACCTGCACAGTTGGCCCCAGAGTGGCTTCTGCAGTCTTGAGTTCCTTCAGTGGAATATCCTGTCCTAGAGTTCCTTCAGTGGAATGCCTAGTCCTTGAGTCCCTTCAGTGGGATGACCTGTCCTGTCCCTTTAAATGTAACCCGTTGTTAGTTTCCAGTTCCTGCAGTATTCTTATGTTATTATTCTGCATCCCTGTGCCTTGCCTTGTACTGTTTATTCTTAGTTGGTTTCTGTTTTATCTTGCTCCTCATGTCTTGCTTCTGTCCTGTAGCCCTGCACTCTGTATTTTAGTTCTGCTCTCCCTCGGTCACTTTTCTGTTTTAGCTCTGCTTGGCTATCATCTAGTACAGCAGCTGCTTCACAGGGCCTGGTCATGGCTGCAAAAACTTAGGGTCCCAAACCTCCAAGTGATTGCAGTTACCCAGCACCAGGTCCTGTGTCTCCACCCTGCACTGTAGCTCCTGATCTCGGGCACTCAGGGTCCCTTTACCATCCTGGACCCCGTGCGTTACACAGTGTATGACAGCCTGCAGGGTGGTATTTCTTTTGTCACCCTAGTGGATCGTCTGATTTCTGGTTCTTCGGTAGGTTCTATTGGTTTTTCCATTGTAAGTTCCACTACTTGTTCTGACTCTTGTGCATTTTTACTTTGGTCAACGTCTCTTGCTAATTGAGTGGGCAAATTCTCTTCACAGCTTTCTAGGATCGTTTTTTCCGATACTTCGCTTTCATCAAAACAAACACTGCAACTTATTGTGACCTTGTTGGTCTTTGGGTGAAGGATTCGATATCCCTTACTTTGTTCACTGTAGCCCACCAGAATACCTTCTACAGCTTTGTTCTCCAACTTGGAACGTTTCTCTCTTCAAACATGGGCATATGCTTTACAGACGAACACTCTGATATGTCCTATACTGGGTTTTGATCCATTCCACATTTGGTATGGGGTACCTTCAATGGTTTTTGATGGTAGCCTGTTCTGTATGTTGCAGTCATTATTGCTTCTCCCCAGTGCTTGTTATGTAAGTTGACATCTGAAAGTATGCATCTGGCCATTTCTGTGAGAGTTTTTTTTTCTTCTTTCTGCTACACCATTTTGTTCAGGGGTGTTTGGTACAGTTGTTTGGTGTACTACACCTTGTGATAGACCCCCCCCCCTCGCAAAATCCTTTATGACTTCTGGGTTTCGGTGCCCCAATCTTCTATCTCACAGGTGAATACACTTGTCATGTACATTATGAGTTGTTGCTTTGGCTTGTTCACTTGAAGTGATGAGTTTGTACAGGTGTTCATTCAACCTTCCTTTTGCTAGGATTTGTTTTCTGTTTCGAATTGTGCATTCATTGCCTCGGAACTGAACTGTGAGTCCATTTTTAGCAAGGTTTTCACTGATAGGAGGCTTCCTTCTAGGCTTGGATCATACAGAATATTCTTTACAAGGATGCTTTAATTACCCCCTGAAAGTGTGATGCAATTCAGGAACCCTTGACCGTTACCTTCCGCTGTAATACTTTCACCATTTGCTAGGAAGACTTTGTCTTTTGCACTGTAATCAATTTCTGTAAAAAATGTTTCATCACTTGTCATGTGACTTGCTGCCCCTGAGTCAATGCACCACCCATGTGCTGTGCTATTCTGAGTTACTTTAAAGGTGCCACCCCCTGATGCACCTGCAGTTTCCTTTCTGACTGTTTTAACTCTTTCTCTTGTGGGTGGCTCTTTCCTTTGCTGCTCAGCTTTCCAGAATGAGCAGTTCTTTTTCAGGTGACCGGCCTTTTTGCACCAAAAACATACCCTGGTTTCTTTGCTTTGTCTTGTGCCTTCATGCACCTTTAGAGCTACTTCTGATCTCTTATTCTCTTCAATATGCATATTTTCATTTCTTCTGTTGTATTCATCAATTAATTTTCCTATAACATATTCTAGTGTTAGTTTCTGCTCTGGTCTAGTTTCTAGAGCATTTATAAGGGCACCATATGACTCTCGAAGGCTGCATAGTAATAATGCTACTATATGATTGTCTTACATTTCTTCACCTATTGCATGTAGCTGTTCCACAATCTGTAGCATAGCATTCACATGTTCGTGCATGTCCTGGCCTTTATCCAGCCTCATCTTATACAGTTTGCGCAGCAGATATAGTCTACTGTTTAAGTTTGAACGCTCATGCAGTTTTTTGTAATGCAGTCCACATACCTTTAGCTGTGTTTTCTTTTCTTATATGAATGAGTTTATCATCCTCCATTAATAGGCTTTTAACTGCTTTTGCTTGCCTGTTATTTTTGTCCCATTCTTCATGGTTGTCAGTGGGTCTGTTTGTATCCAGTCCCTGCCACAAGTCATCTTTGGATAACAGCATTTCGAGCATGAATTTCCACAGCTGGTAGTTGGTTTTGTTAAGCTTGGCTATTGCAAACCACATCTGAACCACTTACCATCTTTCAGTAAATTGGATGTAGGCCAATGTTAAGTCTATGGAGACAGTACCAAGGCCGGTATTTTTCTGAAGAAAAGGTGGCAACCCTAATTGAATAAATTCATATGAATGGAGACTCTGTCTCCGTATAGTTAAATGCCCACAGCCTATAAACCGAACGTTCGATTTATAGGCTGTCGGCTTTTAACTATACGGAGAGGAATTTAGGGAGGAATTTAGCTATTATAAAAATACCCAATGTCCTCCAGAAATAAAAAATAAAAAAATGTGAGATTTAAAAAATAATACCAGAAATAGCCCCGTGGGCTGGGAACCACCCAAATAACTTCATATGCATATGTGGTGACAAGGTTGGTGGGGATACATATAAGGAGAAAGAGACAGGAGTGGGAGAATATACAAGATACAATAAGGGAAAGAGTTGGCAGTGGTTGGGGAAATATATAAAACACACAAGAAGGAAAAAATATACCGTATTTGCTCGATTATAAGACGAGGTTTTTTTCAGAAATTTTTTTTCTGAAAACTACCCCTCGTCTTATAATCGAGGTCTTCTTATAATCTGACCTCAAATTGAGGTCAGATTATAAGACATGGATCCAGGTCCCCAGCAGAGCTGCAGGGGACCTGGATCCCCCTCTCTGACAGCAGGGGAAGTCTGCGCGATGAGCGCAGACTCCCCTGCTTCCACCCGGCACGACCGCCGGGGCTTCTGTGAAGAAGCCGGGTACTTCCGCTTTCGTCACAGAAGTCCCGGCGAGCGTGCCGGGCGGCAGCAGGGCAGTCTGCGCTCATCGTGCAGACCTCCTCTGCTGCCCCACTAGCCACCAGGGTAAATCGGGCAGCGGGGGGATGTCTGCACGATACGTGCAGACATCCTCCATGCTGCCCGACACGGCAGACTATTATGACGGACCAGCTGTCCGTCATAACAGAGTGCCGTGTCGGGCAGCATGGAGGATGTCTGCACGTATCGTGCAGACATCCCCCGGCTGCCCCCACTAGCCACCAGGGATCGACTTCAAGGTGAGGGGGAGGGAGGGGGCAGAGAGACAGGGGGTGGGGGGGGCAGAGAGACAGGGGGAGGGAGGGGGGCAGAGACAGAGACAGGGGGAGGGAGGGGGGCAGAGAGAGGGGGAGGGAGGGGGGCAGAAACAGAGACAGGGGGAGGGAGGGGGGGAGACAGAGCAACAAGGGAAGGGAGGGGGGAAGAGAGCTACAAGGGGGGGAAGAGACAGAGGGAGGGGGCAGAGAGAAACAAGGGGGGGAGAGACAGAGGAGAGGGGGGAATCAAAGGGAGGGGGAGAGAGACAAAGCTGGGAGCAAGGGAAAGAGAGGACAGAATTGGCACATAAAAGGAAATAAAAACAAATGCATTTTTTTGATATAATTTTTTATTAAAAAAGCAATTTACATGTGAATATATACAAGTTTAACTTTTTTCCTATAGTGTAGTCTTATATTCAGGCTTTTAGTTTTTTTCCTAAAGGAATATCCAAAGTTTGGGGGGTCGTCTTATAATCAGGGTCGTCCTATAATCGAGCAAATACGGTAACACACAAAAAGGGGGAAAGAGATGGTGGGGGAATATAACACATTCAGGGCCTGCCTTTTGGTTTCACACAGGTCGCACGGTTCGGGTGTGCGACCTGTGCGAAAATTTTCCCTCACCAGCCCTCTGCACGGTCGCACTTGAACTGTGTGAATCGCACCGGGTGAGAGGTGAAGATCTGCCCCCACAGCTGCTTCACTGAAGAGTTCTGAAGAGCTCAGTAAGTGCTGCACACACCCTCTGTGCGTGGTGAAGCTCTCCAGTGAAGCAGCAACTTCAAGCGAGAAGGGAGGGGGGAGAGAGAACAGAAGGGGGGGCAGATATGGGGGGCGACATATATAGGAGGAGAGAGAACAGATTGGGGTGAAGAGAGATCAGTTTGTGGGGATAGAGAGAGAACATACATGGGGAGAACAAATATGGGAAGAGAAAGAACAAATGGGTGGGGGAGAGAACAGATTGGGGGACAGAGAGAAAACAGATATGGGAGAGGAAGAGAGAGAACAGATATGGGGGAGGAAGAGAGAACAAATGGGGGAGAGAAAACATATATGTCGAAGAGAGAACGGATTGGGAGAGAGAGAGGGAACAGATATGGGGGAAAGAACAGCTACGGGGAGCAGAGAGAACAAATGGGGTGGAGAAGATAAAAGTTTGGGGGGAGGAAGAGAGAGAACAGATATGGGGGGAGGAAGAGAGAGAACAGATATGGGGGAGAGAGACAGAACATATATGGGGGGAGAGAGAACAAATATGGGGGGAGGAATAGAGAGAACTGATATGGGGCAGAGAGACAGAACATATATGGGGGGAGAGAGAACAGATATGTGGGGGAAAGAGAGAACAGATATGGGATGAGAGAGAGACAGAGAACAGGTATGTGGGGAGGTAAGAGAGAATAGATATGTGGAAAGATAGACCATATATAGGAGGAAAAGAGATAGAACATATTTGGGACGAAGAGGAGAGAGACAGACACAGGAAAGGAGAGGAAAGAGACTTGGAAGGAAAGAGACAAGGAAGGAAGAGGAGAGAGCCAGGCATGAGGCAGGAGAGGAGGGGGGGGGGGTGTGTCACAGGGTTGGCCAGTACAGGATGCCTGAACACATAAGACTGGCCCTGAACACATAAACGGGAGAAAGAGATGGTGATAGATTATAACACATAAAGGAGGAAGAAAGAAGGCAGGGGAGGAGGAAGAAAATACAAAAAGGGGGAAAGTAGATGGAATGGATGTAGGAAATGTGGGTTCTATTCTTTAGAAAATGTGGATTATTTTTTCCTTTCACAGGGCACCTTTGAGTGCCATGGGGCAGGGAGTGAAAATCACACTGGGATGATTTTTTTTCAGGTGAAACATCCCCCAGTGCCTGGGCAGGGTAGAGGTGGTAGTGGGGTAGGTTGGGAAAAAATATTTCATTTATTTGAATTATATGTGGCCTGGGGGCATTTTTTTTAGAATAGGAGGATTAATGTAAAAACAATTTGGATTCCCTGAGCTGAAGATAGGGCTTGAGGGTGTTTCAGACTTCAAGAACATGTAGCTGTTTTATTCACAGAACGCCCTTTGGGGGGTGTTAAAAATATATATATATATATTATTGCGGCCTGGGGGACTTTCTGCAGCCCCCAGATCCTAACATTATTTATTACTGGGATCTGGGGGATAGACCCGGAGGGTGGCAATTATTATTTTTTTTATTGGGGTTTGGGGGGGGGGTGATCTTAATGTATTTACATTTGTAAAAATGTTATTTAAATTTGCCTTCTTGGAGCACATTTGGGGTTGAACAGGGCACATTGGGTAGCTGAAAACATATGGTTTAAAAGGCAACACCTCCAATGTTTTGGTTTCTAAACGGTCAGAACAGCTGATTCGGACCTGAACTGTGGCATACAAAGTAGCCACATTTTGAGGATCATTTGGATTTAACTAATATGCCCGATTTGAATCTAATTCGGAATGGATCAGTGCATACTGAGTAGACCCCATAAGAAGTCTATGTCCAAACCCACCTAGGTCCAGCCATCCCTAACAGTGTTACTACAACCACCTTCCCTTTGATCTTTTTATTCTCTCATGTGTCTCATGTCCCTCTAGATTGCAAGCTTGCACACAGGGCTCTCTGCCTTCATCTACACTTAATATGGAGTCCCCCTTTGTCCTCTGTAAAAAACGCTATGTAAATTGTTGGCAACATATAAATAAATGTTAATGTTATGTAAATCTAGCCACCTCTATGATCTAAAGGTTGTAGTGAGTTGGACAGGGAAAGAAATGCTCATTTGAAGAGATTTTTCTATAAAAGCATTAGGACACTTTAAAGCTCCCAATACAGAACTGGGATGTATCGCTCTCATTAAACAACCCCCATGTCAACAAGTGTTTCATGTTATTAACCCCTTAGTGACAAGACATTTTCACCTTGACTTTCCCTTGGTGACAATGGCTGTTTTGACATTTGCAATTTTATTCTTTCTCACATACAGTACCCACACAAATTATATGTTGTTTTTATCGTCATAAGAAGGTCTTTCATTTGATACCATTATGTTCATCATATCTTATAATTTACTACAACAAAAATCATAAAATATGATGAAAAATTTAAAACCCCCCACTTTTTCTAACTTTGACCTAAAATATAATTTACACAAATAAAATCATTAAAAAAGACCCCATCTAAATAGTTTATAAATCTTGTCCCGAGTTCAAAAATATGCATTTTCCATATTTATCCGTATTTTTTTGCGAGTTATGGGGCATAACTCCTATATTGAACTTTTGACCCAAACCCAAAATTTAACCCTAACACTAAATTTAACCCCAACTCTAATCCTTATAATATCCATTAATATGTTTTAATTTTAATTTAATTTTTATCCCTATCCCTTATGCTAAAAATTATTTAATTTTAACCCTATAGGCTAATCTAATTATATAACCAGTTTTTAATTAATTAAATATTTATTTTAAATTTTTTCCATTGATATGCTACTTAACTACCACTAAGGGAAGTCAAGTAGCATATTCAGAGTGACGGAAGTGAAGTTACTTTCACTTCCAAAGCTCAGACCGGCAGAGGGCATAGCCATATTGACGGAGCAGCATGCTCCGTCAATATGGCTCCCATGATCGCCCCGTGGGGCGATCGTGGGTGCCCCAGAGCAGAAATTCCGGTGCTGGCTATTGCCTCGACATCGAGGCAATATACCAGCACCGTTAAAGCGGTTTTCAGGATCGTAATGAATTTCCCACTTAAAGCATTATAAAAAAAGACAGTAATGGAAAAGATCAAGCTAACAGTATTTATTAGCCCAATGGCACTACATAAAAAACACATAACATAATGCATTCGAGTTAGTTTACATTAGATAAATGGATCAACAAGTACACAAACTGGCATTTTGTGGTAATAGCTATGACAACAAGGAGTTAGATGTATTTCTCAAATCTGAATTTTTTTTTTACACTGATTTTTGATCACTGTTTCCATGTTGACTGACATGCACATTATATACCTTACTGGCTATTGTATGATATAGAGCACAAATTAAGGGTTTAAAACTGCAAATATAAATAACTAACTGTTGAGTTGGAAAAATACCTCAGAAACTATTAGATACTGATAGCTTATAGTCCTCTACATATCCCAACATAAAAAAATTTAGCTTAAAGTGAGCGCAAACTAAAACAAATTTTGTTAAATAAATGACCACATTAACATGAATAAAATATTTTTTTAAATGTTTTGATTCTTTCAGTAAGCCTTTGCATGCTATTAAATGTGTTTGAACATTTATCTCTGAAGAGAGTCTCCATTTCAAAATGTTTTGTTGGCTTATGTGTTTATTCACTAAAATTCTACTTTGGAGGTCGACTTTGATTTTGAATGATGTTACTGATAGTGTAGGTAAGGGTTAAAAGTGATTACACACAAAACCTTTGTACCGTTTACACCTAGTGACATTTTACAAGAGCTGATTGTATTCAATCCTTGTATTTTGGTACAGCAAAACTATTTACGGTCCAGCAAAATACATTTTATAATCATAAACTAACAAAATCCTGAGGAAATCCCAGAGAGAGAGAGAGCAAGCGAGAGAGAGTAAACATCAAGTTTTGAAAAACTATGTTTTCTGCCCACATGGGTTTGTTAAAAGAACCGACACAATATAATCAGAGTGTCCTAGGTTATGTAAGAAGAGATAATTTTATGTCTATATACTGTAATAAAATATTATTAATCAATGTTAAGACAGAAGGTGTACCAAAAATATTGGTAATGTTTGTTATGCAGAGTACACAGAGATAAAAAGAAAAATTAATGATGAAAAGGAGTAGAAATACATTTACCAGGAGTAGTAATGGTAATTTGTGTAACTCCAAATTCTAAAACACAAGTGTCATCTTATGAGTTAATAATCATTGATAATTATTCATTGAATAATCATGATCATTACTTTTATAATGAACTGTTAGTTTCTGGTACCATCCAATTTGCTGCAAAACATGCTTCATGGTTGAAAGTATTACAGGAACAACCTAAGTCAACTTTGAAGTTTGCCTCTTCAAATAAGGCTCCTTCTGATAAACAATGGGTTATACAGGGAAACTATACAGAGAATTTCAAACTAGGGTAAAATGTGAAGAACCCAAGATAAAGGAAAAAAAGTTAAATCATTTGTACTAAACTGTGTTATAGGTTCAAAAAGGAAATGTAATAAATCAATTCATGTATACACTGGTCAGTGTGAATGTTTAATAAATAAGAACAGTAACTGCTTTTTTATGTCTTTTATATAAGAAAACAGATGATATTTTTCTGGCCTGCAACTACTGAATGGTGTTTAAAAGGTGCAGTACCTTTGAACTGACATTATAGATTTGGATCATCAACCCAAGGAGGACTTTATTTCATGGACTAAATCAAATTGATATGTAAAATGTATGCAATTGTACAGGATAATAATAATGACACTATTATTAATGATTTTAGATACAATAGGTGACCAAGGTATAGGTGTGGCCGAAAGGAAGAGTTCTGTTTAAATCCACTTGTTTTATATACAAATTTAGCTCCGTTCGTGAATTTCTGCATTGCTAATGGCCTGCTGGTTTTGAGATGGCTCCAGGGTGTCTCAGGATGTATCCCAGAGACAATAGGACAATGGGCCTGAGACATCCTGGCAAGTTATGGATTAAAAGTAATTCGTTTAAGGGTTCAAGGGAGGGGATCTTAATTAGGGTCAGGAAGGTTATCAGTCAGGGCTATTTCAGCTGTAATTTGTGGAGTGAATAATTCTAATGTTTATTTTCATTGGGAGCTTAATACTTTATTTGGTGTGCTGGGGGAAGCTGGGTTGGGATTATACTGTAATCCATTTATCTCTCCGGATGACGGGAGGAGTTCTGACAGAGCATAAAAAGAATGATTTGAACGCTGATTAAATACACTGATTTTACCCCTTCATGAAGTCTCGCTCATGTTTGGGGAACTGGGATTTTATATTCATTTTGCAACGTATTTCGGCTGTTTATTCGGGAGTAAGCTGCACAGGGCTCATTTATTATATATGGGTTCCTTTACACTGGTGGCAAGCGGCGGGATTTCTACCGAATGGATTTATTTCATTTAACCGAAAAGGAAGTGAATGGCGCATAGATACGAACGGCTGAAACGAACAACACTTAAAGAACTGCTGGAAGCTCGAGGCATAGTGGCAAGCAACAAGCCGAAAGCCACGATAATAGCACAATTACTGGAGAGCGACCGAACCAGCGAGGTACAAATGGCGAATGCAGAAGAAACAGAGTTTCAGAAAGATGTGAGATGGAGACTCAGCTTGGTAGGACCGAATCCTGCACCAGAGATTGTGGCAGAGGCGTCGCTAGGGGGGGGCTACTGGGGCTATAGCCCCGAATCTCCAGTGCATAGCCCCGAATGGAGACTCTGGGGCTAAAGCATACTTTAGCCCCGAGACTCCAGGGCTATGACTGTTTAAAAATAAAAATAAAAAATCTCCCCCGCAGAGCTTTCCCCCGTCTGGGACATAGTCCCAGAATCGGAGGTTTATGCTCGTGCGGGGGGGGGGGGGGGGTGAGGAGGAGAGGCGCTGCTGCTGGCCCCTGCAAGTGCCTGCGGTGACCGCACCTCCTGGCCATACTGACAGCGCGACGGGAGCAAGCTCCGCCCCGTCGCACTGTGAGTCTGGCTGCGCGCCGGATGGGACATCCGGCAGAAGAAAGTAAGTGCCCCGTCCTCCTCCCTGCAAACAAAGGTATTTAGCAGGGAGGGGGACCAACGCTATAAGGTTTTTTTTTTTTTTTTAATTTAAATATTAAAAAATGTGTGTTAGTGTCTGTGTGTAAGTGTGACTGTGTGGGTGAAGCAATGTGTATAAGTGTGTGTGTCAGGGTGTTTGCATAAGTGTATGAGGGTGTGTGTGTCAGGGTGTTTGTATGAGGGTGTGTGTGTCAGGGTGTTTGCATAAGGTGTTTGCATAAGTGTATGAGGGTGTGTGTGTGTCAGGGTATTTGCATAAGTGTATGAGGGTGTGTGTGTGTCAGGGTGTTTGCATAAGTGTATGAGGGTGTGTGTGTCAGGTTGTGTATGTGTAAGTGTGTGTGAGAAAGATATAGACGCTGTGGGAGATATAGACGCTGTGGGAGAGAGAGACGGAGAGTGGGAGGGAGAGTGTGAGAGAGAGAGAGACGGAAAGTGTGTGAGAGAGAGACGGAGAGTGTGTGAGAGAGAGAGACGGAGAGTGTGTGAGAGAGAGAGACGGAGAGTGTGTGAGAGAGAGAGAGAGAGACGGAGAGTGTGAGAGAGAGAGAGACGGAGAGTGTGAGAGAGAGAGAGAGACGGAGAGTGTGAGAGAGAGAGAGAGACGGAGAGTGTGAGAGAGAGAGAGAGAGACGGAGAGTGTGAGAGAGAGAGACGGAGAGTGTGAGAGAGAGAGACGGAGAGTGAGAGAGAGAGAGACGGAGAGTGTGAGAGAGAGAGAGAGACGGAGAGTGTGAGAGAGAGAGAGAAAGACAGAGAGTGTGAGAGAGAGAGAGAGAGACGGAGAGTGTGTGAGAGAGAGAGAGATGGAGAGTGTGGGAGAGAGAGACGGAGAGTGTGGGAGAGAGAGAGAGAGAGAGAGGGAGAGGGAGAGTGAGCGAGAGAGGGAGAGGGAGAGTGAGCGAGAGAGAGAGAGACGGAGAGTGTGAGCGAGAGAGAGACGGAGAGTGTGAGCGAGAGAGAGACTGAGAGTGTGAGAGAGAGAGGCGGAGAGTGTGAGAGAGAGAGAGATGCTGTGTGAGAGAGAGAGAGAGATGCTGTGTGAGAGAGAGAGACGGAGAGTGAGTGAGAGAGAGAGATGCTGTTTGAGATAGAGAGACGGAGAGTGTGTGAGAGAGAGAGATGCTGTGTGAGATAGAGAGACGGAGAGTGTGAGAGAGAGAGAGACGGAGAGTGTGAGAGAGAGAGAGATGCTGTGTGAGATAGAGAGACGGAGAGTGTGAGAGAGAGAGAGATGCTGTGTGAGATAGAGAGACGGAGAGTGTGAGAGAGAGAGAGATGCTGTGTGAGATAGAGACGGAGAGTGTGTGAGAGAGAGAGAGATGCTGTGTGAGAGAGAGAGACGGAGAGTGTGTGAGAGAGAGAGAGAGAGACGGAGAGTGTGTGAGAGAGAGAGACGGAGAGTGTGAGAGAGAGAGACGGAGAGTGTGAGAGAGAGAGACGGAGAGAGTGTGAGAGAGAGAGACGGAGAGTGTGTGAGAGAGAGAGAGAGACGGAGAGTGTGAGAGAGAGAGAGACGGAGAGTGTGTGAGAGACGGAGAGTGTGTGAGAGAGAGAGAGAGACGGAGAGTGTGTGAGAGAGAGAGAGAGACGGAGAGTGTGTGAGAGAGAGAGAGAGACGGAGAGTGTGTGAGAGAGGGAGAGAGTGTGAGAGAGAGAGGTGGTGTGTGTTAGAAAGAGAGTGAGAGAGACAGGGTGCGTGAGAGAGAGAGAGACGGGGTGAGATTGTGTGCGACTGTGCTCATCTGAGCTCAAGCCCCTGATCATTTGTTGACCTAGCAACGCCCCTGGATTGTGGTACAAATCATGGCACAAGCTTCGGAAGCAGAGAGTCGCCGGGAAGCACGGGAGACCAGAGAAAGATCACCACAAATGGATATACTGTCACTACCAGGATCATCTATGGGCCGGCCACGTAAGATAAATTATGCTGCTTTTAACATTTTTATAGAAAGCGAAATGGATATTGATAATTATCTGCAGGACTTTGAAAGACAGTGTGTATTAGAAGATGTGGATAAAACTAATTGGCTTGCAATATTGAGCAGCAAGCTATCAGGCAGAGCAGCAGAAGCCTTTAGAGCGGTACCTGATGTGGACATGCAAAATTATGAAAAAGTGAAGGAGATTTTGTTAGCCCGTTATGCAGTTACACCGGAGATACACAGGAGAAAATTCCGGTCTCTCCGGAAGCAGGGCAAAGACTCTTACACAGAGTGGGCATTCCACATGCACCGCGCTGCCAGTAACTGGATGCAGGGATGCCAGGCGACTACACTGGAGGATGCATTACAATTGTTATTATTGGAGCAGTTTTTTGACCACACTCCTACAGATACCAGGGATTGGGTCAGAGACAGAAAGCCGCTGTCAGTAGAAGAGGCAGCACGTCTAGCAGCTTCAGGATTTCGACCGCGGTATCACGCTCAAGCTCCAGCACCGCAACCGAAACCAGTACCACTGGTGAGTCAACCTACTTCCACTGGGGTTCAGAAAACTGAACCGATGTGTTTTGGGTGGAAGCAGGTGGGACACATAAGACCTAATTGTCCACACCGTAATACTGATCGATGGGGGTGAGCACCAGCCCCACCAACGAGAGCAGCTGCTCATTGTGTACAAGAGGATTACAACTATTCTACGCAAGGGGGGGACCACACTAATTCAGAGAATTGGTCCATGCTACACGAGGTCAACCCAGTTCAAGCAGCAGATGACAATCGGGCGCACCATCGACAGACCGTGCGACCTAATGGGCAGGAAGCCAGAGGACTGAGAGACACTGGAGCTACGATAACTCTGGTACAACAACACCGCGTCAAATGTCCCAACATACTGGACGCTCCGTGGCTGTAAGGGTGGCGGGGGGGGGGGGGGGCTATTCACAAGTTACCCACTGCCATGGTACACATTGACTGGGGCACCGGTGCTAAGGCTGTGGAGGTGGGCATCATGCCAGAGTTACCGGCGGAGGTTTTGCTGGGAAACAATTTGGGGTGCTTGACTTCTCAATTTATACAGCCGACTACAGCAGGAGCGCTCCCAGTCACAACCAGACAACAGGCACGAGCTATGGACACCTCACACTCCACGGATGACCTGGTAGGCACTAATAATGCTTCTGTAGATTCTAGTCCTAACATGTATTGGGGCACTCCCACCGACTTTGGGCAGGCTCAGAGGGAGGATAGCCCTTTAAGTGGGTACAGGAGGGAGGCAGATAAACCCCAGGGAGACGTAGGACAGGAAAGGTTCCAGTGGGAAAAAGGTTTGCTATATCTGATAACCGAGGGGGCGGGAGGAGGAGCCCGACAGGTGATGAAAAAACAGTTAGTGGTACCCCGCAAATATAGGGCAGAGTTATTACGGATTAGCCACGATATACCCTTAGCATGACATCTAGGGATTAAGAAAACTCGAGATAGGTTGACTCAGACATTTTTTTGGCCCAAGATTTACAAAATTATTGTAGAACCTGTGATGTATGCCAAAAAGTAGGAAAGAGGGGTGACCACCCCCGAGAGAAATTAAGATCTCTTCCCATAATAGAGGAACCTTTTTTCAGAGTGGCAGTGGATTTGGTAGGACCCCTTAGTAAGCCTAGTCCATCGGGTAAGAAATATATTCTTACGGTGGTGGACTATGCTACACGCTACCCGGAAGCTATAGCCTTACCTAATATCACTGCTGAAACCGTAGCTGAAGCTCTCATCAAAGTATTTACTCGAGTTGGATTCCCTAGGGAAATAGTATCTGACCAAGGGACCCAATGCACAGCGGTAGCTACTCAGCATCTCTGGCAGAGCTGCGTAGTAAAACCCATACTGAGTTCTCCTATCATCCCCAGACGAACGGGCTCTGCAAACGTTTTAATGGCACTCTAAAACAGATGCTAATCACGTTCACAGAGACCTGTCGGAACTGGGAAAAGTTCCTTCCCCACCTGCTGTTCGCATACCAGGAGGTACCCCAGGCATCCACCGGATTCTCTCCTTTCGAACTGTTATATGGAAGAAGAGTCCGAGGACCCCTGGAACTGGTTCGCGAGCACTGGGAAGGGGATATGGGAGAATCAGGCACGCCGATAGTACCATTTGTTTTAGAGTTGAGGGACGACTGCAGGCGCTTACTCAATCGGTAAGGGAAAACCTGCAGGCGGCTCAACAACGTCAGGAACACTGGTACGATAGGGGAGCTAGAGATCGTATTCTAGAGATAGATCAAAAAGTGTTAATCCTCAAACCGACCAAAACAGACAAGTTACAGGCCTCTTGGCAAGGGCCCTACAAAGTAGTAGCCAGGGTCAGCGACACTACGTACATAGTAACAGATTGTAACAATGAAAGAATACGCAGGTCCTTTCATGTTAATATGTTGAAACCCTACTTTTAGAGGCCATGGGGCGTCACTAGGGTTGGTGTCACCCGGTGCGGAAGCTCATGGTGTCACCCCCCTGGATTTCCTCCATACAATGCCAAACAGATTCCTTAGTAATGCCAGTTAGATGGTCTATTAACTATGCCACACACAGGAGCACATAACTATGCCACACACAGGAGCCCCATAACTTATGCTACACCAGGGCCCCATAACTTATGCAGCACCAGAGCCCCATAACTTATGCAGCACCAGAGCCCCATAAATTATGCCACACCAGAGCCCCATAAATTATGCCACACCAGAGCCCCATAAATTATGCCACACCAGAGCCCCATAAATTATGCCACACCAGAGCCCCATAAATTATGCCACACCAGAGCCCCACTATTTATGCCTCACCTCTGCCCAATTAATTATGCCACACACACAGGTGCCCCATAATTATGCCACACACACACAGGTGACCCATAATTATGCCACACAAAAGAGTCCCTTAATTACGCCACACAAAAGAGTCCCTTAATTATGCCACATATGGGGCCCAATAAATATGCCACACACAAGTGCCCCATAATTATGCACACATGAAACCGCCATTAATTATGCAACACACAGGAGCCCCACGAGGTGACACTCTTACAATTATAGATACCAGTAATATTGTGCCATTCAGATCCCAGTAGTATTGTCCCATTCAGAGCCCAGTAATATTGGGCCACTCAGAGCCCAGTAATAGTGTGCCAGTTAGATACCAGGAATATTGTGCCATTCAGAGCCCAATAGTATTGTCCCACTCAGAGCCCAGTAATTTTGTGCCAGTCAGATACCAGGAATATAGTGCCAGTCAGAGCCCAGTAATAGTGTGCCAGTCAGAACCCAGTAATATTGTGCCAGTCAGAGCCCAGTAATATTGTACCAGTAAGAGCCCAGGAATATTGTGCCAGTCAGACACCAGTAATATAGTGCCAGTCAGATACCAGGAATATTGTGCCAGTCAGATACCAGTAATATTATGCCAGTCAGAGCCCAGTAATATAGTGCCAGTCAGAGCCCAGGAATATTGTGCCAGTCAGAGCCCAGGAATATTGTGCCAGTCAGAGCCCAGGAATAGTGTGCCAGTCAGAGCCCAGGAATATTATGCCAGTCAGAGCACAGGAATATTATGCCAGTCAGATACCAGGAATAGTGTGCCAGTCAGAGCCCAGTAATATAGTGCCAGCCAGAGCCCAGTAATATTGTGCCAGTCAGATACCAGTAATATAGTGCCAGCCAGAGCCCAGTAATATAGTGCCAGCCAGAGCCCAGTAATATAGTGCCAGTCAGAGCCCAGTAATATAGTGCCAGCCAGAGCCCAGTAAAATAGTGCCAGTCAGAGCCCAGTAATATAGTGCCAGTCAGAGCCCAGTAATATAGTGCCAGCCAGAACCCAGTAATATAGAGCCCAGTAATATAGTGCCAGCCAGAGCCCAGTAATATAGAGCCCAGTAATATAGTGCCAGCCAGAGCCCAGTAATATAGTGCTAGTCAGAGCCCAGTAATATAGTGCTAGTCAGCGCCCAGTAATATAGTGCCAGCCAGATGCCCAGTAATATAGTGCCAGCCAGATGCCCAGTAATATAGTGCCAGCCAGAGCCCAGTAAAATAGTGCCAGTCAGAGCCCTGCTCGTTTTAAACCCCCCTCCTCCCCCCCTACCCCATCACTTACCGAATGGCTGCTCTGTGCTCCCGGAGGGACGCCTCCTCCGTGCAGTCTTCCCTCTTGCACGGAGGAGGGAAACACAGTCACCGGACGTAACGTCACATCCGGTTGCTGTAATTTTTTTTTTTTTTCTTTCCAGCGGCCGCGTCCAGCGGATGCGGCTGCCAGAAAAAAAGTTAAGCAGCGCGATGCGGGGGGGGGGGGGGGGGTGCCGGCAGCACGGGTGTCACCCGGTGCGGACCGCCCCCCCGCCCCCCCTCGGGACGCCACTGGAGAGGCCAGAGGAAGTCTCTGCAGTATGCGCTCAGGCGTTTGAAGATAGTGAGGGTATTCCCTTGCCCAACTTGCTCCACAAAGAACCCACCGGGGTGGAGCAGGTTGGACTAGGACCGGAGTTGAAACCAGAGGAAAGGGCACAGGCTACTCAGCTGTTACGGGAATTTCGGGATATGTTTTCTGCTCTCCTGGGCTACACGACGCAGGCAGTCCACCGGGTGGAGACCCCAGGTCAGGTACCTTTGAGACAGCAACCATACAGAATTCCTGAGGCAGTTAGAGATAGCATGTTAAAAGAAATTCAGGAGATGCTGGACCTAAGGGTTATAGAACCCTCGCAGAGCCCTTGGGCCTCCCCAGTGGTATTAGTACCAAAGAAAGAAGGTACCATGCGTTTTTTTTGCGTGGATTACCACAGGCTTAATGACCGTACGGTTACGGATGCCTACCCAATGCCCAGGGTAGATGAGTTATTAGACCGTATGGCGGGGGGGAATTACTTGACCACTATTGATTTGTGCAAGGGGTATTGGCAAATCAACCTGGAACATGATGCTATTCCTAAGTCTACATTCGTCACCCCATTTGGCTTGTACCAATTTAAGGTCATGCCATTTGGGATGAAGAATGCCCCGGCTGCTTTTCAAAGGATGGCAGACCGGCTCTTAGAGGGATTTCAGGGCTTCGCCTGTGCTTATCTAGATGACAAAGCCATTTACAGCAGCACTTGGGAGGCCCACCTGGAGCACATTTCTGTAGTACTCAAGCGAATTCAAGAGGCTTTTGAAACCAGAAAAATGTCATGTAGGCATGGCCGAGGTCCAATACCTAGGCCATAGGGTAGGGTCAGGCAAGCAGAGGCCTGAGCCACGTACCAAGACACAGGTTATGGCCTTTCTGGGAACAGCTGGCTATTATAGGAAATTTCGCCACAGCCAAACCCCTGACCGATCTTACCAAAAAGTCGTTACCTAGGCAAGTAGTATGGTCTCCGGAGTGTGAGGAGGCCTTCCAGAAACTCAAGCTTGCGTTAAGTAAAACCCCTGTATTGGCGGCACCTGACCACACTAAAAGATTCCTCGTTCATACAGATGCCTCAATGTTCGGACTGGGAGCCGTGTTAAGTCAAGTGGGGGACGATGGCCTGGAGCATCCGGTAGCATATCTGAGCCGAAAACGTATACCCAGAGAGGTCAGTTATGCCACCGTTGAGAAAGAGTGTTTGGCATTAGTCTGGGCCCTCAAGAGTGCTTGCCACTATGTTGCCCCCTTATGTCCCCCCCCCCGTGTTACTTACCACCTTAGCGTGGTGTGAAGGGGGCGGGAGGTGGGTAGCGTCGCTCCGCTCGCGCATGCGCAGTCTTTACAAAGTTACAGCTAAGTGATCAGCTGTAACTTTGTGCGCATGCGCAATGAGTAAATTCTCCTGCGATTGCGCAGGAGAATTTACTCGAGAAATCTGTCAGCAGGTTCCGGCACCCTGTGCGGGATTCCCCCATGGCGCCCCCCCATGTATGTATCTCTCTGCCTTCCCATGTTTGTCCCTTTCCTCTTCATTGCCCTGTCTGTCTCTCTCTAACTCCCCCATACCTGTTCTCTCTCTCCCTCTATTCTGTCTCTCTCCTCCCCCCCTGTACTGTCTGTCTCTCTCTCTCCCCCCCTGTTCTGTCTCTCTCCCTCCCCTGTCCTGTCTCTCCCCCCTGTTCTGTCTCTCTCTCCGCCCCTGTTCTGTCTCTCTAGCCCTGTTCTGTCTCTCACTCTCCCCATTCCCCCTGTTCTGTCTTTCTATCCCTCCCTCCCCATCTGTCTCTCTCTCCCCCTTCCCCCTGTTCTGTCTCTCTCTCCCCCCCTGTACTGTCTGTCTCTCTCCCCCTTCCCCCTGTTCTGTCTCTTTCTCCCTCCCTCTGTTCTTTCTCTCTACCCCCTGTTCTGTATCTATCTCTCCCCCTTCCAGCTGTTCTGTCTCTCCCCCTCCAGCTGTTCTGTCTCTCCCCCTCCCCCTGTTCTGTCTGTCCCTCCCTCTCCCTGTCTGTCTCTCTCTCCCTCTTCCCCCTGTTCTGTCTCTCACTCCCCCCCCCTGTTCTGTCTGTCTCTCTCTCTCCCCCTTCTCCCTGTTCTGTCTCTCTCTCCCTCCCTCTGTTCTTTCTCTCTACCCCCTGTTATGTATCTCTCTCTCCCCCCTCCAGCTGTTCTGTCTCTCCCCCTCCCCCTGTTCTGTCTCTCCCCCCTCCAGCTGTTCTGTCTCTCCCCCCTGCCCTGTCTCTCTCTCCCCCCTGCCTGCCCTTCCTCTGTTCTGTCTCTCTCTCCCCCCCGTTCTGTCTCTCTCTCCCCCGTTCTCTCTCTCTCTCCCCCCCTGTTCTGTCTCTCTCCCCCCCTGTTCTGTCTCTCTCCCCCCGTTCTGTCTCTCTCTCTCCCCATTCCCCCTGTTCTGTCTTTCTCTCCTTCCCTCCCCGTCTGTCTCTCTCTCCCCCTTCCCCCTGTTCTGTCTCTCTCCCCCCCCTGTACTGTCTGTCTCTCTCCCCCTTCCCCCTGTTCTGTCTCTTTCTCCCTCCCTCTGTTCTTTCTCTCTACCCCCTGTTCTGTATCTCTCTCCCTCCCTCTGTTCTTTCTCTCTACCCCCTGTTCTGTATCTCTCTCTCCCCCTTCCAGCTGTTCTGTCTCTCCCCCTCCAGCTGTTCTGTCTCTCCCCCTCCCCCTGTTCTGTCTTTCTCTCCCTCCCTCCCCCTGTCTGTCTCTCCCTCCCCCTTCCCCCTGTTCTTTCTCTCTTCCCCCCTGTTCTGTCTGTCTCTCTCTCTCCCCCTTCCCCCTGTTCTCTCTCTCCCTCCCTCTGTTCTTTCTCTCTACTCCATGTTCTGTATCTCTCTCTCCCCCCTCCAGCTGTTCTGTCTCTCCCCCTCCCCCTGTTCTGTCTCTCCCCCCTGCCCTGTCTCTCTCTCCCACCCCTCCCCTTCCTTTGCCTTCAAAGGTGGACACAGGGAGGGGGCGGAGCTAACCGGCTGAGCGGTGTAGCTCCGCCCCCACCCTGTGAAGCAGATCAGAGTCTGCTTCACTGGGAGCCCAGGTCAGCAAGAGAAGGTGCTGCTCGGGCTCCCCATGCTTAATGCAGGCATGGGGATCCGAGCAGCACTTTCTCATGGTGCCAGTGGCTCCCCGTGAAGCAGACGCTGCTCTGCTTCACAGAGTGGGAGGCGGAGCTACACCGCTCAGCCTGTTAGCTCCGCCCCCTCCCGGGATCTAGCAGAGCATGCCGAGCAGAGGGCTGGTGAGGGGGGATCCTTAGATCTCCCCCACCCAGTGCCTCTACCGGCTTTTTTCTTTTTTTATTTGGGCGGGAGAGAGTCTCTGCGTTCCAAGTCCCAACGGCTGTCCGTGGGGCACATGCGCAGTAGCGCAATCCCACGGACACAGGGACTGGACGCAGAGACACTTGAACATTATTATAGAGGATTTAGCTCCGTTCGTGAGATTCTGCATTGCTAATGGCCTGCTGGTTTTGAGATGGCTCCAGGGTGTCTCAGGATGTATCCCAGAGACAATTGGACAATGGGCTATAGCCTGAGACATCATGGCAAGTTATGGATTAAAAGTAATTATGGGTTAAGTTATGGGTATTAGTTATTAGTTAGCACATTTCATAACTCATCCTTTGGTAATCTTGATGATTATAATAAAACTGTTATTTATCTTTAGTTGTTATATGTGTACCAGAGTGAAGCATATAAGGTCTCAAATGATAGATATAGAATACAGATGTAAATAGCAACTAGAGTGAGATATCATGAAAAATATGTTTCTATGTTTATATGATATGATAATTCCATTTATCATCACAGGAGGGAAATTAAATATATTCAATAGATTAATGTTTGATTACACTAGGGTTCGATACAGTGTAGTTTTAAATGTGTAAAGAACTGTCCTATATTGCATTCTTTGAAAAATCAGAAACATACCTTCCACCCCCCTTGTTAAACAAAATGTTAAAAGAGAGCATATTCTCATATATCATGATGTCAAACAACAACAAAATCAAAACCATATGGTCTTACTGAAGTATTCTATGGGCCATAGTAAATCAAAAATACTTAAAACATATGGAATCGGTTAAGTACCAAGGCTGATGAATAAACCCTAGAAAGAATGCCTGGTAACCTTTGACCTGGCATTGCAAGCTATGCCTTTTGAAAATTCAAGTCTCCATTCCATACTATATTCCCTAGCATAATCACATTTCACCAAGTATAGTCAACTTTTACAGCACATGGCTTTAATTATAGAAAGAACAAATGCTATGACACATCCCTTATGTTATTATGCTATCATTTTATGATTATATATATATACTAGACATTAAGCCCGTTAAATTAACGGGCGCTAGAACATATGTGGTCAAACATTTGTAAAAACAGACTTGTTCCAGTACAAAAAAAAGTGGACAACCATGCAGTTGATTTCTACCTTATCGTATTTATTTTTTAGAAATGTTAAAGAAGAATAATGTGAAAAATTTCACTTTTCTAATTTTTTTTTTTATGTAGTAAACAAAAACAATTAAGGTACGGTAAATGTTGCTTAAGTGCAAACCTTTTCAAACAATTGTAAATATACAAAATCAGTAGAGTTTTTTTTTAATATTTGTTCTTGTTTTTTTTTTTTGGGGGGGGGGGTTATGTAGAATTTTTATAAAATTTCTTTATAGACAACATTCCTTGTGAATATTCTGTCACAGTTTTCCAACAGTTTGCCTTGGTCAGGACCTTCTACGACCTTCACCATGACATCAGTAAAACTCCTTACTCTTGATAATGCAACATATAACTGACCATGGCTGAATACCGGTTCTGGCAAGTAAATGCCAACTTTTTCCAAGGTTTGCCCCTGAGCTTTGTTAATTGTCATGGCAAAGGCTAATGTTACTGGAAATTGTCATCTTCGTAAGATAAACGGTAAATCAGTTGTTGATAGAGCCAAATCCATACGGGGAATAAAGACTATGTTTCCTTCCGCTGAACCTGTTATTACTTGAGCAATGATGAGGTTGTTCTTAAGTTGTTTGACGATGAGACGGGTGCCATTGCACAATCCTTTTTGAGTGTTTAGGTTTCTAAGGAGCATAATTATAGCGCCCTCTTTAAGGTTGAGTGTATGTTTAGGCATACCTGTTGGGGTTAATTCATTGAGGAACTCAATTGGATAGTTTTTAATATCTTCCTCACTTGAGTCATCAATTGAGTTTGAGCTGAGGTATGTCACTGTCTCTCCTTTTAAAATGTTAAGCACCTCTTCATTTATGGAGTTTACATCACAGTTCTTTGGACAAAGAATATATTTTTTTACTAAGTTAGGGACATCTGTAACAGGAATTTTGTCTCCAAAAAAGTATTTTACAATATCTCCTGTGCATAAAATTTGGGAAGGTATTTCAATTACATCTTCAGGCAAACCGTCAATGTGTGGTGTATCACCACTGCCAACTTTGATCAGCCAATTGCTGAAATCAGTGTCAACTGAGCGTATATTGTTTTTAAGTTTAAGTATTTGGAAATTAGTCCACAGTCTATTATTCTTAACACAGGCCTCAACAATTTTTGTCCGGTCACCGTGAGGTACCACGGGAAGTGTTTGCCTGAAATCTCCTCCAAGTAAGAATACTTTTCCTCCAAATGCTTTGTTGTTGTCCATTATTTCTTGGAGTAGTCTGCTAACCACTGCAAGAGCTACAGAGGGGGCCATAGTACATTCATACCAAATTACTATTTTTGAATTTCTTAAACGTTCAGCATCAACAGAATTGAGTCGTATATTTGATGTTGTATTCTCAACTATAGGCACAGGTAACTTGAATTGGGAGTGGTATGTTCTTCCATCCTCAAGAAGATTGGCTGCTATACCTGTGGAGGCTACAGGTAGTGCAATATTTCCTTGTCCACGAACTGTGCTGAGCAGGGTCTTGTAAAGATATGTTTTACCACTACCTCCTGGGCCATCTATGAAAAAACAATGGTTGCTACGGTTTTCAATTTCAGTTGCTTTACAATATTGTTTGTAAAGCAGTTTTTTGTTCTTTGTTTAATGTCCTTGTCATTTTTTCTGCTTTTTGTTTTTCAAAGACTTGGTTGTAGTTATCTGCAAGTAAGTCTGAATTTGGTAGTATAGGTGGTAATCCAAAATCTTCACATTTTTTCCCATGGAGTAGTAGAATGTTAAACATTTCCTGTAACGCGATAGAACGGCATATTGTGCATTCATCGTTGTGATGGATATGTTTTTGAACGATATCTTCGGTGAGGTACTGTTCATATTTTACAAAAAGATCATTCATGTTCTGTAGGGAGGCAAATACACAAATGTACGCAAATAACTCTCTTAGTTGTTTTGGCATGCTGTATTGGATAGCATCTTCTAAAGTGTTCTCCCACACTTGCTCATCATTGATGAGGCCTCTTTCTTTCGCAGCATCTTGGAAACTGGTATAGATATTTCCATTGACAGTTCTCAGATCTTCAAATGATATTGCACCGGGAACATGTAGCAATAGGAGACACATGCAGTAGCGTTCTGGATCTGATGATAAATTGACAGAATACATTCATCCAATGATTTTTTCTGCACCCCGCTGTCGTAATTTCCATGTACAGGTTTCAGAGTCAAATACATAGTGTATAGGAATGTCTGAATATAAAATATTCCTTGCTTGCTCTTGCTTTAATTTAAACCAAGCCGTCAATTGAGTATTTCTTGCTGAAGCTCTCTGGGCCGCTGTATTGATGTAATTTGGACTGAAAAATACAGATTGTTCATCAGGCAGATGCACTGCTAACCTGTGTATGGTATGTGATTGGTAATGCATTTCAAACCCATTTAAACGCCATGCTGCTTCTGGAGCGCTGACATATCTGGAATCCATGAAGGTCTTAATTTCATCATGATGTGCCTTGTTCTTGAATCACAACATTTGCACAATCATGACCTTTGTACACATATTTAAAAAGGTATTTGACACTTTTTATGGAAGCGCAGACTTCAACATTAATGTGGCAATTGTACTTGAGGGCAAGATGTGGATTATATGGTACAACCCAATGGTTATCTATTGTCCTGCCATTCACAATTGAAGTTTGGTTTGTGTTTCTTCTTCTATATTTTGGATAACCATTTGTATTTGCTGATGTTTTTTCCTGGAATGGTTTTGGAAATTCCTTAGTGCATTTGTCATTTGACATACATGGTGAATTAGGATTGAGTGGTCTGCATGGTCCATGAATCATATGGTTTGTAACAATTGCATGTAAGCGAGGAGTGTTGGTTATATTTGGAATTTCAGCAGATACAATTTTGTCTATCAGTTCTTCAGTTTTGGGTTTGCAGTCATCTTTAAGAATAAGTAGTATGTGAGCATGTGGTAAACCCCTCTTCTGAAATTCTATTACGTAGACAATTGCTTTTGGTACTCCAAAAATATGTTTTTTACAGAGATCATCAATTAAAGCTTTCAGTTTTAGATGAAATACTCTTGCAACTAAATCAGGTCGAGCATCAGTAGTTTGGCCATGTTGTAGGTTTTCAACAATCTCTTCCCATTTGGGGTTGCACGTCATTGTAATAAAAAGATCAGGTTTGCCATATTTTCTAACAATTGCCATTGCATCTTGATAATTTTGAAGCATGTTTCTTGGGCTACCTGCAAATGAGGAAGGTAAAATATATGTTTTTCCAGGAATCAGGCCTTTCTGATTGGATTCATTAATTAAGTGGTCGATCAATCCTGAGTATTTTTCAACTCGCAATTTTGGCTGATTTTGTCGTACGTAGTTGAGTCTGTTGGATTCAGTTTTGACATATGCATCAACTATATACTGTTGTGTAAGGCGGCCAGCATTTAAGAAGGGGTAAAAATCATCTTTGATGGAATGACGATACCCGTAATATTGCATTTGTGTAACTCGAATTCTAGGATTTCGTGTTTGATTTGTTAAACTTTCTAACGCTTGAGGTCTATGTTGCAAAGGTATATCAATTCCCCAGCTTTGATCACCATAAGGAAAGAGTAATGGATAAACCATGGGTTCCAGATTGGGGTCAAGGACACTAATCCTTTGTGTTTTTCTTTGATTTATATCATCTGTACTTGCTTTGCAGTGTATTAGAAGATCTCTTTCTAGTGGAGGTTCGCCATCATCATTTTGAAAAATAAAAGCAACCTCATTATGTTTTGGTGCATTTGGTCTTTGGTCATTTCTACGATCTTGCACTATTGTCATGGACACTTCCTTAATAACGTTTCCAGTTGTTGCAGCATCCTCCTCATATTCTTTTTCAACTTGGTACAACATTTTGCAGGCCTCTGCAAATGGATTTGTTTGAGCAATGAGTGTGCTTAGTATTTTCATAAGTTCTGGATTTATTCCAGTATTTGCTGAATTTTGCATTCTTTGCTCTGCTGCTTCAGAAGGATCTAAAATATATAATTGAGCAAACTGTCTGTTTTGTCCCTGTTCTGGGTGCAGTGTGCCTGCTCTGTGACAAATTGATCCGTGGATCCGAAAACAATATGGGCCATTGCCAGGTGGTGGAGTAATGTTTGCTCCCATGGAGGCAAATGCTAATGCACTATTTATAGATCTAATATTGTTGAAGAAATTTTTGCTGTAGTAATGCTGTCCAGTCATGAGCTGCTGGATTAATGGATTTGTACTAATTGAGGGAAGATTTACTTTTCCTTTTGAACAACATTGTGAACATTTTCGATCAGAAGGTCTTTCAGCTTCAAAATGTTTTGCACCACAAAAGTGGCATATCTGATCTAAATATCCACACGTGTGTGTTTTAATGATGTCCTCATTAAAGTTCTCCATTTCATTCATAAGTGTCATTGTTAGTATTGCAGGCCTTCACTTTTGGTTTTGTATTATTTCCCTGTCTATGGTTTTCCTTTGTCGTAATTCTCTTTTCCTCTGTGTTAATTGTTGTTTCCGTAATTGGCGTTCATCTGGAGGCAGATGTGTTAACCTTTCTCTTTCTAGTGTGGCATGTCGTTGACATTGAATTTTTAGTTCCTCTGGAGTTCTATTTGCTCTCCTTGCTATTTGTCTTTCAGCATCTTGCTGTCGTTTTTGTATTTCTTTTTTAGCATTTCTGTTTTTCTCTATAGAAATTGATTGGTTTTTTTTTGTGAGTTAGTGTCTTTGCATCTTCATGTAAATTTCTTTTATCTGTTATCCTGTCAAACTGGTTTGTGTTTTGTTCCTGATGTAGAGGTTGTTGGTCATGAGTTAAAGTTGCTTTTTTAGCTCTTTTTCTTTCAGTGTTTTTCTTTTGATCTTTTACCTTTTCTTCAATAGATCTATTTACTCGTCTTTTTCTTTCTCTTTCGGTGTTTTGCTGATGTATTGTTAGTCGTTCATCTGGGGTTTGACTTGCTCTCTTAGCTCTGGGTCTTTCTGTGTTTTTATTTCGCTCATTTTCTTTTTTTTCTTTTTTTGCTCGTCTTTGTCTTTCACTTTCTGCATTTTGTTGTCGTAAAGATTGTAGTTCTTCAGGAGTCAGATTTTTTCCTCTCTGTTTTACATTTAACATTATTTTTTTTATGTTAATTTTCCTGTTATTTAATAGATCTATTTTCTATTCTTTGTCTTTTGGCCTTTGTACTGTTTAACTCATTATAGCCTCTGTCATTTTTTTTTAAACTTTATTTTTCATTTTTTTTTTTTTTATGTTAATGTTCCTGTTATTTAATAGATCTATTTTCTATTCTTTGTCTTTTGGCTTTTTTACTGTTTAACTCATTATAGCCTCTGTCATTTTTTTTTAAACTTTATTTTTCATTTTTTTTTTAAGTAGATGCGCATGTCCCCGACGTTGCTAGGGCAACAGGGACACTATGGTGTGATGTGTCTCTGCGTCCAGTCCCTGTGTCCGTGAGCGTCCCTGTTGCCCTAGCAACGTAGACAACAGGGACGCTCACGACACAGGGACTGGACGCAGAGACACATCACACCATAGCGTCCCTGTAGCGTCCCTGTTGCCCTAGCAACGTCGGGGACATGCGCAGACCCGCCGCTTCAAAGGCCGGGCGAAACTTGAAGCGGCGGGTCTGCGCATGTCCTCGACGTTGCTAGGGCAACAGGGACGCTATGGTGTGATGTGTCTCTGCGTCCAGTCCCTGTGTCCGTGAGCGTCCCTGTTGCCCTAGCAACGTCGACAACAGAGACGCTCACGGACACAGGGACTGGACACAGGGACTGGACGCAGTCACACCATAGCGTCCCCGTAGCGTCCCTGTTGCCCTAGCAAAGTCGGGGACATGCGCAGACCCGCCGCTTCAAAGGCCGGGCGAAACTTGAAGCGGCGGGTCTGCGCATGTCCCCAACGTTGCTAGGGCAACAGGGACGCTACGGGGACGCTATGGTGTGACTGCGTCCAGTCCCTGTGTCCGTGAGCGTCCCTGTTGTCGACGTTGCTAGGGCAACAGGGACGCTCACGGACACAGGGACTGGACGCAGAGACACAACGTCGGGGACATGCGCAGACCCGCCGCTTCAAGTTTCACCCGGCCTCCCGAAGTCTCTGTGCTCCAAGTCCCAACGGCTGTCCGTGGGGCACATGCGCAGTAGCGCAATCCCACGGACACAGGGACTGGACGCAGAGACACTTGAGGATTATTATAGAGGATATATATGTATATATATATATATATATTGGTGGATGAGCATGTTAAAAATTGCTTAACTGTGAACTCACGTTTATTAGCATATGATGTATATTTTGTAATGGGGTATTTTTGACTAGCAGATATTTTACATGGTTCGCAGTTTTTGCATCCATAAAAGCCAGCTTTTTGGGTTAAAAAATGGTCTGCAGTTTTCTTTTTTTGTTTAGAAAAGAAACTTTTAGTTAGTTTATTCCTTAGGTTTTGTGCCCCTCGAAAAATAACTTTTGGCTTTTCCGGTATGCAGTGTTTCAGTGTCTCATCCTTCAGGAGGATATTCCAGTGCTTATTGACAATTTTTTTAATTTCTGATGACTTGTTGTTATAGTCAAATACTAGGGGTATCTGATATGTTTCATCCGTTTTTTTTATTTTAATCTCTTTTGGCTTAATTAATGCGTTTCTATCTGTAATTTCTATTTCCTTTATAGTGTTTTCTATAGTTACTGGGTCATAACCTTTTTCTTCAAATCTAATTTTTAATATATTGGCCTGTTGTTGGTATATTTCAACATCTGTGCAATTCCTTCTAAGTCTCATACACTGACTTTTAGGGACTCCTTTGAGCCACGGAGGATAGTGGCAGCTGTCAAAATTTATGAATCCATTTGTATCAACCTTTTTAAAGAACGTTTTAGTTTTGAGAGATCCTTCTTGTATATATATCATCAAATCTAAAAATTGGATTTCTGTTTTACTATATACTGTGTTTAAAACAATATTTTTGTCATTTTGATTCAGGGAATTAAGGAAGGCATCTAGACTACTTTGGTCTCCCTTCCAAATGAAAAACAGATCATCTATATATCTTTTGTATAAGATTAAGTTTGCCTTCCAACTTTGTTGATTCCACACTGATTGGTCTTCCCAGTCACCCATAAAGACATTTGCATAACTAGGCGCGACTTTTGTCCCCATAGCTGTCCCTGTTTTTTGCAAGTAGAAAGTTTCCTCGAACCAAAATAAATTGTGTTCGAGGATAATTTTTAGGCCTTCGATAATACATTCTATTTGTGCAGAGGACATCACACCTTCCTCATGTAGGAGGTTTTTGACTGCCTGACATCCCTGATGATGTTCTATGATAGTGTATAATGAGATACTTTCAATCTTTTTGGATAAAGGGAAAACCAATCAATTTATTACCAAAAAAGAAGCAGACTATCTAAATGTCTTACATCCAAAAATCCCTACGATATACTTTCTTCCAAAAATTCACAAAAACCCTGTAAACCCACCTGGGAGACCCATAGTGTCCGGTATAGGATCGGTTCTATCTAATCTATCTGAATACCTAGACATAATATTACAACCTTATGTAAGGAAATTAAAATCTTATCTGAAAGACTCAATAAGCCTTATAAGAATACTGGAAAACATAGATTGGCAGGAAGATTATTTCCTAGTGTCAAGCGATGTATCCTCATTATACACTATCATAGAACATCATCAGGGATGTCAGGCAGTCAAAAACCTCCTACATGAGGAAGGTGTGATGTCCTCTGCACAAATAGAATATATTATCGAAGGCCTAAAAATTATCCTCGAACACAATTTATTTTGGTTCGAGGAAACTTTCTACTTGCAAAAAACAGGGACAGCTATGGGGACAAAAGTCGCGCCTAGTTATGCAAATGTCTTTATGGGTGACTGGGAAGACCAATCAGTGTGGAATCAACAAAGTTGGAAGGCAAACTTAATCTTATACAAAAGATATATAGATGATCTGTTTTTCATTTGGAAGGGAGACCAAAGTAGTCTAGATGCCTTCCTTAATTCCCTGAATCAAAATGACAAAAATATTGTTTTAAACACAGTATATAGTAAAACAGAAATCCAATTTTTAGATTTGATGATATATATACAAGAAGGATCTCTCAAAACTAAAACGTTCTTTAAAAAGGTTGATACAAATGGATTCATAAATTTTGACAGCTGCCACTATCCTCTGTGGCTCAAAGGAGTCCCTAAAAGTCAGTGTATGAGACTTAGAAGGAATTGCACAGATGTTGAAATATACCAACAACAGGCCAATATATTAAAAATTAGATTTGAAGAAAAAGGTTATGACCCAGTAACTATAGAAAACACTATAAAGGAAATAGAAATTACAGATAGAAACGCATTAATTAAGCCAAAAGAGATTAAAATAAAAAAAACGGATGAAACATATCAGATACCCCTAGTATTTGACTATAACAACAAGTCATCAGAAATTAAAAAAATTGTCAATAAGCACTGGAATATCCTCCTGAAGGATGAGACACTGAAACACTGCATACCGGAAAAGCCAAAAGTTATTTTTCGAGGGGCACAAAACCTAAGGAATAAACTAACTAAAAGTTTCTTTTCTAAACAAAAAAAGAAAACTGCAGACCATTTTTTAACCCAAAAAGCTGGCTTTTATGGATGCAAAAACTGCGAACCATGTAAAATATCTGCTAGTCAAAAATACCCCATTACAAAATATACATCATATGCTAATAAACGTGAGTTCACAGTTAAGCAATTTTTAACATGCTCATCCACCAATGTAATCTACCTTATTGAATGCCCTTGTGGCATACAATACATTGGACGAACATCTAGAACTTTAAAAAAACGAGTGGGAGAACATGTGAGAAATATTAAAAAGGGTATCACCCAACACTCTCTTTCAAAACATTTTCTGGAAAAACATAATAAAGATCCTAGGGGTATCAAATTTTGGGCCATAGATAAAGTACCAAAACACTGGAGAGGTGGAGATAACATTAAAGAAATGGGAAAGGTAGAAATGAAATGGGTTTTCGATATAGATACCCTTCAACCAAAAGGTCATAATGCTGATTTCGACCTATTCAACTTTTTATAAAGGGATATTTTTTAAAAATCCTGTTTATATTAAAACAGCTTTCTCTTAAGTTTTAATAATTTTTTATATAAAAAATTTTAGACAAATTTTTTCTACCTTCCCCATCCACCAATACAGCAGATATATAAATGGTTTTCTTCTTGAATATAATATGAGATGTTTTTAAATCTATGTTTTTTATAAACGGTTTTATGTTTAAGCATATGTGAATGTGCAATATCATATATGTTCTCTTAAAAATAATTTTTCATTTTCTTAAAATATATATTTTTTATTATGCAGTTTTTTTATATACATAATAAATACATTTTTTATATATACATAATAAATACATTTTTTATAATTTATATTCGCTTCTCCCTCCCATATATCCCAGACCCTGGGAAACATATATGAATGTACATATATACGTTTTTTGTGAGGGGCTGCTGTTAAGAGCCACCACTCTGAATGTCCGTTTGCTAAAATGTTGCCTTCTATTCTCCGTGAGGCGACCACATGATGAAAAACGCCAAATCTCGCGAGACGCCATTCAAATCCCATGGTGCGACGAAGTCGCGATGACGTCATTGCCAGAAGAACCCGGAAGTGCGCGCTCGTTAGAGACGCGCGGAATATGAACATTTAAAAGGGACTTATGCAGTATGGTAGGCACACGCCAAGAGGAAGCCTAATTAGAGGCGAAACGCGTAGCGTGCCTACCGATACTGCTATCTTTTCACGTTGTATTACCCTGCTGGAGAGGCCTGTTGCTGAAAACTTTTTATGTAAGCTACTACTTGTTATTTATTAAATATGTTTATTACTTGCTAATAATCGCCTGTACTTCATTCTGTCATACACATGGGAATCCTATGAGGAAGAAAGAAGACTCAGACCAGATATTGATGAGCTATTGATGTGCTATTCTCACCTACAGTGTTTGTGAGTGCAATCATCTAGAATATACTATTTGCCAATACAATACTGTATCACACTATGGTCTTTGTTCTTTCTTTGTATTTTTCTATGTATATTACAAAATACTGAAGAATACTTCCCAACCACCAGACCGACAAAATTCAGGCAATTATTATATTTTCTTTTATACTGTTTGCTGTGTGGGGTTTACTTAGCGCACCAATCACTCCTATGGTTTAAAATTGTCTGTATAATTCTTCACGTGTGCTTGCAGAGTAACACATAGATTGGTGCTGCTTTGTTACAGTTTAAAGCGCCAGGATCTATATTTGTTATATCTATTTATATATATATATATATATATATATATATATATTATATATATATATATATATAAATCCAAACAGTAGTGCACTCGACTTTACATCCACATCAATAAATGGTTCACTACCTAGGTGCAGTGCAATTTTTCAACAACATATAAGTCCAAAAACAAATGAAAAACACGCACTCATAGGATTTTAGAAAAATAGAAAAAACCTGTATTAAATAATGACTGTCATATACATCGACGTTTCGGCTCCACCTGGAGCCGTTATCAACATGACATTAAATGGTTAGAACATTGAATATATACAGATCCCAATCAACAAACAATCACCAGAAGTACTCACCGAACCTGTGTGTGTAAGCAACCCAGTCGGCACACCCTCCAAAAGCCGGAAGACACAAAATGTGAAAAAACCTGCAACTCCGATCGCGTCGGTTGCCATGGAGACAGAGGACACTACAAATACGAGGAGGAGATAAATATATATATGTATATATATAAATATATATATGTATATATATAAATATATATATGTATATATATATATATATATATATATATATATATATATATATATATATATATATATATACACACGCCTCCTAGTAACTTAAACTTCCTTATTTAGTCCTACCTCATCCCCAGACCAAATAAGACAAAGGTCATCGATATATCTAGAGTAGCAGACAATCGAGGACGAAAAGAGACTCTAATCCCCGGAGACGTTGGATCCCCATCGTGGGCCGACATCTCTGGAGATAAAAGGAACCATAAAAAAGATAAAAATGTTCCAAAACAAACTGAATCGACCATGTCATGCTCATAGCCGCTATAGTTATTAAGAAATTATTATGTGGCTCTTATTCCACTGTCATGCGGTATAGAGGAATATAAAGAGGTAATATTGAGTGTTACCCATATGTATCATGGCTTCCCCACCACCTCCCCAAGTTGTCCTAACAGATGTTTGGTATCAAGTAATGCATTGCATATGGCTTGGAAAGTCATTTATTAGTCATTCACATCACAGAAGCAACTTAATAAGTGCATATTAATGATACGAAGTACCTCCCTTTAGATAAACAACCCCTTTCACTGTGGCATGCATTTGATACCTGATCTATGTACCATTGTAAAAAGTGCATTACTCCTACCAACAGGTGTCACTAGGGAGTGAGTGATGACCCTTTGTTCCACCAGGTAAATCCTGGAAGGGGGAGGAGAGACTAGACAATAGCTGGAATGGTGGAAGGAGAGACAACACACATGGAAGGACCATGAAACAACATGGTCAGAGAAATGAAGAGCTCTGAAATTATTTCTAGTTAAAAGTAAAGCTTTCATCTTGGGCTTAGTGTAAGTGCCAAGAAGCTAGGGTTAAGAAGCTAAGGTTTAATGCCTAGTATTGTAACTAAAAGTAGAAAGTAACTGCTGGAACACCTCTTTCAAAATCATCCTTATCGACCTGGAATCAAGAGACAAATGTACAAAGCCATGTGCTTTGCTGAACCTCTCTGAAGTTAAGTACACTTGTTATCTATTTAATACAATGCTATATAGAATATACCAGTTGTATGTTTGTAACTTTGTTTGTGATATCCTTTTAGATATATTGTTTTTACCGCCAGAGGTATAAATAAAGCATATTATATATATATATATCACAACGTCTTTTGGTATTCATCTCTACATAATTTATCTGTATTCTCAAATCAAAGAAATTTATTGTTGTACTGTTAGTCTTGTTTGTCCAAATAAATATTTATTAATTATTTTATTAATAATTATTTAGCATACAGCAGGCTATGACCGCAACAAGTAAATAGAGCTTTAAAGATTTTACTAGGGGTTGAAAGAGAGCTAATGTCCGCTCTAATCGTGCATCCAGGGGGATTCATTTGATCTTTATGTATCTTAGGGAGGTGGTGGAAAGCTGGAACAACAGGGCCTTTTCTACAGATAAAGTCATGTTCTCAAGAAGTAATGACAGAATTCAAGCAGACTTAAAAGTAGCCTATTATATTGAGTTGTGCGATTCCCCTTTAATTTTAGGCTAGTGTCTGAGAGTTGTCGAGGCCTGTGAACAATTTTGTCCTCGATTTGTAACCACCACACACCATATCTGCATTCCGTACAACCAATTCTTTATTCTGTTTTAGCTCTTTGAAAGCCATTAACTCTCCAACAGTAAGATTGGTATTTTATCTCAAAATTTTCTTAGTCTTACTTTGCAGTTCGGAGAGCTCTTGCTCAATAACAATCTGAAACAGAGATATACTCTCTCCCCTGAACTGAACTGGATAAACCTTTGATTTGGACCTGAACGTCTCACAAGACCTTGGTGCAGTGATATGGCTAGGTTTCTCTGATTCCAAGCATAGTGATTCTAAAGTTGTAAGAGCTCAACCGATTATTCACTATAGTGACATCAGACATCTCAGGAAAAAACTCCATTAACTGGTAATAGACTCCTGGTGGCTCACTCCCTGTTCAAGATGGAATGGACCATCGAGCCCGAAAATCGTGTCACAAAGGGCCACACCATGTGGGGCAGACCTTAAGTCATGCAAGTCTGAAATTGTCAGGCCCCTGACTATAGCCATATGTCAGGAATGGGCCCAGGATGTTATGGGACCCTCAGCAGGAGTTCAATGCGCTGGCAATGGAGACACAGAGCCTGGTGCTGTGTAACTGCAATCCCTCAGTGGCAATCCCAAGTTCATGCAGCCAAGTTCCCAAGCCCTTTGAAGCAGCTGTGGAATCCAGTGATGCCTAGGGGATAACTGAAGTGATCCTGCAAACATCCTGCAGCAATCACAGAGTATAACTAGAACAGGCTAGCAGGATGTATCAGGATAAAGACAACAGATGAGCAAAGCAGAGCAAAAAAAAGTACAAAGGAAATGAGGCAGAGCAGAGCAGAAATACAGAGTGCAGGGCTGTAGGACAGCAAGGTGCAAAGGGAGAACTAAAGCATACAAGGAAGAGCAAAGGATAAGACAAAAGTACATAACTAAGGAGACATAAAGAGATACATATATAACATAGAACAACATACAGAGGACAGGGTAAGGGCTAAAGGAACACAAGGGATGGAGTGAGGATCTGAGATCCTCAGACGCTTTATAAGGGGAACCAAGCTGGACATGGGGAGAGAGGATAAGGGAACATATATTTATATATATATCCAAACAAACATGCAGGAACTGACCTAACACTCTTAGATTAAACAGTGAGGATTTAGTTAATTATGGCCATAACATGAAGTTTGCCATCCATGTCAAGGTACCTCACAATCAGGCAAGTCCCTACGCTAAGTACAGGGATAGCACTCATGTATAGGTTTGTTTGGTTATTTGTGGGTTAAAAGGCCACATTGGAGAGGTGCGCATCTCAGTGTTCCAACTTGGAATTTTGACATGTAGTCAACCTGGGACCATGTCCTATTTAGAATATCTTTAAAGGCGACCAATGTAATTTACCCACATTTACCCACACTAAACACCCATGGCAAGGTCTTAGCAGCCACTTATACATTACTACACGATGTATCAGAAAGCTGACCAGGGCCAAAATTGGACTCTGAGTCAGCGGCTCAGAATTAATGCCTACGTTTATGTGATCTATGGCAAGGAAGGGGTTAAAAGCTCTTAAAAGAGAGACATAGAAAAAAAAACCTCAAAAAAATGCAGACAGCAAAAAATGTGTTGCTGTGCAAGATCACTGCTTATGCAGTGATTAATGGCAAGGAAGGGTTTAATACACAGGGAAAGGCTTTTTTAAAAGCCTTTGGGTTTCACCATTTAATAAAATTGTATTTTAACAATAATAATGATCTGTCCTGCTCCCTCACAAAAATGTAAGTGAGTGGTGATGCTAATCACCAAACCACCTTTGCAACTAATTCACTGTTACTGATCACTATACATGCACTCAGAGAGCTTTATAAAAACTCAAACATATTTGTACTTTACACATAACCCCCTAGTGCAGAGGCGTCCAACGTGCGGCCCGCGGGCCAAATGCGGCCCGCCGGGCATCAAGGTGCGGCCCACCTGAGCTCTGCTCCGGTAGCCACACCTCGAACTGCACACCACACGAGAAGTTGTGTCGGGTACACGCTCTGTGTAGGGAACTTCGTTCCCCGATACAGCTTCCCGTGCGGTGTGCAGTGCACAAATCCCCTCCTCTACCCTGCGCATGAGGTCAGAGGGAGGGAAGAAGCGCACCGGGAGTCCACAACCTCTACAGCCACGTGTGTGGGGGTAAGTGTATGTATGTGAGTGTGTGTGTGGGGGGCGTAACTGTATGTATGAGTGTGTGTGTGTGTGTGTGTATGTATGTGTGTGAGTGGGGTAAGTGTATGTATGCGAGTATGTGTATCTATGTGAGTGCATGTTAAGTGGGTGTGGGGTAAGTGTATGTATGTGAGTGTGTGTGTGTGTGTACACATGTGTATTAGTGTGTGGGGTAAGTGTATGTATGTATGTGTGTGTGTGTGGGGGGGGGTTAAGTGTATGTATGTGAGTGTGTATAAATGTGTATTAGTGTGTGGTTTAAGTGTATGTGAGTGTGTGTGTGGGGTAAGTGTATGTATGTGAGTGTGTGTGTGGGGTAAGTGTATGTATGTGAGTGTGTGTGTGGGGTAAGTGTATGTATGTGAGTGTGTGTGTGGGGGTAACTGTATGTATGAGTGTGTGTATACATGTGTATCTATGTGAGTGCATGTTAAGTGGGTGTGGGGTAAGTGTATATATGTGAGTGTGTGTGTGTGTGTGTATAAATGTGTATTAGTGTGTGGGGTAAGTGTATGTGAGTGTGTGTGTGGGGTAAGTGTATGTATGTATGTGAGTGTGTGTATAAATGTGGATGTGTGTGGGGGTTAAGTGTATGTATGTGAGTGTGTGTATAAATGTGGATGTGTGTGGGGGTTAAGTGTATGTATGTGAGTGTGTGTATAAATGTGGATGTGTGTGGGGGTTAAGTGTATGTATGTGAGTGTGTGTATAAATGTGGATGTGTGTGGGGGTTAAGTGTATGTATGTGAGTGTGTGTATAAATGTGGATGTGTGTGGGGGTTAAGTGTATGTATGTGAGTGTGTGTATAAATGTGGATGTGTGTGGGGGTTAAGTGTATGTATGTGAGTGTGTGTATAAATGTGGATGTGTGTGGGGGTTAAGTGTATGTATGTGAGTGTGTGTGGGGGTTAAGTGTATGTATGTGAGTGTGTGTATAAATGTGGATGTGTGTGGGGGTTAAGTGTATGTATGTGAGTATGTGTGTGCTTTTTAAATGTGTATTAGTGTGTGGGGTTTAAGTGTATGTATGTGAGTGTGTGTGTGGGGTAAGTGTATGTATGTGAGTATGTGTATAAATGTGTATCTATGTGAGTGCATGTTAAGTGGGTGTGGGGTAAGTGTATGTATGCGAGTATGTGTATAAATGTGTATCTATGTGAGTGCATGTTAAGTGGGTGTGGGGTAAGTGTATGTATGTATGTGAGTGTGTGTGTATAAATGTGTATGTGTGTGTGGGGTAATTGTGACTGTGTGTGTGTGGGAAGGGGGGGTAAGTGTGACTGTGTATGCATGTGTGTGTTTGTAGTTAATGTGACCACTACAAATTAGTGTAAAAAAAAAACAAAAAAAAAAAATATATATATATATTTACATACACACACATGTATATAATTATATATATTCTTCTCTGAATGAATGAAAAATGAATGCGGCCCACGCACGCATACATTTCTAGCGAAGTGGCCCTTTGCCGAATAAACTTGGACACCCCGGCCCTAGTGAGTATAATTAACCCCTAGTGGTTGTAAAAAAAATAATTAAAAATATGCAGACAGCTAAAATTGCTTTGGAATCAATAGCAATGTCTAAGCAGTGATCTATGGAAAGGAAGGGGTCAATAGCTCTTAGAAGAGAGCTATTGTACTGTAATAAATTACAGTACAAAAAGATTTACCCCTAAAAAAATTGCACAAACAGCAAAACAGGTGCTACTGTGCAAGATCACTGCTTATGCAGTAATTAATGGCAGGGAAGATGTTAAACACATGGAATGGCTTTTATAAAAGCCCTTGGTTCTCAGAATTGTATTTTAATTTTATTATTTTATTTTAACTTATTTTACACTGATCTTTACTGAGGAGAGGGTGTCAGATCCAAAGTGTTCAGATAAAATAGTACATTGTAAAATATTGATCTGACCAGGCAATCTGCCTAGCAGTTTCATTTTGCCTCTATGATGGGACAATCTTGTAACAGCCCTCAGAGCACAGGAAGCAGCTACTTCCTGTGCGCTTGCCCTTAGAAGGTCACCATCATATTTTTACACAGGACAGTGGCTGAAGATCTGGGGACAGGCAGGTCATATTTGGTGTGTTGCTGACATGTGAGGCACAGCAACAACACACAGAGAGAGCAATAGGAAGCAATGTCATTGCTTCCTATGCTCTTTAAACACTGACGGGCGTTTATAAATCCAAGAATATTCAATACTCTTGTTCATTTTAATGTCTTCATAAATATACACTCAAATGAAGCAACTAGCAACAATTCCTTAGTATACTCATCAGTCCTTTCTGTGACCAACATTTATTTCCCCACAGCAATGTTTTAATCATATGAAACCTAAAAAAGGAGTGCTGAGTATACGTGTAATATTAGCGATTTGTTCTCATTATAATGGAGTGGGATCAGTTTAATATCTATACCCAAAAATAACGTGAGCTAACAATTCATTAATTAACTAGTACATATATAACGTTACATTAATCTATTTTTATATAGTGCTTTTCTATTTCTGTGGTCTTATCACATAATCTGGGCCTCAACTAAATAGGAATCAGTTAGTAGATGTTGCAACTGCCCATCTTAATATACCGTATTTGCTCGAATTTTGCTCGAATATAAGACAAGGTCTTATATTCGAGGTCGTCTTATAATCTGACCTCAAATCGAGGTCAGATTATAAGACTGGGATCTAGGTCCCCCGCAGAGCTGCAGGGGACCTGGATCTCCTTTGCTAACGCGCGATGCGCTCAGACATCCTCCCCTGCCGCCCGGCACGACCGCCAGGACTTCTATGCTTCATCCGGCTTCATCATAAAAGTCCTGGTGGAAGGGCCGGGCAGCAACGGAGGATGTCTGCACATATCGTGCAGTCATCCTCCGTCTGCTTCCGCTAGCCACCAGGAGATTCGGGCAGCCGGGGGATGTCTGCACGATACGTGCAGACATCCTCCGTGCTGCCCCACACTTCCGTCTATAACGACGGACTGGCTGTCTGTCATAATGGACTCAAGTGTCGGGCAGCATGGAGGATGTCTGCACTTATCGTGCAGACATCCCCCGGCTGCCCCCACTAGCCACCAGCGAAAGAAACAAGGTGAGGGGGAGGGGGGGAGAGAGACAAGGGGAGGGGGAGAAACAGAGACAGGGGGAGGGAGGGGGGAGAGACAGGTTGTAAGACACAGCATGAAAGGTGATAGGGACTGAGTATAATACACGGTTTATATATAAAGTCCCTAATTGTTTTGAAGATATATCACATAGGCGCTCATGGTAAGAGGATACAATCCTTATTAATCAATAATAGGTTTGGTGTATATTTGATACCTTTTTCTGATTTTTAAAATCCTAAAGATATTCTAATACGGTGGATTTAATAAAGTAGATTGGTGTCATTTCAAGTATCTGAACGATCAATCCAATGTTGGTTAAGACTTATCCCACCTTGGATATTGGAAGAGTGGATGTTGGAAGAATGAATGAAAGGTATTTTTGGAGTGTCACTGGGAGTTTCGATGGACTGGGAATATTGGTGGCCCTCTGATTAGATCAAAATGAAATTAAAGTTGGTCACAATAAATACAAAGGGACTTAATACCCCATATAAAAGGTCATTTTTATACAATATGCTCATCCGAGATAAGATAGATACCCATTGGGACAGTTGCCAACCTGATTATTGGAAATATAAAAGATATCCTACTATCTATAAAGCCTACTTAAACTAAAGAAAAAAAGAGATGTGGCAATAATGATCGCACATACAATTAAATGTGAATATATTCATCACTTGATAATGGAGGATTTCTTGTATTGATATGTAAACTAAACGATTTCACTTACACGTTGGTTAACGTTTACTCTCCCAATGGGTCCCCTGTAAGATTTCTGGAATATCTCATCGATGATATCGACGGATTGATTCAGGGTATGCTAGTCATGGGAGGAGATTTCAATTGCGTGGCAGATAATACATTAGAGAGAAGTAGACAGAAAGATAAAAGGACAGATCAGAATTCAAAACAGACTGCTTCTTCTTTTCTGAAACTATTACATAAAAACAATCTGTATGATGTTTGGAGAACACTTAACCCTACAACGAGGGATTACTCCTTTTTCTCTAATGTTCATCTATCTTATTCCAGACTAGATTTCTTTTTGACTAATACAAAGGGTATCACAAACTGCTTAAAATCAAATATTGGTAACATATTGTGGTCGGATCACGCTCCAGTTTATATTGTCATCTCGAATAATTCCTTCTACGCTAACAGAACCAACTGGAGATTAAATGAAACTCTGCTACAAACTGAGCAAGCTAAAACCGATCTTATTAAAGAGGTTGAAGAATTCTTACTCATAAACGACAACCAAACAGTTGATAACCCGTGTAGGGTTATCAACTGTTTGGTTGTCGTTTATGAGTAAGAATTCTTCAACCTCTTTAATAAGATCGGTTTTAGCTTGCTCAGTTTGTAGCAGAGTTTCATTTAATCTCCAGTTGGTTCTGTTAGCGTAGAAGGTTTATTATTATTATATTATATTTTCAGATTATTACCAGTGTATGGTGTGCTCTAAAATGTACTATCAGAGGTTATCTTATCAAGTTGGGTACAATAATGAAAAAAAAGAATGGTAAACCTCAACTAATTATATATTGTATTAGCACACAAACAGACACTTAATACAATAAATCCAACTAAAGAGATGAATATAGAAATCCAGGAGTTACAATCTCAAATTAAAGAGAAACTAACCCACAACTGTAACAGAGCTCTCCAATATCTAAAACAACAATGGTGTCACAGTTCAAAAAAAATACATTTAACAAAACAACTAAAATTAAGAAATTAAAATAGAAGAATTAAGAAAATAATTTATAAAAATAGAACTTAAAAAACAGATGCACAGATGGAAACATTTCTAAAAAACACTTAATCTACCAAAATTAGATGAAGATAAATGATATAATTTGAATCTTCCAATTTCCTTGACCGAGATCAGACAGGCAATCTCGGAGCTAAAAAAGGGAAAATCACCTATTTTACCAGATATTGGACCCGGTGATCTCCCCATTTCTTCTGAAAGTGTTCTATGATATAGGTTTAGGGAAGTCATTTCCATCTGAATTATTATATGCTATGATCTGTTCATCCCAAAACTAAACAAAGATCCATGTTATGTAAGTAACTATAGACCAATATCTTTAATAAACTTAGATATTAAATTATACTCGAACATACTTGCAAACAGACTTAAAGTGGTTCTACCAGATTTGATCAATCCCGATCAAACTGGGTTTGTTATGGGACGATCGGGAGAAGATAACACACATAGAGTTTTGAATATTGTCTCTGAAATGAAGATCAGCAGAACACTGTCGGTAATATTAGCCTTAGACCCCGAGAAGGCGTTTGACAGAGTGAACTGGAGATTTCTGTCATCAATTTTAGGGGCCATGGGTATCCAGGGTTTCTTTAAAGACTGCACCATATCATTATATACATCTCCCATGGCTAAGTGTCACAACCTGGGATAACAGGCCAGGGAGGAGTCTCGTTGCAGGGCAGGGTGTGGGGTCTGTCTGCACCCCACGATGCATAACTGGGAAGGACTGGTAGCTGTGACCGGGACTGAGACAGGACAGGTAACAGACTGGAACTAAGGCAGGACTGGTAGCAGAGACTGGGACTGAGACAAGACTGGTAGCAGAGACTGGAACTGAGACAAGACTGGTAGCAGAGACTGGAACTGAGACAAGACTGGTAGCAGAAACTGGAACTGAGACAAGACTGGTAGCAGAGACTGGAACTGAGACAAGACTGGTAGCAGAGACTGGAACTGAGACAAGACTGGTAGCAGAGACTGGAACTGAGACAAGACTGGTAGCTGAGACTGGGACTGAGGCAGGACAAGTAACTGAGACTAGAACAAAGACAGGACAGGTAGCTACTGCAACAGGTTTGGAAACAGAACAGTGTTATTCACCTGAATGGTATTATACCCTATGGTTGAGCCTCAGGTAAATGACCACCCAGGACTTGTACACTGACTGCAACCGCACACTGAAGCAGAGATACACAGGGAGTACTGGACGAGAAGGATAGTCAGCAGGCCGGGTCATACACGAAACAGGAACAAGGTACAACGAAGGAATTCAGAAGGCAAGGTCACTAGACAGGCAAAATGGTCGAGGCAGGCAGAAAACAGCGGAGTCAAAATCAAGCAGGAGTCAGAACAGGGAAATCAATAATCAATATATAAATGCTAGAACTAGAAACAAGACACTATCACAGGCTGCAACCAAAGCAATGCAAAGGCACTGATTGCCATAAGCTGCAGGTATAAATAGGGAAGGGCTGAGGATAACGAGGCAGCTGACAACAGGAGTAGAATGGGAACACCACAATAGCGGCCACTAGAGGCTGAAGACAAAAACAGCCACAAACCCAGAATAACCGTGACACAGCCCCCCTTCTAAGGAGCGAATTCCGGGCGCTCCAAAATGCTGCTGAAAGGACCCCCAAAATAGGAAACAAAAAATACACACTAGTCAAAACATCGAAACTAGACAGGAATCTGCTATCTCTTAGCACATAGCATTTGTTCATAAATTTGCAGGTCTTGCTGTCTTACAATAGCCCCATTAGAGGCAAAGGTACAATCTGGTGGCAGATCACCTGCAGTACTATTATAGGGGTTAGAGGGACCAGAACCATGCACTGCACTAACAGATACTGCTGTGGACTCAGTGTAAGGTGACTCACCCAGACATGCAGTCATATATTTCTCTAGACGTGCAATTGGTCCTTTTTTCTTTAACTTCCCCTTACCAGAAACCAGAACAGTGCCACATAGAAGGGGTTCAGCAGAGGTACTGGAGACTCTTATAGAAGCTGCATGGCTTTTAGCTGGAACATTTTTAGAATTAGCCGCTAGCAGGTTACTCTCAAGAGACTTTTGTTCACTTAAATAGTTCTCATATTAAGCAAGGTTTTCTCTGCCTATGATTGTCCCATCAGAAGCCAAGACAAGACCTGGGGCACCTCGAGAATGCTTTGCAGTTTGTTGTTTTCTAGAGTCACTCTTTTGCCTTGAGTGATTGCACCAATTTCTAGAGAGGGTCTTGTATTAACTGCTTTCTTTTTCTTAGCTTTAGGTTTGCTGAGAGTTGTGGGAATAGTAGTCCTGACAGCACAAACAGCCTTAGAAAAATCCTTCTCAGTGATGTCCTCCTCACTGAGGTCTGAGGCATAAAAAGACATGCTTTCGCTATCAGAACACTGATCAGATGCAGTAGCCATTTCCAGATCGTTAGACAAGGCTTCAGATTCTAAAGGGTTCCCAGGTGTTTCAGATTTACCCTCCCCAGGTTTACTGAACTCAGAAAAAGACTGGCTTTTTTCACTTTTAGATTCAGCACTTGTATTGTATTCAGGTTCCCTGGCCTGGATTTTGGCTTTATCAGGTACAGGAGGCTTAGGTGGTTTTAAAGGACAATAGGATATTCTATGCCCAGTTTCCCCACAATAAAAACACAAACTTCCCTCCAGTCTCCTCTGCATTTCCTCTTTAGTGAGGGGTTCTCTTTTAAAGCTTTTCTTTGGGGTTTTCTTATGCACAGTCATAGTTTTAGACTTCACAACTCTAGTACCAACAGCATTACTCTCAAGCACAAGCTTTACAGACTTACACATCTCCAACATGCATTCAGCCAAGAATTCTAATACAGATGTTATCCCTGCGGGCTCCTTATTATGGCCTTTGCATTCTGTCACAACCTGGGATAACAGGCCAGGGAGGAGTCTCGCTGCAGGGCAGGGTGTGGGGTCTGTCTGCACCCCACGATGCATAACTGGGAAGGACTGGTAGCTGTGACCGGGACTGAGACAGGACAGGTAACAGACTGGAACTAAGGCAGGACTGGTAGCAGAGACTGGGACTGAGACAAGACTGGTAGCAGAGACTGGAACGTAGCAGAGACTGGAACGTAGCAGAGACTGGAACTGAGACAAGACTGGTAGCAGAGACTGGAACTGAGACAAGACTGGTAGCAGAGACTGGAACTGAGACAAGACTGGTAGCAGAGACTGGAACTGAGACAAGACTGGTAGCTGAGACTGGGACTGAGGCAGGACAAGTAACTGAGACTGGAACAAAGACAGGACAGGTAGCTACTGCAACAGGTTTGGAAACAGAACAGTGTTATTCACCTGAATGGTATTATACTCTATGGTTGAGCCTCAGGTAAATGACCACCCAAGTGTCAGGGTAGCTGTGACTTTAAGAATATTTGGAAACTCAACTGCAGAAATAAATGACAATCCACACAAGGTATATCGTTTAAGCAATTCTTGTATTAAAGTTTAGCAGCAAAAAGAAGAAAAAACTGACTGATATTGATTGCAGAGAAAAAATAAATGGTTTGAAGTAATATGGAAAAATATATGTAACTTGATTGAAGTATAAAGTAAGAATTATGATGGAACACTTGATTGAAGATATGGAAGGTACTTGCGATTAGGTGATAGAGAAAAATGCAGGATAACAGGGACGGTCCGTATTCAGAGGATTGGAGAAGTACACAATTCGATTCAGGAAGCCAAAGGTCAGGATTGGAGAAATCAGAATGGTCGAGGATATCCGGGTCAGCAACAGGTAATCAAAAATGAAAGTAGCAAGATACTCTAAGGTAGCTTGGAGCTAAGGAGTCAGGAACAACAGCTGCTAAAGACAATACTTAGCGATTTGTGTCTGTTGCAGACTGTTATTTATAGTCACAGGAAGATCGCGTCATTGAAAGGGACGTGGCCTAATGAAGGGGGCATGGCCTAATGACGTAAAAAAAAACAAAAGTAAAAATGAAAGCCTGACAGGATCCCCGCCAAAAGGAGCAACCACAGGGTGCTTAGGGCCGAGGCTTCTCAGGAAATCGCTTATGGAATGAGGACACGAGATTAGGAGCATGTACCTCAGTTGCATCTTCCCACGTGTCCTCCTCAGGTGAATAACCCTTCCATCGGATTAAGTATTGAAGTTTCCGTCTGAACACTCTGGAATCTAGTAATTTGTCAATTTTGTATTCAGGTTGTCCTTCGACACTCACAGGATCAGGGTTTACATATACTTTCCTGGAGAAAGGATCGGGAATGTGTGGTTTTAGGAGGGAGGTATAAAAAACGGGATGAAGACGAAGTGAAGAGGGTAAGGTGAGTTTGACTGCATTTTCGTTAATGATTTTCTCGATTAGGAAAGGTCCCATGTATAATTGGTCCAATTTCTTGGAAGGTCGAGAAGTACGAATATTCTTAGTAGAGAGAAGTACAGCATCACCAATCTGATATGAAGGACTTGGTCGTCTTCTAAGATCATAACATTTTTTATGGCTTTGGAGAGAATTGTTGAGGTTAGTTTTCAGTTGTTCGAATAACTTTTCCATTTCTGAAATTTGTTGAGTAACGGTGGGGTTTCTTTGTAGTGACGGAATGGATGGGAAGGAAGAAGGATGGAACCCGTAATTGGAGTAGAAGGGGGTCATCTTTGTGCTGGAATGGAGAGTATTATTATACGAAAATTCAGCAAGGGCCAGGAAGGAAGACCAGTCATCCTGAAGATGAGAACAGTAGCACCGTAGGAACTGTTCTAAACATTGATTGACATGCTCAGTTTGTCCATTTGACTGAGGGTGATATGCTGAGGAGAATTTGGGTGATATCTGAAGAGTTGAGCAGAGTTCTCTCCAAAAATGAGAAGTAAATTGAGTTCCTCTGTCAGAGATAATTTCGGTAGGTAATCCGTGTAATTTGAAGATGTTATTAATAAATAGTGAGGATAATTCTTTGGAAGAGGGTAGTTTATTTGTCGGAATGAAATGAGCCATTTTTGTAATTTGTAAACAACCAGGATAGTGGTAAATTTATCGGAAGGAGGTAGTTCGACTATGAAGTCCATGGATATGGAACTCCATGGAGTATTGGGTGTAGGTAGATTCATTAATAACCCAAAGGGTTGTTGGTGACTTGGTTTATTCTTTTGGCATGTCGGACAGGAAGATACATAATCCTTGATGGTTTTTCCTTGTTTAGGCCACCAAAATTGTCTTTTTAATAACTCATTTGTTTTCTTTACTCCAGGATGTCCTGCTGTAGGAGAATCATGGAACATATGGAGAATGTCTACTCGTAAAGAAGGAGGTATATAACGTTTGGAATCTTTGAAATAAAGTGCTTCTTCCTGTTGTAAATCAGATAGGTCATCCTTGGTTGCTTCATTTTTGTGAAGGTTTTAAGTTGATTGATGAAGGTGGAAGAAAGGACACCAATAAATCGTGAGGGTGGTAGAATGTCTGAAGAGGTAACATTTTCTGGTTTGACTCCTGGGATTCGGGATAAGGAATCAGCCTTTTTATTACGAGATCCAGGTCGATATACAATCTGGAAATTGAACCTATCGAAGAATAGACTCTGGCGGTGAGTGTTCTGCTCTTGTGAAGGAATTCGAGATTTCTATGATCAGTGTAGACAACGATAGGTACCTCTGTTCCTTCTAATCAATGCCTCCAATTTTCAAAAGCTGACTTTATAGCGACTAACTCTTTTTCCCCTATAGGATAGTTGACTTCCGCAGAGGTCAATGTACGGGTGAAAAATGCGACAGGATGAAGGACTGATTGGGGAGTGTTCTGTTGAGATAGAACAGCACCAAGAGTGAAATCAGAGGCATCAACTTCGAGAACGTAGGGCAAAGAAGGATTGGGCATCTTGAGGATGGGAAAGGAAGTGAACTTTGTTTTTAAAACTTCAAAAGCCTCTTGAGCTTGCGGGTTCCAGACAAAATAAGTATTTTTCTTGGTGAGCAGAGTAAGAGGTTGGACTATAGAAGAAAAGTTTTTAATAAACTTTCTATAAAAATTGGCAAATCCAAGAAAACTTTGAACTTCTTTCACATTTGAAGGTATGGGCCAATTGAGTATACATTGAATCTTGGAATCGTCCATATGTACTTGTTGGGGGGTAATGACGTATCCGAGGAATGAGATTTTTGTCACCTCGAAAATACATTTTTCTGGTTTGGCGTACAAACTATGAGTCCGTAACCTTGACAACACCCATTGTACATGTTTCCGATGTTTTTCTAGATTGTCTGAATAGATTAAAATGTCGTCAAGGTATATAATGACACACACATCTAGAAGATCCCGGAATATGTCATTTATGAAGTGCTGGAATGTAGCAGGGGCGTTGCACAATCCGAATGGCATAACTAAATATTCAAATAACCCGTATCGGGTGCGAAAAGCAGTTTTCCATTCGTGATCTTTCTTTATCCTTATAAGATTGTATGCTCCTCTAAGATCAATCTTTGTGTAGATGGTTGCGGTACGTAATCGTTCACGAAGTTCAGGGATTAGCGGTAGAGGATAACGATTTTTTACAGTGATTTTATTAAGTTGTCTGTAGTCAATAATGGGTCTGATGGTTTTGTCTTTATTTGTGACAAAGAACATCCCAGAGGCTGCAGGAGAGGTTGACGGACGGATAAATCCTTTGCGTAGATTTTCATCCAAATACTCCTTGAGGGTGACTAATTCTTTATCAGACAGAGGATAGATATGCCCGAATGGAATGGGAGCCCCAGGAATCAGATCGATAGGGCAATCATTTATCCTGTGTGGTGGTAAAGTTTCGGCTTCTTTTTTACAGAAGACTTTCTTAAAATCAGAATAGCATGGAGGAATGAGTTATTCTTCTGTAATTTGTAGAAGTGGAGTATGGAGGAAACAGGTCTTTTGACAGTAATGGGAATCGAGCTGTATTTCAAGATTTTCCCAGTTGATAGTAGGGTTATGTAGATGCAACCAATTCATTCCAAGGATTACAGGGTATAACGGTGAAGAGATGACATCAAATTTGATGTATTCTATGTGATGATGATTTACTGTCATCTTTAGAGGAATCGTTTCGAAGGTAGTGGGTCCTGAGGATAACATGGATCCATCAACAAGTCGGATAGATACAGGGGAAATCTTCTTTATTAGAGGTATATTCTTTTCCTTCACGAGGTCTTGATCTATGAAGAGACCAGCAGCCCCGGAATCCAGAATGGCCTCAGTATGTATCCTTTCTTTGTCCCACTATAAGAGGAGAGAGAGGGAAAGATGAGGAAGAGATTTCTGGGGTATGTAGAGAAGGTTTCTGTAAGAGAGGTGCTTATCACTCTTGTTTCTGGAGAGAATAGGACAATTTTCCACAGAATGTTCAGGGGAAGCACAGTACATGCAGAGGTTTAATGTTCTTCTCCTTATCTTTTCATCCTGTGAAAGGGGACCACGAATAACTCCCAGCTCCATAGGTTCAGGCGGGGAAGTCTTGTCGGTTTGTTTCACAGGGGTTATAGTTCTCTTCCAAGGATTGTTAGTAGAGGACCGTTCGGCTTTCCTCTCTCTAATACGTCTGTCGATGTTGATGGCATTGTGGCGTCTAGAGTAGGAGGAAGAACAGTCCTGGCTAATTCATCCTTTACAGCTTCAGATAGTCCGAGACGGAATTGATTCCTTAAGGAAATATCGTTCCATTCAGTGTCTACGGCCCATCTCTTAAATTCAGCAATATAATCCTCAACAGGACGTTTCCCTTGAGACAAGGATCGGATGGTCATATCTGCTGTGGCTTGTTTGTTTTGATCCTCATATAAAAGAGACATTTCGGTGAGGAACTGGTCTAATGAATCGATGATAGGGTCATCTCTTTCCAAAAAAGTATGAGCCCAGGACATAGGTTCACCTATTAAAAATGAGATAATTGTACACACCTTTATCCTGTCTGTTGGATAAGATCTGGGTTTCAGGGAAAATAGAAGGGTGCAGGAATTTATAAACTCTCTGTATTTGGATCTGTCTCCAGAGAATTTTTCAGGGGTACACACAGAAGGTTCTGGATATTCCCTTGGGGGAGCAGAGAGGGGAGTGGTGAAACTTCTGCTTTGCAATTCAGTGGTGTATGAAAGTAGGCGGTCGTGTGCCACACTTAAATCCTGAACACTTTGAGTGAGATGATCCACTCTTTGAGTTAATAAAAGAATTTGGGATGCCATTTCTGCTGGTTCCATTTGGTAGGCTGAGTATTTTGTCAGGGTAGCTGTGACTTTAAGAATATTTGGAAACTCAACTGCAGAAATAAATGACAATCCACACAAGGTATATCGTTTAAGCAATTCTTGTATTAAAGTTTAGCAGCAAAAAGAAGAAAAAACTGACTGATATTGATTGCAGAGAAAAAATAAATGGTTTGAAGTACCGTATTTGCTCGATTATAAGACGACCCTGATTATAAGACGACCCCCAAAACTTTGGATATTCCATTAGGAAAAAAACTAAAAGCCTGAATATAAGACTACCCTATAGGAAAAAAGTTCAACTTGTATATATTCATATGTAAATTGCTTTTTTAATAAAAAATTATGATATCAAAAAATGTATTTCTAGTTTTTATTTCTTTTTATGTGCCAATGCTGCCTTTCTCTTTCCCTTGCCCCCATTTTTCTCTCTCTCCCCCCTCCCCTTGTCTGTCTCTTAACCCCCTCACTCCCCTTGTCTCTGTCTCTTAACCCCTTCCCTCCCCTTGTCTCTGTCTCTTAACCCCCTCACTCCCCTTGTCTCTGTCTCTTAACCCCTTCCCTCCCCTTGTCTCTGTCTCCTAACCCCCTCCCTCCCCTTGACTCTGTCTCTGCCCCCCTCCCTCCCCCTGTCTCTCTGTCCCCCCTGTCTCTCTGTCCCCCTCCCTCCCTCCCCCTGTCTCTCTGCCCCCCTCCCTCCCTCCCCCTGTCTCTCTGCCCCCCCCTCCCTCCCTTCCCCTTACCTTGATCCCTGGTGGCTAGTGGGGGCAGCCGGGGGATGTCTGCACGATACTTGCAGACATCCTCCATGCTGCCCGACACGGCAGTCTATTATGACGGACAGCTGTCCGTCATAATAGTCTGCCGTGTCGGGCAGCATGGAGGATATCTGCACGTATAGTGCAGACATCCCCCAGCTGCCCGATTGTCCCTGGTGCCTAGTGGGGCAGCAGAGGAAGTCTGCACGATGAGCGCAGACCTCCCCTGCTGCCGCCCGGCACGCTCGCCGGGACCTCTGTGACGAAAGCGGAAGTACCCGGCTTCTTCAAAGAAAGGACCGGCGGTCGTGCCGGGCGGAAGCAGGGGAGTCTGCGCTCGTTGCGCAGACATCCCCTGCTGCTAGAGAGGGGGATCCAGGTCCCCTGCAGCTCTGCTGGGGACCTGGATCCATGTCTTATAATCTGACCTCAATTTGAGGTCAGATTATAAGAAGACCTCGATTATAAGACGAGGGATAGTTTTCAGATTTTTTTTTCTGAAAAAAACCTCGTCTTATAATCGAGCAAATACGGTAATATGGAAAAATATATGTAACTTGATTGAAGTATAAAGTAAGAATTATGATGGAACACTTGATTGAAGATATGGAAGGTACTTGCGATTAGGTGATAGAGAAAAATGCAGGATAACAGGGACGGTCCATATTCAGAGGATTGGAGAAGTACACAATTCGATTCAGGAAGCCAAAGGTCAGGATTGGAGAAATCAGAATGGTCGAGGATATCCGGGTCAGCAACAGGTAATCAAAAATGAAAGTAGCAAGATACTCTAAGGTAGCTTGGAGCTAAGGAGTCAGGAACAACAGCTGCTAAAGACAATACTCAGCGATTTGTGTCTGTTGCAGACTGTTATTTATAGTCACAGGACGATCGCGTCATTGAAAGGGACGTGGCCTAATGAAGGGGGCGTGGCCTAATGACGCGATCGCGAGTAAAAAAAAAACAAACGTAAAAAAGAAAGCCTGACACCAGGACTTGTACACTGACTGCAACCGCACACTGAAGCAGAGATACACAGGGAGTACTGGACGAGAAGGATAGTCAGCAGGCCGGGTCATACACGAAACAGGAACAAGGTACAACGTAGGAATTCAGAAGGCAAGGTCACTAGACAGGCAAAATGGTCGAGGCAGGCAGAAAACATCGGAGTCAAAATCAAGCAGGAGTCAGAACCGGGAAATCAATAATCAATATATAAATGCTAGAACTAGACACAAGGCACTATCACAGGCTGCAACCAAAGCAATGCAAAGGCACTGATTGCCATAAGCTGCAGGTATAAATAGGGAAGGGCTGAGGATAACGAGGCAGCTGACAACAGGAGTAGAATGGGAACACCACAATAGCGGCCACTAGAGGCTGAAGACAAAAACAGCCACAAACCCAGAATAACCGTGACACTAAGATCGATGGACCATCGATAAATTCAGATTATTTTGATATAAAGAACGGCACGAGACAGGGATGCCCATTGGTCCCCTTACTATACGCTCTCACAGTAGAGCCTCTCGCATTAATGTTTCGTAGATCTGTGGAAATTGAGGGAGTAAATGTAGGTAACCAGTCAAATAAGATTCTATTATACGCCGACAATGTTCTGCTGACACTGACCTCCCCATGGAGATCACTCCCTGCAGTGTTAGACCTTATATCCGAATATGGCACATACTCCAACTACAAGTTGAACTTAAATAAAACTCAGCTTATTCATTTGAATATTTTGGCTGAACAGGTTGAGCTCCTGCAAAAGACATATGGGTTCAATTGGAATAATAGGGAAATAGACTATCTCGGTATTAAAATTTTCACAAATCGAGATAAGGTGGTGGATCTGAACTATAGTTTTCTAGCCACCAAGTTATATAATATCACTCAAAAATGGAAAACCTTGGAAATAACATGGTTGGGTCGCTCTAACATAGGGAAATCCTATATTATTCCAAAAATACTATACCTATTTAGAACGAGACCTCTTAGGGTTCCAAAAAAGACAATAATTAAATTGGAGGACATCCTATTCAGATACATATGGAAATCAAAAAAAAACCTAGAACTAGAAGATATATACTACAACTGAACTCTAAAAAACTGGGATTGGGAATTCCAAATCTCAAGGATCAATACGATTCTACCATGTTCTCACACTATCTTAATTATAGATTAAAAGCTGATTACAATTTAGGCTGGTTTATAAACAAAAGGATTAAGCTTAAGCGTATAGACCCTGCAGATCTCTATTGGATCCCTCCCCGAATAATTAAGACTTTGGAAATTTCAAGTCCCATAGTCGGTGCCATAATGAAAGGCATCCACACAATAAGGAACAAATTTGGAAAATCCTGTATCTGTGTATCAACCCCAATTAAAATGTTACAAATGTACATCCCTGACCTGGACCTGCAGGGCTGGATGAGAAGTGACATAAACGTATTAGGGGATCTGATGGAAAGTGGAAAATTAGGATGAAAAATCCTTTTCTAATTTACAACTTAAATATGCTCTTCCCTCTCGAGAAATGTTTGCATATCTGAGAATTAAGAGTTTTATGGATTTTAACATAGCGACACCTAATACTCCATTGTACGAGCTTGTAATAAGTCATTTTAAAACTAATGTAATCTTGAGAATTATGAAAATCTTGCAAAACACTGGGAACAACGGTAAACCATTTTCCATATTAAATTGGGAAAATGACATTTTTAAAACAAATGATCTAGAAACTTGGCACTCAGTATGGAACAAAATTAAAACTGCTGTTTACTGTCTGAATATTCAAGAGAACACTTTTAAGATACTTCACCTATGGTATTTAGTACCGTCAGATTTGCGTCACTTCTCAGGGGACACCACCGGTCTATGTTGGAGATGTAATCATTTCAGTGGAGATATGTATCATGTTTGGTGGAGTTGCCTGGCTCTTTCTGATATGAAAAATACGGTTACCAATATGCTCGTTGCTGTATTCGGAATGCAATTTACCTTAGAGATACAACAGCTCTTATTCAATCTCGATTATAAATTTACAAACCAACAAGATAATAGAAACATAGAAACATAGAATGTGTCGGCAGATAAGAACCATACGGTCCATCTAGTCTGCCCAATTTTTTTTTTTTGAGTACTTTTATTAGTCCCCCCTTCCCGGTCTTATAGCTAGGATAGTCTTGTGTCTATCCCACGCATGCTTAAAATCCTTGACTGTGTTTACCTCTACCACTTCTGCTGGCAGGCTATTCCATACATCCACTACCCTCTCAGTAAAGTAATACTTCCTGATATTACTTTTAAATCGTTGCCCCTCTAATTTAAGACTATGTCCTCTAGTTGTGGTAGTTTTTCTTCTTTTAAATATACTCTCTTCCTTTACTGTGTTGATTCCCTTTATGTATTTAAATGTTTCTATCATATCCCCCCTGTTACGTCTTTCCTCCAAGCTATACATGTTAAGATGCGTTAACCTTTCCTGGTAAGTTTTATCCTTCAACCCATGAACCAGTTTAGTAGCCCTTCTCTGAACTCTCTCCAAAGTATCAATATCCTTCTGGAGATACGGTCTCCAGTACTGCGTACAATACTCCAAGTGAGGTCTCCCAGTGCTCTGTACAATGGCATGAGCACTTCCCTCTTCCTACTGCTAATACCTCTCCCTATGCAACCAAGCATTCTGCTAGCATTTCCTGCTGCTCTATTGCATTGCCTACCTACCTTCAAGTCCTCTGAAATTATTACTCCTAAATCCCTTTCCTCAGATGTTGAGGTTAGGACTGTACCAAATAGTCTATATTCTGCTTTTGGGTTTTTACGCCCAAGGTGCATAATCTTGCACTTGTCCACATTAAATGTCAGTTGCCACTGCTCTGACCATTTTTCTAGTTTAGCTAAATCATTTGCCATTTGGCTTATCCCTCCATGAATATCAACCCTGCTTCAAATCTTTGTATCATCAGCAAAAAGACATACTTTGCCAACAAGACCTTCTGCAATATCGCTAATAAAAATATTAAAGAGAATGGGTCCAAGAACAGATCCCTGAGGTACCCCACTAGTAACAAGACCTTGCATAATATACTAATAATACATATTACATCTGCTGTTAAAGTTTGTTTGTCGAGACATTGGAGGAAATCTACAATACCGGTGTTACTGTAGTAACATACCAAACGGATATGGTAAAACTACATTTTATAAGGATTAATGATCTACAGGGACACCGGAAAATTTGGGCAAAATGGTATAGATATTATGACCTATACAAATAAATAAATTAATGAATTAATAAAACACACATCAAGCCACGAAAAGATGAAGCCTGAATATTGGCTTCGAAACTCCCAGTGACACAGAATGAATGAACGAATAAATGATAGTACGTCTGGGAACGAATGTTGTATGATGAATGAATATAATAGAGGAGAAACATTTAAATTGAATGGGACATTATAAGAAAGTCCAAGTTGGGAGCAAGTGTAATCTAAACGTAACCAATGAGGAATATTGTATACATACTATTTTCTTTCCGCCCACACTTGGAATGTCGGCTGCTCTATGATAGATCTTTAAACTTTTTGATTTATTACTTGATGTGATACTAAAATGAATTAATGATTACCCTCTACTCCATCTTAAACATGTTTCCATTCTCTTCTTCTCTTTTCCTCTCCTTATTTACATCGATTAAGAACAACAACGAAGAATATTAGAATATTAATGTATGTGTGAATGTTAAATTATTACAATGCTGTATAACTATTTTGATCAATTTGATACTTTAATAAAAATAATAATATTTTTTTTTTAATGCAGATTAATAATTAGAAAGAAATATGTGTTTGTTGTTACATTGTGGATACGTTTCCAAGCTAAAAGATTGAACTTATCTTCTACACTATGAAATGCTATATATTGAGTCTGAATAAAATATGAATAGTCTCATAAAAGTAGCTTGGGGGGAAAAAACTAGGTGTTTGTGGACATACCTGTCAAGCTGTCACATTCCATTAAGGCAGTAATGTAGACTGAAGTAATATGACATGACTGTTGCATCCTGGTGTGCTTTATATCAACTTACAAAAAAAATGTATGGTAAAAAATAAAAACCTCTAAAATGTAAATAGAAACAAGAACATGTCCCAGAAGGAATGGCCGGTGCATTGTCAGGCTTTAGAGACACTATACTATCAGGTCAAGAACAATCTCTTCTGCATTCATCCATACCTTATTGTTCAGGGTGAAGCTAACAGAATGTTATCTGTCTAAATTGGTTTTACTGACGCATGCCCTAGGCACATTCATATATGATGGAAATTAATATCTTATGCTCAACCAAGTATTTTTAGCAGCTATGACTATTTCTAGTGGTAGAACAAATTAAGCTATTTGTACTCTTTTTAGATTGCACTCCCAAATTACGTATATATTTCCTGGCTGTTTTTTAAGTGTAATATAAAACAATGTTTATTAAACATGTCAAAAATTGTAAATATTGTGACTCTCTTATTCAATTCCTTCGTCTCACTCTGTCTCAAGGGAATGAATTACATAACATTTCAATGACAAACGACAGATAAGTGGATTTATTAACACTCTAAATGTCATAAGTACACAAACGCATTGCCTTGAAATACATTGCAAAGCCGGGGGAACACAAAGTTAAATTCTACGTGACTCTGAAATTTAGCAATGGCTCTTAATATTAAAACATGTCTCATTTATCAATTATAGTGGTTCTGTTTAAAACAGAGGCTCTATGTATAAATTATTGAATTGCCTTTAATATATGTTGCAACTCTAAAAATCCAGTCATGTATCAAAATATACCTAAAAGTCTCAAAGAGACTTCCTAAAGAAAGTGTAACTACCTTTGAATGATGCTCCCTAGCAGCATTGTTCAAATGTAATTTTAACCTCTTCATGCACAGTGGAACGCTTAAGGACCAAAGTACCAAAACAGCAAATTTTTGAACCTGGTCCAATCACAGATTGTACGACCTTCCACCATCAATTGTGACCTCACAAAGGCATGCCGAAATCTACAAGTTAGGACATGATGTGATTTAGTTAAATGTAACCAGCGTTCACTTTGAGTGTTGGTTACATTTGCCTGGTGAAACAGGTGGAAATCTGCTGCCTTCAAACTCAATATAAACTTTAAACTGAAGGAACAAAAAGGAGAAAAAGCAACCCATTTTTAAAAGAACTCACTAGCAAAAAATCACTAATCAAATAGCACTAAAAAAAAAAGTACTAATCAAATAATATTGAAAAGTACATACATTTAATCAAACGCCTTAGATGAGGGATATTCCAAGGGTGAAGCTAGTGTTCTCTGGTGACCTCAGAAATAGTATCTACTGTGCAAACAACATACACAAATTCCAAATATAAAGGTGTGGCCACAGGACCGGCCTTAAGTGTTCACAGAAAAGGGGAAGAGCCTATAGTCATGATTCTAAGAATCTGACAGTACCCCCTCCAAAAGGAGCACACTCCGGGTGCTAGCACGTGGTTTGTCAGGGTGTTGTTTATGGAAGGAGTTGATAAGTTTGGCAGCATGAACTTCTGAGGAATTCAACCATGAGTCTTTGTCGGAAGCATATCCTTTCCATCTTATGAGATACTGCAGTTTCCTTCTGAAAATTCGGGAGTCTAAAATCTTTTCAACTTCATATTCCTTGATTCCATCAATGATAATGGGCAGAGGCGGCTCTAGACTTTGTGAGGCCTCAGGCGAAACTCGAACATAAGGCCCTCACTGACACTTATAATTAAAAAAAGATATGCAAGCGATAATAAAAAATTATCTGATCAGCATATTAGTGTGTATATGGGTTAGTGGTCTCATCTTGGAGACATTTGATCAGATACACTAGAATATATAAACACATTCATAGGCTGATCAGATACACACACACACACACATCACAGTACCACATTGTAGCACCCACAGGGCCATCTACGTGCCCAAACAGCTCTTCAGGGCCATTATTGTCTACAAACACTGTCACTGCCATTGTTGTTCTCAAACATCTTATTAGTGTCATATTTGTGCCCAGACAGCTTATCACTGCTATGATTGTCCTTAAACATGACACTGCCTTTGTCCTCAAATAGCTTGGCAGGACCATATCTGTCCCCAAACAGCTTATCAGTGCCATTATTGTGCCCACAGTCATACTCAATCACAAACACAGCCAGACACACTTATTCATAGACACACTCAGCCAGCACACACTCACACAGCAAACACAGACATTCTCACACGCAGCAAACACTCACAGACACACTCAGCCAGCACACCGCAACTCACAGATACACTCAGCCAGAACACACACACTCTCACACTCAGCTAGCATGCACTCACAGACACACTCACCAAGCAAACACTCACTCACAGCAAGCACTCACAGACGCACTCAGCAAGCAAACACTCACAGATGCACTCAGCAACCATAGACTCACAGACGCACTCAGCAACCATAGACTCACAGACGCACTCAGCAACCATAGACTCACAGACGCACTCAAGAAACACTCACAGACACACTCAGCAAACACTCACAGACGCACTCAGGAAACACTCACAGACACATTCACAAGCAAACACTCGCTCACAGCAAGCACTCACAGACGCACTCAGCAAGCAAACACTCACAGATGCACTCAGCAACCATAGACTCACAGACGCACTCAGCAACCATAGACTCACAGACGCACTCAAGAAACACTCACAGACACACTCAGCAAACACTCACAGACGCACTCAGCAAACACTCACAGACACATTCAGCAAACACACACTCACACTCAGCAAACACTCAAAGACACACTCAGCAAGCACACAGTAACTCACAGACACACTCAGCCAGCACACACTCAGACACTTATCCAGCACACACTCAGACACTCACACACACACCAGCAGTTTTTTATTTATTTATCATCATTAGAGGACTGAGATAACGAGCATCGGGGCTGCGGGGAACCATTTTTTCTTTTGCACCCAGACAGACATGTCCCCATCCCTCCCTGCTTAGTTTCCTGTCAGGACACCTGCAGGGAGGAGAGGGTAACATTTTTCAGCTTCTGCTGCAGCTCGTTGGTGACAGTGGGAGCGGAGTTCTCCTCTTCAGAAGGTAATAGTGTGCACCCGGGGCGGAAGGTTTAGATATCAAATCTTTGTGAAAAAAATAAATTTCTCATTTTTATTTCCTTCTTAAGTTCCCCTTAATTTCAGCTCTACTGCTCTGTGATACACTAACACTAATTCAGGAGCCAGCCTGATTTTTTTTAGGAGACAGGTAAATGGAACGTTTGTAGAGTCCTATTTAAAACAATCTAAAATCTCTACTGCTGGCTCCTTTTTTAAATTGTTTTACATAGAACTCTATGGAAGTTCAATTTGCCTGGCTCCTAAAAATAATCAAGCTGGCTCCTGAATTAGTCTGGCACCTAAAATCCACAGAACTAAAGTCCTGCTTTACTTCTAGTTTTATTGCAGTGGACAGTGATATACTAATTCACACACTACACATTACTATGAATTTTATTGCTGTGGAGCTCTGTGAAACATTTACACACAATGCACCATGCTGTAAGTTTTATTGTGGAGGAGTTCTGTGCTACATCCATCCACAATAAAAGCATAAATTTGGATCTAGCGCGTGAAGAAAAATGAATGTGTGAGATATGGCAATTTTCTAGATTATCTGCAGCAAGTAAATTTAAGACAGGGAATGTGGTAAGATTTATAGGAGATGGGTTGGCTGAGAGTAAAAAGATATAGTGACTATTTACTGTACAGATAACATGATCTGAGGGCTTGTAGATTTATAGGAGATGGGTTGGTTGAGAGTGAAAAGATAGAGTGACTATTTACTGTACAGATAACATGATCTGAGGGCTTGTAGATTTATAGGAGATGGGTTGGCTGAGAGTGAAAAGATATAGTGACTACTCACAGATAACATGATCTGAGGGCTTGTAGATTTATAGGAGATGGGTTGGCTGAGAGTGAAAAGATATAGTGACTATTTACTGTACAGATAACATGATCTGAGGGCTTGTTGCATTAAAAAAACTTTCACTCTCCTAATAAACAAAGAAAGCATAACTAATAAAATGTTCAACTTAAATAACAAGGCAGATGTGGACTATACTTCCCATTATGCTCATAATGGGAAATGAGGTCCAGGTGCAATATTAAATCTGTTTTATATGTGAAATAAAAAGCTTATATGTCCTTAAGATTATAATCTAAATGGATTTCTTAAAATATGCTACATCTGCCCAAGAAAGAGTTAATCTAAAATCTGTCTCAAATGTGTATAAATGTACTTTATTCCCCCCCAAGTTCCATACCTTTGTGTGTTTGGAGGGTACACCATCCACCCTATAATGTTGTGCTGCAGAGGATTGCAGCTCAGTGTGAGACATCGTGCAGAGGAGGGAGGGGATTCCCCGCTCTCTGCTGTGACAGGCAGCGTGCAGGAGCAGTGTGACAGGGTATGTTCTAACGGAACATACCATTACAGAGCCTAGGGGGGGAGGAAGCAACACCCGAATGTGAGTTTTAAAAAAAAGATACTGGTGTCTGTCCTGTAGAATGTCAGACACCAGTATTTTCTGCTGCGGTGAGGACCTGAAATCATCTACATGCAGGCCAAGGTGTATCTACCAGGCAATGAGGTTAGTCAGGCAGCATTAAACTCCCCTGTAACCTGGAAGGCTGTTAGGTGAGTTAGGCAGTCGCGAGGCCCCCACTAGTGCGAGGCCTTAGGCGGCCGCCTAACTTGCCTAATTAGAGAGCCGCCTCTGATAATGGGGTCAGGTGGAGTGAGTGTCCGTCTTGCGAAGGTATCAGGAATATGAGGTTTTAGAAGTGAAACATGAAACACTGGATGGAGTTTCATGGTAGAAGGTAGAATAAGTTTCACTGCAACATTGTTAACAATTCGTTCAATAGGAAATGGACCGATGAAAAGGTTATCCAATTTCTTAGATGGTCGATTTGTCCTTATATTTTTTGTGGATAGGAGGACCATGTCACCAGGAGAGTAAGGAGGATTTGGCAATATTTTTGAGTCGTAGAATTTTTTATGACTCTGGATGGATTTTGAAAGGTTGTTTTTTAGGGTTTGGAATAATGAAGTCATCTCAGATATTTGAATTGACACAGATGGGTTACAAGTAATGGAGGGGTTAGAAGGTATCGATGTAGGATGGTATCCATAATTAGAGAAGAAGGGAGACATTTTTGTACTTGAATGATAAGAATTATTATATGAATATTCGGCTAATGGTAACCAAGTAGACCAATCATCCTGCAGGTAGGTACAGTAACACCAAAGGTATTGCTCAAGGCATTGGTTAACCCTTTCTGTTTGTCCATTCGTTTGTGGATGGTATGATGATGATAATTTGGTGGAAATTTGGAGAGAGGAGCATAATTCTTTCGAGAAATGTGAGATGAATTGTGTTCCTCTATCTGTTATTATCTCTTCAGGTAAGCCATGTAAACGAAGGATGTGGGAAATGAAAACTGAGGATAGTTCTTTGGATGTTGGTATTTTTTGTAGGGGGATAAAATGGGACATTTTAGTCAGACGGTCAACAACGACTAATATGGTGGTTTGCTTTTTGAGGGAGGAAGATCTACGATAAAGTCCATGGATATTGATTTCCAAGGTCTGTCGGGAATGGGTAAATTCGTAAGTAGACCAAAAGGATGACGGTGAGTAGGCTTACTCTTTTGACAAATAGAACAGGATGAAACATAAGCAGTGATGAAGTCAAGTTGATTTGGCCACCAGAAATGTCGTTTAGATAGTTCTGACGTTTTCTTGATCCCAGGGTGCCCAGCTAATGGAGAATCGTGAACTAGATTCATAACTTCTGTCCGTAGATTGGGGGGTATGTATAATTTGTTATTCTTCATATAGAAACCATTTTCCTGATATAGGTCAAGGTCTTGGGGTAGGTGTAATTCTTCAGGAGTGAGTTGTTTCATTTTATCAAGTATAGTAGTGGTTAATCCGATGAACCTGGATGAAGGAAGAAGAGGAGTGGAAATTGGTGGTGGATGATTTGAATTTGGTATTCTGGATAGTGAATCGGCTTTTTTGTTCCTTGATCCTGGCCTGTAGATTATATGGAAGTTGAATCTATCAAAAAAGAGGGTCCATCTTACTGGTAATGCTGAAAGAGTTTTACTATGTTGAAGGAACTCAAGATTTTTGTGGTCTGTATAGACAATAATTGGTTACTCATTCCCTTCTAGTAGGTGTCTCCAATTTTCAAATGCGGCCTTAATCCCTAGCAATTCTTTTTCTCCTATAGGGTAGTTGCACTCAGCAGAGGATAGAGATCTGGAATAAAAGGCAACTGGGTGGATGGGAGATTGTGGTGATTCTTGTTGTGATAGGATAGCACCAATTGTAGTATCGGAAGCATCAACCTCAAGAATAAATGGTAGGGAAGGATCGGGCATCTTGAGGATGGGAGATGAAGTAATTGTTGCTTCAGGGTGTCAAAAGCATGTTGAGCTTTGATGTTCCATTTAAAGGGTGAATTCTTCCTAGTTAGAAGGTTGAGTGGTTGCACAATACTGGAGAAATTTTTTATGAATTTTCTATAAAAATTAGCGAATCCAAGGAAGCTTTGTATTTCTTTAATTGAAGATGGAGTTGGCCAATTAATGATGCATTCCATTTTTGAATCGTCCATGTGTATTTCTTGAGGTGTGATGACATAACCAAGAAATTATATATTTGTAACCTCGAATAGACATTTTTTGAGTTTTGCGAAAAGGTTATGAGTACGGAGTCGGTTGAGAACCCATCTGACATGTTTTTAGTGTTCATCTGGGGAATTGGAGTAGATTAGGATGTCATCTAAGTAGATAATTACACAGATATCTAGGAGATCCTTGAAGATAACGTCGATAAAATGTTGGAATGTGGCTAGAGCGTTGCAGAGTCCGTATGGCATCACCAAATATTCGAACAACCCATATCGGGTTCGGAAAGCAGTCTTCCATTCGTGACCTTCCTTAATACGAATGAGGTTGTAGGCTCCTCGAAGATCAATCTTTGTATAAATGGTAGCTGAACGTAATCTCTCAAGGAGTTCCGGAATAAGAGGGAGAGGATATCTATTTTTTATGGTTCTTTTGTTCAGCTCTCGATAATCGATGATGGGTCGTATGGTTTGATCTTTGTTTCGTACGAAGAATATTCCGGAGGCCGCAGGTGAAGTGGAAGGTCTAATAAATCCTTTTCTTAGGTTGTCATCAAGGTATTGTTTGAGAGTTTGTAATTCCTTGTCGGACAGAGGATATATGTGTCCGAATGGTATTGAAACTCCAGGAAGAAGATCTATGGGGCAGTCATAGACCCTATGTGGTGGTAATTTTTCATCTTCCTTTTCACTGAATACATCACTGAATTCTGAGTAATTTGATGGAACAACTGTGTCCGGGTTGATCTGTAGTATAGAAGAATTGTGGAGACAAGTATCTAAACAGAAAGCAGATTTGAATTTGACAAACATGGGTGACCACTGCAACCAATTCATGCCAAGAATAACAGGGAATAGAAGGGATTTCACCACATCGAGTGTCATGAATTCAGTATGGTGTTAGTTGATGGTCATCTTAAGAGGTATAGATTCTTGTGTAATTGGTCCAGAGGAGATAAGGGATCCATCAACTACCCGAAGAGATATGGATGAATTTTTTTGCGTTAGAGGAATTTTGTGAGTGTTGACGAGGGAAGAATCAATAAAGGATCCAGCTGCCCCAGAGTCAATAATAGCCTCCGTCTGAAGTCTTTCTTGATCCCACTGTAGGATGAGAGAAACAATACAATGATTTGTTGAAAGATTATGAGACAAATTAAAGATGGGGGAATTGGTGTTGATCTTACCGCTCTTGTTTCATTTTAGTATAGGACAGACATCTATCAGGTGATCAGTGGATGCGCAATACATGCATAGATTGAGGTTTTTTCTTCTGAGCTTTTCTTCTTGGGATAGAGGTACCCTAAGAACTCCTAGTTCCATAGGTTCTGGAATACTGGCTTTTTCATATGTTCTTGGGAAAGTGGTAGGTTTTTTCCAATTGACAACAGTGGAGGTTTTTTCAGCTTTTCTCTCTCGGATTCTTCGATCAATTGTTATAGAGAGATGTATTAGACCTTCTAATGAGGATGGTAATTTGGTACGGAAAAGATCATCTTTAACGTGCTCAGACAAACCTAGACGAAATTGATTTCGTAGTGCGATGTCGTTCCGTTGGGTATCTACAGCCCATCGTTTAAATTCAGAGATGTAATCCTCAACCGGCCTTTTCCCTTGGGAGAGAGCTCTGATTGCTGTATCAACGGTAATTTGTTTGTTTGGATCATCATATAAGGATGACATCTGATTGAAGAATTCCTCTAATGAATTGCGAATAGGGTCATTATTCTCCAAGAAGGTGTGTGCCCAGGCCATAGGTTCACCTCTTAGAAATGATATTACAGTACAGACCTTTATGCGATCGGTAGGATATGACCTGGGGCGTAAAGCAAAAAACAGATTGCAGGAGTTGATAAACTCTCTGTATTTGGATCTTTCACCTGTGAATTTTTTGGGGTTGCAAACTGAAGGTTCAGAATGTTCCCTGTTAATAGTTATAGGAGGAGGAGTTCATAAGGACCTGTTTTGGAGTTCTGTAACATAAGTAAGGAATATTTAATTGGAAATTCTGAGCATATCTACCCTCTGAGTTAGTGTATTAATTTGAGCAGCCATTTCTGCTGGTTCCATAATAAGGCTGATATATGAATTTATGAGGATTTCAGTGGAACTCAATTGCAGGTTGTAATGAGCAATTCTCAACAGTAGAGGGCAGCAGTGTCTAAGTCTTCCTTTATGAGGATTTCAGTGGAACTCAATTGCAGGTTGTAATGAGCAATTCTCAACAGTAGAGGGCAGCAGTGTCTAAGTCTTCCAAACGAAATGCAAGTGAAAGATTATGAATCGGAAGTGATACAAAGTATTGCAGTGGAACTCTGAGGATTCTGAAGTCTTACACACGGTTACAGGAGGAAGAGAGGACACACAATGAAGGGTTTGTACTTCAATATAACAATTGATTGTTATATACTTGCAGTTAGTAGGAAGTAAGGTTCTCAGTGCTGGGTGCAGAATGTCCGTTTAACAAGCCGAGGTCAGGTGTTGGAACAATCAGGTAAGTAGTAAGCCGGTCCGATTTCAAAGGGTTATAACAATACGAATAGTAGCAAAGCCAGTCTAGGATCAGGGGTTGTAGAAAGGAGGATAGTAGATTAATACAAGCCATGTTCGTTAACGAGGATCAGTCTGAAGAGAAGTTGGTGCTTTCTTTAAGAGTATAAGCTGGATACACGGAGCTGTGTGTACACGATGTCTCTGAAGAGAAAGTATAACTCAGCGTTTGAACTGTGGCGCGGTTTCCCCTATAAGGCGAGGGAACACCGCGTCACAGAAAAGGGGAGGAGCCTATAGTCATGATTCTAAGAATCTGACACCATCCCTGTTTTCTCTCTCTCCCTCTGTTCTGTCTCTCTCCTCCCCTTCCTCTGTTCTGTCTCTTTCCCCCTTCCCTGTTCTGTCTCTCCACCCTCCCCCTGTTCTGCCTCTCTCTCCCCCCTCCCCCTGTTATGTATCTCTCTCCCCCTGTTCTGTCTCTCCACCCTCCCCCTGTTCTACCTCTTTCTCCACCCTCCCCCTGTTCTGCCTCTCTCTCCCCCCCCCCTTCCCTTCCTTTGCCTGCAAATGTGGATCCAGAGAGGGGGCAGAGCTAACTTGCTGAGAGGTGTAGCTCCACCCCCACCCAGTGAATCAGAGCAGCGTCTGCTTCACGGGCAGCAAGAGAAAGTGATGCTTGGCTCCCCATACTTAATGCAAGCATGGGGAGTGCGAGCAGCACTTTCTCTTGCTGCCTGCGCTTCCCGTGAAGCAGACGCTGCTCTGCTTCACAGGGTGGGGGCGGAGCTACACCTCTCAGCTGGTTAGCTCCGTCCCCTCCACAGATCCAGCAGAGCTTGCTGAGCAGAGGGCTGGTGAGGGGGGATCTTTTGATCTCCCCAATTCAGTGCCTCTACCGGCTTTTTTTTTCCGAGCGGGCGGGCGCCCCCCTGGGGTTTTGCACCCTGTGCACTCACACAGGTTGCACACCCCTAAGGCCGGCCCTGTGCGGCCACTATCTTCACAAATAATTAATCGGCATCCAAAAACAGAATTATATATAACATAGTAATATAACATATCCACACTAAAAGTAGCAGTTAAAAGTTACATGAATGAATAGAAAGAATAAATAGAGTGTGCCAACAACTGTCCACTTCTTAAGGTGCTTGAGTACTCCTCTCTCACTGATGGCTACAATGCCCGCAAACAGCAGATTTAATCCCAGGCTTGATGTCACAGTCGCTCAGTCAATCCCCTGTAGGGAGCTATAGATTATAAGTGAATTACGTTCCCAATCCACAGCTTTAGAGATGACTGATCCCAGAATCCGATGACAGGAAGGTCTTCCCTCATGCTCAAAGGGTTCAGCTGTCCGGTATAACTTTAGCCTGGAAGTGCGGGGTTACGTCACACCGATGAACATAAATTCCTCACAATAACGGGAAAGCCGCTGACAGTCATATAGAGTATCCCTCAGTAACAGAAATTAACAAAACGCGATAGCAGCAGTCAAAAAAAGGAGATTCCGTTACTTAGAGGTTAGTTGTAACCTGCAATCCACAAATGAAAGACCGGAGACCTTGAGGGAACTGTAAACAATTTTACACACACTGAAGAATATTCTCACACATCCCACTACGCTTATTCAACAAACCTCCAAACCTCAAATAATTGAAGTTGATGGTGAGAAGCACTCTACACTGAAACAGTACTTCTCCCTGCTAACGAAGACATGAGACCTGTGAACTCATCTACATACAGAAAAAGCACCAATTCCAGGCTCATATTTGCACCACAAAATCAATGACTGCTTCACGTGCAAATCATACAATCTGGTATACCTCATCTTATGTAACAGCAATATATGTGTCAGAAACAGGCCAAGTATTACACACAAGGTTTAATTCCCACAGACATTTTATCATTGAGAAAAAAATATACGTTGTTTTTGTCAGCCTGGATACAGCATACAAGATGTAAGACTTATGGTACTGATGTGATTGTTCCACGCCCAGAGGGAGAGAAAAATATGCGAGGTCAAAATAATATGCCGGTTTAATGCCTTAGATACTGGCATTAATAGAGAACGTTTCCTAATGAAATAGAATTAAGCAGAGATGTTCCTTTTCGTCTCTGCTCTATATCCTTTCACTGGAGCCTTTAATACAGCGCATTAAACTAAAAGGGAATATAAAGGGGATACACATTAAAGATAATGAATACAAACAAAGTCTTTATGCAGACAGTGTTATCTTGACATTAAGTGAACTAGAGTTATCAATAGGATACATGTTTGAGGAAATAGGAGTATTTGGACATAAATATTAACTATAAGCTAAATAAATATATAAGTCTCAACCATTATGGGCTTACATTTAGATACTCCAACTATGGAAAGAATGAAAGAGAAGTTTGGGTTTAAGTGGTCTAAGGTTAATTTAGAATATCAGAGAATTCAGATTCCCACCGATTTGAGTAGATTAGCTCGAGAGTGATTTTGATATTCTATTAACTTAGACCCTAGAGATGCTCAAATGCTGGACAGGACTAGAGGTAAGAGAAAGATCATTTGAGAAAGATACAACTGATACATTTCAAAATCGAGTACCCATTATCTTTAATTATAGTAATAAGTCGCAACGCATAAAAAGGATTATTAAAAAAACATTGGGACGTCCTCCAAAAAGATGATATCTTAAAAGAGATTATCCCTAAAGAACCAGCAGTCATTTTTAGGGGAGCTCCCAATTTAAAACAGAAACTGACCACCAACTTCACAAGTAAATTAAAAATAAATAATGAAGCACCAAAGTTTTGTAATATCTGTGATCACCTTTGAAGTAAAACTTCATGCTGAAGGTGGTGTGGCGCCCACTCCGCAAGCAGAGGAATACCTAGATGTAAGCAGATTATTTCTTTCATTAAATCTATTGTTTTTCTTATACTCAACATATGTCTATTGTTATGTCTCTGAGCCTACACGTATAGAGAACACCAGGACTTCAAAGACAGCAGTATATCTTGAGAGGCTATATACCGTCTATCGTCTGTGAGTGCATTATTTTAAGGGAGACAGAGTCGGATTTCATTATTATTTCTCACTACTTGTATCACCAATAAGGTGTTTGTCGTTTTTTAGATTCAGTTTGTAAAGCGCACTTTTGATTCTTTCTTTTTTCTAGGACTAGAGGTGTCCTGGTGGGGACATAATATACTGAATTCATACATATTGCCTAAATGCCTTAAAAACACTGGTTATTGACGAATGTTTTTAGCAGTAAATCAGTCAGTTCTACAGAGATCCAACAAATAAAATCAGTTTGGTTGCATCTCTGATCCTTCCACTCCCTGGTTAGGAGAGCCATAAATCCATTAGACACATGCCAGATCCATGAAGGTGTCACATTTTGGTAGTCTGAAATAAGTCCACTGTAGCAATACAGGACTTGTTACAAGATTATTAATTAGTAAGATTAGTATTTGCTCGAATATGAGATGACCCCGATTATAAGATGACCCCCCAAACTTTGGATTAAAAAATAAAAAGCTTAAAGCCTGAATATATGACTACCCTAAAGGAAAAATGTTTAACTTGTATATATTCAAATGCAAATTGCTTTTTCATATTTAATAAAAAATTATGATATAAAAAAATGCATTTTTAAAAATGTCCTTTTATGTGCTAATGCTGCCTCTACCCCCCAGACTTGCCCAATGCGCCCCTCCCTCCAACATTGTCTCTGTCGCTCTACCACCCTTAGATCGACATTTCCTGAACAGTAATTCTCAGCCATTCACACCCTCTACATCCAGGGCTTCGGAAGACGGAGACAATTGGGTTCACTTACCAGTCTCCCGAGAAGAGGCAGAACTCTCCAAGAGACCGCTGCAGGATGAAGGATCCTTAGTTTGAAAAATATTCTGCTTATCCCCAGAAAAATGACTGTTTACGCAGGGAGGCAGATTCTCCCCCTCCTCCGTTCTTCCTTGTTTTGATAATTTACGGGAGGACTGCCTCCTTATCCTTTCTTTCCTTCTTCTCTAATTCTTCTTTCTGTCCCCTCACTTTAAGATCCCTAAGCAAAGTATTCTCCACTTCCCAATTCCTTGTTCTCCTGTTCCTCCTATTCACTTTCTTTAATTATGCTCCTACTTTTATTTTTCTCACTCTTTTTTCCATGATTCTCTTCCCTCCTACACTCCTGCTTCTCTGTTATCAATATCCAATTGGTGTCCATTCAAATGCTTGTATTTGATCCATTCGATTTCAGCATCGCTCAATTTTTCTCCATTAAATGTAACATGTTGATGTGCTAGGACCATGAGGTTTATCTACCGATCATTTGTATATATTTTATCGCTGTTTTGTTGCCACAAATTTGATAGTAATATTTCACGAATTAGTTATTTAAAATAGACTTTTCCAATGGCAAAGACCTCTCATGCCTATGGCCATTTCATTTATGATATTGGTGGACTCGTCCGTGAGAATGTTATTTGTGCAAATCACCATAATTACTGTAGTCTTAAAGCCTGGGATGCAATTTCATATTGATGTACAGAATATAACTAGTTAGAGGCCCATGACTAATCACTTATACCTGCAAAGCCACCTACATGATTCCTTTTGATGGCAGTTTATGGCATTACAACATTTGTTATGTAGATGGGGTTGTCTGAATGCATTTCACAGGTGTACAGCAGATAAGACATTGTCACTCTCTATCCCAAGCAAGAACCGCAAGCTTTTGTTCGATAACTTAAATATTCAAAGATCTAGCCCCACTGCCGACCCGGGAGCAACCTGCCAATGGATTGACTGTTGCATTGCACAAAAACCCAACACCCGACTAACATCAACTAAATATTGTCAAAACTGTTTATTGAACACACAACAAGTGAGAAGATCCTCACCACATGTGCCTTTACATGTACAGACGGTCTGCAGATGTGGACATGGAAGATATAGGATTTTAGTAGATTTAATGTATCATACCAAAAGACACCTTTTCCAGCAACAGTTCCTTTGAACGTTGACATGGTCCATGCTGTTTTTAACTTTTTACCACCCTGTATATTACTCACCTCCCCTAAATTTTGTTAGATTTTTCTAACTTGAATTGTAGGGATCTCATTATTGGTAGCATGTTCAGCTGACTTTGCCTTACCGAACATACTTTGCTTCGCATATCATTTCCCCCACCATGGCATTGTCCATTCACATTTTAGATGTGCGGTACCTGTGACCACAAGGTGTGGTTTCACAAGCCCCCCTATTTGCTGAGGCACACTTGTCCCCACTGGTACACCCTCCCTTGGAATACACTTTCTCTCCCTGGCTTTTCTTCTATCATTCTCATTTCCCTCTCTACTCAAAGTGCTTCAATAGTGTTTTTATTTAAGCAAACGGCGATGTGTTCAGGGCTCTCTGTTGTCATTTAAAGGTGCATTATCTAAATTCATATTTTTTTCTTATTCATTCAACTCCTATTTGAGGGACGGATTATGACGCAAGATGCTTCCCATGTGTGGTTACATGTGAGCAGCCCTTTTAATTAATTTTGAGATTTGCCTTACAGTTGTATGCATTGCTTATTAGTTTACATACCTGGTTTAAACTTTAATTGATTTATGTCTATATCTGTTATTTTAGGAAGTACAGGGCCAGCCTTAGGTGTATGCAACCTGTGCTAGCGCCCGCCTGCCCACTCAGAAAAAAAAAAGTTTAAAAAAAAAAGCCAGTAGAAGCACTGGATTTGGGAGATCAAAAGATCCCCCCCCCTCCCCCCCACGACCAACCCTCGGCAAGCTCTTCTGGATCCGGGAAGGGGGCGGAGCTGAAAGGTGTAGCTCTGTCCCCACTCTGTGAAGCAGAGCAGTGTCTGCTTCACGGGGAGACGCAGGCAGCAAGAGAAAGTGCTGCTTGTGCTCCCCATGCTTGCATTAAGCATGGGGAGCCGAGCAGCACTTTACCTTGCTGCCGTGAAGCAGACGCTGCTCTGCTTCACAGGGTGGGGATGGAGCTACACCTATCAGCCGGTTAGCTCCGCCCCCTCCCTGGATCCACATTTGCAGGCAAAGGAAGGGGGGGGGAGAGGGAGTACAGGGGGAGGATGGAGAGACAGAACAGGAGGAGGGGGAGACAGAACAGGAGGAGGGGGAGAGAGACAGAACAGGGGGAGGGGAGAGAGACAGAACAGGAGGAGGGGGAGAGAGAGATAGAACAGGGGGAGAGAGAGAGACAGAACAGGGGGAGGGGGGAGAGAGAGAGACAGAACAGGAGGAGGGAGGAGACAGAACAGGAGGAGGGGAGAGAGAGACAGAACAGGGGGAGGGGAGAGAGACAGAACAGGAGGAGGGGGAGAGAGAGACAGAACAGGGGGGGAGAGAGAGAGACAGAACAGGGGGAGAGAGACAGAACAGGGGGAGGGGGAGAGAGACAGAACAGGGGAGGGGGAGAGAGAGACAGAACATGGAGAGGGGGAGAGAGAGACAGAACAGGGGGAGAGAGACAGAACAGGAGGGGAGAGAGACAAGAACGGGGGGAGACAGAATGGGGGGGGGCAGAACAGGTGAAAGAGACAGAACAGGGGGAGGGGGAGACAGAACAGGGGAGGGGGAGAGAGACAGAACAGAGGAAGGGAAGGAGAAAACAGGTATGGGGATTTAGAGAGAGACAGACATGGCAAGGAAGAGGAAAGGGACAAACATGGGAAGGGAGAGAGACACATACATAGGGGGTGAAAGAGACAAGGGGCGCCATGGGGGAAGCCCGCACAGGGCGCTGGAACACTTCAGGCCGGCCCTGAGGAAGTACTTGCAGTTGTTGTGGCTGTGTCTATTTTAAGTTAGGCCCCCAATATGTCCAAGGCCCCTAGGCTGCAGCCCCTAAAGCCCAGGGCCGGACTGGGGATAAAAACAAGCCCTGGAAATAAATGTATACCAGCTTTATAGCACACTATCATTATACCAGCTCCATAGCAAAACATCATTTTGCCAGCACCATAGTATAACTCATTATACCAGCTCCACAGCATAAAATTATTATCTTGTTCATAAAAGGGAAAACCATGCATTTCAAAGCACATTTGAAGAGTGTCGCCGTTTGTGATAAAACTGATATATAACCCTGCCTAGGGCAATATATACCCCCAGTATGTACACAAGGTTATATCGAACACAGTGCCCTAATATATACCCCATGCACAGGGCAATACATAAGCCCCAGTATGTACACAAGGTTATAGGAATTGCCCTGTGCATTGGCATATATATCAGGGCAGTGTGTGAGATATAAACTTGTGAACATACTGGACGGATATACTGATTTACCTCAGCACCCAGACTGCACTCACAGAACATGCCCAGCACCCATGACCTATCGCAGCACTCAAATTGCACTCACAGGACTTGCCCCTGAATTTACCCCAGCACTCAGATTGCACTAACAGGGCTTGACCCAGCACCCAGTACTTATACAAGCATGCAGATTGCACTTCCAGGACTTGCCCTAGCTTCCAGGACTTACCCCAGTATGCAGGTTGCACTCACAGAACTTACCCCAGCATGCAGATTGTACTCACAGAACTTACCCCAACATTCAGATTGCACTTTCAATATTTTCCCTGAGCACATAGGACTTACATAACTTGCCATTACACCCAACCAGGACTTGCCCCAGGCAGGACTCAACCTAGCACATAGATTGCACTCACAGGACTTGCCCCAGGACTCAGGACTTAGCCCAACATGCCGATTTAACTCACAGGGCTTGCCCCCAGCACACAGGATTGACCCCAGAACTCATTTTGCATTCACAGGACTTGCCCCAGCACCTAGGACTTACCACAGCTCACAGATTGCACTCACAGGATTTGCCAAAGCACATGGATTACACTCACAAAAGTTGTCCCAGCACCCCAGAACTCTGATTGCACTTAGATGACATGCTCCAGCAATTAGAATGCACTGACAGGACTTTCCCCAACACTCAGGACTTGCCCAATCACTTAGAATACACTCACAGCACTTGCCCTAGCACCCAGGACTTACCCCAGCTATTAAATTGCACTCACAGGACTTGCCCCAGCACAGAAGAAGTCAATCAGACTCCAGCACCGTGTAGGAGGGAAAAGATGGCAATATCGCATTGGCTGTGAGAGTGCTCTGGCACACAGCAGAATCACTGCACTGCACTGCTACTTTTCCTGAATTATTTGCTATTTGATACACACAGTCACACTTACGCACACACAGTCACACATACATACAGAAATACAAACACACATACACATGCACATTTACACGTACACTTAGATACCCTTACACAGACACACATACTTACATACATGTAGACACACTTACACACAGTAACATGTACACTGACACACACGCAGACACACTTACATCACACATAGATTTTTTTTTTAATGCTGTTTGCAGGGAGGTGGATGGTTCAGACCAGGTGGTGTACACACATGCCGAAATACACAGGCACAGTTACATACAGTCACACTTACACACAGTCACAGTCACACTTATACAGACACACTTACATATAGTCACACTTACATACACACAGTCATACCTTCATATGCACAGTCATACTTTCATACACACTTAAACACAGTAACACTTACTGTCACGAATGCACCCTACTCCAAGAGTGCATGTGACTGGATTACGGTGGAGCAAGGGTTAACATTAGACATGTGCATTCGTTTTCAGACGAATGCATTTTCGGACGAAAATAGCATTTTCGTCCATTCGTCCGAAAAACGAATAACGAAAATTTTAACTAACAAAATCCGAATGAACGAATGGTTAATAAACGAAAATCATTCGTTCATTCGTCCATTCGTCCATTCGTGCTATTGGCATTCTAAACCGAAATAGAGTCGGTTTACAATACCAATAGCATTGTACTACATTCCATAAACCGACATGAATGACTTTCGGTTTATGGAATGCATGTAATGCTATTAGCTTCCTATAAACCGAAATTGAGTTCCCATTCATACGAATAGGTCAATTGACCTATTCGTATGAATGGGGACTCTTTCGGTTTATAGAAAGCCAATAGCAGCATGTATTCTATAAGCCGAAAGTCTTTAAAACAAACGACGTTCGGTTTATAGAATACATGTAATGCTATTGCTGTTCTATAAGCCGAAAGACATTCGGCTTATAGAACAGCAATAGCATTACATGCATTCTATAAACCGAACGTCGTTCGTTTTAAAGACTTTCGGCTTATAGAATACTATTGGCATTCTATAAACCTAACTAGAGTCCCTCCTCATTCATAAGAATTTCTTATGAATGGGGACTCGACTCTAGTTCGGTTTATAGAAAGCCAATAGTATTCTATAAGCCGAAAGTCTTTAAAACGAACGACGTTCGGTTTATAGAATACATGTAATGCTATTGCTAAACTATAAACCGAACGACTTTCGGTTTATAGAATAGCCATAGGATTACATGTAGTGCATAAGCCGAAAGTCTATAAACCGAAAGTCGTTCGGTTTATAGGCTGTCGGCATTTTACTACACGGAGACAAAGTCTCCATTCATAATTTTATGAATGGAGACTTTGTCTCCGTGTAGTAAAATGCCGAAAGTCTATAAACCGAACGATCGGTTTATAGACTTTCGGCTTATGTAATACATGTAATCCTATGGCTATTCTATAAACCGAAAGTTCGGTTTATAGAATAGCAATAGGAATACATGTATTCCATAAGCCGACAGCCTATAAACCGAACGTTCGGTTTATAGGCTGTGGGCATTTTACTACACGGAGACAAAGTCTCCATTCATAATTTTATGAATGGAGACTCTGTCTCTGTATAGTTAAATGCCGGCTTTTAACTATACGGAGACAAAGTCTCCATTTATAATTTTATGAATGGAGACTCTGTCTCCGTATAGTTAAATGCCCACAGCCTATAAACCGAACGTTCGGTTTATAGGCTGTGGGCATTTAACTATACGGAGACAAAGTCTCCATTCATAATTTTATGAATGGAGACTCTGTCTCTGTATAGTTAAATGCCGGCTTTTAACTATACGGAGACAAAGTCTCCATTTATAATTTTATGAATGGAGACTCTGTCTCCGTATAGTTAAATGCCCACAGCCTATAAACCGAACGTTCGGTTTATAGGCTGTGGGCATTTAACTATACGGAGACAAAGTCTCCATTCATAATTTTATGAATGGAGACTCTGTCTCTGTATAGTTAAATGCCGGCTTTTAACTATACGGAGACAAAGTCTCCATTTATAATTTTATGAATGGAGACTCTGTCTCCGTATAGTTAAATGCTATTGTATTCTATAAACCGACTCTATTTCGGCTTATAGAATGCAATAGTACTACGAATGGACGAATGAACGAATGATTTTCCTTTATTAACCATTCGTTCATCCGGCTTTAGTTAGCTTAGCATTTTCGTTCTTCGTTTTTCGGGCGAATGGACGAAAATGCAATTTTCGGACGAAAATGCATTCGTCCGAAAACGAATGCACATGTCTAGTATATATTCACATGTAAATTGCTTTTTAAATAAAAAATTATGATATAAAAAAATCTTGTTTTTATTTCCTTTTATGTGACAATGCTGCCTCTCTCTTTCCCTTGCCCCCAGATTTGTCGCTCTCCCCCCCTTAGTGTTGTCTCTCTCTCACCCTCCCTTTGGCTCCCCCCTCGCTCCCCTTGTGTCTGTCTCTTCCCCCCTTCCCTCCCCTTGTTTCTCTCTGCCCCCCCCCCCTTGTTATTCTGTCCCCCCCTCACCTGTTTCTTGCTCCCTGGTGGCTAGTGGGGGCAGCCGGGGGATGTATGCACTATACATAATAGACGGAAGTGTCGGGCAGCATGGAGGTTGTCTGCACGATTCGTGCAGACATCCCCCAGCTGCCCGATTCTCCCTGGTGGCTAGCGAGGGAGCGGAGGATGTCTGCGCGATGAGCGAGACCTCTCCTGCTGCCGCCCGGCATGACCGCCGGGACTTCTATGATGAAGCTGGGTACTTCCGGCTTCCTCATAAAAGTCCTGGCTGTCGTTCCGGGCGGCAGCAGGGGAGGTCTCGCTCATCGCGCAGACATCCACCGCTGCCTCGCTAGCCACCAGGGAGAATCGGGCAGCTGGGGGATGTCTGCACGAATCGTGCAGACAACCTCCATGCTGCCCGACACTTCCGTCTATTATGTATAGTGCATACATCCCCCGGCTGCCCCCACTAGCCACCAGGGAGCAAGAAACAGGTGAGGGGGGGACAGAATAACAAGGGGGGGGGGGGGCAGAGAGAAACAAGGGGAGGGAAGGGGGGAAGAGACAGACACAAGGGGAGCGAGGGGGGAGCCAAAGGGAGGGTGAGAGAGAGACAACACTAAGGGGGGGAGAGCGACAAATCTGGGGGCAAGGGAAAGAGAGAGGCAGCTTTGTCACATAAAAGGAAATAAAAACAAGATTTTATTTATATCATAATTTTTTATTAAAAAAGCAATTTACATGTGAATATATACTAGACATGTGCATTCGTTTTCGGACGAATGCATTTTCGTCCGAAAATTGCATTTTCGTCCATTCGCCCGAAAAACGAAGAACGAAAATGCTAAGCTAACTAAAGCCGGATGAACGAATGGTTAATAAAGGAAAATCATTCGTTCATTCGTCCATTCGTAGTACTATTGCATTCTATAAGCCGAAATAGAGTCGGTTTATAGAATACAATAGCATTTAACTATACGGAGACAGAGTCTCCATTCATAAATTTATGAATGGAGACAAACGTATAGTTAAAAGCCGACAGCCTATAAACCGAACGTTCGGTTTATAGGCTGTGGGCATTTAACTATACGGAGACAGAGTCTCCATTCATAAAATTATAAATGGAGACTTTGTCTCCGTATAGTTAAAAGCCGGTGTTCTGACAAATTTCTGGAGCAAATTCTCCTGCGCAATCGCAGGAGAATTTGCTCACTGCGCATGCGCATAAAGTTACAGCTGATGACTCAGCTGTAACTTTGTGACCACCGTGCATGAGACAGCTGCGCAACCCACCTCCCGCCCCCTCACACCCGCCGCACACCCCTTCTTACCAGATCATCGACCACAGCGATACACAGCGCATGCGCACGCCTATCCAGCCGTTTGGGAATGCGCGCGTCCGTTGTTGTGTTCTTAAGGTGGTAAGTAACACGGGGCGTCGGGACATAAGGGGGCAAGCATCCTGGTGAGGGCTGCCTCATCTTGATGGGATTTGTGATCCTCCTGCTGTATTATTGATGCAGCAGGAGGATCACAAATCCCATCAAGATGAGGCAGCCCTCACCAGGATGCTTGCCCCCTTATGTCCCGACGCCCCATGTTACTTACCACCTTAAGAACACAACAACGGACGCGCACATTCCCAAACGGCTGGATAGGCGTGCGCATGCGCTGTGTATCGCTGTGGTCGATGATCTGGTAAGAAGGGGTGTGCAGGGGGTGTGAGGGGGCGGGAGGTGGGTTGCGCAGCTGGCGCATGCGCGGTGGTCACAAAGTTACAGCTGAGTTATCAGCTGTAACTTTATGCGCATGCGCAGTGAGCAAATTCTCCTGCGATTGCGCAGGAGAATTTGCTCCAGAAATTTGTCAGAACACCGGCATTTAACTATACGGAGACAGAGTCTCCATTCATAAAATTATAAATGGAGACTTTGTCTCCGTATAGTTAAAAGCCGGCATTTAACTATACGGAGACAGAGTCTCCATTCATAAAATTATGAATGGAGACTTTGTCTCCGTGTAGTAAAATGCCCACAGCCTATAAACCGAACGTTCGGTTTATAGGCTGTCGGCTTATGGAATACATGTATTCCTATTGCTATTCTATAAACCGAACGTTCGGTTTATAGAATAGCCATAGGATTACATGTATTATATAAGCCGAAAGTCTATAAACGGATCGTTCGGTTTATAGGCTTTCGGCATTTTACTACACGGAGACAAAGTCTCCATTCATAATTTTATGAATGGAGACTCTGTCTCTGTATAGTTAAATGCCGACAGCCTATAAACCGAACGACTTTCGGTTTATAGACTTTCGGCTTATATAATACATGTAATCCTATGGCTATTCTATAAACCGAAAGTCGTTCGGTTTATAGAATAGCAATAGGAATACATGTATTCCATAAGCCGACAGCCTATAAACCGAACGTTCGGTTTATAGGCTGTCGGCATTTTACTACACGGAGACAAAGTCTCCATTCATAATTTTATGAATGGAGACTCTGTCTCCGTGTAGTAAAATGCCGACAGCCTATAAACCGAACGTTCGGTTTATAGGCTGTCGGCTTATGGAATACATGTATTCCTATTGCTATTCTATAAACCGAACGACTTTCGGTTTATAGAATAGCAATAGGAATACATGTATTCCATAAGCCGACAGCCTATAAACCGAACGTTCGGTTTATAGGCTGTCGGCATTTTACTACACGGAGACAGAGTCTCCATTCATAAAATTATGAATGGAGACTTTGTCTCCGTGTAGTAAAATGCCCACAGCCTATAAACCGAACGTTCGGTTTATAGGCTGTCGGCATTTTACTATACGGAGACAAAGTCTCCATTCATAATTTTATGAATGGAGACTCTGTCTCTGTATAGTTAAATGCCGACAGCCTATAAACCGAACGACTTTCGGTTTATAGACTTTCGGCTTATGTAATACATGTAAACCTATGGCTATTCTATAAACCGAAAGTCGTTCGGTTTATAGAATAGCAATAGGATTACATGTATTCCATAAGCCGAAAGTCTATAAACCGAAAGTCGTTCGGTTTATAGACTTTCGGCTTATAGAATACAAGTAATACTATTGCCTTTCTATGAACCGAACGAGAGCCCCATTCATAAGAATTTCTTATGAATGGGGCTCTCGTTCGGTTTATAGAAAGCCAATAGTATTACATTGTATTCTATAAAACGAACGAAAAAAATTAACGAAACGAAAATAATGAACGAATTTCGTCTGAAACGAATGCACTAATGAACGAAATTCGTTTTAGACGAAATAAATAACATTTTCGTCCGAATGGACGAAAACGAAACGAAAATTTTAGTTTTGCACATGTCTAGTTAACATTTACTACTTGTCTGCCCTAGACTAGAAATAATGACAAAAAAAAAACCCTTTAACACCACCTACACTTAATTTTACTGATATAACTAATGTCCTAACACTGCCACCACCAAGACAACTTATAAATTTGGGTGCCTTGGTCCCCCAAGCAAATTAGTCTAAACCCACAAAATATGCTTTAACGCAATATCTATGCGATTTAAATTACCAATAAATTGGTCTAATCAGGTAACGTGAGTCTCTTTACCAGACAAAGGCACAACTCAATAAAGGAATATTTATTATGAACAAAACAATAGTCACAGTGCATACATAAAATAAAACAGATGACAAATTATTTACACCAAAACAGATAAAAATAAAAAGGAGAAATTAACAGAAAAACTACTCACTTAGATGGAGGAGTACCAATATTTTCTGTCCGAGGGACTGCGGCAAGGAAATTACGGAAACTTACACAAAATTAGATCTTGGCCCCTAGTAAGCACACAGGACATTGTTCCATCATTAGATTTATACCTTGTCAGGTCAACTCAGGATTCCAAGCTGGCCCAGAGATGGGAAGGTGTACCTAGAAGTGTCCTCCCCCACGTGTGGTGTAACTACCCCTGTCAAAATATGGAATCTTGTTTCTAATTTCCCTCCCATGCATGTCACATACCTAATTATTGCCTCTATTAATTTGTTGCAATTTATGAAGTCCATAGATATGTCACATTTGCTACCCATGACTCTATACCACAGACTTCACAATAACTTCCAAATGGCTCAAGTTGCATCAGCCATATTTGTACTTATTTTGTAGGGTGTACTCTTCCCTGTCTAAATATTCCCAAACGGAGGCATGATTATTAATCTGTGAGTTATTATTAATGCATGTTTGGGAGATGACTTTTGCAGAACAAGACTTCTAACTGGTTGGAGTCAATTAGCATATCAAAAGAACCTACTATCTATGAGGGGATACAGACCTTTGCTAGATAGAACTGCTGGCAACTAAATCAGTGTAACATTTCACACCTTGTAACATCAGTTCCAGCTTCAAATTAAACACTCAAGTTGTAAAGCTTTTCAGATCACAAAAGTCATGCCATCTCTACCGGATAGTAGATGCAGGTATGCACTACACCAATTGTTGTGACACTTACAGACACACTTACATACAAAACATTACACATTCACACTTACACACGGTAGCACATTAACACTGTCACACACGCAGGTACACTTACATATACACACAGATTTCTTAAAAAATAACGCTGCTGGGATGAGACGGTGTCTGCCTTGTATACCTACAAAGGCAGGACACCGTTATTTAGTTTTTTCTGGTTATCGGATGTCACCTACATCCAGCGCTCAGACAATCTCGAGGGGAAGTTGGGGTGCGGAGCATTGTTTCTTCAAGTGGCCCCAGCGGCCGAATTCTTAAAGAGGCTGCGGCTGCCGAATTCTTAAAGAGGCAGCAGTGTTCTTAAATGTAGCAGGTTCCCCAGGGAAGACAGCCTACAAGGATTTTTCCAGGTAACTCGGTAGGCCAGTCCGGCGCTGCTAAAGCCCATGCCTTAATCCGAACCTGAACATGAATAACTGACATGGTTTTGCAGGTGTTACAAAACAGAATCAATTACTATTTGTGCTATAGATTTTTTGGGAGGGTTACATATACATGATCCATAACCTTAGCAATATTCTATTTTAGTTTACCATAAAAATACTATTTTGTTTAAAGCCAGCAAAAAGCCTTCTTTTTCCTCTGGTATTTAAAATTTACATCTAGTTTTCATTGTAATTCTGATTTTGCTAAACATTTCACATAAGTCCTTATCAAGCTAGACAACATTTCATAGTTATATATATTTTATTTTTAAATGTTAGTGCAGAGGAAGAGAATGTTCAATCTGCTTCAAATCACTCGCAACAGCACAGCCTAGTTTTTATGTAATAATTGAACTGTTGAGTATAGTTACATATCTTAACCTGATAAAGAGAAAATGCCAAAAGGATCCTCGTGGGGCTCCTGTGTGGCATAATTATGGGGCGCTTGTGTGTGGCATATTTATTGGGCCCCATGTGTGACATAATTAAGGGACTCTTTTGTGTGGCATAATTATGGGGCACCTGTGTGTGTGTGGCATAATTATCGGGCACCTGTGTGTGTGGCATAATTAATTGGGCAGAGGTGAGGCATAAATAGTGGGGCTCTGGTGTGGCATCATTTATGGGGCTCTGGTGTGGCATCATTTATGGGGCTCCTGTGTGTGGCATAGTTAATAGACCATCTAACTGGCATTACTAAGGAATCTGTTTGGCATTGTACTGGATGAAATCCAGGGGGGTGACACCATGAGTTTCCGCACCGGGTGACACCAACCCTAGCGACGCCTCTGGACAGATGTATGAGGTAATCTACAGGGGGAAACAAGTCTCAGTGTTTGGTCAGTCCTAATAGCTAATTGCATCCCACAGCACCAGATTGCACTTGCTGGCTGAGCATCCAGGGGCGTACCTAGAGCATTTGGCACCCGGGGTGGATCTTGTATTTGGCAACTGCCCAACTTCAAAATGTAAAAAACACCCACACATTTTTTAATGTTTTCAAGAATATTTGTAACTTGTAGAAATTGTAAGTATGTCATGTCTTTGGGAGATGGAAAAGGGCAGGGAGGGTTAGGGGAATTACAAACTATTGTAAATTGTTGATCCCCTATTCATGCATGTTTGCATATTTTTTTGATACACATGAAAATAAAAATATTTGTATAAAAAAAACTTGAAAAAACTGAATTTACACACAAAGTCTCACACTTACACACACAGTCACACATGCACGCACACTTACACACAGACTCAAACTTACACACACAGTCACACTTACACACACAGACTCACACAGTCTGACCATTAGTATGCTCCAGTTTGCCCATTAATATGTCACTGTTAGTTGGCCCATGTATACCACAGCCAGTTTGCCCTTGAATATGCCACAGCCAGTTTGCCCATTAATATGTCACTCTTTGCCAATATTCCACAGCTAGTATACCCATTAATATGCCACTTTTTGCCATTCATTTGCCACAGACAGTTCTCCCATTAATATGCCACAGTCAGTAAGGCCATTTATATTCCACAGTCAGTATGCCAATTAATAATCCACAGTCAGCATGCCCATTAATATGCCACAGCCAGTTTTCCCATTAATATGCCACAGCCAGTGATAGGTTTATTACCTGTCACCCCCTGATGGTGGTCCTGTACACTTACACATGCATACTCACAGTCACACACACACACACAGTCTGACACTTAGACATGCATACTCACACTTACACATCCATACACAATTACATGTGCATACTCACACTCACACAGGCATACTCACACTTACACATGCATACACACACTTACACTTGCATACTCACACTCACATATGCATACACACACTTACACACACAGAATCACACATACAGTCTGACACTTAGACATGCATACTCACACTCACACATGCATACTCACCCTTACACATGCAAACTCACACTCACATATGCATACTCACACTTACACACACCGACTCACACATGCATATACACACTTACACACACAGACTCACACATGCATATACACACTTACACATGCATACTCACACTTACACGCACAGATTTTTTTTCTTACCACGCTGCAGACTGTGGATTGCTCCTTGCGCTGTGCCTTCCCTCCCAAATTCCTAATTTGAAAATCAAAAAGTGCACCTCTAAAATTTGGCCTATTAACCCCCAAACAGGCTGACAAAGCTATGCATGTGTGGTATCGCTGTACTCGGGAGATGTTGCTGAAAACATTTTGGGGTGTTGTTTCACAGTGACACACAACAGGATCTGAGAACTCATGCCTAAAGTACAATGTATGTGAAAAAAAAATTACTACCCAAAAGTTCAACAAAGGGTAGAATTACTGCATGTAAAGTGTTAAAATATCACCATTTGAAAATTTTTAAAAACATATATAATATCAAACTGGACACAACAGTTTACCATATTCATTGTCAGTATCATACTTCTCATTGCTTTGTTTGTAAGTGGTGATGCAATGAAATGCCATCTTTCCATCAAATTGGGTTGCCACTTTTTCCTCAAAAAATACCAGCCACAGCTGTGGGTTGGTGAAGGCAGAGCAACAAAAGGGTGGGGCCACAAAAGGTGTAGAGTCATTCAATGTTCCTACCAGATTGAGCTTCAGGGTCCTCTGTACAGGTGCCAGGTGCCTGGAGCTCAATTCTCCCCTTTTCCTGAATGACCCCTGCTATACCCTTTTGTTCATCTCTCTCCCATCTCCCCTTTTGTCCTTCTTTTTCCCTCATATATCATTTTGTCTGTCTCTGTCCCCATGTCCTCTTATGTCTGTCTCTATCTCCTTCCCTAATATCTATTTACCATTTTCCGCTTGTCTGCCTTCTTCCCCTTTCCCCTTATGTCTGTATCTCATTCCAATCCCCCCTTTTGTTTCTCTCCCATCCCCCATTGTGTCTGTCTCTCCACCACCTGCAGGGAAGATGCTACTGGTAAGGGGGCAGTGTGCAGTCCTGAGCGAGGTCTGAGACAGACAAACAAATAATCACACCTGCTGCTAGGTTCTCCGCAGCCTTCCTTGGCTGGGGAGGACGCAGATGACACCTATCTTCATGTCCTCATTAAGACAGAAATGAAATACCTAAACCTAAAGGGTATTAGCAGCACTCTTATGACGGATTTTATAAAAATGCAGTAATGACCAACAACTAGTTCCACTAGCCCAAAAAACTGGAAAGTGAAATAAATAAATAAAATGCAACAAGAATGAAATATTGTCTATGAAAAGAAAAATGCTACAGTGACAATATTAAAAATGACAGTACAAAACTAAGCATTACACAGTCCAATTAATAATTTTATGAGCTTAGATAATTCAAAACCATATCAATAAACTAAAGAGTCTACTCGGTATACACCGATCTGGTCCAAATTATGGCCACCACAGAGTCTGTAGCCTAATATTGGATATACTCAATATAACCAATTTCAGCCCTAAATTTTACAATTTCAGACTAATTTTTGACCATATTCGGTTTAGGGTAATTGGTGAAATCTTAAGCACTGGTGCCCAGATTTGTACTGCATAATCAAGCTGAATTACCACTGACTTGTAACGAGGTAAGATGATGTCTTCCTCCCGTTATTCAATACCTTGTTTTATACATACCAATGGCTTAATGGCCCATGCAGCTGTTGATTGGCATTGTACCCTCCGTAAATGTATTGTCTACAATTTGTTCCCAAATCCTTTTCATTAGTAGTATTTTCCCAGTATATATTTAAAGCATATGTTGCACTATTTTTCTATATTTGTCTATATTGAACCTCATTTGTCATTTGCTTGCCCAGTCCCACACTTTGTCTAAGGAATATTGTGCCATTCAGATACCAGGAATATTGTGCCAGTCAGAGCCCAGGAATATTATGCCAGTCAGATACCAGGAATATTGTGCCAGTCAGAGCCCAGTAATATTATGCGAGTCAGATATCAGGAATATTGTGCCAGTGAGAGCCCAGTAATATTGTGCCAGTCAGATACCAGTAATATTGTGTCAGTCAGAGCCCAGTAATATTGTGCCAGTCAGATATCAGGAATATTGTGCCAGTCAGATACCAGTAATATTGTGCCAGTCAGAGCCCAGTAATATTGTGCCAGTCAGATACCAGGAATATTGTGCCATTCGGAGCCCAGTAATATTGTGCCAGTCAGAGCCCAGTAATATTGTGCCATTCAGAGCCCAGTAATATTGTGCCATTCAGAGCCCAGTAATATTGTGCCAGTCAGATACCAGGAATATTGTGCCAGTCAGAGCCCAGTAATATTGTGCCATTCAGAGCCCAGTAATATTGTACCAGTCAGATACCAGGAATATTGTGCCAGTCAGAGCGCAGTAATATTGTGCCAGTGAGAGCCCGGTAATATTGTGCCAGTCAGATACCAGGAATATTTTGCAATTAAAGTGCTCATTTTTCAGCTATCAGTATGCACCTTGCCTTTGTCTCTCTTGCTTTAGTTTAGGTTTATTTATGGTGTATTTAGTGGTTGGGACTTGCCTATAATGAGGAACAATGATTTGGTTGCAAGCTTCCCATCTTATGCCCATCAGATGCAACTAAATCCTCACTTTTACCATCCAATGTAGGTCCTGCTTCTCTAACTCTGTGCTTTATGTCTGTGGCTTTGTCTTTTATGTCTCCTTTGTTATCTCGCCATGAGCCTTGTCTACTTACCAGTAGCCCTATGTTGTCTTTCTGGTCTGAATGTACCTCCTCAGCCTGCAGAATCCTGGCTATGTCAACTGTGGTTCTACCTCCCAAGAATGGTCCCTAGAAAATCTAAAACGTAACCTTTCATATTTTTAATAAAGGTTACATCTTAGATTTTCTAATGTTACCGATATTTGATGAATTTTCATTATTGGGTTACCCCTATTTGATATCCTACCTTTACAAGCTCTAATTTATCAGTGAAAGCACTGTGTTCTGCATGAAGTTTTGGAACCTGTTTACTCTTTAGAGTAATGTGCCACTTATCGTCACTTATTCCTCTTCTCTTAAATAAATCTTTTGTGCTTCTATTCTACATTTCTGCTATCCAAATTTGTAATTATCATACTACATCCATAGTCACTGGGTAATGAAATTTAACATATTATTACTGCCACCTTGCAATCTAAAAACTTTTTTATTTTTTACTTCTCAGTTGCCATTTGTGCCTGATTGAATAGTATGTTGCCTAATTACTAAAGGTTGGCCATAAGTCATATTTACAGACCATGGGATTAAACCTTTGTTGCGAAGACCTTTGCATTGACTTTTAATTCATTTAACCTCTTAGTGACAAAGTTATATGCTACCTGTAATGTGCCTTGAAGACTAGAATTCCTTTATTTGTGTAAAATGTTTCATATGTTTGATAACCTCTGATTTTCTCTCTTCATGTTCAGTGCACCTACAGAATTGTATTTCATTTTTTTAAAGGACAATGCAGCTTTCTATTGATACCAATATTTTCATCATATGATATAATTTACTATTAAAACATATGATGAAAATATGCAAAAAAACCCCACTTTTTCTAACTTTGACATGAAAACATTTTTTTAAAAATTTGTTTATTTTTACAAACATACAAACATATAAATAAGACAGACTTACATAAGTATAACTTCCGTCTAAATCGTACTGTCAAATTGACATAATACACAAATCCATACTATTAGGAATAAGTTTAAAATATCACAGTTATACTAACCAGGTATAACACAAAGAGAAAAATTCTTTGGCAGGTAAGATACCATCCATCCCGACTACACCATTCATACTATTGCATCAGCCAGTTCTACGGACTTCCAGCTGTCTGAGGTGGAGATAACGCCAGTTGATTCATTATTTAGTCCAGTAATATCCCAGTCCCTATAGATGAACATGCATAATTTGTCCATGGGTTCCAGATATCTTTTTAAGTATCCAGCTGTCCCTTATTTTTATAATAACCATCTTCCATCTTTCCCTGGTAAATTATCTGGTGGTGGATTTTTTCCCAGTGAATCTTCCCCACTCTTTTGCAGTTTCTGGCTATAGTAATCTTACATGCAATAAATAGCTATACTAATAAAGTTTTTTTGTGCATTTTGGTATTCCAATATGGAAGAGGAATATATAAGGTGTTAAGTCGATCTTAATTTGTAAGATTCTATTTATTATATCAAATAATATTTCCATAATTTCCTTTACCTCCCTACACTGCCACCACATATGATACATTGTGCCTTCTGTTTCTTTACATCTCCAACACACACTGGGGATGTTCTTATTAAATTTAGGTTTGTCTTGTGGGAGACTAAATGGATTAATGTTTTAATAACTTTATTATGACTTAGCATGGTTTTCAACCAGAATATTTTCTTTCTAGTCTCTGTGCTATATTGACTACTAGAAGCTGGTGATAATCAAAAGGTAATTGGAGCTTTTCTGCTAGCCAAGCTTGTAAAGTAGCTAACAAGGCAGATGGTTTCATTGCCTCTGGTATTCCGACAAAGTGACGGTTGTTCCATCTGCTTCTCTTTTTAAGGTCGGCCTCCTAGTCAGATAGAATATAAATCTGCCCTTTATAGTGTTTCACTGAAGCTGTTAATTTGCGTCCTCCAGATCACTTTGTCTTTTCTCCAGTCGAGGGAGATGAGTTGAGTTTGATGTGAACTGTGAACACAGAAGGTTGTATTTTGAAGAATGTTTTATTAAATCTAAGCCACAAAAGGTTAGCAACTTCAGAATTCAACTTGGATGCAGGTGTTCCAGTGGTGGGAGCCAGGCTATTGTCCACAGTGTCATCCATGGATATGTTGGAATAGTCTGAAGGGAGGTCCTTAGTAACGGGAATAGATCTTGTTTGTGTACGATGTGGCTTGGGAACCAATTTTTGAGTATCTTTTTTTGCTGCTTTATTGGCAAATTTCTCCATCTTGACTCCAGTAGAAAAAGATTGTCAGTGGGGTGTCTTAATATGACCTATTAGAGCATGGGTTGGGAAAAGAGTTAAATTATTTATTTTATTTTTTATTATTATTCTCAATATAGACCAAAGAATAATGTTGCTTAACATTAGTTAGCAGATACTGTGATCTAAGTTGTCAAAATCCCATATTTTGCTGTCTCCACAATCTAAGCTTGTATATTTGAGTGTTGATATAGATGATTAAGAACATCTTTCACCATATAAAGCAAATGAGTTTGAGTAAGATGTTATCTGTCAAGCTGTATATTCAGTGAGCAAATATAATGTGGATATGAGTTAATTTCATATTTGTCAGATTAAGTGTGCTGTTATCTAATATACACAGACTTGAAGAGTTTTTGGAAACACAGGATTATACTTAAACTGAGTATTTATTTGCACAAATGCAATAGGTGAAAGTAGGAAGAGCAAAGCCAGTAGTGCCACAGAAACAATAGGACAAACAAAGAAATCCTGAGGTTAAATAGAGAAAAGCTCTTGCAGGATCCATACCAAAATATAAAAATCTTCCCATTCTATACAAGAACAAAAAGAGCTCAATATGCCCACTTAACTGCTGTGTTAAGACAAAAAGATATAAGATATATCGGGCATGGCCAGTTAAATGTGTCCTTACTTATAACTTTAAAACATTGCGTTTTGAGTCTCCAGAGAGTCTTGCACAATGGATCAGGGAAGCTAATTTAATTTAGTATGGTTTAGTATAGTATTTAATATGAAAATCAGGGAGGGGGGAAAACGAGGAGGATGGGGGGGTGTATTTTTCTTTTTCTTTCTTTCTTCCCTTCTCTTCTAGAAAAGAAGGGGTGTTAAATCAAGCAAGAGAAGGAGAACAGATAAAGAAGGGGATTTCTGAACTCAACTGATTATAATGGGAATAATGTAACACAGAAGATACAAGAGATTCACTTCACATAACCACGAAAGGGGGAGGGAGGGGAAGAAAGGGGAGGGGTCTAAGGGAAGGAGGAAAAGGTTGGGGAATTCGTACACCCTCCGTTCAGCACCCCGGTCATTATGAGGTTACCAAGAGACAGTTTTCCTATTAACTCTCGGGTTCCCAACCAAATGCCATCAGAGAATGAAAGATAGTCGTTAGGGGTTATGTTGAGGGTCGCTACAGTGAATACACAAGTTCTGAACTCTGTACAAAAAAGATTGATACTACTTAACAAATTATCACAATAAATAATTAATGTATGTTTCCTTCAGGAAACACACTGGAGACTTGAGGATAAATACAGAGCTAAGAATCATAAAGTCCCGTTGTGCATAGATGCCTCCTTAAGAAATCAAAGGAAACGAGGAGTAGAAATTATTTTCTCTAAAGGCCTAGAAGTAAAAGTGAAACATCTAGACATAGATACAGAGGGGAGATATATAATCCCAGTAGTAGAGATTGATAAAAAGGTATATACCCTGGTAAATTTATATGCTCCAAATGTTTCTCCTGTCTGTTTTCTAATAAATTTGGAGAAAAAAAATGGCAATGGTCGGACAGGGACTTCTGATCTGGATGGGGGACTTCAATTGTATATTAGACCCCTTTTTAGATAGAAGGTCACAAAGAAATCCCAGGCCAAATAAAAATGCAATTTATAAAGCCCAGAGATTCCAAGCCCTCTTAGATGGATCAGCTCTACTGGATATGTGGAGAATTTTCCATACAACAGAGAAAGACTATACTTGTTTTTCAAAAACGTATTGTACCTATTCTCGGATTGATTTTATCATTGGAGAATCCAGTTTAGCAGCATTAATCAAAAACATCTGTATACAAGAGATCACATGGTCAGACCATAACATGGTAATCATGGATCTCAAGGATCAAAATAAGGGCCTAAAAATGGAGTGGAGACTAAATAACAACTTACTGAAGAAAAAGCAATATATAGAGTATAATAAAGAGATTTCCCAATTATTCTTTGAAGAAAATGATGTAGATGGTATGAAGATATGAAGTACACCCTTTGGTGTACTTATAAAGCTGTAATTAGGGGGTATTTTATTCGTTTAGGGGCATATGCTAAGAAGGAGAGAGAGTCCTGTCTGTCAGACCTATACATTTCTCTATTCTATTGACTAAAGAAAATAAGATAAATGCAAACAGAGAAAGATCAGAAAAAATCTTAGACATTAAAGGAAGGATCAACCTACAGTTGATAAATACAGCTAATAAATCTTTGAGAGCCCTAAACATTACAAAATATTATATGGGTAACCAGGAAGATAAATTAATGAATCAATTGAAGAAAAAGAGAACTAAGCATATCCAGAATCACTTATGAAGGAAAGACCTATATGGCGCCAATATGATAGATATGCCATGCTTTCAATACTTTCTATAGTGCCTTATACAACCTTCCAAAAGAGGCCAAAGAAGAAGAAATACATCAATACTTTGAAGGTAGAGAGTTCCCGAGAGTATCTGAGGTGGTGCTCACCGGCCTAAATGGGGAGATTACATTAGAAGAAATACATGAAATGATTAAAAAACTTAAAATAAAAAAATCCCCAGGACCTGATGGGTTTGATGCCTACTTTTATAAGATCCTACAAAAAGAGATATCGCCCTACTTGGTAAGGCTGTTCAATGAGGGAATAAGGAAGGGATCACTCCCACCAGAAATATTTAAAGGTAACATTATACCAATTCTAAAACAGGGGGAAAACCCAGAATTAGTAACAAGCTACAGACTAATATCTCTTTTGAATCTCGATGCCAAGATCTATGCAGGAACTTGGCAGGGAGACTAAAACGGGTATTGCCATATTTGATCCATGCTAATCAAGTTGGATTTGTAGCAGGATGTTCAGCAACTAATCACCTAAGAACATTAGCAGATCTCTTTGGAGGGTCGGATGGACCCGGTGTTCCCCGGCTGGTCCTGTCATTGGACGCAGAGAAGGCGTTTGACAGGATCAGCTGGGGATATATGTCAAGGGCACTGTTGGCATTTGGGATTGAGGGAGGTATCCGCCGTGCAATTATGACCCTATATACGGTACCACAGGGCAGGGTGATCGGCTCAGGTATAAGATCAGACTGGTTTATGTTGATGAACGGTACTTGTCAGGGCTCCCTCTCTCACCCATTCTGTATATCCTTGCCCTGGAACCATTTGCCAGGGAAATAATAGAGTGTCCCGGGGTCATAGGCTGGGGAAGAGAGGGCATCCAGAAAATCATGCTGTAAGCAGACAACGTTTTACTTATGGTCCGGGAGCCAATGACCTCCCTGAGACGGATAATGGCGTTGCTAGATCAATATAACTACCTGTCCAACTACAAAGTAAACATCACCAAATCAATGCTTCTCCCATTATCACTGAATGATGCCCAGAAAAGTGAAATAGAAAGATACGGTTTCGGGTGAGCCAAGGACTCTCTCCCCTACCTGGGTATTAAGATTTCAAAAGACCCAGAGGCTTGGCCTCGATTAAATATCCTACCCTTGATAAGGGAAATGAATAACTCCTTCAAAAACTGGCAAGGTTTATTGATATCCTGGATGGGTAGAGTTAATGCGGTAAAAGCATATATTATTCCCAAATTCCTATATATTTTCAGATTGTTACCATTTACTATTCCAAAGTGCTGGTTAGAACTTGTCCAAAGTTCCTTCAATAGATTTGTGTGGGCCTCAAAACGCCCCAGAGTGAATCTACAGACATTTACAAGAATTAAAAAGCCAGGGGGAGTGGGGATGCCCTTAATACAGGACTATACACAAGCGACGTTGCTGGCCCAAACTTTGTTACATTAAACGGAAGATCAAAAAAGGAACCTTGGTATAATATCCAGCTAGAAAACAATAACCTGTCAGGAGATTTCCTAAATTACTTTTTGACTCTAGAAAAATATAAGAGAGGGAAGGAAGACATAGCGATGAACCAACCCCTCATACATATCTATAAAACTATCAAAGATAAGTTGGGGCTGAGAGATAAGTTACTTCCCTTCTTGCTCTTGACTATAGTTCAGAATATGAATGTAAATCTGGACCTTAGATCATGGGGAGGGGGGGGGGGGGGGAGGGAATCATAAATATCTTGGACCGGATGGAGGAAAATGCGATCAAATCCATTAATGAGTTACAAGAAAAATTCCTTACTAAAGGAGAAGATAGCTTTAAATATCTAAGAGTAAGAGGTTTTCTCATGGGCGCAGTAGCAAATGTCCCTCTTACTAAATCACAATCGACTCTACAAGAGCTAATGGGAAAAACAGATTATAACAAACTGATCACGAAAGCATTAGGTTGTGGCTACAAAACACCACCGGGTGCCGGTAGCTTTAAGTAAATGGGTAGAGACCTTAAATTAGTAATTGAGGAAGAGGAATGGAGTAGGGTTTTATAATTATAAAGCAATCCATTGCTTGAACCTTAACAAACTTCAGTTTAAAGTAATGTATAGATGCCATTTAGTTCCTACAATTTTAGCCAAAATGTCGAACATAAATAGTCCCAACTGCTGCATATGCAGAGATGGGAAGGGGGATGTACTGCACATATGGTGGGGATGTCCAGTAATAAGATCATTCTGGCAAAGCATCTCAGATACATTTTCTCGGGATTAGGGGAAGAATGAACCCTATCCGCTGAGAGAGCGTTACTGCATCTAAATTTCCCAAAGAAATAAGGAAAAGAACTCCAATTTATTATACACTTATAGACAACAATAAAATTGGAAATAGCGAGGAAATGGAGGTCTCCAGATCAGATAATATGGGAAAAAATTTAAATACATTTGATAAATCAATGCCTGATGGAAACAGTAAAATCTATAAACAATGGGATGACTAGGTCAAGTTTCTGAATGAAGGTCATCTAGATGGGTAAGACAACAAAGGGGACTCAACACAGATATCCTCTCCAGGACTAATACTTACCCCCAAAGACCCGGAAGCAAAGCGGCTGAGGAGTCGTGATATTGAAAGCGGAATCCATTTATGTATATGTGTGTATCTGTGTATGTCACGTTCTTAAGACCCAGGAGGGTACCCCCCATTTTTCTAATAGAGTTGAAAAGGCAGGGGGAGGGAGGAGATGGGCGCAGGGGAGGGGAAATAGATCAAGAAAATAAGCTAAAAGAATAACAGATAGATAAAAAACTTACAACGAACCCCCAGTTCCAATTAGTACTTGGTCCCTTGACACATCAGTAATTAGAAGATGGGTATAAAAGCACCTAATTGAAGTCACGGACAATGTTGCAATATAGTAATTATTATGTAAACCACTTCACAAGGATGTAAATAAATATTTTATATGACTATCGACACAATGATGACTAATTAGGGCAAGGTGTAATCTACACCGTAACTGAGTGTAAAAAAATAAATAAAATACTGGCATACTGAATGGCAAAATACTGGCATATTGAATGGCAAAAGAATGGCAAAATACTGGCATATTGAATGGCAAAATACTGGCATATATTGAATGGCAAAATAATAGTGGCATATTGAATGGCAAAATAATAGTGGCATATTGAATGGCAAAATAATAGTGGCATATTGAATGGCAAAATAATAATGGCATATTAAATGGCAAAATACTGGCATATTGAATGGCTAAATACTGACATATATTGAATGGCAAAATAATACTGGCATATAGTAAATGGCAAAATAATAATGGCATATTAAATAGCAAAATACTGGCATATATTAAATGGCAGAATAATACTGTCATGTTATTGGGCAAATTGACAGTGGCCTATTAATGGCAAAATGATACTGGCATATTATTGGGAAAATTGGCTGTGGCATATTAAATGGCAAAATAATACTGGCCTATTATTAGGCAAATTATCTGTGGCTTATTAACGGCAAAATAATACTGGCATATTATTGGGCAAACTGTTTCTTATTAACAGAAAAATAATAATGGCATATTATTGGGCAAATTGGATGCGCCATATTTATGGGCAAACGCTGGCATATTAATGGGAAAACTGGTTTATTTTAATTGGCAAAGTGATGCTGTGGCATGGTCTGTGGGGCAAAATAATATGTGCTATGAGGAAAGTGACACTGGCTTGTTCTGTTTGGGCATCGACACTGTGGCATGCCAAATTGTGTAGGTGCAATATGAGTGCAAGCCAAGTGCTGTGGGTGCAATATAGGTGCATGGCAAGTGCTATGGGTACTGTATGGTGCTGTGTTCAGTTCTTTAGGTAAAATGTGGGTGCAGAGGAAGATAATAAAAACAAAGAATGCAATTTTTTAATAACATTTTGATTACATATTAAAACAGTTGAATATAGCATTAAAAAATTCAAATAAGTATAAATTCAACTAGTTATAGAAAGAGAGATACAGAGAGAGATGTCTGTGTATATAGATATTTATTGTTTTAGAATTGAACAATTGTCACCTCATGGGGATCCTATGTGTAGCATAATTAATGGCGGTCCAATGTGTGGTATTTTTATTGGGCCCCATGTGTGGCATTATTAAGGGGCTCTTTTTTGTGGCATAATTAATTGGGCTCCAAGGTGAGACATACATAATGGGGCTCTGGTGTGGCATAATTTATGGGGCTCTGGTGTGGCATAATTTATGGGGCTCTGGTGTGGCATAATTTATGTGGCTCTTGTGTGTGTCATAGTTACGGGGCTCCTGTGTGTGGAATAGTTAATGGGCTCCTGTGTGTGACATAATTTGTGGGACTCCTGTATGTGGCATATTTAATGGGCCATTTGACAGGCATTACTAAGGAATCTGTTTGGCATGGTATTGGAAGAAATCCAGGGGGTGACACGGGGTGATACCAACCCTAGTGACGCCTCTGGTTGCATGTATCCTGTATTTAAAGCATATTTTTGATGTTTGTTTCTTTATTAACAGTATAAAACTCATATGAAGTCTGCCTGTTCAGATGTTGAATTTTCAGTTACCAGATAGTGCCTGCTGTTCTTTACATATGCAGAAATTAAGAAATAAAGTTAATTAATCCATTTAAAGTTTAACAACAGAACCAGTGGAGTCCCGAAGGGGGTGAGGGGGGTGCAAACCGCCCAGGGTGACACCTGTGCTGCTGGCACATACTGGCATATATTAAATGGAAAACAATACTGGAATATTATTGGACAAATTGGCTGTGGCATACCAAATGGAAAAAATAATACAGGCATATTATTGGGCAAATTGTCTGTGCCTTATTAATGGCAAATTAACACTGGCATATTATTGGGCAAATAGTCTGTGGCTTATAAACACCTTAGTGACATGACTTTTTTGGCTTGTCCGACGCTTGGTGACATGAGCTGTTTTAACATTTCTGAGCTGTTTGTGTTTTGCTGTAATTTATTTCTGTCTCATTTAGTGTACCCACACAAACTATATATAGTTTTTATCATCATAAGAAGGGCTTTCTTTTGATACCATTATTTTGATAATAGCATATAATTTGATATAAAAATATATTTTTATGACTTTTATTTGAAAAATTGTATACTCATATACAAGAGACAGCAAACAAACACTGCTAAATAGTTTCTAATATATGTCCTGATTTCAGAAATAGCCCATGTTTTATGTTTTTGTGCTTTTTTATTAGTTACAGGGCCAGAAAGCATTTTTAAAATCCTTTTTTCAAAATTAGCGATAGTGACACTGTAACACTGATATCTGTACTAAATCCATGAATGACCCCTAACATGTACATATTTTTAAAAACATGACCACTCAGGGCATTTAACTTGGGGTATTTTGACACAATTCATGTAGCCATTTTACCACCAATCTTTGCAAAGTTTGCAGCAACATTTTTTTTTTTTCATTTTTCACATAGATTGCAATTTAGGTAAACATTACCTTAAAATGTGAAGGGGTATTTCCAAATAACAAACGAGGATATCGTGCCAGCAATAAACATTCAGGAAACTCGTTGATTTGATGAAAGTTCAGAATAGCAGGCTGCTTTTGAGAAAGCACCAGTTGGTGTGAAACGCGTCAAGCATTTGTCTTTTTTCCTTGCTGTGTGTCTCCCTTACTCCACTTATGCTTTTATTTTGGATTGTTATCAAATAAAAAAATGTTGCTATTCTGAACTTTCATCAAATCAACGAGTTTCCTGGATGTTTATTGCTGGCACGATAGCCTCGTTTGTATTCCTGTTTGTCTGAGCCCCAAGTAGGCTCACTTTGTGCTCCAGCACCTGGGATTAATCTTCACTCACAGATTTTAACCATTCAAGGGCTGGAGCCAGTCACTATCGTTTTGTTGCTTGTGTTTCCAAATAACACCTCAATATGTGTTCAGCAACATCTCCTGAGTACACGGATACCACCCATGTATAAGTTTGTTAGGTTATTTGGGGGTTAAAAGGCCACATTTGAGAGGTGTGCTTTTTGGCTTTGCAACTTGGAATTTTGACATGCAGAAAACCTGCGCCCATGTCCCATTTGGGACATTTTTGAAGCCAGAAAGTGTATTCCACCCAAGGAAGCCATATATTTTTGAAAACTATACACACTAGGGTATTTCAAATGGTAGTATTTTAACACTTTCCATGCACTAATTCTACCACCAGCCTATGTCAATATTTTGGGTAAAAAAATTTTTTCACATACATTATACTTTGGGCATGAATTCACAGATCCTGTTGTGTGCCAGTGTGAAACAACAGCTCAACATGTGTTCAGCGACATCTCCTGAGTACAGGGATACCACCCATGTATAGGTTGGTTAGGTTATTTGGGGGTTAAAAGGCCACATTTGAGAGGTGTGCTTTTTGACTTTCCAACTTGGAATTTTGACATGCAGAAAACCTGCGCCCATGTCCTATTTGGGAAATTTTTGAAGCCAGAATGTGTTTTTACCCCACAAAACCATCCATGTTTGCAAACTAGACACCCAATGTCTAGTGGTATTTCAAATGGTTGTATTTTAACACTTTCCATGCACTAATTCTACCACCAGCATTTGTCAAATTTTAGGTTAGTAATTTATTTATGTTTTGTTTCCACATACATTGTATTTTAGGCATGAATTTACAGATCCTGTTATGTGTCAGTGCCAAACAACACCTCAATATGTGTTCAGCAACATCTCCTGAGTCCAGGGATACCACGCATGCATAGGTTTGTTGGGTTGTTTGGGGGCTAAAAGGACACATTTAGGGGGTGTGCGTTTCCAACTTGGAATTTTGGCATGCAGTCAGCCTGCGCCCATGTTCCATTTGGACACTTTTTAAGCCTGTCAAAGTATTTTAGCCCATCAAACCATATCTTTTTTGAAAACAAGACATCCTAGGGTATTTAAAATTTTGGTATTTTAACACTTTCCAAGTACTTATTCTACCACCAACCTATGTCAAAAGGTTGGGATGTCATTTTTTTCCCACACACATTGTAGTTCAGGCAGGAATTTTCAGATTCTGGTATTTGCCACTGCCATCCAACACCTCAATATGTGTTCAGCAACATCTCCTGAGTACAGGGATTCCACCCATGCATAGGTTTGTTGGTTTGTTTTGGTTTGGTTTGTTTTGGGGCTAAAATGCCACATTTAGGGGGTGCGCATTTCCAAACTAGAATTTTGACATGTAGTCAGCCTGCGTCCATGTTCCATTTGGAACATTTTAGAAGCCGTCCAATGTATTTTACCCCCTCAAACCATATATTTTTGGACAAAAGACATCCTAAGGAATTTCAAATGGTGGTATTTTAATACTGTATATGTAAAAATTGTAAACGTTTGTGGTAGTACTTTTTTTGGAATTTATTTTCCACAAGCATTGTACTTCAGGCATGAATTCACAGATTCTGGTATATGTCACTGCCAAACAACAAGCCAATATGTGTTCAGCAACATCTCCCGAGTACAGGGATACCACCCATGCATAGGTTTGTTGGTTTGTTTTTTGGCTAGAAGGCAACATTTGTGAGATGTGCATCTCAAAATTCCAACTTTTGACATGTAGTCTACCTGCGCCCGTGTCCTATATGGGATATATCTTTGAAGCCAGCCAATGTAATTTACCCCCACCAAACCATTTATTTTTTAAAAGTAGACACCCATCACTCCTTGTGGCAAGGGCTCAGCAGCCACCAGTACATCACTAGATGATGGATCAGAAAGCTGACCAGGGTCAAAATCGAACCCTGAGTCCACGGCCTCAGAATCAGTGCCTAAGCAGTGATCTTGAGCAAAGAAGGGGTTAATAGCTCTTAGAAGAGCCTATCTAGTACTGTAATACATTACAGTACAAAGAAATTAATCCATAAAACAGTGCAGACAGCAAAACATACTGTTGCTGTGCAAGATTACTGCTTATACAGTGATGAATGGCAGGGAAGGGGTTAATACACAGTGAAAGACTTTCATAAAACCTGACAATTTTATAAAATGTTATTTTATATCACTAATACTGATCTGTCTCTTTACGTCACAAAAATGTAAGTGAGGAGAGGGAGGAAGATCAATATTTGTGATTATTGATCCGACCAATTTTAATCTGACCAGGGCGAATGGTGAGCTTATTTGAGCAATCACCAAACTGCCTTTGCCACTAATTCGCTGTTACTGATCGCTATGTGCCCAGACAGCTTAAAAAAAAAATCTCCAATATTTTTACTTTACACGTAATCCCCTAGTGGGTATGTGTAAAAAAAATATATATATATGCAGACAGATAAAAATTGCTTTGGCGTCAATATCATTGCGTAAGCAGTGATCGACGGCAAAGAAGGGGTTAATAACTCTTAGAAGAGCCTTTGTAGTACTGTAATAAATTACAGTACAAAAAAATTAACCCCTAAAAAATGCACAAACAGCAAAAATAAATGCGCTGATGTGCACGATAACTGCTTACGCAAGATCAGTGGCAGGGAAGGGGTTAAACGCAGGGAATTTCTTTTATAATTTTTTATTGTTTTATTATTCGTGTGTTGTGTATTTATTATTTTTTTGTACTTTTACTTTCTTTTATAACTTTGATCTGTCTATCTCCCTCACTAAAAAAAAATGTGAGGAGAGGGAGGCAGATCCTAACTGGTCAGATCAATATAGGGTTAATATCAGAGGCGTCGCTAGGGGTGGGCTACTGGGGCTATAGTGTGTGTGATTGTGTGTGGGTGTCTCAATGTGTGTGAGTGTGTGTGGGTGTCTCTATGTGTGTGAGTGTGTGTGGGTGTCTCAATGTGTGTGTGTGGGTGTCTCAATGTGTGAAAGTGTGTGTGTCTCAATGTGTGTGTGGGTGTCTCAATGTGTGTGTGTGGGTGTCTCAATGTGTGTGGGTGTCTCAATGTGTGCGTGTGGGTGTCTCAATGTGTGCGTGTGGGTGTCTCAATGTGTGCGCCTGGGTGTCTCAATGTGTGCGTCTGGGTATCTCAGTGTGTGCGTCTGGGTGTCTCAGTGTGTGCGTCTGGGTATCTTAGTGTGTGCGTCTGGGTGTCTCAATGTGTGTGTCAGGGTGTTTACGTAAGTGTATGTGTGTGAGTGTGTCTCAGGGTGTCTGTGCGTGAGAAAGAGAGAGACGGTGTGTGTGAGAAAGAGAGAGAGAGAGAGATGTTTTGTGTGAGAAAGAGAGAGAGAGAGACAGTGTGTGTGAGAAAGAGAGAGAGACGGTGTGTGTGAGAAAGAGAGAGAGAGACGATGTGTGTGATAAAGAGAGAGAGAGACGGTGTGTGAGAAAGAGAGAGAGAGACGGTGTGTGTGAGAAAGAGAGAGAGAGACGGTATGTGTGGGAGAGAGAGAGAGACGGAGTGTGTGAGAAAGAGAGAGAGAAACGGTGTGTGTGAGAAAGAGAGAGAGAGACGGTGTGTGTGAGAAAGAGAGGGAGAGACGGTGTGTGTGAGAGAGAGACGGCATGTGTGAGAAAGAGAGAGAGACGTATGTGAGAAAGAGAGACAGAGAGAGAGACGGCGTGTGTGAGAAAGAGAGACGGCGTGTGTGAGAAAGAGAGACGGCGTGTGTGTGACCGAGCTCATCTGGGCCCAGATCATCCAAAGACCTAGCAATGCCCCTGGTTAATATTGATCTGCTTGTCAGTGTGCCTGCAGTCACAGATTGCCTCTGTGAAGAGGCAATCGTGTGACTGCAGGAAGAGCATAGGAAGCAGGTACTTCCTGCCTCCTGTGCTCTTGCCCTTAGAAGGGCAGTGCCATCTTGGTCACATAGTGATCAAGATCGTGCATTTTTTTGGAGTGTTACTGATTGCCTCGACTTGCAAGGCAATCAGCAACACTTACTGAGCATAGGAAGCAAAAAATGTGCTTCATATGCTTGTTCTTTAATGCCTGTTGTTTTAAAGGCACTGTGCCTTTAAAACCGCATTTCAATCGCTCTCCAGAGCGATCGAAATGCCGACGGGCATTTTTTTCAGTATTGTACGGTGCTTCCACATGGAAGCATTGTTACAATACCATTAGAGCACTGAAAGCGGAAAACTCCGCTTTCAGTGCTCGTTTTGACACAGGACTAGGTCCGTCCTGTGTGCCGAGGCGTTAGTGACACAGGACGGACCTAGCACATCCTGTGTCGCCAAGGGGTTAATGGACAAATTATCAGTAGGATATTAATGAATAAACTAAAACTGTCATATTAATGGACACATTGTCAGTGGCATTTTAATGGATAAACTAACACTGGTTGTGGTGTATTAAGTCTTGGATGTGCAATGCGGGTGATGGGGCAAGTCCTGGAGTGTTTAAATCATTGGCATGATATACAAAGACCTGGATAAAGTGACTTTGGGAGGGTACGGGGCGAGTTGGTGATATGAGGGGCCCAGAATCTTTTTCAGTAAGGAGCCCTGATATTTCTGATGGCGGCTTTATGCATTATCGCCACTCTAAATATCAGTTGCCACAGCTCTGACCATTTTTCTAGTGTACCTAAATCATTTGCCATTTGACTTATCGCTGCAGGAAAATCAACGCTGTTGCAAATCATTGTGACATCTGCAAAAAAGACATACCTTGCCAACAAGACCTTCTATAATATCCCTAATAAAAATATTAAAGCTAATGGATCCAAGAAAAGATCTCTGAGGTACCCCACTGGTAACAAGACCTTGCTCTCTAAACTTCTAAAATCCATGTGATGTTAAAAAATCTATCCTTTAACATAGTTTTCATTAATTTATCCACTATGTAGGCAACACTTAATGGCCTATAGGTGTCCGACTTCTCCCTATGATCTTATCCGTGAATGGGCACAACATTGCCAATCATCCAGGACTTTCCCCCATAAAAATGATTGGTTGAATAAATCTATATAGTCAATTAGGTTTAACAAAGACATATCTACTCAATCTAACTCGATATGGTTCAAAATGGAACCAAATCTCCAAAAACCGGCAAATTTCCAAAATCTCTGATATACTGCGATCGTAGAAATCAAAGCAATATCATATGTTTGAGCCGTTCATGATGCAAAATATCAGAAGCATTCAGATTGGGGAAACCTAGCCATGAAAAACATAGCTATCCAATAAGCACCGATTATATCTGAACCCCCAAATTTGGAAAAGCCCCAAATTTGGGAAAGATTAACAAAATTCGTCCATAACAATTGTCCAGTTTTTAGCAGGAGAATTGAACTTTAGAGGGTCTACAAATACAGTACAATATATTTTAAAGTGTTTTTCATCTGGAAATTGCTTGACAGTTGCCTTAATATCAAATTTTAATCCACATATCAATGATTAGAATATTTGTTCATAAACGGAACATTATCCATTTCAAAAAATCTGCCATTAAACTTAAGCATCACATAAGTCATATATTAAGCCCAATGAAAATGAAGGATTACCCATGTAAAAAGATGGATATATTTATCAATAGTCATATTCACAAAGCATCACCTGTGGAATTACAAAGCAAATACATGAAAATACAATTGAAATAGCCACATGGACAGTAACATTGCTGCAAATATGCAGTAATAGCATTTATTACATGGTAATTGATATTTTAACATGGGCAATTTACACCCAATATCCCATCAATTATACCAAAATACATGTGATTTCCGGAAACCAATTAGGATCTTTATAAAAGGAGGGAAATTGTTTGTTTTACTGTGAGATATCCAGCCATGCGTGCTCTCAATTTTTATCTACTAATGAGTTTGAGGGATAGTCATGGAGCAGTGCTGATCCTGCTAGGGTCAGAGTGCCTAGGCACATCATGGCCAGGAACATCCTGAAAAAAACCTCTCTGTTCAGAACTTTTATGCTTTCCCCATCCTGGCTGTATACAGCACATAAGACAGGGTCTGGAGCCTCTGACTGGAAGGATCAATGCTATTTCTGTGCTGGTGAGATTGTTAGAAGTAGTGCATTAGTTTAGCACGCATCCTTTCCAGGCAGGAGCTGGTGGTGAGGTTGGGATCAGTCATTAATAATTTTTGCAGTGTTTTAATCTAGTACTAGAGTGGTATAATGTCATATTAGATTTTAACAAGGTGGAAAGGATGCCTACATTTCTTTTGGCAATTAATTGCACTCATGCTGGGCTGAGAACTCCTTCACACAGGGAGAAATGATATACCGTATTTGCTCTAATATAAGACGATCCTTATTATAAGACGACCCCCCAAACTTTGGATATTCCTTTAGGAAAAAAACTAAAAGCCTGAATATAAAACTACCCTATAGGAAAAAAGTTTAACTTGTATATATTCACATGTAAATTGTTTTTTAAATATTTAATAAAAATTATGATTAAAAAATGCATTTCTTGTTTTTATTTCCTTTTATGTGCCAATGCTGCCTCTCTCTCCCCCTCCCCCCAGCTTTGTCTCTCTCCCTCCCTTCCCCTCAGCGTTGTCTCTCTCTCACCCCTTAGTGTTGTCTCTGTCTCTCCCCCAGTGTTATCTCTCCCCCTCTCCCTCCCACCAAACTTTTCTCTCTCTCTCTCCCCGCCCCTCTCCCCAACCTTTTTCTCTCTCCCTCCCCCCTCTTCACCTTGTCTCTCTCCCCCTACCCCTCACCTTTTCTCTAACTCCCCCTCATCTTGTCTCTCTCTACCTGGTGGCTAGTGGGGGTAGCCGGGGGATGTCTGCACAATACGTGCAGACATCCTCCATGCTGCCCGACACTTCTGTCTATTATGACGACATAATTATAATGTTATAATATTATAATATTATATAATAGTATATATGTTATAATATTATAATGTCCGTCATAATAGACGGAAGTGTCGGGCAGCATGGAGGATGTCTGCACGTATCGTGCAGACATCCCCCGGCTGCCCAAATATCCCTGGTGGCTAGAGGTGGCATTTGCTCTGAAAAAAACCTTGTCTTATATTCGAGCAAATACAGTAGTAACTGGATGCAGTGCCACCCCTTCTGCACAACCACACTGTTGAGGAGGCACTGCTTCCTATGTGGTTGTGGATGGCGATCAGAGGGGTCCAGTGGTGAGGACACAACTAATAGCCACGCACTTTACTGTTAGTTGACAATCCATTTAATTTCGGACTCCTAGAGCTACCAGCTTGAGTTAGGTGAAGCTTTATTTACCAATAGCCTGATGATTGTATATTTATCACCTGTTGATATCTTCACTCTTCTCCTGTTATTGTCTTACCACTAATGTCTGCACCTTTGTTTAGATCGGAAATATATTACTGAAGACAGCTGAGACGGCCAATCTATGTTATGGCAGCTGTGGTGAGTGATGTACATGTTATCTTAATACAATCAACATATATTATAATTATGTAATTACGATCTAATATGTTTAAACTGGTGCTTGATGGGAGGGGATACAGCTCTTAAAAAAAGATTATTGACAAGACGCTTGGTGAATCTTCATATTAGTACTTGATCGACTAAACCAGGGTGATAATTGTTGCTGAGATATGACACTTGATGGTTGCCAGTTTAGGCCCCTATTAAATCCCTGTGAAGGAATTCCCCTGTTTGGCGTTGGGGTGACAGTTTGTATTCCCTTGTTTCATGTTGGCAGTTGACTCTTTGAAAGAGATTTAAAAATTGTCAGTTGACTCCCTGTCTGGGGTTCGTGTGGACTGGGGATATAATTTTGCAGCTCCGTTTCAAGATTGGCTGTCAATAAATCTTCAGTTCATCTTTGTTCCCTTCTTTTGACTACGTATGTTTTTTGGAGAGTTCGTGTGTCTACTGAGGGAATTATCCAGGGACACTTTCGAAATTACACAGGTATTCGTCTACCATAACTACCGAACGGAGGGCTATGTTCACTAGGCTCTGGTGGTTCGGGAGGAAACTACCGATTGAGGTTAAATACACTTGGTTTCCTTACAATTGGTGGCAAGCGGCGGGATACGAATCCCAAACGGACGTTTTAAACAAGTAATGGCTCAGCAGTACCGACAGCTTAAGAGAACCACGCTTAAGGATTTACTGGAAGCTCGAGGCGTAATAGCAAGCAACAAAACAAAAGCCACGTTAATTGCAGAGCTGTTACAGAGCGACAGATCCAGCACTACAGAAATGGAGCGTGAGGATGAAACTGAAATGCAGAAAGACATCAGATGGATGCTCAGTTTATTGGGACCTAACCCAGCAACAGAAGCGGTTCTGCAGGTCATGGCACAATCCAGGCAATCGCAGAAGGAGCGAGATGACCGTGACAGTCTGCTGCAGGGGGATCTGCTGCACTCCCCGGGAAGTACAAATGACCTACCAAAGAAGGTAAATTATGCTGCATTTAAAACCTTTAATGACAATGAAATGGAGATTGATAGTTATCTGCAGGATTTTGAAAGGCAATGTGCACTGGAGGGATTAGACTCCACCAAATGGGCCGCAGTACTGAGCAGCAAGTTATCAGGCAGAGCAGCAGAAGCGGCACGAGCAGTACCTGATGAGGACATTCACAATTATGGGAAAATGAAAGACATTTTGTTGGCTAGATATGCAGTTACCCCTGAGGCATACAGGAAGAAATTCAGGGAAATGAGGAAAACAGGGAAGGATACCCATACTGAATGGGCATTCCGGCTACACAGGGCAGCCCGAAATTGGATGAAGGGCTGCCAAGCAACCACTCTGGAGGATGCTTTACAACTCATCTTATTAGAACAATTTTTTAACCATACAGCAGAGGACATTAAGGACTGGGTAAAAGACAGGAAGCCTAAATCTGTGGAGGAGGCTGCAAGACTAGCAGATGAATACCAGGACAACCGGAGGCGAGAACAAGGGGTGAGCCGACCTGCGTTTAGGCAGCCGTATTCAGCCCCAACCATGGCTGCACCACCCAGAGCCCCCCTGAGTAATCCGCCGCCCAGCGCAACAGCAGCACCCCGACAACCTGCAGTGTGTCACTACTGCAAACGGCCGGGACACTACAAAAACCAGTGCCCACGTTTAAACCGGGGAAGCTGGGAGAGGCCGCCACCACAGTCCCAACCCAGGGCCGCTACTCATTGTGTACAGCAGGAGAGTACACCAGTGTTCCCTACCCACGAGGAACAATGGAGTGTGTTGCACGAAGTCAACCCCGTGCAAGCAGGAGGCGATAACCGGGACCACCACCGTCAGTGGATTACAGTAGATGGGGTGGGGGCCCGCGATTTAAGAGATTCTGGGGCCACGTTAACTATGGTTCAACCCCACACTGTCAAGGCCCAAGCTCACACGGGCCGCACTGTGGCAGTAAGGGTAGCCGGGGGTGCCATTCACAAACTACCCACAGCTAAAGTCCTTGTGGATTGGGGCTCGGGATCTAAACAATTGGAGGTTGGCATTATGCAGGAACTACCAGCCGAAGTACTGTTGGGGAATGATGTGGGCTGTTTAACTTCCCAACTAGCCCGAGATCCTGCGTTCGAAGCCTACCCAGTTACCACCCGAGCTCAAGCCAGACTGGAAGCACTGCCGCACTCTGAGGAGACCCAGGTAGGAGTTGAAATACCCCCTTTACCTGACCCCCCTTCCCCGTTCTGGGATACTCCCCAGGGGTTTGAGCAGGAACAGAGGACGGACCCCACACTGGAAGGGTATAGAAAAGCGGTAGGGAATAATAGGGGCGACAACCCACACGAAAGGTTTGAGTGGCACAAGGGACTGTTGTATAGGGTGACAGATGGGGCAGGACACGGGACCGCCCAGGTTACTAAGAGGCAGCTAGTAGTACCCCGCAAATTCTGGGCAGAGTTATTAAGACTCAGTCACGATATTCCCTTAGCCGGACATTTAGGGGTGAAGAAAACTAGAGACCGACTGACCCAAACCTTCTTCTGGCCCAGGGTCACTCAAGACCTTAAATACTACTGCAGGACCTGTGACGTGTGCCAGAAAATAGGGAAACGGGGTGACCACCAGAAAGCGAAGCTCCACCCGCTACCCATCATAGAGGAGCCATTTCACCGGGTAGCGGTGGATTTAATAGGACCCCTCAGTCGACCCAGTCAGTCGGGTAAAAAGTTTATACTTACCGTCGTGGACTATGCCACTCGGTACCCCGAAGCCGTGGCTCTCCCCAATATAGAAGCCAAAACCGTAGCCGAGGCCCTGGTCAAAATATTTTCCAGGGTAGGTTTTCCCCAGGAGATCCTATCCGACACAGGGACTCAATTCACAGCTCTCCTGACACAACAGCTGTGGCAGAGCTGTGGAGTGAAAGCCCTATTTAGCGCTCCATATCACCCTCAGACCAACGGTCTCTGTGAACGTTTTAATGGCACGCTCAAGCAAATGCTAAAGACGTTCGCAGAGTCCTGCAAGAACTGGGAGAAGTATCTTCCCCATCTTCTGTTTGCCTATCGTGAGGTGCCCCAGGCATCCACGGGGTTCTCCCCCTTCGAACTCCTGTTCGGGAGAAAAGTTCGGGGCCCCCTGGATCTCGTACGGGAGCACTGGGAGGGCAACACAGATAATGGGGGGATCCCTATCGTACAGTACGTACTGGAGTTCCGCGACCGGCTGCGGACTCTCACCGAATCAGTTCGGGAGAATCTGCAGTCGGCTCGGGACTGTCAAAAGAAGTGCTACGACAGGGGTGCCCGAGACAGAGTCTTAGACTTAGGCCAAAAGGTGCTAGCCCTGAGACCCGCCAAGAAGGATAAGCTCCAGGCAGCATGGCAGGGACCTTTTAAGGTGGTGGAGCGAATAAGTGATACCACCTATATTGTAAGTAAATGTTCGGATGAAAGACTGACCAAAGTCTTTCATGTAAACATGTTAAAGCCCTACTACGAGCGAACAGAAGATGTCGGCGCCGTATGCGCCCCCTCTTCTGAAGATAGTGAGGGGCTCCACCTCCCCAATCTGCTAGACCCCTCGCCCTGTAGTATTGACCAGGTCTTAGCCTTCTTAGGAACAGCCGGCTATTACCGGAAATTCATCCCCGACTATAGCGCCCTGGCCAAACCTCTCACTGACCTCACCAAAAAGGCCCTTTCCAAACAGGTTACCTGGACCTCAGAGTGCGCGGCAGCCTTCCAGAAACTGAAAGCAGCATTGAGTGAGGCTCCTGTGTTGGCAGCACCCAACTACTCTAAACAAAATGGTAATGCAGACGGTTTGTCCCGCCAAATGGAACTGGATGTTTAACTTAACTTAGACCTTTCTTCTTTTTTTTTTTTCTTTCCTCGGACATCCCCAAGCCAACCCGTCAGGGTCTTGGCGGGTATGCCGACCTATGGACATATAGGGGAGCAGTGTGAAGGAATTCCCCTGTTTGGCGTTGGGGTGACAGTTTGTATTCCCTTGTTTCATGTTGGCAGTTGACTCTTTGAAAGAGATTTAAAAATTGTCAGTTGACTCCCTGTTCTGGGGTTCGTGTGGACTGGGGATATAATTTTGCAGCTCCGTTTCAAGATTGGCTGTCAATAAATCTTCAGTTCATCTTTGTTCCCTTCTTTTGACTACGTATGTTTTTTGGAGAGTTCGTGTGTCTACTGAGGGAATTATCCAGGGACACTTTCGAAATTACACAGGTATTCGTCTACCATAACTACCGAACGGAGGGCTATGTTCACTAGGCTCTGGTGGTTCGGGAGGAAACTACCGATTGAGGTTAAATACACTTGGTTTCCTTACAATCCCTCTTGAATAAAATCTAAAATTCTGTTGTTGGCAGTGAAAAAACTGTTGTGACTATTGCACATTTGCAAGAATCTTCCAAGTTCCAGTATTTTGCAACACGAAACGAAAAGGCCGGTAGATAAGTCTAATGACTGGCAAAAATAGCTGCCCAAATTACTCCCAGTCCCTAACACACATATATGGGGGACAGGGCAAGTAGCCTTAACTCCTCATTACTAACAGTGCTGGGAGCTGCTCAAAGGCTCCTGGCACCCAAACATACATATGGGGGGCTAGGGTAAGTGGTCCTGGCTTCCCCCTATCATTAATGGGGCTGGAAACTGTCAAAATGTTCCTAGCCCCTTATATTGATCCACGGGGTGCCAGGACATGTTGCTCCCCCATTAATAATGTATTCCATTCTCCATATAATCAATCGATCAGGGGCTGGTCAAAGGGCATTAACCCCTTCGTGACGTTAGTGCCTTAAAGTCGTTAGGACGGCATAGTACGTCCTGTACTAAACAGCTCATCGCGGCTCCCCGTGATGAGCTGTTTTCGGATCCCGCTGCAGGCACTTGCAGCGGGTTGCTACCTGTCATCTGAGGCCACTGTGAGTGGCCTCAGTCTGACAGGGGAAATGTAGCCAGTGCTCAAAGCGAGCACCAGCTACATTTCTCCAAATCGCGCCGTGCCCGAACTTCCGCGTTCAGGCACGCCTCCGTGACGTCCGGAGGTCTTGCGTTTTTTTTTTGCAGGGACCCACCCTTCCATAATAAAGTACTTGGGTCCAGTAGCTCATTAAATAATGTAAACATAAATATAAATAAAACTTGACCTACTCCCTTTCCCTACCTCTACCTTTTCCATTTAGGTGAGGACTACCATTTGAGTGCCATGAGTGGGGGCAGTGTTAATCATTGACTACCAACCCCCCACCCCACCCCCCTGGCACATGATGGGTGCCCCCAGGTTTTTTTTATTGCCCTCTCCTGAGCAAGGTAGATATATGATTGTGCGGGAGTAGATAAGATTGTATTTATATTTATGTTTAAATTATTTTAGGAGATCCAGGGGTCTTTGGGGCAGCCCTCTGACCCAGGTAATTTATTGCAGGAGGGAGCCATTTGGTAAGCTCCCTACCCCATTAATAATAGTTTCTATGCTACTTCTCTAAAGTGTTTACATAGCACAACTGGGAGAATGATTTGATGTAATATGGAATATGAAGCAATGTTTGTTTATGTGGCTCAGTTGGGTAAAGTGATTTTCAGTGGTACTTTGTTATAGGAAATGGACATTCCTGGCCCATTCTGTGTGAGAGAGAATGTGGTTTGGGTGGCACTTAAGGCCTAAGAAGTATTTTAGAAAATATTCTGTGTGGACAATGGACCATAACACTACACACCTCACCTCTAAACTTTTGTTCTCCTTACAGTGCTTTTACTGTATTATTCAGCGTGTGCTTTGTGAGTTTTCATTGTAGTTACTCACCATCGTTACTTGTAAACCTCTAATTTGCAGCATTTTCTGAATTTTACAATTCTCCAGCAGATAAAACAATATTAATAATCTGTTTTAACATGCTTGACATCATTTTATTTTTGGCAATAATTTGAATCCAAATATCTAAATCTGGAAATAAGTCACATCTTTGTGGTTATTGTGTTTGTACTATATTTTTTGCTATTCACAGTACAATTTTTAGAGAAGACAAAAAATTTTTTTTTTGGTGGGCCCTTTCCTCGTCTGTGAGTCAAAGAAAAAGCATATATTTTTGAAAACCCACACATGGTATGTGCCAAGTTACATTTATATATTTGTCATTGAGGTGTTTTAGTGCCAATCACTGCTAACTTTAGTGCAAATAATTTTTTACATTTTGTTAAATGGTGAAACATTTATATACTACCTGGAACAGAGCAAACAGCTAAGCCCATATAATGGATTAAAACAGGTAAATCTATACACAGATATGCAAGTAACTTCCTTTCTGGAGTCACTGTTCCGCATTTTTTTAAATTCTCATCTTTTGTACTATGTATTATCCCCTCCCCCCCAAATAGTAATTGTTAGCCTTGGCCTAGCCATAGTTTGAATTAATCAATAGTTGACCATTATTTAGTGGTATTTAGAGTAGCATTTTGTCTGCGTTCATTCCTTATATGTGATTAGCATTTTATTGTTTAAGAACTAAAGTTTTTTTAACCCTTGCTTCTTCTGTTTTTATTTTTTCACATAATCATCCTGCGCCTGTCCAATCTGTGTATATGCTATCTTTAGAGATATGCCCTGGTTAACTCTCAGCTCTGTCTCACACCCAAGGCAGAGCTGGCCAAGAAACTGGCACACACTGACAATGTTGGTGTGCTCATAGCTAACCAGAGTGGAGGCTCGCCCCGTATCATCTGATTAGTGAATGCACTGTATGGCATCTCTCTCTGCTGAGTACATTATTAATGACCAATTCACAGAATACTGCAAGGACCTCTTTGAAGTACAGCCTGATAATCACTCACAGGATGTCAACATTTTACAGAAAGCAGGCCTTCCCAGATTATCCAACGACCTGAGAGACCGAATAAATGCCCCCAATCACCCAACTAGAAGTGACAAACACTATTAGCAACTTTCGGAATGATTCGGGGCATCACATACCAAATGCCTAAATTCGAGCTACACAATATGCCCTAATGTGATCCCAAATAGCTGTGCAATTCAGCCATCATGGCCAATTACATGCAGATAGCTTCCAAAACCGGAAGCAGCCTGAAGCACACCTAACCAAAAATTGCCTCAATCATCCCGTATAATGCCAGAATCTATGCTTTGAAGTGGAGTCCAAGATGCAGAACAGAGGAAGTGCACAAAGGCTAAATCTTGTTCTACTGACCACCATCCAGATCCGCCTTCCTGACTGATTTCTAGTTGGGTGATTGGGGGCATTTATTCGGTCTCTCAGGTCGTTGGATAATCTGGGAAGGCCTGCTTTCTTTCAAAGGTGAGATACAGGTAAGGAGCAGGCAAAATTGTAGTCAGGTGGAAGTGGTGATCAGGACTGGTAGAGAAGGATCAAGGTCATAGTAACAGGCAGATGTCAGGAAGGCGGATCTGGATGGTGGTCAGTAGAACAAGCAGAAGTCAGGACTGGCGGTTCAGGATCATTGTCGAATAACATGCAGGGTACACAGGAACGGATATCAGGATCAATGGGGGAAAAATCGCACAATAGCAACACAGGAAGACAATTGATTGAATCGTTGCTGCTTGGTTGAATAAATCCTAATAACTTGAGTGCTGGCCTTGCCATTGTTTTTTCTTATACAGGAAGTAGCCCCAAATTGGAGGAGGCACTAATAATGAAGTCGCACCCATTTTAGTACCAGAAAGTAACACTGAATGAAGCAGGGGGAGATATAGAGTTATATGTATCATTTTAAGAATTTCACAGAGGTTGGGAATTTTAGCAGATACTATTCATCCAGTTTCCTTATTAGTTTGGACCTTTATTAATGATTTGCTACCACGATGGAGGTGGCATGGAGGGTGACAGCCATCTTGGAAGTGGCACGGATGGTGGCCATTTTTGAGGTGACATGGATGGTGGCGGCCATACTGGAGCATCCTACTGAAGTGCCTGGGGAGGCCGGATGGGGACCCCAGTTATGACATCCCCATAGACCTCTGTGGGATTATAAATACTAATTTTAGGATGAATTTGGCTACTATGGAAATAACCAAACAAGAAATGAGACTGGGAGCTGGACATTTGCCCCCAGCCCCTCTGTCAGCCAGTCAGATACCTTAAATCCCAGTTTCCCCACTGGCTGATTTTCAAAATCAGATGCCGTTTTGTCTTAAAATGAAATCCCCGCTCTCAGAGCAGTGATTTCATTATGCATCTGTCCCCCATCAGGGACATATGCTTAGGAGAGAGATTCTCGCTCCCATTTTTCTTCTTCTGTTTCTGTCAGTTTTTTATAGAATGTAGAATATGTGGATTATTTTTTAAAGTCTTTTAGTGGCCCCAGAAGATGAGGACTGAGGGCATCACAGATTGGATTGAAAAAGGTAAAAAAAAAATTCACAGGGCTGCCTTTTGTGCCAGGGTGGGGTGGGCAGTGATTTTTATTTTGGTGGATGGTGGTCAGTAGAACAGATTGGTACATATTGTTTGGACCCTTCAGGCATACACATACACAGAAACACTAATAAATGATATAATTTAAAAATCAAACCTATTGTAGAAAAAAATCTAAAAAAGATAAAAGCCTGGCAAACTTTAATTTTATATTTTTATCACAGTACCTTTGTTTACTTATATTTCTTCCCCTCTGTTGGTGTCAGATGGGCTTGTTAACTTTTTTTTAACATTTTTATTATTATTTTAAAAAAAGTATAAATATTGCAAACACCACATGGCCCTCTTTTATAAATACAATAAATATGAAAACCTTAAGTTTGTTAAGGCAGACCAATAAAAACTGATAAGATACAACATAGCACAATTCCCCAATTCAGCGGAAACAGAGAGAAGAGAATACATACAAAACATAGAAGATAAAAGTGCTTGAGTGCAACGAGAAGATGCCATGTCTTTTACTCCTAACTACTAACTACCAAAATCCAATTTTTCCAGTTTACTATCCAAATAAGTCCTTTTTTCTTAAGATTCCGATTTCAATTTTACACTGCTTTATAATTTGTCATTTTATCGTAGGCCATGCTGGAACTTGAGACATATTCCACATCTTTAACAACTTTAACAACTCTTAGGATGAACCAGGATATCTCTTTTGTCTCTGGTCATAGTTGGCCACCCCATTAACAGAATTATAGATGGGATCGTAAAACTCAGGTATACGCCCGCTAGTTTTTCACAGTCGCCACTTTATACCATAATTTATTTATACAAAAAAGTGTGGATCTCACAAATAGCTATAGTGCTATATATTGGGAGACTACCACTAGGGGGTAACCCTAAACAGAGAAACAAGGTTTATTTTGGCTTAAGTGGAGTCAAAAGATATAAGACATAACTTTTATTAGGTTTAATTAAAATGGTAAAAAGTAATACACATAAAACAAACAGGTAAAAAAATAGTGAATAGTGTGAAAATAATATCAGGAAACAAAGGGCTCCAAAGTGGAGTAGTATAGCAGGATAACGTGCAACTGATGTGGCTTTAAATAGACAGGTGAGATGACTCAAGCTGTAAAAAGGTGATTAACTCTGTTAGTATACTTAGATGGATATATACAAAAAAATCAATCTATAGGCTTGAATATATTCACACCAGAAAAAAAGCACAGACGCCTGCAATTAATACAGAAAGATCAGTCCAGTGACACTGCGGCTGTAATGCAATGTAGTACACTGTGATGATGGGTGAACTCCCATATGAAAATGTAATAGCCCAATGAGTATCTGGAGAAGTGATGTTAGATTTAACTTAGAGCTCAAAGAATAGAACTATTAAGGCTCATTGAGTTAAATAGAATTAATATTAGATGATGGTGCAGCCAGTTCTACCCAAAGGTCGATATAATAATTTGTTTAATCTATAAATAAAGACTAGGGCTGGAACCCCATACACCAGCAAAAAAAAACAGAAAGCACTAAAATAAATGCACAAAGAGCAACAGGAGAACAAGGCCAGATGCGCCTTTCGCCACCTTAGTGGCTTCGTCAGGGTGTAAAATCCTGTCTAAATGGGGAGTTTAAGTATCGTAGCAGCTGGTGGGGGGGGGGGTGCTGAAAAACAGGCTTGATTGGACAAAAAACGTAATCGGTTTTGACTCCGCCCCTTGTGGGCCTCTAGAGGATCCATGACGGAGAATCTAGTAAAGGTCCGTCTCACATAGGTAATCTTAGCTGAGCAAATAAGCTCTGCCCCTTCTGGGCGTGAAAAGAGTCAAGGGGGACTTGATTAGCCAGTAGAAGCAATGCATTTAGACTCCACCCCTTATGGGCGTCTAACAAGTCTGTGACGGAGAGTCTGGTGAAAATCCATCTCTCATAGTCAGTTTTGACTGAGCGTTTGACCTCTGCCCCTTATGGGCGTGAATAGAAATGTGGAGGAGGCTTAGCATGTTTACAGATAGAAGAAAGTTATTAGGAGGGCAGGTACAAAGCGAATGTAAACAAAGGAGGAAGATTAAACAATGATGTACAAAACGGACTGAATATATAAAAAGAGGGCATGTAAATGACAAACAAAGTGCGTGTGAGATGAGTGAGGGAAAGTAAAGTATGGTGAAGATGAATAAAGGTAGGGAGGAAACATGTGAGTGAAACAAGATGTGACCATGGTGAAGGGGAGGGAGAAAAGGAGGGAGATAAAAACAGGGGAAAAATTAAAATAAAACAATGATATTCAAGTGGAGCAAAAAAAAATGTGAATAGAGTGAATTGAAACAAAGGGGAACATGGAAAGGTAAATAAGGAATAATTATGAGAAAGGAGAGAATAAATGTAAATAAAAACAGAATGTGACAATTGTAGAAGGGGAGGAGTGGGCAGTGATGGAGTGTGAGTGAGGGATAGTGAGCAGAAAGACTATTTAAGGTAAGTGAAGGGGAAGGGAAGTATAGGTCTCAATATGTGATGTGAGAGTGCACTGGGAATGTGAAAAGAGAAAAAAAGAACTGAAATACGACAATATAAAATGTGAGTGGGAAAATAAAAAACAAAAGTCAATGAGAAGTGATGCAAGATAAGGTGAAACTTTAAAAAGGAAAAGAGGGGTGTCTGTGTGAGGCTAAAAAACGCAAAAGATATGTAATGAGAGGACGATCTAAATGTGAGAAAGTGTGTGTCGGTGCGGATATGAAAATAATGAGTGCTAAGGAGGGTGAGGGGCAGTGGCGAACCGCACCAGGTAACACCTCCAGCGGGGGTGACACCCGTGCTGCCGGCATCCCCCCACACCGCATCGCGCTGCTTAACTTTTTTAATTTTTTTCTGGCAGCCGCATCCGCTGGATTAGGCCGCCGGAAAAAAGAAAAAAAAATCACTGCGACCGGATGTGACGCAGGGAACACTGCATGGAGACGTCCGGCCGGGGACACAGAGCAGCAGCCAGGCGGTAAGTACTGGTGAAGGGGGGAGGAGGGTGGAATAACGAGCATGGGAACTACTGGCGTCCTTATAGGCAAATTGGCTGGGGCATCTGAATAGCACAATATTCCTGGTATCTGAATGGCACAATATTACTGGGCTCTGAATGGCACAATATTACTGCCATCTGAATGGCACAATATTACTGCCATCTGAATGGCACAATATTACTGGGCTCTGAATGGCACACTATTACTGGGCTCTGAATCACACAATATTACTGGTATCTGAATGGCACAATATTACTGGGCTCTGAATGGCACAATATTACTGGGCTCTTAATGGCACAATATTACTGGTATCTGAATGGCACAATATTACTGGTATCTGAATGGCACAATATTACTGGCATCTGAATGGCACAATAATTATGGCATCTGAATGGCACAATATTACTGGTATTTGAATGGCACAATAATTATGGCATCTGAATGGCACAATATTACTGGTATTTGAATGGCACAATATTCCTGGTATCTGAATGGCACAATATTCCTGGCATCTGAATGGCACAATATTCCTGGTATCTGAATGGCATAATATTACTGGGCTCTGAATGGCACAATTACTGGGCTCTGAATTGCATAATATTACTGGCATCTGAATGGCACAATATTCTTGGCATCTGAATGCAATCCGAATGGACGAAAACGAAACAAAAATGTTAGATTTTCACATGTCTACAATATGGTATAATCCCATTAATAATTAATACATATATTAATAAATATATAATTACTCACGAGCTTCTCAGAGACAGTGGACAACTTTTTCCTGTGGGACTAGTGCTTATAATTAATCTTTTCTTACGCTCTACAGACTATTTATGCACTTTGTCTGCTTTAGGGCAGGAGAACAGGTAGGACCTGCTGCTCTTTGTGCATATATTGCTTTTGTTACTGGTGTATGTGGTGCCAGCCTTAGTTTTTATTGATTTAATTACAACTAATCCTTTCATCGATCCCTGAACACCATTTGCACCATTACCAAATATAAACTTCATTTACAAGCTGAATAAGCCTTTATAATTCTATCTTTTGAGCTTAAGTAACATCCCATATCACTCCTCCAGATATACATTGGGCTATCACATTTTTGTATGAGTCCACCTATTTTCACAGTGTATTACATTTTACTGCAGTTGTAGTACAATTGGACCGTTTTTTGGTTTATTATTTACAGGTGCCCGTGCTTCCCTGTTGGTGTGAGAGATATATACCTATGAATTCACACTAACATGGATATTGACTTTCTGTGTGTAACCATCTAAGTAGATTAACAGGATTAATTACCTTTTTACAGCTTGAGTTATCTCAACTGTCCATTTAAAACTACACTACTATCACTACGTGATCCTGCCATACAATGTCATTCTGAAGCCCTTTGTTTCCTTCTCTGGTGATATAATGTGGTATAACCTAAATAACCAATATACATATATTCTCAGAGACTGTGGATAACCTCTATGATAACCTCTATGTGTGGGGATAGTGTTTATGATTCATATAGACCATTTGTGCACATTGTTTGCTTCAGGGCAGGAGAACAGGAGCACCCCTTCTCAGTAATCGGTTCCTTTGATAATTTGTAACCTGACTCTGACATCAGGATTTAATCATTTTTTGAATACAACCAGATTACTGCGCTTGCACCCTGGTCACATTTATGCAATTTTCTATCCCTTTGGACATATTGATACCATTATTACCAGGGATATGCAAGCCTGATTTTATTTTCACACTTTTCACTATTTTTTCACCTGTTTGTTTTATGTGTATTACTTTTTACCATTTTAAGTAAACCTTAATAAAAGTTATATATTTTTTGACTCCACTTACGCCAATATAAACATAATTTAATTATGTTAGCATATGCGGACGTAGTGACGTAGTGACGTAGCTCCAGAAGCTCCACATCTTCAAAAGACAGAAGCAGTTAAGTACATTATTGCCAATTTCGTTGGAACATAGTGCTATCTATCAATCATTTTATAGTGGCCTTCAATCAAGTTTAGACAATGTATTGCTTCTGCTAGTAAACTGTTTGTTCTGATCCAATCTTCTCTGTCTATTGAGATATGTAGATATTTTCCCCAAGCCAGTAGGGCTTCTTTTAAAGAACATAATGAAAACAGTGCATAAGCTACTATTAGTGGTAGTAAAAGGGAATGCCAAGTAATGGCAGGGAAAGAGAAGCACAAACGTCAAAATCACCATAGTAAAATTGTTCTATATAAAATCAGACCTCTGCACAAACATGTGGAGTTTTAGAGTCTCCACGGAAAGATTGGGGCACCAAGAGAAGACAACTTATTGTTCATGGAAGTCCAGATCTGTATAAGGTCACTGTCCATCATTGGCCATGAGTGGTACAGCCAGAGAAGAGGGTATCAGAGGCAGGTTAAGGTCATGCAGAAGGCCAGGAGTTTCAGACAAATCCACGATGGTGATAGATTTGCCGTCACTGTTAATGGTGAGGGAGTCAGACATTCCCCACACCGTTGGTTCGAAGGTGCTCTGTCAGGGTCGCCATGGATCTGCGCCAATGGATCATATCGGGAGGTAAGTCCTCATAGAATTGCAGCAGGGCATTTTTATAGTGGACTGGTTGCTTCTTCCGTGTGAACGATAAGATAGCTGATTTCACCGCCATTGATTTTAGGTTTATAGAATAGCCATAGGATTACATGTATTACATAAGCCGAAAGTCTATAAACCGAAAGTCGTTCGGTTTATAGGCTGTCGGCATTTAACTATACAGAGACAGAGTCTCCATTCATAAAATTATGAATGGAGACTTTGTCTCCGTGTAGTAAAATTCCGACAACCTATAAACCGAACGTTTGGTTTATAGACTTATAGACTTACTAGAAAGTTCGGTTTATAGAATAGCCATAGGATTACATGTATTCCATAAGCCGAAAGTCTATAAACCGAACGTTCGGTTTATAGGCTGTCGGCTTTTAACTATACGGAGACAGAGTCTCCATTCATAAAATTATGAATGGAGACTTTGTCTCCGTATAGTTAAAAGCCGACAGCCTATAAACCGAACGTTCGGTTTATAGGCTGTGGGCATTTAACTATACGGAGACAGAGTCTCCATTCATATGAATGGAGACTTTGTCTCCGTATAGTTAAAAGCCGACAGCTTATAAACCGAACGTTCGGTTTATAGGCTGTCGGCTTTTAACTATACGGAGACAAAGTCTCCATTCATATGAATGGAGACTCTGTCTCCGTATAGTTAAATGCCCACAGCCTATAAACCGAACGTTCGGTTTATAGGCTGTGGGCATTTAACTATACGGAGACAGAGTCTCCATTCATAAAATTATGAATGGAGACTTTGTCTCCGTGTAGTAAAATGCCCACAGCCTATAAACCGAACGTTCGGTTTATAGGCTGTCGGCTTATGGAATACATGTATTCCTATTGCTATTCTATAAACCGAAATTGGATGCAGAGAAGTGGGGACGGAGTGAAGACCCATACTACGATCCTTTACCCTTGCGTGTATTAAACCCCTGGGAGCATTTTACCAGTGACGGGTGCAGAGAAACAACACAAGTGACATACCCAGGAGATGAGGGAGGGAGTAGAGGAGGAAGCGGAGAGTCAGAGAGAGAAAGAGGAAACGAGTTCATATAATTAAAAGAAATAAGAACGGCAGTCTAGACAAGCTTTTTGTGGATTCCTTTTTAATAGACTGATATATTGTGAATTGTGGAGATAAAAGGGCACCATAAACCTGTGAAAAGAGTGAATCTGTATACATAGAAGCTCAATTAATATCTACGGGGATGATGGTGATATATGTTAATAAGGGGATGCTAATTTGAAGCTGGTTCATGACAGAATGATTGAATCCAGAAGTGATTTATAATTGAAAACTAAAGGGTGGTGGTAAAACTGGAAGCTAGCAATAAGAGTTTTTGGCTGAAAGTGGCTGAAACAAGGTGCAAACTGAAAAACTGATTAGCATGAAAGCTTACCGGATGCCATTTTCCCCCAACAAATTACTGTATAAATACAGAGGGAAGACAAATAGACACATGCTGGTGCTATATGCAAATAAGGAGATGCTAATTTGAATCTGGTCTGTGACTGAGTGATTGAATTCAGAATTAATAGACAATTGAATAATAGAGGGCGGTTTTAAAGCTGAAGTAAATGGTTTCACTGAAAGTGGCTGAAACAAGGCGAAAACTGGAAAACTGATTAACATAGCTTACCAGCTGCCATTTTTTCCCCTGATAACTTATTGTACAAATACAGAGGGAAGACAAATAAAGACAATACCATACGCAGATGACCTATCTGGAGGGAAAGAAGGGATGAAAGGAAAGTAACTTCACTTCCCCCCTCTTAACCACAGGTGACAAGGCTAGTGCATGTAAATATACAGGAGAAATACTCTCCTTAACGACCAATTGACTTCCTGAAGAAAGGGAAGAGGAAAATAAGGATAATAAAAGAAATAATCCACATGATGGCCTCAAAAAGACAACAAGAAAGTAAACATACCACTAAGAAAGAAAAAAACAGGATAAAGTAGAGAAACTTCTCTCCTTCTTCTCCCCTCAACCTGGGAAACGATACAGAAAATTCAATTTGGATGAAACTGGTAACTGCTTAAGTCCAAAAGATGCTAATCCAGACTCCGCAGAGACAGCCACAATACAAGAACATCAAACAATATTGCACGAATATCTACTAAAATGTCTTCATATCTAATTTGATAAAATAAAAAGTGAAATAGAAAACAATGCTGGTACAATCAGAGAAGACATGCTATCTCTAATCAAGAGAATAACAACCAATGAGGAGAAAATGGAGGTAATGGAAGTTCAATTGCATCAGAACCAAGATAAAATTCTATCACTTGAGCAGAAGAATCAGCTTTTGGAACAGAAGATCTCAGACTTGGAGGATAGATCACGGCGCAACAACAATTAGGCTAAGGAATATCCCAGAATCTATCACCAATGATAAATTGGAAGAATATGTGACAGACTATTTCCAAAGGCTGGGGATAGAGAAAACTATATACCCACATATTATGGAAAGATGCCATATAGACCAACAAACTTATCTCCACACCTTCCAAGAGATGTTATCATATGCTGTTTTTCATATAAAATCAAGGAACTTGTTATGAGAGCAAAAAGAGAAAAACCAATAGAGGAACCATACGATAAAATAGCTATTTTTCCGGATTTATCATACCACACAAGATCTCAAAGAAGACGCTTCACAGAATCTACTACAATTTTTCGCTCTAACAATATCAAATACAATTGGGTTTACCCCAGTAAAATTCTGGTCATATTTGATTCAGAAATCTATCCCTTTGAATAACTGTAACTTCTACAATCCTGGCATAAAGACAAGGGAATTAACTTAAGAACCTCAACCATTTAAATGTTTAGACAAGCTTGTGATCTCTTCTCTCATCCCCCCATCTCCTTTTTTTTCCTCTTTCTGCTTTTGGCCCTCCAATAATCACTCAATTATATAAATGTATAGGTGGGCTAAGTATTGGAAGGATATACCTGATTACTAAGATAAACGTGAGAGACCTATTCTATAATAGGGGGAAAAATCTCTAAGATTATTGAGATATATCCAATTATACACTAAAGGATGTGGAGAAGATACAGCAAAGTGTTTGTTTCTTCTTTTTTATCTTTCTCCCCCCTCTTATTAATCACAAGAACCACTCAAGAAAATGTATCATCACTCCCCACTATTTAAAAAAAAAAATGGAAGATTCATATTTTCTTATTTTTATTTTTTATTTTTCACCTTTTAATTTAATTAGCATGATAATCACTCAATGAAATGGATTGCCACTCATGTTAACGATGTCTGTTCACTAGTATAATAACAGATTATTTTTTTTTTCTCCTCACCTTTCTTTAAAAATGAGAAAAATCCAGGGAAATGTACTGTTATACTGTCACTTAAGATAATGATATCACCACTTAAATCATTGAAGATCTTCTATTTATTTATTTTATTCTTTATTCTCTTTTTATTTATTTTTTTCTCTTTCTTTACTAACACGAGAAACACTCAAGGAAATGTAATGCCACTCATAATAACGATATTTGTTTACCACTAATACCACGGAAGTTCTTTTTTTTTTTTTTTGTAATTGAGATAATATAGGGATATGAGATAGACACATTAGCACTTTAAACAATTAGTGTGTACACTTGCAATTGGAGGAAGAAGGGGGTGGGAAAGGGGGACGGAAGAGAGACAGAAAGGAAGAGGGGGACAGGGTTTCTTTTTCTTTTTTTTTTCTCTCGCTGGGAAACTTACATGTGCCCCCTAAGCTAGGCTAATTTAAATGAAACTAAATCTAAGAGGTGTAGCTTGTAAAACGGGGAGGGTAGCTCAGAGATAATTTTAGAGAAAATATTAGCTCCCAATGAGAACCATTTGATCTAGATATTTATTGGATACTACTGGAAGCTATCCCTGGCCCATTAAATTAAATTAAGATAAAACTTTGGCTAATATTGAGAACGGAAAAGAAATACGCACATGAATAGCTTGATAGACATAATAATGACTTATTAAGGAGAAATGGGGCTTACTTAGAGGGGAGGGAGGAGGGAAGAGGGATTAAGTTTTTTTTTTCTCTCTGTTTTCTTTTCGTTTTCTCTTTTTTTTCCCCTTCTTAGTAGCTCTGACTACTATTATTAAGGGTAAATAAAGGACCATGAGCCCTCCCTTGGGCATCGCAGCCCCTAAAAAATTAATTTGTTAAATGAATTCCTTTTCCTGTGTGGAGCACAAATATGGTGCCATAGCATGGGAAATACCCAGAGGAGGGACATACCCTGGGTATATACATGTTTTATGTATGTAACAATGATATGTGTTCTGATAACTTGGTACCGTCTATTTCCTCAGGAGAAGGTAAATGACATAGAAACCCAATGTAGGGAAAATTCTTAAAATGGTAACACTTAATGTACGAGGGCTCAATTCACCTCAAAAAAGAATGATTCTGATGGAATTTTTGAGAAAGGAACAAATAAACATTGCTGGGATACAGGAAACCCATTGGTTAAAAAATGAAGAGAGGAGACTTAATTCTAAACAATACCCTACAGTAATTTGTTTATCACTGACTAACAAGAAAAAACATGGAGTGGCTATCCTATTCTCTGGTGACTTAAATATTCAGATTAAATATCAAGAAATAGACCCGGAATATATATGTCCTCTTAGTATGCAAGATAAATAACGTTTTGTATACGATTGCCACAGCATACGCCCCTAATCAATTACCAGTCACATTTTTTATCAAGGCTACTAAATAAAATAGAAAAAGTAAAGCAAGGATTGGTAATAATTCTAGGAGATTTTAACTGTACCTTAGACCCACAAATGGACAAAAAAATCTATGAATGATTTAAAAAATGATAGGAATATCTTCAACAACGCCAGAAGAATGAGAGCCTTATTGACAAAATATCAGCTTTTTGATTCCTGGCGAATATTTTATCCAACAGAATCAGATTTTACTTGTTTCTCAAAAACAAATCATTCATAATCTAGGATAGATCTGATTCTGGTTAATATGAACGTGACACAACAAATTAAAAAAGTGGTAATTCAAGATATCACATGGACAGATCATAGCCCTGTTATCATGGAATTGAAAGGAAAATATAAGAAAATTATATCTGATTGGAGGCTTAATAATAACCTCTTGAGGTAAGAGAGGAATAAGGAATACATTGGAAAAGAGGCAAAACATTTCTTTGAAGAAAACAGAAATAAAGATATTCCTCCATCAACTTTATGGTGCACATTTAAGTGTGTCATCAGGGGATATTTAATTAAAATGGGTAGTCAAGAGAGAAAAAAGAGAGAGCTAAAGCTATCTGACCTATATATATATCCTCCTTCCAGCCCAGAATCAGCGCAATAAAATAAATCCATCCAGAGACACGACTGAAAAAATACAAGAATTGGAGAAAAAGATTAACGATCAATTGCTTAACAGAGTTAATAGAAATCTAGAGTTATTAAAAATTAAATGGTATTACAAAGGATATAGACCAGACAAACTACTGATGCACAAGAGAGCCTCAAAATGTGTGACCAAAATTAGATACAAAGGAGAGACAAATCTTATACCAGGGAAAATTGTTGATTTATTCCCATTATTATAAAGAATTATATAATATACCTAAAGACATTTACAATGTAAATGCTCAGGAATACTTCAGGGGGAAACATTTTTAAAAAGTTACTCAGTAACAGCTTTCAGCATTGAACAAACCCATCTCTTTAGAAGAAATAGAGAAATGTATAAAAAAAATTAAAAAGCAATAAATCACCAGGTCCAGATGGATATGGTAATACTTTTTATAAAATATTAAGAGAAGAAATTGGGTAAGATCTAAAACATATGTTCAATGAGTTTATGATTAAGGGAAACATTCCAGCTTGAAAGCTAACATAGTCACCATTTTAAAACCAGGTAAAAATCCAGAAGAGGTCAGTAGTTATCGACCTATCTCACTTTTAAATACAGATTCAAAACTATAGTCAGGCATACTGGAGAACAGAATTAAAAATATAATAACAGGTCTGATTCATCAAGATAAAGTGGGCATCATTCCAGGCAGATATTTGAGAAATCACATACGGAGAATAATTAATCTTCTGGAGAAAATACAGAGAGATACCATCCCCACCCTTACCCTATCTTTGGATGTTGAAAAGGCTTTTGATAGGGTAGGGTATAACTCTGGAACAGACCCTGGAATCCTATGGCCTTTGCGGTGGAATAAAAAATGCCATTATGGCACTATACTCTAATCCCTCAGGAAGTGCTTTCAGTTGAACCATTAGCAGCAGAAATAAGGGAAAACCTAAAGATATCAGGATTCCATGCTAACCGGGATGTTCTAAAAATAATGCTATATGCTGATGACAGTTAGAAAAAACTGTTGCATTAGCTATTAATATCAACAAAGTAGAATTAGAAAAACTACAAACACAAAATGATTTTACCTGGACAAATAAATGTTTTAAATACTTAGGTATTTATATAACAGCTAAGCGGGAAAGAATAATGGAGAGAAATCTCTTGCCCATGATAAAAGAAATTAACTGTAAATTTAAAAATTGGAAAAGGATGGAGATCTCATGAAGTGGAAAAATAAAAACAGTTAGGGCATATATAATGCCCAAACTTATGTATATTCTGAGAATGATACCATTGAGTGTTCCGATTAGCTGGCTTAAAATGACTCAATCCTCCTTCTCGAGATTTATATGGTCAGGGAAAAAAACAAGATTAAGCCTACAACTATTGTCAAAAAAGAAGAACGGGGGGGGGGGGGGGTGATGGGGGATCGGGTGTTCCCAACGTTGTGGAACAATATAAAGCGGTAACTCTATTCCATACCCTAATCACCCAAAATAGATACTCTCAAAAAGAAAGCAGGGCACCTCTGGAGCTAAATCAAAGAATTTTCCAAGACAATTCTCTTCCCCTCTTTTGGCAGATTACTGGAAGAAAAGAAAACATAATCAAACAAACAGAGTATCATTTTGAAACATATTCTAAAGCAGGGGTCCTCAAACTACGGCCCGCCGAGTACATGTGGCCCGCCGAGGACATTTATGTGGCCCGCGGGGGGTGCTGCCGGCACCCACTCCGTTTACTTTTTTTTTTTTTCTGGCAGCCGGAAAGGATGCGGCTGCAGGAAGAAAAAAAAAAAAAAATTCACCGCGACCGGATGTGACGTTACGTCACATCCGGATCCGGTAACTGTTTCCCTCCTCCACAGGAGGACACCGCGCGAGACGTCCGGGGACACAGCAGCTGGAGGTAAGTGATGGGGAAGCGGGGGAGGAGGGAGGGATAACGAGCACTATTCCTGGCCTCTGACTGGCATAATATTCCTGGGCATCTGAATGGCAAAATATTCCTGGGCTTCTGAATGGCATAATATTCCTGGGCATCTGACTGGCATCATATTCCTGGGCATCTGACTGGCATCATATTCCTGGGCATCTGACTGGCATATTATTCCTGGGCATCTGACTGGCATATTATTCCTGGGCATCTGACTGGCATAATATTCCTGGGCATCTGACTGGCATAATATTCCTGGGCATCTGAATGGCATCATATTCCTGGGCATCTGAATGGCATCATATTCCTGGGCATCTGAATGGCATCATATTCCTGGGCATCTGAATGGCATCATATTCCTGGGCATCTGAATGGCATCATATTCCTGGGCATCTGAATGGCATAATATTCCTGGGCATCTGAATGGCATCATATTCCTGGGCATCTGAATGGCATAATATTCCTGGCCATCTGACTGGCATCATATTCCTGGGCATCTGAATGGCATCATATTCCTGGGCATCTGAATGGCATAATATTCCTGGCCATCTGACTGGCATCACATTCCTGGGCATCTGAATGGCATAATATTCCTGGGCATCTGAATGGCATAATATTCCTGGCCATCTGACTGGCATCATATTCCTGGGCATCTGACTGGCATAATATTCCTGGGCATCTGAATGGCATAATATTCCTGGGCATCTGACTGGCATCATATTCCTGGGCATCTGACTGGCATCATATTCCTGGCCATCTGACTGGCATAATATTCCTGGGCATCTGACTGGCATCATATTCCTAGGCATCTGACTGGCATCATATTCCTGGGCATCTGACTGGCATCATATTCCTGGGCATCTGACTAGCATCATATTCCTGGGCATCTGACTGGCATCATATTCCTGGGCATCTGACTGGCATCATATTCCTGGGCATCTGACTGGCATAATATTCCTGGGCATCTGACTGGCATATTATTCCTGGGCATCTGACTGGCATAATATTCCTGGGCATCTGAATGGCATAATATTCCTGGCCATCTGAATGGCATAATATTCCTGGCCATCTGACTGGCATCATATTCCTGGGCATCTGACTGGCATAATATTCCTGGGCATCTGACTGGCATAATATTCCTGGGCATCTGACTGGCATAATATTCCTGGGCTCTGACTGGCACACTATTCCCATTGAAATACTGGTAAGTTTGTTGATTTAACTTTACTTTAAATATTGTATTTGTTCTCGTTTTGTTCAAAATAAGATATATGCAGTGTGCATAGGAATTTCTTCATAGTTTTTATTTTTACTATAGTCCGGCCCTTCAACGGTCTGAGGGACAGTGAACTGGCCCCCTGTTTCAAAAGTTTGAGGACCCCTGTTCTAAAGGGTTGGTATAACTTCAAGGCCAAGATAGGCTTAAAAAAACAACATAATACCAGATCTTCCCCTGAGTATCTTAAAAGACTTGATAAGAGATTTACATCTAGAAACATGGACAGACAAGGGGATAAACAATGTTGAAGACATGATAGATCACAACACCATTACCACATTTATAAACTTACAATAGAGGTTTAACCTACATCAAAAAGAACAATACACATACATGAGAGTTATAGCTTTTTTGAACAAACTGTTGACAAATAACAACTGCTCACCTCTTATACAGAAAATGATAGAAATGATGAAGTTAAGAGATGAAAAGAATTGATGGCAAAATGTATTAATCTTATTCAAATTAGTAAAGATGAATATATTCCACCAGTCATAAAAAAATGGGAGGAAGATTTTCAAATAGAGATCTCATATGAGGAGTGGAATGAGACACTAGATAAGATAAACCAAGCTATACACTGCCTAAATATCATAGAATGCAACTATGAACTCTTTAGAAGGTGGTATATTGTTCCGTCTAACTTAACAAAAATGTATAGGGGATATCTAATCTATGTTGGCGCTGCGGGTCCTGTATAGGAGACTACAAACATATATGGTGAGAATGCCCATTAATACAAAGAATGTGGAAAGAGGTATTTAATAAAATAAACCACTTCCTGGAAATTGACTTGAACATATCACCAGAAAGTGCCCTCCTTCTCCAAAAATTCCATCGGACCTCAAAAGAGGAGAACTATATCATACATCATATTCTAACTGCAACCAAATTGACAATCGCAAGAAATTGGAAGTCCTCAAAAATAGTATCCTGGGAAATAATTCACCAACAACTGGTCCATCAGCTAAAATAGAAAGAGGCATCTCATCCCACCAAGGTTTCAATAATTCAAAATATTTGAAGTGGGATAGATGGGTCAAATGCTTTACACAATGATAATTATTAAACAAGGAATAGCTACATAACATCCATGCATACATAAGAAATGGCCGGGGGTAACCCGAGATAATAGTATTTACACAAAGAGGAACATTAAAAACGTATTTTATTAGTATTTCAGAATAAAAGGTGGGAGCCCACCAAAGTTGAATAGACAGCTTCAACACAGATAACAAAAAATCATAATAAGAATGATATACATATATACATATCAAGAAAAAGAAAAATAGGATAATCAAATATATTAAAGGTCATATGTAGTGATCATAAAAAAGAATAAGAAAGACATATCATAATCACAGCCTCAGAGGTATTTTTATAGTAAGTCCCAGCTTACTATAGGAAGAAATGGGGAGCAAAAGGTAATGGATGTCCCTAGTCTTCAATAAAATAATTCCTATCTAATGATAAATCACGGGGTAAAGAGGGAGCCACCACACACAGACGGATCCTAGACATGGGCTTCAGATGTCGTATTCCTCTTGTCAAGCTACTCCTGCACAACAAACAACATCATAAGCGTCTTACCTGGGCTAAAGAAAAACAGACCTGCTCTGTTGCTCAGTGGTCCAAAGTCCTCTTTTCTGATGGGTGCAACTTTTGCATCTCATTTGGAAACCAAGGACCCAGAGTCTGGAGGAAGAATGGAGAGGCAAACACTGCAAGATGCCTGAAGTCCAGTGTGAAGTTTCCACAGTCTGTGTTGATTTGGGGAGCCATGTCATCTGCTGGTGTTGGTCCACTGTGCTTCATTAAGTCCAAGGTCAACACAGCCGTCTACCAGGAGATTTTGGAGAACTTCATGCTTCCTTCCACAGACAAGCTTTATCTGGATGCTGACTTCATTTTCCAGCAGGACTTGGCACCTACCCACAATGGCAAAAGCACCAGAGCCTGGTTCAATTATTGTGGGATTACTGTGCTTGATTGGCCAGCAAACTCGCCTGACCTGAACCCCATAGAGAATTTAAGGGGCATTGCCAAGAGAAAGATGAGAGACATGAGACCGAACAATGCAGAAGAGCTGAAGGCTGCTATTGAAGCATCCTGGTCTTCCATAACACCTCAGCAGTGCCACAGGCTGATAGCTCTCATGCCAGGCCGCATTGAGGCAGTAATTGCTGCAAAAGGGGCCCAAACCAAGTACTGAGTCCATATGCATGCTTATACTTTTTAGAGGTCCGATGTTGTTCTATGTACGCTCCTTGTTTTATTGATTGCATGTAATATTCTAATTTACTGAGATTGTGGATTTGGGGTTTTCATGAGCTGTAAGCCATAATCATCTCACTTATGACAAATCACTGCTTGAACTATCTTGCATTGCATGTAATGCGCCTATCTCATATTTTAGTTTCCCCTTTTACGTAGAATTACTGAAAAAAATAAACTTTTGCACGATATTCAAATTTTTCGAGTATCACCTGTATCTACCGTTTGTATCTATATCTTGATGTAAAATTTGTATATCTAAATCATTTGTTACCAATGAGGTGACCCCTATTATTATTTTTTTCATTCGGGGAAGAGCAAATTTTTATGGCATAGTAGTCAGGGATAAAACATTTAATATCCCTATTTAACCAGTGGATAGGGTTACCACCCTTCTACTGTTTCCATAGACTTAACATTGGTCTCAAGCCAATTTTTTACTGGCCTGTCCCATAAAATACTGGCCAGGTGGCAACCCTATCAGTAGGTCTCCTGTAGCATTACAATCTTGGCTCCTTTTTCACAAACTTGAAAACCATGGACTATGGACCATGGAATATGGAGTATTCAAACCCTGGACTTTCAATGTCAAAATTGCCACTTCAGCATAACAAGACACAAAAACATAAAGAAACATACAACACTTATATGCATATATTTAATTTAAGACTGAAGCTGGAAGGATCAACCAGCCGGGGGAAGTTTTTCGGCATCTCCTGAGACCCCTCCATCTTTAGTCACCCTCTCCAGGGTGTTCCTGCTTTATCCACTCTTCTCAGGCTTCACCCTTGCCTAAGGCCTAACCCCTTGTTTTAATCTCTCTACCCCTTCCTATGCTTTTTCTACAGTCCCCGCTAAAGCTCTTTGTTTATACTGCAGTTCCTACTAAAACCCTTTCCTATTCTGCAGTCTCTTATGTCCCTTTTGTCTCTGCTTCAGTACTTAAAATGATACTCCACTGATGGCTCTTACCCACATCACTGCCAGTGACTCTTTTCCACACAAAATTGTCTTAACCTTTTCAGAATGTTTTAGCTGACAGCTCAAAAAACAAGAGAAATTATTTGACTATATAAACCCCTATATTTGGCATTGAAAGGCCACCCTTAGATTTTTTTGTCATTGTTTTATATGCTATTATCTGTCTTTTATTCATCCATATATGTTTTTAAAATTATGCTCTTAAAATATTGCAAGATTTTTGAAGGAGCTCTTAAGGGGAATGATCTAAAGAGATATAACAGTTTGGGTATGCATTTACTGAATTGAGACGTCCCATCCATTAGAATCTCTAGACTTTGTCTTTAAATTGATTTATCATATGTTGATAATTATTTGTTACCATAAGGTCTAAATTCATCATTAATTTAATTCCCAGATATTCCATCTCCCGATTGTCCCAGTCCAAATTACAGATGTTACTAAGTGCTAATTTGTGGTGTCTTGATAAATTAGATGTCAAACTTTTTTTTTTTTATATATATATTCAGTTTTTAATTGTAATAGACTCTGTATTCCTTAATTTTGTCTAGAAGATGTTTAAAAGAACTAGTAGGGTTGCTGAGATACAGCAAGATGTCATCCGCAAACAGTGTAATTTTGATTTCTTCCATAGATGTTTTTATTCCCTGTATATCTTCACTTTGTCTGATTGTGGCTGCCAAGGGTTCAATAGAAAGTAAGTAAAGCAATGGCGCTTAAGGACACCCTTGTCTTGTACCATTTTGAACGTCAAACCAGACAGAGTCCAATCCGTTTCCCAGTACTTTTGCATGTGGAAACGTGTATAGGACATGGTATTTACTTTGAAGGGTCCCGTTACGCCAAATTCATCTAATACCGCATCCAGGAAGCCCCAGCTCACTCTGTCAAAAGCTTTTTCAGCATCTAGTGCTAATATAGCTGATGGTATATTTTCCTCATTAATAGCATTTATCACATTTATTATTTTCCGTATATTGTCCGTTCTCTTCCCTGTACAAATCCTGCTTGATCTTGATGTATAATATCTAGGATAACTAAGCTTAAGCACTGTGCTTGGTGTTTAGAGAAGATCTTTAATTCTTGGTTAATTAAGGATATCGGGCGGTAATGTGACAGAGTGGCTGGTTCCTTCCCCAGTTTCAGTATCAGACTAATGGTTGCTTGGAGCATTTCAGGAGGTATATAACCCTTCTGAGTTATTTCATTAAATTACCTAAGGAGTATGGAAGATAGAACATCTGGGAAAATCTAATAGAATCTAGCTTAAAAGCCATCGGGGCCCGGAGATTTTGCTTTTTTTAAGTTACTTTTAAAAAATTACTTATTGTATCTCTTTTAAATCGAATGGCTTATTTAGTTCTTCAAGCTTAGTTCTGTCAATCTTTGGAAGATCTAATTTTTTCAAAAATGTTCTAATTTCAAAGGGAGATTTGTGCTCAGCTTTCAAATTATAGAGTGTATGGTAATACACTAATGCCCATGAAGGCATTAGATATCTGTTTACGGGATAAGTATGTTTTATTTCCCACCACGCGTTCATGTTTGTTTTTGGCTTTTAGATTATTAGTAAGGAACTAGTAAGGAAGTGAGCACCATATGTGAGGTCTGATACCTGTGCATTATCGTTTAAATACAGAAATATTTTAACCTGGGATTTTAGCTCAGATACGTCCAGTTCCCGTGTCAAAAGGAATTAATTTAATCTCCATTTTGTTCTATGACCATATTCTGGATTGTCTCTTACTGAAAAAAATATTGGTGCATGGTCTGACCATGTTATCTATCCAATGTTTGATTTGGTTAATGCATTTAAATTGTAAGATTTTGTAAGAATAAGATCAATCCTAGAGTATGATCCAGGAGAATTGGAAAAAAAATAATAATCCCTTTGTGTAGGGTGCTGAACTCTCCAGACATCAAATAATGAATTTAGACGTAAAAAAGAGGTAGCACGGGGCGTGTCCTGAGCTCGATGTAGACGGTCGCATCAGAGCGGAGCTCCGGAGACCTGAGCCTTTTCACAGCGCATACTACCCGTTCAGGTGCACTCCAACCATGGGAAAACCCCACAAAAGACACTCTCCAAGCAGAGAACTGGGGAAACTCAGTCAAAAGGTACCCACACCAAATCTACGAACCTTTCTGGTCCCAAGGCCTACCCAGGAGATTCCCAAGATGGCGGCGGTAGGCCACGAGCTCCTGACCCAATCGGCCAGTGAAAGTTCAGAAGATGAGGATACCCACTCCCTACCTCCGAGTATCACTCAAGACCCCGAGGGCCCCACTAAGGCAGACTTCGCAGCTCTGGTCTCGCAAGTTAAAACGGACCTGCTATCCGCAGTGGACCTGATTCGGGCAACAATAAAAGAAGAGCTGCAGACCATCAAGTCTGAAATTAAAGAACAGGGACATCGGTTGGAAAACGTGGAATCTGACCAATCTCTACTAAGGGATGCCATGGCCGAACTGGAGAACCAGCTGAGAGATCAGCGCCGACTGACCGCACATCTCGCCCTACAAGTGGTGGACTTAGATAACAGGGGAAGACGCTGTAATCTAAGAGTGCGCGGCCTACCTGAAGCTGACGGCCCAGAGGACCTGGGCACCGTGGTGCCAGATCTGTTCAGGAATATCCTGGGAAGAGACTCAACAGATGAAATCCGTCTGGATAGAGTGCACAGAGCTTTACGCCCCAGGGCTGCCTCCAATACACAACCACGAGACATAATCTGCTGCGTACATTCATTTGTGCTAAAAGAAGAGATCCTTCGTGCTTCTCGCAAAAAGGGCCATATCAACTTCAAAGGAGCAAAGATTATCATCCTACCAGATGTGGCGTGGGCCACACTACAAGCCCGGAAGAAACTTAAACCCCTGACAGACCTTCTCAGGGCTGGAGATATACCTTTCTCCTGGGGATTCCCCCTAAGCATCAACGTTCATAGAGGAACACATCGGATTACCCTACGAGAACCTAAAGACTTACCGGGTTTCTGTGGCTCTTTAGGCCTCCAACAACCTGATCTGCCGGATTGGTCAAGAGGAGAGGCTGACACCTTGATCTCCCCAGTACTCTCTCAACAACCGTGGGCTCCTAGACCCCAACGGAAACGCCGCACACGAGTATCCCCACAAACGGCCCGACGATCACCAGACCACCCATCTGACGGACCTACCGCACAGGTTCCATGAACATTTGCTGTGAGAGACGGATATCGGTCATGAATAGGACTCAACAGACTTGAGGACTACCTTCGGTGTTTTCCCCTAACTATTATTATTATTTCCATTTTTTTTTCCCCTCTTCTCCCTTCCCTCACTTTCTCACCCAACAAATGAGGGGAGGATGGAGACTCACACTGTTTCTTGGTATTGGCCTTCCACAAGACAATCGACAATCGGATTCATCATCGGCCTATCCCGACCACAGAGTCTACCGCAATACAAAGCCACACACCTGATTCGAGGAGCATGTATCGTATAGAAGTTATGTTCAGTTTTGTTATTATGCTAAAATCCCGTGTATTGCTATTGAGGGGAATCGGGGGTAAATGAGTGTCCCTAACACCACGGCAGTATACACAGGCAGAGGCTCGGACTTGATTTATTTGGCTGACCCCTCACAGGTGCGCCAACTAAATCTCCTGACCCCCAAGGGGAAAAGGACAAACATCTTATTGGTGTCAATGGACGAGGAACCCCAGCTCCCATTAGCCGGTGATATATATAATTGTAATCCCTCCTCACAAAAGTTAGTCCGATATTATTGGAGTGCTGCTCCCTACTCATGATTTGAGCTGGCACAATACCAGCCAGTAAATGAAGATAATTGAGTGGGAGTCATGTTCCGCGACCACACCCCAAGCTAATGGGAGATCTTGAACCTACTTCAATCTGGTTGTTTTGTCCACCCCGTTTTTAAATGGGCTTACATCCCTCCGCATTAGTGCTAGTCTCCTCCCAGCACCATGACCGTCATCCGTCTATTCGCCACACATAAACATGGACTCAGTAAAAATCATAATAATTGTATGCGCCATTCAAAAGATGCAAGGTACAGGTGTTGCCTTACCTCCTTGTTATGTTTTGGCTCGTTGGTTCCAGAGCCTGTTCTGTTTGTCTGAAGTGTCCCCAGAGAGTACAGCCGCACCCCCCACAGCTGTGTAATGCCTCTGTATGTAAGGATGGGACCCCTTGGCACCACTAAGATGCCACGGGATACCCACTTGGCACCTCAGCCCGGTCAACCATTCAGTTGGCTAATTGTTACTGTTCCAATTTGTATTTTTATTGCTTTCTCTGTATCCAATGTTCTTTCTCTTATCTCTGATTCTTTTCTTCCTTTTCTCCCAAGTGCTCACGGGAAGGGACCCCCAGAACCCCATCCCCCACCATTTATTCTCCCATGACCTCGGTGGCTAATATAAATATATTGTCAATCAATGCCAAGGGCCTCAATTCCCCTACCAAACGCTCACGTCTTTTTAGAGAACTTAGAGCCCTCCGCACTGATATCGCTATGGTCCAGGAGACCCATTTTTTCAGACGTAAAGTACCTCAGTTTAACCATTTTTATTACCCACAGGCCTATTACTCCCATTCACCCTTTAAAAAAATAAAGGAGTGGCAATCTTTATTTCTAGAAGACTGCCCTTTACTCTGTTAGACCAGTGGTCGGATAATGAGGGTAGGGCCATATTTCTGAAAGGGACAATAGGTTCCGAAACATTTACATTGGCCAATATATATACTCCGAACACGAACCAGCATATTTTTTTGAATACCATCATTACATGGCTACAGGACTTTGCATCTGGAGTGACCCTCCTGACAGGAGATTTTAACCTGACTTTAGATCCCAAACTTGACTCTTCCACAGGTTAAAAGAGCTCTACACAGTGCCCAATTAGCCGATGCTTGGCGTATACTACACCCTACTACCAAAGATTTTACATTTTATTCCCCCCCACACTCGCGATACTCCCGTATAGATTACATATTTATTTTGCACAGACATCTCCCGAGACTGATACATTCTGATATAGGACACATTACATGGAGCGACCACGCACCAGTAACAGTTAGACTGAACATGCCCTCTCTTACCAAAAGCCATCACACATGGCGCCTCAATGAATCCCTGCTTAAAGACGCAACCAATCTCACTTCACTTACCAAAATCCTCCAGGAATACTTCTTAGAAAATAGCCTCCCTGAAACTCCTTCTACTGTGGTCTGGGAAGCACATAAGGCTGTTATCAGAGGCCACTTAATAAATATCGGGGCACACCAAACGAAAAGGCACTCTGCGACAATGCTTAAACTCCTAAATGACATCAACCACATCGAGACGACACATAAACTCTCCCTAGACCCTACGGTTTATCAATCCCTCATTATCCTTAAGGCCAGTTTAGCCGACCTTTGTAATTCTCGAGACTTACGTTCACATATGCTGGTGAAAGGCCATTTATATCAACAGGGGAATAAGGTAGGAAGACCATTGGCCAGGCTCCTCCGAGACCGACACAACACAACATTTATTCCCAAGATAAAAACTCCCAAAGGACCAGTGGTACACTCCACCCCACAAATAGCCAAAGTTTTTAAAGATTTTTATAGTGACCTATATAATCTGACACCACAGGGCTCCATTAAGGACCCACCTCGCCTCCAACAGAGAATTAGGGAATATCTAGACAACCATTTACACCGTAAACTGACAGCTGACGAATCAAACTGCCTGGACACCCCAATCACTGTTGAAGAGATCACCCAGGCCATAAAGGACTCCCCTACTGGGAAAAGCCCAGGTCCGGACGGACTGACAATCCTATACTATAAGACTTTCCAGGAGACATTAGGGACCCCTTTTGCGACTGCCCTGAACTCTTTGATAGAGAATGGTTCCCTGCCTCCCCAGACCAAAGAAGCGCACATCACTGTTATCCCCAAAGAGGGCAAAGACCCCGATTGTTGCACAAGTTATAGACCTATCTCCTTGCTCAATATAGACCTTAAACTCTTCACTAAAATATTGAGTACTAGACTTAAGTCCTTCATCCCCTCCCTCATACACCGGGACCAAGCAGGTTTTGTTCCGGGACGAGAGGCACGAGATAACACTACGAGAATACTTAATTTGATCCATTATGCTACAACATGGAATATACCTGCCATGCTTTTGTCCACTGACGCAGAAAAAGCCTTTGACAGGGTGAGCTGGTCATTCTTGCATGCGATACTGGAACAAGTGGGACTCGGTCCCTCAATGCGTAAATGGATTGGTTCAATATACGAGACCCCCACGGCTCGGGTTCGTGTCAACGGCACGCTTTCAGACCAGCTCACCCTGTCCAACGGCACCAGACAGGGCTGCCCCTTAGCCCCTTTACTATTTATTTTAACCTTGGAACCACTGATCGCGGCTTTACGCGCTAATGGGGATATATCGGGCTTGGAGATAGGTCCACATCATCATAAAGTTGCGGCATACGCAGATGATCTACTACTCTTTATTACCAATCCCATCACTTCTTTACCGAACGTGATGAAGGAATTTGAACAATATGGCTTACTATCCAATTTCAAAATCAATTTTAATAAGTCTGAAGCACTTAACATTTCCTTATCTAAACAAGTATTAGACTCCATGAAAAGCTCTTTTCCTTTCCGTTGGAGTGACCGAACAATTAAATACCTGGGTATCTCCCTCACAGGGGACCTATCCCGATTACTGGACCTGAATTTCCAATCGCTATACCAGGTTTGCAAATCTGACCTAACTAAATGGTCTCCAAAACACATATCGTGGTTCGGGAGAGCAGCCATTATTAAGATGAACATACTACCACGCTTTTTGTATGTTATACAAACATTGCCCATCTTTATACCTAAAGCCTTTTTCGCCGCCCTCCGTTCTCTGATAACAAGATTCATTTGGAATAATAAACGCCCCAGACTAAGTAATCAACTTCTTACTCGACCAAAACCCTTAGGGGGCCTAGGCCTTCCAGATGTTGAGAGATACTATAAGTCAGTGCATGTAGCGAGAGTGGTGGACTGGACACGACCCTCCCCTAAGCTATGGGTGTCCCTAGAACAAAGAGGCCTGACAGACCCCATCCCATTTGCGGCCTGGATGCCACCAGACCAGATCAAACCTATAAGCATGTCACACCCGACTGTTGTACCCACCCTCCGGGTCTGGAAACAATGTTCTAAAGACCCGGGATTTATCAGTTCTCCTACTCTGATGACACCTCTCTTAGGTAATAATTTATTTGTGCCGGGTTTGGACCATGATTTTTTTAAAGATATGTTCCAGACTCGAGTAATGTACCCTAGGGTAGGCCATCTGTTGAAGGATGGAATTATCAGGCCCTTGAGGGACTTGGTGCCTTCCATGCCCCCAACACAGGGCCAAATTTTCAAATATAGACAACTATCCCACTTTCTGTCTTACATGGCCAAGCAGGGCCCTATCCCATCAGAAGCCACACCAGTGGAAACCTTGTGTATGACTAAAGATCCCCCCCAGCGAGCAGTATCAACTATTTACCGTATACTCACTGATCTGACCGAATATGATAAACCATATTTTATTTTACAATGGGAAAGAGATACTAACGTGGTGCTTACCAGACCACAGTGGTTGAAGATGGCCACTCTAGCACATAAATGCTCGATAGCAACGCACATACAAGAAAACAGTTACAAGCTGCTCACAAGATGGTACATGACACCTTCCAAACTACATAAACTGTTCCCCCACACTTCAGACAGATGTTGGAGATGTAAACGACACGAAGGTACCCTCCTCCATATTTGGTGGACCTGCCCACTTATACGTCCTTTTTGGAAAAGGGTATTACAGGTTATAAGAAGAGTAGGAGACGACTCCATTAAACATGACCCACTGACGGTTCTACTACACCTCACACCACACCCTATTGGGGCCTATAAAAGGTCTTTGACAGTACACTTGATCTCGACAGCCAAACTGCTTATTCCACGTCATTGGAAACAAACGACCCCACCCACTCTGAGGGAGTGGCTCACTTCGGTGGAGTCAATCCGCACCTTGGAAGATATTACTCAAACATCCAATGGAAAAAGTATTATGCATAATAATAAATGGCTACATTGGTCCATCTACCTCGCTGGGCACGATTGCCAGGCAGACCTGATAGCAGCAGAGATGACCCCGTCTCCCGACAAATAGGACTTGGCCATATCGGGTCAGATTTATCTAATATAGAACCGGAGACCTTCCCGTGAGCACACCCCTTCTTTCTTCCACTTTATTTCTTATTTCCTTCTCATCCAATATGTGATTCATAATTTTATCCACCAGACAAGAGAGGGAAGAGGGAGAGAGAGAGGAGAGACAACTCTCCCTTTTTTTTTTCTCCCCTTGCGGGCAACATCCAGTTTGGTGCATATTGTTCATTAGGCACAAGATTATCTGGAAAATAACTTTTCGACAGGGGATAAGTCACTCACAAGTTGCTCGATTTTTCATATATATTCTTGAGAAGAATGTACAAAGGGGTCACCCCCCCCCTTTTTTTTTTTTTCTCCTTCTTTCTCTCTCTCTCTCCCCTCTTTTCCCCCCCACATGAGGTTATTCATAGCGTGATTTTACACTTTATTGTATAATTATTGTCGATGCTGGTGTATAATCTGTATAATTTTTTTTTTCTGTAAGTCACATTTTCTGATTCATCTGATCTATTTGTTTACTTAAAAAAAAAAAAAGAAAAACCTGAATAAAAATATTTTAAACAAAAAAAAAAAGAGGTAGCACTTATCTTTGGATCTAAGGTACTACCTTGCGGTAGCCTCTTATCCAATTTGGGATCTAGAATACAATTCATATCACCTCCCCACATTAGCATACTTTTTGATACCTGTTCAAGTCTATTGTTTAACTTTTGAATTAAACGTACTGGAGTTTGATTAGGACTATATGTATTAACGAGTGTGTAAAGTATGTCATTCAGTTTGCAAATTAGAATTATGTATCTACCGTTCTTGTCATTCTCCTCATTTATATGTTCGAATTAAATTTTATTCGAAAGTATTATAGCGACTCCTCTTTTTTTACGCTTCCCCTCCATGTTTGCCTGAAATATTTTTGGGTATCTAGAAAATGTCCAAATTACATTCCCCGGTATTATCCAATATGTCTCTTGAATGTAGGACAAATCTATATTATGTGGACGTATACAAAAGTGAAAATGTGCGCTAACCAAACACTGAATACAGGGATTACCCTTGAATGTGTGCTAATCCTCTCTGTGTAATAACCGGGACTATCCCAAATCCAGGGCAATCCTCTCATATAAAAGGGGAAAAAATACAAATAATATAGTGTAGTATTTCCAAAAAGAAGTAGTGTATAAAAAGTGAATACGGAATATGGTCAAACTCACATATTCCTGAGCAGAATTCTGCTCAGTTAAACGAGCATCACAGGAGCCCCACGAAGGGTCAACGATTCCACAGTCACAGGAAGGCTTTCAGCAATATAAGAAAACACAGGGAGAGACTCTCAAGATGGGTACATTTATTCAATATAAAAAAACATAGAATCTTACATTAAAAACAGGCAAGGTCCAGTATGAAAGTGCAAGTAGTGCAAGTCCTCATCAAATGTGTCCCAAAAAGTCCACAAGGTTCCTCTCCCTCAACACAACACGTTTTGCCTGGCTTGTAAGGCTTTTTCAAGTGTAGTTTCTCATCTGAGCTGTTCCAAATTTAGTTTTTCCGCCTTACGCGACTACCGGGTGTTGCGCGATGTGACGTCACGTCTTTCTTTACTTTCATTTTCATAGACGCGTCTACAGAGCTAGACGCATCTATGGCAACGGACAGGGGCGTTGCTAGGTCTCTAAAAGATCTGGGGCTGGAGCCCATGACAGGTTTGATAGTAAAGTAAAGAAGCTCACATGCTTAGGTGGGCATATGAAGAATTTATATGATGCCAATGAGACATAGGTATATAGGATATATATAATATTAAACTATAAATACATATAAATGATGTATTTGATGCCAATTAACAATAACATTATATGCAAGACTTTATACCAATGGGAATATCTAAATAATGTATATGAAACCTATGGGCTGTAAATGCACATTCTCTCTCTCACACATGCTTGCTGTCTCACACACAGACTCGCTGTCTCACACACACACACACACACACTCGCTGTCTCACACACACACACACACACACTCGCTGCCTCACACACTCGCTGCCTCACACACTCGCTGCCTCACACACACTCGCTGCCTCACACACACACATTCGCTGTCTCACACACACACACACTCTCGCTGTCTCACACACACACTCCCTGTCTCACACACACTCCCTGTCTCACACACACTCCCTGTCTCACACACACTCACTGCCACACACTCGCTGTCTCACACACACACTCACTGTCTCACACAACTCGCTGTCTCACACACACACCAGCTAACAGAAGAGTTTGAAAAATAAAATACATGTTTCAATAAGGTCCCCATCCCTTTTTTTTTTAGAGAGAGAATAAACAGACATAAAAGCAATACATTTCAATACATATTCAAGGTTGTTTTTTGCTAAATATACACAATGGGACCATTTAGTGACATTTTACATGGTTATGTGCGTATGCAGTATAGTATACCCTAATCGTTGGGCATAAGTTCTGATAAAATATATATGCATGGGTTTTACACAAACTCCACTATTGCACTCTAGAGTATAAAGGATTCCCCATCCTAATGCAAAATAGCACACAAATTTCAGCCATCAGATGCTTACACAATAGAGCATTTTGTTCTAATTGATTTTGTTTTGTTAGAATTAATATAACCAGCAATGCTAATGGCTTTCCTTCTGTATAATGTGGCACACTAGCAGAAGAAACAAATATGCAATATCCCCAGTGACATTTAAAATGAATGTATAGCTAGGGATTGGTAAAATGGTGGGCACATATTGCAAAATGACATGTGGTTCCTCTCTCGTAATCTACATCTGTCATCAAATCACCTTTATTCCTCCTTCCTCCAGGCACACTCAGCAAGCAAACACTCACTCACAGACACACTCAGCCAGCACACCCTCACAGACACACTCAGCCAGCACACACTTACTAAACAGACACACTCATAGATACACTCAGCCAGGACATGCTCACCCACTCACACTCAGCCAGTACACACTCACTCTCACACATACTCAGCCAGCACATGCTTACTCTCTCACACACTAAGCCAGCACATGATCACTCTCACACACTCAGCCAGCACATGCTCACTCACACACACACACTCAGCCAGCACATGCTCACTCACTCACACACTCAGCCAGCACACGCTCACTCACTTAGCCAGCACATGCTCACTCACTCACACACTCAGCCAGCACATGCTCACTCACTCACACACTCAGCCAGCACATGCTCACTCACTCACACACTGAGCCAGCACACGTTCACTCACTCAGCCAGCACATGCTCACTCACTCACACACTGAGCCAGCACACGTTCACTCACTCAGCCAGCACATGCTCACTCACTCACACACTCAGCCAGCACATGCTCACTCACTCACACACTCAGCCAGCAGATTTAATGACCATCTAGGACTTAGATACAAATAATGAGCATCAGGGCTTCGGGGAATGTACATGCAGAGTCCAGACATCCATGAGTCCATGAATGTCCCCCTCCCGCCCTACCTGTCAGGGAACCTGCATGGAGAAGCTCACAATCTTCATGTGCAGTCGCTTCTGCTGCTGGCAGTGGGGGCAGAGCGGTGCAGTCCTTTTCACAAAGTTAGTAGCGTGTGGAGAAGCTCAGGAGCGCACGCGACAAATAAAAACAGAACGGCAAGGACGTGCCGACGCTGAATTTTAGTGTGACAGGGGGCTTAACGCAGGAAGCCCCCTGTCTCTTAACTGCCGGCTCACATCTTCAACCACGTGAAAACACACCTCCGAGACCGGGACAGTGTCCCGGCAGGAAGAAAAAAAGCGTGCACGTGGCTGGGGGTAACAAAAAGAATAAAGCAGGACAGCAGCCTCAGAGACTCGGGGCTATGGACTTGATATTCGGGGCTTTAACCCCAGTAGCCCACCCATAGCGACGCCACTGGCAACGGATCTCCTCCTCCTTTGTTCTCAATCGCGTTTATTAATCTAAATGAACTCTTTTCACAGTGGAGCTAAGGACAATATGGGAAGGGAAAAAACGAGCATTAGATATGTGCTATTCATTATAAAGAACTCGCACTCTGCAGGCTGTAGACTTAACTCAATTTAACTTATTATATGCTGTTATACTCAGGATTTTATAAGACCCTAATATACACCTGTATGCATGCATTGATGGATCTAATATAAATTATGAGATTTGTAATGCGCTCCACATAGTGATGTTTGTATATGATAGCTTTGTCTGTATGTTTTGGTACACTTGGGACATGGATTGTTTTAGATTTAAGGTATGGGTATAAGCCTTGTAGATACTGGGCACTGTTTAACATTTCTTAATACTTTTATTAATAATTTTTTTTTACAATAAAATGATTTTTAGATATTTGTATACTTTTTATATACATTTTTATGATAGTCAAGTAGATATCTTAATGTATGGAAGGACTTGGTTGGTCCATGGTGCCCTGTATCTTTAATGAAGAGGCTGAGGGGGTTAACAGCATATAATAAGGCTTGAGTTAAGTCTACAGCCTGCAGAGTGCGTGTTCTTTATAATGAATAGCACATATCTAATGCTCGTTTTTTTCCCCTTCCCATATTGTTCTGAGCTGCCCTGTGAAAAGAGTTTGTTTAGATTAATAAACGCGATTGAGGACAAAGGAGGAGGAGATCCGTTGCCATGGACGCAAATTAATGTTCCCGAATGCTCAGGATGCATGCCCAAAATGTAACTGTGCACAGGCAGATCTCAATCATTGTTTGTGGTTCTGTAAAATTGTATGCAAATTTCGTGCTAGAATACACCATTTCGCTAAAACCACACTTGGAATATGACTTCCATTAATCATTTCGCACTTTTTGGTATCACTTCAAACCTGTTCCCTAGATTTAAATTTTCCAGAATGCTTATTGCGGTGGCTAACAATACTATTCTACAGCTATGGATAAGGAAGGAGGAACCATCCCTCCAAATGTTTCAGGACAAACTATGCCAATTATTTGGGATGAATTGGCTCACTGCGCGCCAGAATTCTAACCAGGCCACAATTTTTTTTTTTTGAGAAATGCCAGTGCTACATCAATTCTTTATCGCCAGCTATTAAACAACAAATTAAAAGTACCTTCCAAAATTCGCTGCGGTATATGGATCAAGAGAAACAAATTGCCTACCCCTGTCGTGGATTTCTACAGTTCTATTTCAAGAAGTTGTTTTTGCATAGTAGGCTCCGAGGAGTATACTGAAGAGCTGTGAGATGCTTATCACAAGGTATGCTATTTGCTTAGCTCTGTGGAATTATAAAACATTGATCAGAAAAAAATGCCTTTTTCATTCATCTTTAATGGTGTAACAGCAATATTTATATATAATGAGCTCCAAAGAGTAAACTGGAGAGCTGTGAGATGCTATCACAAGATATGCTATTTGCTTAGTTCTGTAAAATTATGAAACATTCATCAAAAACATGTCTTTTTTATTAGTCTGTAATTCTGTAGAGTATCTATTGTATTCAGTCCATCAGCATGATTTGGTTCTCAAGAAAAAATAGATGATTTCCCTCTGAGTAGGAGTACCCCTATTTGTGAGTAATTTGCACGCTGGAGGAAACTGAGGAGGTTTCCCTCTGAATATCAGAAGACCCTCTTTGTGGGTAATTTACACGTTAGAGGAAAAGGAGGAGGTAGGTAGGTGTTTTTCCCCTGTTTTTCCCCTTGTTAAAGTCTTTGTAAAACACTATGTTGTGTGATTCATAGTTTGTGCTCCACTCTTCTATGAAACGTGGGTTACTCAATGGGCTACTCACGATTGCAGGTTATTGGAGTCTTGTTGCTTTTTAACCTTTTCCTTTTCTTTAATGGACAGGCCAGAACTTGGATCCAAATATATAGGGGCAGACTCCTTTATTGCTTAGACCTAGTTTTTCATGAACTCAATCTTTAATGATGGTTTCTGTAGTGATGCTTTCTCAGCTTTCCCACTATATCATGTATTTTCTCAGTGACTATGGCATCTCACAGACTCCTCACAAATTCAGCCAAGATGTTACTCAATATATTTCCACAGGGTAACTCTCATAGCTCGATGATTCAACCAGGGAGAGATGTCAGCATTACGCTGGATCCACCAGCTCAGTCGCTCCATTTACTTTAAGCATGCATGGGATAAGCATAAGGCTATCCTAAATATAAGGTAAGACCAAAGACTAATGAAAGTATTACTTTACTTTACCGAGAGGGTGGTGGATTAATGGAATAGTCTTCCTGAAGAAATGGGAAAAGAGGTTTATACATTAAGGAGTTTAAGCATGCCTGGAATGGCCTGGTGGTCCTGAGTCTCTAATGACATTTTAGGAATTTCCACTCCGCCCCAGAATCACAACTCCCTATTCCCTGTTCTGACTGGAGGGAACAGCAGTCCATGTTAATCCAGTGTGCAGCAGGGGTCCAGTGTACAGGGACCCTACTCCTGTCACAATGCCCAATGTGCTTCTGTCAGTAAGAGTTTCGGGAGAACTTGTAACCACCTCTCTGACTCCTAGCGGCATGCAGTAGCATGAGGTAGGAGGCAGAGGAGTGGTCTGTATTTACTAGGAATTCCACAGTCCCCAGCTTCATCACGCCCATGGAAAAGCGAGACGCACATGCAGTGCAAAAACTTTTTAATATTTTATTTCAGACTTCAGATGAACTTTACTCACACTACAAGACTCTGGGTATGAACATTTACTTTCCCTTAACTATAGAAGAATATAAAACAATGATTTTTCAGTAAATACTAAATAGATATTTTATTAATAAGTAAGCCACCCAATTAATTAAATGAAACTATTACATATAAGAAATAATGCTCAAATGCTTGATAATTATCCTTACACTCAAATGTAATTGACCTGATTAAACAGACTGGCAAAGATAAATGTTCAAATCAGTAGGTAAGGTATTCATTAGAGATTTTTGTATTATTAATATGCTTAATATAATTTATACAGTGCAGTGTATTTATTTCATTGAATGAAAAATCTAGCTGTGGCTAGGAACTGCCGTCTAAGCTATGCTAAGCAATATTTAATTACATTAACAAATTAATGAAATATGATTCCTGGGAAAATTATACCACTTCAGTAAAATAGATGCAAAAAAACATGTTTTCATTATTTGTGAGGTAAGTAACTAGTATAGGGGGAAAATGCAAGCTTCCCGTTATCAGCACTTAGAAGCAACAACCAAATTTATGTACAAAATTTGAGCATTTGACTAACCCGTGCGTGACCTATGACTGTCCTTGACTGTCATGGTAAAAACTCTCTTTCTGACCAATGACAGTCCAGGACCACCATGCAAATCCAATTACTGTATGCATGCTAGCATACTGCCATCGAGGTGAACCTGACATGGCTAAATGCCTCGGTGCTGAGGCACTTCATCTGGTCGCTGAGACAGTCAATCACAGCAACTGCATGTGTATAGCGATCAAAGCAAGTGCCTGTTATGACAGCTATAGCCTCTCCCTGCCCCATGATCACTGTGTTTATTGGTAGCAATTTGCCCATGGTACCCCTAGAACTCCGAACCCCCCAAGGGTAAATTAAAAATAAAAGTTTTTGTTTTGTGCTAACAATTCTTCAAAACCCTAACCCTAGAGATAGGGTTAAATAAAAAAATAAATAAAACCAATTAACCCCTTCGTGACGTTAGGATGTTCTATGCCGTCCTGACTTTAAGTGCCTTAAAGTCGTTAGGACGGCATAGAACGTCCTTTGTTAAACAGCTCATCGCGGCTCCCCGCGATGAGCTGTTTTCAGATCCCGCTGCAGGCACTTGCAGCGGGATCCCACCTGTCATCTGAGGCCACTTTGAGTGGCCTCAGTCCGACAGGGAAAATGTAGCCGGTGCTCAAAGCGAGCACCGGCTACATTTCTCTAAATCGCGCTGTGCCCGAACCTCCGGGTTCGGGCACGCCTCTGTGACGTCACACGTGACGTCCGGAGGTCTCGCAATCTTTTGGCAGGGAACCCCAGGGTCTATTAAGACCCTGATCGGGTCTCTGCCAGAGTGTTCCTGGCTACCGATCACCTTGTGATCGGTGGCCAGGAACAATTAGTTTTTTCCGAAAATAAGGTTTTTATTGTCAGTTCAAATACAAATTAACATTCCAGTTGAAACAATATCAGAGAATAATGGGGAGGGGGAAGGGGGGGGATACAGAAAATAAGAGGGGGAGGAGGGGAGTACGGCTGGGGTCTGTAAGCGATCAGGTACCATAAAGATATGCACAATAATATTAATTTCGATGGAATAGAGTGAATAATACATCAGAATTTCCAAATGTAAATTGAGAAACGTAGTGCGGCAATTTATGCTATATAAGACACTGATTATATCATGTGATCGTTCCCAATGTTGTATGCGCCCCACAATTGCTATAAGCAGTCACTAGTTTTAGTCTCTATAATTATCTCCCTTCAGGGTAGGATTGAGCAGTTGGAAGTGTTCTAAAATAATTAACAAACAGAGTTTGGGTTAGTGAGTGTCTTCACCTTACACGTCCTACTGTCTACCTTAGAATTAAGATACCTTCGGTCTGAGTACACATGGTATCCTCATGTGTGTCAAACCCCCGCAGATATCAGATATCTTGGGAAGATTATAATAGCGGCCCAACATGGAATTCAGGTTGGTTGTGAGCTCCAACCAGTAAAACCATGAAGCAGTGTATTTTTCTTGTTGGTGTGCAGCCATCGCTGACATTTCCTCCCAGGTTCTATGTTCCTCAACCGTCTGCCACCATTCTCGTAAAGTCGGGGCATTACTCGACTTCCAGTGTCGTGGGATCAGTACCTTTGCTGCGTTTAGTAAATGTTTGACTATAGACCTCTTGTAATGCTTGATAGATTGTGTCGTATGATGAAGTAGTTATGTGGCTGGTGCAAAAGGGGGTTCAGTGTCTGTCAATTCCCTTATCACATCTCTGATCAATGTCCAGAATGTTTGGATGATTGGGCATTCCCACCAAATGTGGAGCATTGTCCCTCTGTCCTTCTCACATCTCCAACACTCCTCTGGGATATCTGAATTCATTCTATGTAGGAGCACAGGGGTCTTATACCATTGTGTCAGCACCTTGTACGCATTCTATTGGATTACAGTGTACGCTGAACATTGTTTGGTCAAGATGAAATTTTTTTCCCACTTTGTTGGTTCCAATGATAAACCGAGCGCCACCTCCCATTTATTTACAAAATTTGGGTAGGGTGAGTCCATAGGTGGGAGAAGCTCTTTGTAAAGTATAGAAACCCCGTGTTGTAGCTGTGTAGTCTTTGTACAACGTGTTTCAATGTAGGTCAGGTCCCTGATCAAGTTGTGTCGTTGTTTTATGGAACAGAGGAAGTGCTTGATCTGTGTGTACCTGAGTATGATGGTAAATGAGTGTGTCGTGTCTGGGAGAATAGAGATAAGTGATCTGGGTCCCTCTTGTGTCATGAGATCTTTGATATGTCCGATGCCTTGTAATTGAAACATCTCGCCTAGTCCCTCTTCCCTCCCAGGTGGAAAATCAGTGTTATATAAAAAGGAACAATTTGTGACGTTTTGGTGCTTGCGTCGTTTGGGACGCAAGCACCTAGCGTCATGAAGGGGTTAAATAAACCAAAGATAAATACCGGTACATAAAAATAAATAAATAAAAATTACTAATAAATTATATAAAAATAACGTATTCCATGACATGTTAAGAATTTCACTGGTCACACATAACCCCAGCAAACCTTTGCCTGCAGGCTACCACTGTAGGGAAAGTTGCTGAACATATATTGGGGTGTTGTTTGCCAATATATCATAACAAACCCTGTAAATACGTAAAGCTATGCTACTTCATATGTGGGCTTCCACAGATGTGGTTTAAAGTCTTTATGAATAAAAGCTAAGTTTTATTGGATCCAGTGTTGATCATTGGATTTTGTATTCCTGCATACAGAGAATTTTTCCAGCTGAGTTATTAATGCCTGTTTTTGCAACTCACTGGTCAGTTAAATTCTAGTGAGCAGCAACACTTTATGTGATTGCTTTTTTTTAAATTCTGTTTTTATTAGGGTTTTGTTTTGTTTTTAAACATATGTAGCTTATTTCAAATCAAGAAAAGGGAAATATGACATAAACGTTTCTTATAAGGTTACCGCCACTGAGGTGTAAATTCAATCAATCATGGCACTGACATTTTGAGGACTGTTTATCCACAAGACATATTACATATGTAAAAAAATATGCGGATCTATGAAATGCTAGACTTGGCAGTAGTAGCTGGTAGGTTACATAGATGGGGATTTGGTAGTAATAGCTGAGCAGCATCCTCTTGTGGTTGATATAACACGTAATGTGCAATGGACCAGTAAAAGACTGATAGTAATATGAGAGTAAGTCTAGAGAATGAGAGAAGAATGAGAGGAAAGAAAAAATGAGAAGAGTGAGTAAGTATAAAGAAGAGGGAAGCAGGAGGAATAAGTGAAAGGAGTTAGGCAAAGAAAGAAGACACAGCCCAAGAGAGGGACTGCGGGCAGTTGCTCTGCTGAAAAAAAGGGCTAGTGGCCATTCCGAGTGGCTAAAAAGCTCTGCTCAGTCCAAATTGACTGGGCCCAGTTCCAGTTTATCAAAAATGCCCCGTGGGGGAGGTACACAGTATTTACACCAATACAGAGGGCTGTTTCATAACAGGTATAGCATAACTCAGTGTCCAGGTCCAATCCAGTGGCTTCATGTCAGGTCCTTTCCAAGATGTAAGCAAAGCAAACTGTATTGCAGGCTACAAGTAATCTTCAGAGGTTCGCTTGGGCATAGCTTGAGTAGCCAGTCAAGTGATCTGTTTGGAACTGTTATATTATTGGAGGGTGGTTTAGAGGAGAATCAGCTGAGTAAGCCGCAGGTTGGTTTCAAGGCGGATCATGTTGCTCCTTCATCAGGGGAAGTCCCAGTGCTTCCAGGACATCTGGTGCTTCTTCTAGGCTGCTAACCACTAGTATTATTCTCTCTTTTTGGATGGATACTTGAACGGGCTGCACCTCATCTATTTTTGACATGAAAAAAGTCAGGGGGCCTACACAAGGTCAAATATAAGAGATCCTTAAAGATTTGAAGTTCAACACTGTTGAAATGTATAAGTGACTTTTGCCGCGAAATAGTCAGCATTAACAGCATGTCTGATTAGAGCTCAATTTTAGTATCACGTCTCACAGAGCGGTTTGCGTGGCTTGTGCTGCTTTGCACACCCTAAAGCAATCCAGGATTACATGGTCCTGAAACAGAACATGTTGGCGCAGGTAGTTGACTAGATTTCTATGTCTGCTGTGGCCACTTTAGTCTGCAGAGTGGTTAAGTCATGCTGAACAACAGAACGTTTTGGCGCAGGTAGGTGACACATTTTGAAATGTGTTCCTGGATGGTGTGGGCCTTACCACCTCCGGGACACCTTGGGTTCGAAGTTTGGCCTGAGACGCTCTGGTTTTTGATTTTGTAATTTGCTGATGCAGCTCCCATACCTGCCTAACCATTTCTGCTGTCAGAGCTTTCTGAGTGGACCAGACCTTGCCTGGTTCAGTTGTGCAATTTCTATGTCTGCTGTGGCCACTTTAGTCTGCAGCGTGGTGATGTCATGCTGAACAACGACCAATTCAGTGGACACAAAGTCCCCCTTCATTGCAGGGGCTTGATCTGAGTTCGGAGTTATCTGTGAGGAACCCTGTTTATGTCTGTGTGGAGGGTCAGTCTCTGCCGAGGACTCCTCTGATTCTGAGTCAAGGCGTGACTGCTTCAAGAGTGACACCGTAGCTGCGGAATGGCAGCTTGCGAGCAGGGCTCTCTACCTCATGTATCAGTTTGTTCTAGTTTGTCTAATTTAGTATGTAGTTCCCTACTATGCTCTGTACCTAGTGCTTCGTAAATTGTTGACGCTTTATAAACAAATGTTTATTTAATGTCTACCAGGCCTCAAAAACAACAGACCAATGTTTTAATTCTTATGTTTTTGTGTTTTGTTCTTCCTCTTCTTTTTTTTCCCCATTTCTTCAGAAGTTCCTTGTGAGTTCTTCTGAGTAGGTTTGAATGGAATGTATATGTAATAAACTCAGTTTTTCAATATCTGTGTCAGGAGCTCCTCTGTTGTGTGTCCACTCTGCTGCTGGGCTAGCCTTACCCCCTGATGTTGTTTTTGATCAGAATTCACTTATTCAGCAACAAAACAAAAGTAACCCTATATCTTTTAACCATAGATCTAGGGTAAGAGTTAAAGTAACAGGTAGGGTTACAGATTAGTTAGGGTTAAAGTTAGAGTTAGTGCGCGGTTAGACTAAAATTTGGGGTTAGGTTTGGGGTCAAAAGGTCACTGTAGGAGAAAATGTTTAACTTTGCAATACATAACAGAACAACCAGGGCTGGCCTTGAGTGTTCCGGCGACCCTGTGCGAGCCTCCACCGTGGCGCCCCCCCCCCCCATGCTGTCTCTTCCAGTGGCGGATGCTCCATATGTGCTAGGTGTGCGCTGCATGCCTAGCATGGAGCACTTGGGTTGTGTACTTCTGGGGTTTGTGTGCTCTGAACAGAGAGCACACAAACCCCAGAAATACAACCGAAGGGCGATGCCAGCTATGAATTCAGCAACAGAGTCACTGTATAATTTTCGTATACTCTTCGTGCTTGTCGAATTGGCAACAGAGTGAGTGACACTATTGCCAAATTCGTAGCTGGCATCGCCTTTCGGATGTAACTCGTGTATTTCCAGGGGTTTGTGTTCTGGCTGTTCTCAGCACACAAACCCCCGGAAATACATGAGAGACGTTGTGCCTCCAAGTGACAGGCTGGCAGCATGGCTGTCACTCAGGGGCACAATACGCCCCTGGCCTCTTTCCTCTCCCTCCATGTATGTGTCTCTCCCTTTTATAGTTTGTCCCTTTCCTCTTCCATGCCATGTCTGTCTCTCTCCAACTCCCACATATCTGTTATCTCTCTCCCTCCTCCCCCATATCTGTTATCTCTCTCCCTCCTCCCCCATATCTGTTATCTCTCTCCTTCCTCCCCATATCTGTTCTCTGTCTCTTCCCCCTCCCCATATCTGTTCTTTCTCTCCCCCTCCTTCCCATATCTGTTCTCTCTCTCTCCCTCCATTTTCTTAACTTCCCCTCCTCTGTTCTCTACTCTCCCCACCCTGTTCTCTTCTCTCCCCCCCTGCTCTCTTTTCCCTCTCCCCTTCCTCTGTTCTCTCCCCCCTACCTCTGTTCTCTTTCTCCCCCCCCTCCTCTGTTCTCCCTCTCCCTTTCATTCTAACTTATGGTGAGGGGGCGAAGCTCATCAGCTGAGAGGTGTAGCTCCGCCCCCTACCTGTGAAGCAGAGCGGCACCTGCTTCACGGGAAGCAGTGGGCAGCATGAGAAAGTGCTGCTCGCGCTCCCCACGCGCAGTAATAATGCAGGGTATCGGATTTTCGATACCCTGCATTATCACTAAGCATGGGGAGCGTGAGCAGCACTTACTCATGCTGCCCCCGGCTCCCGTGAGACACCGTTCTGCTTCACAGTGTGGGGGCAGAGCTACAACTCTCAGCTGGTGAGCTCCACCCCCCCGGGTGCCACCTTGGGTTTTGCGCCCTGTGCACTCACACAGGTCGCACACCCCTAAAGCCGGCCCTGAGAACAACTATATAGATGTGTTTTTTTTGCTTTAGTAATTTAAATTATATGATAAGACAATGGTATCTTAAGAAAACCTTATTTATGGCAATACAAAAGAATATAATATAGGTGGGTATATTAAATAAAAAAGAGGAAAATTACAGGTAAATACAAACACCACAGATATATTAAAACAGCCATCGTTCAGAATGACCAAAAATTTCCCAAATGGCCGGTCCTTGGGGGGTTAAGATAGAAACGTTAGAGTCCATAGACTGGAAATAGTTGCACTGTAACTATATCCTTTTTCGAAAATGTCATTAAAGTGAAGGTCCTTAAAGCAGGTTATGCCTGTATAGTATTTGCTCATATTTTTATTTTTTTTAGAGCCAATAAGTTCAAAAAGGGACTTAGCCTTGTATTTGAGGTTGCCTTACAATCAGGCTAATAAGAAAGATTCAGGTCTCTCCCCATAGCTCTGCTGTGGCCCCTGGATTTCAGTCTAGGTCCCTCAGCAGAGCTTTAGGGAGAGATCTGGCCCTTCTAAGACATCACAAGGGCAGTGGGGGCCATGGGGCAGCTGATTTTGGGCACCCATGAAAGACTGGGCTGCTGTCCCATTTGCTCAGCGTTAAATATGGCCCTGACTGTTCCCTGTGATATGTTGTAACAGAAGATGAAGTGTAAGCTATGCTGCATAAAGAGTAAAAGGGGAGAGATCAGAGAATGTTGAATCTCTGCTAAGTCTAAACCCAGTGTAGTAGTTCTTTTTAGATAGAGAGGTTTCTCTTTCAGCTTTGTAAATCTTCTGGCAATCCACAGTCAGCTTTGTTTGTATCTAAAGATTGTCTATCTCAATTCACAGTGATTTATAGTTGTAAAGTGAACAAGAGAAAAGCTTTAACCTTATAAAAAAAACAATGTAATTGTGTGGGTTATATCTTGAACAGCTCCTTAAATCATATCAGACAATCCGATTAAAGGAAATGCATTGCTCTTATAGTTATTTTTTCATCTAAAATCATTGCATTTACTCATACAGAGATTTTGTCTCAGTGGATATGTGCAATAAAATAGATATTGATAAATATGCTCCGTAAATGTTAACACAGCTCCACTCTTTTCTAATTGAATTTATTTTCTTGCTTATAATTTTGACATAACGAATCTCTGGAACATTAAAGCAATTTTTACAGCATGGAACAGTATTCTATTGATAGGAAATAGAATATTGTTCCATGCTGTAAAAATTGGTTTACATAGAACCAAATAGATTCCCATTTGCAGAACAGGGATGATCCAACATAAGAGAAGGAAAAGAACGTAAACTGATTAGTATATTCTAAATTATTCTTCAAAACTAAGCAACTCTTTTTTTATTTCATTTAAGCACATTCCTCTGTTTATCAAATTATTAGCGTTCTGACAAAACAGTGTGATCATGGGGAATTCACGAAAGACTGGTTCCACAAAATCATTGGAAAATATGACTGGACATTGAAAGGATTAATTTGGATCTGTGAGGGTTAAAAGCCGACAGTGTGTCAAAGAAGCTGATGTCTGCAGCACCTTCTGGAAGGCCAGATCACGCCAGTAGCATAATTGTTATTAGAATGGTCTTATCTTACTATTCCAAGGCTAGAACAGAGGTTTCTGGAACATCAACAAGTTGTCTCTGAATGTTCTGTAATTTTCCTATAAGAACGACTTTTGTAACACTATTTTACATATTACGTTTTAAGTGTATTTTCTTATAAAACACGCCTTTCTGCATATTAGAATATTAGAATAACCAATTATATCGTAGTAACTAATGTTTTTATCTTCGTATATATATGCTTGTTTAAACAATTAAAATCAGAGTTGTTTCACAGTTGCATTGGTGTCGGTCTCAGTTATTCACTGTGAGATAGCTCTCCTGGATCCAGTATTTACAAGTCAAACCAAGACGGTCGCATTAAGGGACAGAGGATATTTCCTTACAATTTGGGGGCTCGTCCGGGATCGGGAACGTCATCCTTTGTCCGGTAAGATATACTTTTTTTTGGTTTATCTATCGGACTGAGGGCACTGGCCAAATCCCGATCCTTATATTCACGTGTCAGGGACACATACACAGATCTCAGGGAGATCCTTATATTCACGTGTCAGGGACACATACACAGATCTCAGGGAGATCCTTATATTCACGTGTCAGGGACACATACACAGATCTCAGGGAGATCCTTACATTCACGTGTCAGGGACACATACACAGATCTCAGGGAGATCCTTATATTCACGTGTCAGGGACACATACACAGATCTCAGGGAGATCCTTACATTCACGTGTCAGGGACACATACACAGATCTCAGGGAGATCCTTATATTCACGTGTCTGGGACACATACACAGATCTCAGGGAGATCCTCACAGTCTCAGGGAGGCTAACACACAGATCTCAGGGAGATCCTCACAGTCTCAGGGAGGCTAACACACAGATCTCAGGGAGATCCTTACAGTCTCAGGGAGGCTAACACACAGATCTCAGGGAGATCCTCACAGTCTCAGGGAGGCTAACACACAGATCTCAGGGAGATCCTTACAGTCTCAGGGAAGCTAACACACAGATCTCAGGGAGATCCTCACAGTCTCAGGGAGGCTAACAGACCGATCTCAGGGAGATCGTTCACTTTAATACCAGGGGTATTATTATTATTATTATTTTGGTTTTGTGTCAGGGACACATAGCCAGATCTCAGGGAGATCTTTCACTTTATTACCAGGGGTATTATACACTTAAATTTACAGTCTCAGGGAGACTAGACTATTCTTGGTTTGGCTTGTTTAATTGTAATTTTGCATATTAATTGTATATTTGTGTTCATATATAAGGTTAATTACGTCTAAGGAAATTTACTGTATTTACTGTATTCTCTTATATGTGGTAAGTGTTTTATATTTAGTGGAGTAAAGAGGACATATCTCCTGAATCAATCAAAATCGAGCGCTCAATGAAAAAAAAATAGGCACGTTCTGCCGCTAGTATAATAATTTTTGAATGATTTTTGAGTAACGGTCTTCTGAGCTATATTCATCAGTGTGATGAGAAGTTTCATAGTAAGTAATTTTAATAGTGTATGCAAGATAAGTTTTGAATTAATTTGTTGCTGTAAGTAAGTAAAATAGAAATATTTGTGTGTAAAACAGCAAGAGTCATATAGTGTCCGAGGTATCTCTTGGACATCATGTTAAATATACGTGATCAATCCATTGGATAGTATAACAGCTATAAAATATTTTAAAATCTATCCAGCCAGTTTTATGTACTGGCAAAAACAATCTAAAACTTGCATGATGCTAATTTAAAGACACAGACTATGTTTTTAACAGGTTTTACATGTTACATATTAGAAATGTTTATTTGTTTATGGTACATTCTTCCTTTTTGTATTTAGGTATCTTGACAAGTATTACATTTTTTTTGTAGTTTAGAAGGATTTTTGTGTTTTAAGCTTTTAATTTAGATTTTTCCCAAGATAAGATATCACATTTTCCAATACTCTAGATAAAGTAATTAGATAAGTGAAGATGCCTTCATTGTAAGGTTGTATTTGTATCCAGTGGTGTATCTTGATTTTGTGCTGCCCTAGGCAGACAAAATCCGGGCACCCCCCTACCCAAGCTGCACACCCACGTTACACACCTAAGACATGCCCCATCACCTCCATTACATGACCCCACATCACACATAACATTCAGACTCACATCAAGCTCATACTCCCATCACACACACACTCCCATCACACTCAGTCACACACTCCTACTCCCATCACACTCAGTCACACACAGCCTCACATCACACACAGACTCCCATCACACTCAATCATACACAGTCTCACATCACACACAGAATCCCATCACACTCAGTCATACACAGCCTCACATCACACACACTCTTCCATCACACTCAGTCACACACACTGTCTCCCATCACACACACTCTGACTCCCATCACACTCAATCATACACAGTCTCACATCACACACAGACTCCCATCACACTCAGTCATACACAGCCTCACATCACACACACTCTTCCATCACACTCAGTCACACACACTGTCTCCCATCACACACACTCTGACTCCCATCACACTCAGTCAAACACACTGTCTCCCATCACACACACACTGACTCCCATCACACTCAGTCACACACAGCCTCACATCACACACAGACTCCCATCACACTCAGTCACACACAGCCTCACATCACACACAGCCTCCCATCACACACAGACTCCCATCACACTCATACTCACAACCACCGTTTTCCATTTGAACCAGCTTACCTTCTGCTGTACTGTGACAGGCAGGGGGCGGAGATTTTACACTGGCACGTGTGACGGGGAACGAAGGGAGGGGAAGTGAGGGAGCCCCGAGCATGTACGGATGTCAGTGATAAGTGGAAAGAATTAGCGAGTGTCGTGTTATGTGACAAGTTGTGTTGTGTTGTTAGAGTTGTAGGAGTTAATAGTGAAGTTGAGAGAAAGCTTCCCCAGAAGCCCCCCTTCTCTCTGACAGTCTATTTGCAGATAAGAGAATTGTAGCAGCAGCTGCAAAATTATTATTTTTTCTTTTTGTGAAGGGAGGGTGAGAACGGGCCAGAATTACTGTTACTGTTAGTTATTGAGAAGTTCTGTGTGTTATGTGCTATGGTTATATAGTCTAATCATGATATTATTTGTCCTAATGGTAAAGCGATAATTATTATGTATGAGAACATATTCTCACATTATCAATTGATTCAACTATGATTATAAGATGGTAATAATATTTCAATAACAAAGAATGGTTCAGTTTGACAAGTTTTAACAACACAGGTTAGCAGTAATAATATGTTTTAATTATATTTTAATGTGAAGATTAATAAGATGTTTAGTGAAATATTGCATGTTACTAACTGGAATTTTTTCGAGTTTTATTTTCATATAGATTAAAGCTGTACAGCCAACAAAAGAAAAGTTCAAAGTGCACCAACGAATTTAATGCTGATCATAACTATTTCTAAAGAAAAGTTTATTTTTAAAAGAAGAAAGTTTTCCAATTCATGTAACTGGATTCTCACCAAATTTATCGGAATATATTGCTCAAATCAACTCCTGGATCCACGTTATTTACGTAAAGCACATTCCTGTACTGACAAACAGGCCAACAAAAGAGCAGCAATTTAGTGTCTTGATGGGCATAATAATCCCTGACCACTAGCCAACATAAGCCAAGATTTTACCTTAATGGGTAACCCGTAAACAAATCACCCAGGAGTCTGCAACAGATACAACAGTCTACGACAGATCATCATTGTTGGGAAGTATATTTTCATTGAGTATATATGTATAAAATTGTTATTGATGATTTGTAATCTTTGTCGTAAAGATTTGTTTAATTGTGATATTATGGGTATGTTTAGAGTATAGTGAAATTTTGAAATTTAACAATTAGACCGGCTCTAACAAACAGGATTGAGCCGACCTATAAAGAAATTATATTGTTATAGTATTTTTGCAGAATTTTATATAGAGAATGTTAGGAAGTTTTTTTCAGATATTTAAAAAAAAAAAAAAAAGTTTGGATTATGGATTTAAGTAGTAGGTTAAAAAGTGTTCACAGGTAATCCGTGAGATCCCCTGGGACTGGGAAATTGGCTAGGATCACTTGGAGCGAAACTTGTAAGTGGTTTGGCATGTGTGAGATCAGTGTTGCTAATTGTCTGTGTTTATGTTTGTTTCAAGGGTCTCATCCTCAAGTGCATCCTGACCACTGACATCATGCCCCTACGTGAAGAATGGAAGACACTGCTCAGATATTCCCCATTATGGAAGCTTACAATGCAACTAAGCTGGATGACCTATCAATCTGTGAAATCGAGGAAGTGTGCCTTATAACCTTGGATACAATGATTATGTTGACCAGGCAACTCCTGATGGTTATCCTTAAAAACAGACAATTTCTAAGAATAAAAGGGGAGAAGAGTATGAATATTATATGGACTGTAGGGGCCTCTGGAGTCACGTCGTGGATGGGAGACCATATTGTTTTGTCCGCTGCCATTTTGTCTGACTGACGCTTTGTGTGTTCTGAATGCATTCCATTTTGTGTGTTCTGAATGCATGTTCAGCTTTGCTCCAAGTAACTTTAAAGTATTTAGTCAACAACAGTCCTGGGGAATGGCAAACTCCGGAATAATATGTTTTATTTTGTACATATATTTATTGGTTTTAGACAACTGCCAACTAATACCATTAGGGGTTTTATTAGGCAGGGTAAGAGAAGCAATGAACAACAGATATTTAATTTAGTTTTGTGGCCACATGTGTTTTTGGGTCATCAGGCCATGCCATTATGTTATATTATGTAACATATTTAGATAGTTACGGCAGGCCTTCCATATTTAAGAGAGAGATATTTTTTTAATTTTTTAGATTATAAGTCCAATATCTCTGCTGAGCGAAGCCAAGGTCTGCACAGTCGCCAAAGGTCTAAACCTAATCAGTATTGTCCAGAGGCAGTCCGGTAAAACAGGACAGCCATAGTCGGTTATTATATGCTTTATTATGGATGTGGTATTTTTGATTGAAACAAACCTACCCATTGATCCCCAACAACATACCCCTGAAGGATACCGACAGTATTTACAGATCTATAGACAGAAGCAAAAGGGGAAGAACCATATTATATGAATTATATGGTTCTAAGAGGGGATTGAAAGGATTAATTTGGATCTGTGAGGGTTAAAAGCCGACAGTGTGTCAAAGAAGCTGATGTCTGCAGCACCTTCTGGAAGGCCAGATCACGCCAGTAGCATAATTGTTATTAGAATGGTCTTATCTTACTATTCCAAGGCTAGAACAGAGGTTTCTGGAACATCAACAAGTTGTCTCTGAAAGTTCTGTAATTTTCCTATAAGAACGACTTTTGTAACACTATTTTACATATTACGTTTTAAGTGTATTTTCTTATAAAACACGCCTTTCTGCATATTAGAATATTAGAATAACCAATTATATCGTAGTAACTAATGTTTTTATCTTCGTATATATATGCTTGTTTAAACAATTAAAATCAGAGTTGTTTCACAGTTGCATTGGTGTCGGTCTCAGTTATTCACTGTGAGATAGCTCTCCTGGATCCAGTATTTACAAGTCAAACCAAGACGGTCGCATTAAGGGACAGAGGATATTTCCTTACAGACATGGCAGTTGACCAGAGTCAACATGTATGTGTGAATCATGTTAGAGCACTAAGTTATAGCAATTTATAACCAAGTGTTTGTCAATCTCTGTCAGGATGTTATTTTGCCTGTCTATTTATGTCTATCTCTGATGGTAAAAGGTGGGCTGCTGAAGTTGCACGATGGGCCACTTAATAGCATTTGCCTGCAAGCCAAAATTTGTCATCCCTCCCCTGCCCATACTAATCAGAAATAGGTGAGGCCATTAAAATTGAAGGGGTCTGGACTTTTGAAAGAAGGCACTCTGTGCTGCTGGTGAAGATATACTGTTAGAATTTATTTTAATGTTTTATATATATATATAATGTTTTTTTAAAAGTATATCCACAATATAAGCTCTCTAGCCTGCCCCTATGTGCCTCTGAATTGATTTTCAATTCAGAAATCATAGCCGATTCCACAGCGATAACTGAGGAAACCGAATGCAGTAGAAACATGTCCAAAACTCACCAAACCGAAGTGGTAGCCTCAAACACCTCATTTTGTCCTATGGGGGATTTCAGACACAAAAGAAATAGCCCAGAAATACCAAAAATAATCCAAAATCCAGCCAAAAAACAAAACGCCCATAGGAAATGGGCTCAATTTCATGAAATCAATACAACTGAAACTCAAGTGTTGAAGAATGTTAACAATTTGAAAATGGCAAGCCAGGGATCAGGGCAGGAGGAAGGCCCGGGCAGTGGTAACAGGAGGGAAGTCAAGGCCCAATAGGTACCAGCAGAGCTTCTCAGTGGAGATCATAGCATTGGTACACAACCTGTGCCAACATTACAGCCATGTGATAGGGGCAGCAGAGAAAATGATACACCAGAAGAGGGAAAATTTACTCTGGCAACAGATTGTGGGCGCTCTTAACCCAGTTGGTGGAAACAACAGATCCGAGGAGATGGTGAATAAAAGATAAGTACATTTTAAAATACTTACAAAGTTGCAGTGCATAATCATGTCTTTTTATCAGTAGAACTGTACATCTGTGGAAACACATGTACATAGGTGTCTATACATGTATATATATTTCAGTATGTGCTTGCATACAAGTAAAGATAGACAGATGTATATGTGTAAATGGGATATCACATACACTGTTTGATGATAGTGTACCAATCTCTATGTTTCACTTTTATATTTAAGGTATTTTGACATCAGCCAAAATGGATTTTAATGGAGAAGCTACTGCAGGTCATGTGGCCTGAGACAGTCACAGAGGTTGAGAGGAAATTTGACACAGACCTGCCTGGTCATATGTTTTGAACATCCATTGATCCAGGATGCAGAAGATTTGACAGCTCCTCCTTGGACTTCACCAGGTCAGACGGCTCAGCTGGCCTTGGTGTCAGCTACCTTTTAACCTGTGTATGGTAAGTCAAACATACAATAAATGTGCATGTATGTGCATGTCACCTGTAGTAGAAAAATGTGCAACAGATGGGGCTTCATTCATGAAAGAGGAAATAGCATGGCATTGTGTTATTGCCAGAATAGCTGACTTGAAACATTCTCAATATCAGCAGTGTTATTTTTAGAATATTTACAACTAAGCTACTATCCTTAATTTGGAAATTCCATTCACCATTACATGAAATTCCCTCTCTCATGATTGAAGCCCACTGACGATGTTGATGTGAAAAGTTCTGCACTCAACTGTATGCACACAACATTAACAAGGCATTCTTCTTCACTTCCAATAGACCTATCTTCACCATCCCCTGTATTAGGTTTCTCCCACCAACTGCCAGCTCCCGATGTACATGCCGAGGGATCCACCGCCAAAGGTAGATACATATGTACACCACATCATTGATGTCTTATGTTCATGCATATGTTGTTGCCTATTCTTGGTAAATGTATGTACATACAACTGCACATCCATGTTAACCAAAATGTGGACATGCACTCACAGTTTTTCTTTATACGCCCTGTGCCGATCACCTCTGTAGCCCCAAAACACATACAGTCACAAAGCTCCACCTACATGTTGTCACACAAATGCCGTCCCATAGCTCCACACACATGCAGTCCCACAGCTCCACACACATGCAGTCTCATAGCTCCACATACATGCAGTCTCATAGCTCCACATACATGCACCTTCATACCTCCACACACATGAAGTCTCAAAGCTCCACTTACATGCAGTCCCATAGCTCCTACACATGCATTGACACAGCCAGTCGCGGAACAATCGTTGTAGCAGCGGTCGCAGCGGTCGCAGCTGCGACCCGGCCCGTCACTCCAGGGAGTCCGGCTGCTTTGTCGACCCATGCAAAAAAAACAAGTAAAAAAAAAAAGCATGGGTAAACGGGGCAGCCCATACATTCTTGGGGCCCAAAGCAGCTGCCACGTGGGCCTCCGCTGCTCGTGTGACAGCATCCAGGTTAGTACTGTGAAAAGGGGGATAAGGAGGGGGATTGTTAATTGGCATATTAACGAGCAATGCACGCCGGCAAATGGATAGCAAAATAATACTAGCAAATGAAGGGCAAAGTAACACTGGCAAATGAATGGCAAAATAATACTGGCAAATGAATAGCAAAATAATACTGGCAAATCAATGGCAAAATAACACTGGGAAATGAGGGGCAAAATAACACTAGCAAATGAAGGGCAAAATAACACTGGCAAATGTAGGGCAAAATAAAACTGGCATATGAAGGGCAAAATAATACTGGCAAATGAATGGCAAAATAACACTGGCAAATGAAGGGCAAAATAATACTGGCAAATGAAGGGCAAAATAATCGCTGTCATTCTTTCTGTACTTCACAATCGGTATGTGAAGTGCAGGGAGTGAATTGGAGGCAAAGTCAGTGTATATAAGCATTTTAAATATGACATAGATTGCATTATTAAGTATTTTGATAATTATGGCTATGAAACTTAAACAATTTTTTTTATATTTATTACTCGTTTTTTTTTTTTTTAAAGTTTAAAAATTCACATCCATAATTATCAAAATGCTTAGTAACACATTATACAAAACTGACAAATACAGACAGACATACACAGTGGTGTATCTTGGTTCTGTGCTGCCCTAGGCAGACAAATTTTGGGCACCCCCCCTACCCACGATGCACACCAAGGACATGCCCCATCACCCCATTTACATGCACATTGCCAATATTATTTGCCATTAATATTCCCCAGCTAATTTGCCCAATAATATGGCAGTATAATTTGCCATTAATATGTCCCAGCCAATTTGCCCAAAAATATGCAAGTATTATTTGCCATTAATAGGTCCCAGCCAATTTCCCCAATAATATGCCAGTATTTGCCATTTAATCAGCCCCTGCCAATTTGCCCAATATTATGCCAGTATTATTTGCCATTTAATAAGCCCCAGACAATTTCCCCCCATCTCCCCAGCACTTACTTGTTTTCCCTGGTGGCTAGCGGCAGGCAGCATGGTCTCCTCCATGCTGCCTGTTCAGCTCCCAGGCGGTTGTGCCGACAGGTCACGTGACCCGGCGCGCGTATGACGTCAGAGCGACGGTCACGTGACTGTCGGCACTTCCGTGTCACACTGCACGGGGAGCCGAACAGGCAGCACCGAGGTTTCTCTGTGCTGCATATTCGGCTCCCCGTGCAGCCTGCCGGCAGAGGGAAGGTGAGGGGGGATCTTCCGAGGCATTTTTTTTTTTTAAAGGGACAGATTTTTGGGGGTGGAATTTTTTTTTTCTTTCAGTGCTGGGGGGCGCTGCCGCCCCCCAAAAATTTGCCGCCCTAGGCATATGCCTAGGATGCCTCGCGGTAAATACAGCACTGGACATAGAGTATATAGATTTAACCAAACTTCAGTAGTATAAGGTAGGAGAATTCGGTTCAAAGAATCTAATTAATCTGAATTTTATTTGAATTTCATTCAACCCTTACCTTATGCTATTGAACTGTTGAAATTCGAATTCATCCAAATTCCCCAACCTTATACTATGTATTGAATGAACACGGGTGAAATGTCCATTCATACGAATTGAATGGTGAAAAAAAAAAAAATTTTATGGACGAAAATGGCCTCACTTCAATAGTATAAGGTTGGACAATTAGGTTGAAAGAGTCGAAATTTTCGAATTTCATCCCTTACCTATGCTATTGAGCTTTTACAATTTGTGGTTGGGAAATTCGGATATAGAAGCTTATGGACATCATTTTGTTTAAATCAAACAGATAGAAACATAGAAATTAAAATTTTAGTGGTGTAGATGTAAACCAAAAAGTGTGATTAAAATAATATTAATAAAAGTGTATAAAAATATTTGATATGTTGCATATTAAATTTTAAAAAAAAATTCACTTTACTATATTCACAGTTGACAGTTTCAATTAAGGCTACTTTGTACTTAAGTTTGAAATTCCTGTCTCAATTCACTACAGTTTCTCTCGTGGAGTATACCCTTTAGAGACCCCTTAAGATATATGGTTCATGCATGCTTTGACAGTATCCCTGGGAGGTAGATTGACAGCGCCACCATGCATACGGGGTTGCGCTGTCACACAACCAGTCAGCACTGCGCATGCTCAGTATTCAGTCGCCAGTGTCCCAGACACCAGGGAACAGATGAAGAACATTGTGTTGCAGTTTTTATTTCTGCCGTTTTGACGAATTCTACCTCTCTTCCAAAAAGCAGAACAGAGGTAGAGCTCGACAGGACAGACCCCCAAAATCAGAACTGTCCCGCGAAAACTCTTAGAGCATGTTACTGGTATATTACGCCATTAACTCAGGGATACTCCTAAGGCATGCATTAATCCTTTTATTTTAACATTTTAATTTATTTCATACTATAGTTTATTACCCTCTTTCATTACACTTTTGCAGCATATCCACTCCATCACTCTTCACAAGCACATTGTCATTATACAATTACACATTGATATACTTTTAAAGCCATATGGGCTTTTTTCATTTACATACCCCACTTCTTTTTATTTAATTTTTTTTCCCATTTCCACTAGTCAGTGATCATTGACCAATCAGAGCTGGCTCTTCGCATACTGCCTCCCTTGTCAAAACCGGATATATATCCCCTGTTCTAAACAGGGAATTACACCCTGACAAAGCATGATTAACTGACAGATGCAGAATTTAAAAGTAACAATTCCTTTTCTCTCCTTTTTTTCCACACAGTTATATTATTAAAAGTCAGATTAATTTGCCTTAACGTTGCATGGGATTTTTCCTGCTACAGTGATTATTTCATGGGCATTGCCTATTTATTATGATTATTTCACAACTACTATGTTAAACTATATAATATGTGAATGCACATGGCTACTAAACAGTGGGAAGACAATTGAACTCTTTCAGTAATTGGTTCCTAATGATACTTATATGTCCTGATCAGTGGCGTACCTACCAATGGTGCAGGGGTTGCAGCTGCGACCGGGCCCGTCACTCCAGGGGCCCGGGCGCCCTGCGACCCCTGCACACATTTCTTTTTTTTTAAATGTGCGGGCAAACGGGGCAGCTGCCCAGGGCCCATTCATTCTTGGGGCCCAAGGCAGCTGCCCCGTGGGCCCCCGCTACCCGTGTGACTCCCCCCTTCCCCAGTCAGTACTTACCTCCTTGCTGCCATCTTCCGGTGCAGGTCGGTGGCTGTGAGGGAAGCGTTTTTTCGCTCCCCTCCAGCCGCGCGGATCAATAAAGTTTGTTTAAACTTTTTTTTTCAACAAACTTTATTGATCCGCGCGGCTGGAGGGGAGCGCACAACGCTTCCCTCTCAGACAACGGACCTGCACTGGGAGACGGCAGCAAGGAGGTAAGTACTGGCTGGGGAAGGGGGGAGGAGGGTGGCATAACGAGCATATTAAGTGGCAATATCCTGGCATATTAAGTGGCAATATCCTGGCATACTGAGGGGCAATAAACTGGCATATTAATTGGCATTATCCTGGCATATTAATTGGCATTATCCTGGCATATTGAGGGCAAACTCCTGGCATATTACATGGCAATATCCTGGCATATTAATTGGCATTATCCTGGTATATTAATTGGCAATATCCTGGCATATTAAGTGGAAATATCCTGGCATATTAATTGGCATTATCCAGGTATATTAATTGGCAATATCCTGGCATATTACATAGAAATATTCTGGCATATTAATTGGCATTATCCTGGTATATTAAGTGGCAATATCCTGGTATATTAAGTGGCAATATCCTGGCATATTAATTAGCAATATCCTGGCATATTAATAGGCATTATCCTGGTATATTATGTGGCAACATCCTGGCATATTAATTGGTAATATCTTGGCATATTAATTGGAATTAGCCTGGTATATTAAGTGGCAAGATCCTGGCATATTAATTTGCAAAATCCTGGCATATTAATTGTCATTATCCTGGCATATAAAGTGGCTATATCCTGGCATATTAAGTGGCATTATCCTCGCATATTAAGTGGCAATATCCTGGCATATTAAGTGACAATATCCTGGCATACTGAAGGGCAATAAACTGGCATATTAAGTGACAATATCCTGGCATACTGAGGGGCAATAAACTGGCATATTAATTGGCATTATCCTGGCATATTGAGGGCAAACTCCTGGCATATTACATGGCAATATCCTGGCATATTAATTGGCATTATCCTGGTATATTAATTGGCAATATCCTGGCATAATAAGTGGCAATATCCTGGCATATTAATTGGCATTATCCTGGCATATTAAGTGGTAATATCCTGGCATATTAAGTGGAAATATCCTGGCATATTAATTGGCATTATCCAGGTATATTAATTGGCAATATCCTGGCATATTACATAGCAATATCCTGGCAAATTAATTGGCATTATCCTGGTATATTAAGTGGCAATATCCTGGTATATTAAGTGGCAATATCCTGGCATATTAATTAGCAATATCCTGGCATATTAATAGGCATTATCCTGGTATATTATGTGGCAAAATCCTGGCATATTAATTGGTAATATCTTGGCATATTAATTGGAATTAGCCTGGTATATTAAGTGGCACGATCCTGGCATATTAATTTGCAATATCCTGGCATATTAATTGGCATTATCCTGGCATATAAAGTGGCTATATCCTGGCATATATAGTGGCATTTTCCTCGCATATTAAGTGGCAATATCCTGGCACATTAAGTGGCAATATCCTGGCATATTAATTGGCATTATCCTGGTATATTAATTGGCAATATCCTGGTATATTAAGTGTCAATATCCTGGCATATTAATTGGCATTATCCTGGTATATTAATTGGCAATATCCTGGCATATTAAGTGGCAATATCCTGGCATATTAATTGGCATTATCCTGGCATATTAAGTGGTAATATCCTGGCATATTAAGTGGAAATATCCTGGCATATTAATTGGCATTATCCAGGTATATTAATTGGCAATATCCTGGCATATTACACAGCAATATCCTGGCATATTAATTGGCATTATCCTGGTATATTAAGTGGCAATATCCTGGTATATTAAGTGGCAATATCCTGGCATATTAATTAGAAATATCCTGGCATATTAATAGGCATTATCCTGGTATATTATGTGGCAAAATCCTGGCACATTAATTGGTAATATCTTGGCATATTAATTGGAATTAGCCTGGTATATTAGATGGCAAGATCCTGGCATATTAATTTGCAATATCCTGGCATATTAATTGGCATTATCCTGGCATATAAAGTGGCTATATCCTGGCATATTAAGTGGCATTATTATCGCATATTAAGTGGTAATATCCTGGCCTATTAAGTGGCAATATCCTGGCATATTAAATGGCATTATCCTGGTATATTAATTGGCAATATCCTGGTATATTAAGTGGCAATATCCTGGCATATTAATTAACAATATCCTGGCATATTAATTGGCATTATCCTGGCATATAAAGTGGCTATATCCTGGCATATTAAGTGGCAATATCCTGGCATATTAATTGTCAATATCCTGGCATATTAAGTGGCAATATCCTGGCATATTAAGTGGCAATATCCTGGCATATTAATTGGCATTATCCTGGCATATAAAGTGGCTATATCCTGGCATATTAAGTGGCAATATCCTGGCATATTAATTGCCAATATCCTGGCATATTGAGGCATTATCCTGGCATATTAATTGGCTATATCCAGGCATATTAAGTGGCATTATCCTGGCATATTAAATGGCTATATCCTGGCATATTAATTGTCATTATACTGGAATATTAAATGGCAATACCCTGGCATATAAAGTGGCAATACTCTGGCATATTAAGTGGCAATATCCTGGCATATTAATTGGCAATATCCTGGCATATTAAATAGCAATATCCTGGCATATTAAGTGGCTATATCCTGGCATATTAATTGCCTATATCCTGGCATATTAAATGGCAATATCCTGGCATATTAAGTGGCAATAGAGTGGAAAAATCCTGGCATATTAAAATGGGAAAAGAATGGCATATTGAGTGGAAAAATACTGTAATATTAAATGGCAAAGGAATGGCATATTAAATGGCAAAAGAATGGCATATTGAATGGCTAAGTCCTGGCATATTGAGGGCACATAACACTGGCAAATGGGCACATAACACTGGCAAATGGACACATAACACTGGCAAATGGGCACAACACTGGCAAATGGGCACATAACACTGGCAAATAGGAACAACTTGCAAATGGGCACAACTGGCAAATGGGCACATAACACTGGCAAATGGCACATAACACTGGCAAATGGGTACAACACACTGGGAATTGGGCACAACTGTCAAATGGGCACATAACACTGGCAAATGGGAACAACTGGCAAATGGGCACATAACACTGGTAAATGGGCACAACTGGCAAATGGGCACATAACAGTGGCAAATGGGCACAACTGGCAAATGGGCACATAACACTGGCAAATGGGCACATAACGCTGGCAAATGGGCAAATAACGCTGGCAAATGGGCACATAGGCAAATAACTGGCAAATGGGCACATAACTGGCAAATAGCACTGGCAAATGGGCACATAACTGGCAAATGGGCAGATAACAGGCAAATAACTGGCAAATAGGCACATCATTGGCAAATGGGCAAATAATACTGGCAAATGGGCACATAACTGGCAAATAACTGGCAAATGGGCAAATAACTGGCAAATGGGCAAAATAACACTGGCAAATGGGGAAAATTGGCTGTGGCATATTGGCAATCTGGCTGTGGCATATTGGCAATCGTGGCTAATCATGGAATAATGGGCAAATTGGCTGTGGCCAAATTGATACTGTGGCATGTTCTGTGGGGCAAAATAACGTGTACTATGGGGGAAAGTGACACTGTGGCATGTTCTGCAGGGACAGTTCAGTGGGACAAAGTGACACTGTGGTATGTTCTGGCGGAAAAATTTATACTGCAGCATGCCAAATCATGTGGGTGCAATATGAGTACAAGCCAAGCATGGGCCTCGCAGAAATTTTTTCGGGGGGGCATAATTTTACCGTCATCCTTTCTGCGCCGTGCCTCTTTTTGATAAGTTATCATGAAGTGGAGGAGCTTTGTCATTATCAGTGAAGGCCTGCAAAGGGTTGATAAACCCTGCACCAGATACAGATCAACAGCAACAGATATAAACCAACCACACTAGATATAGCCTCACTGCACCAAATATAGATCCACTGTGCCAGATATAGACCCACAACATCAGATATTAACCCACGGTACCAGCTAAAAACCCATGACACAAGATATAAACCACAGCACCAGATAAATATCCAGAGCCCTAGCTGAAACTCCACAGCAACAGATAGAACAACATAGCAAAGATATAACCCGCAGGGACACTTAAGGCAGGCCCTGAACCCAACATCACCAGATACAACACTATAGTACACAATATAACCCCACAGCACCAGACACAACACTATAGCACGCAATGCTTCCAAAATTATAAACCATATGGTCAGGGGTGCTCCATCTCGCTGTTGAGACGTGGTAGCAATAAGAAGAAAAAATGATGTCTGCACTCTCGATTCAAAAGTGAAAAATCAATTTATTAGTAGGTGGTCCAATAATACAGAAAGTTAAAGCAGCAAGGCATAGGGTGAAAAAATAAATCGCCTTACGCGTTTCGCGTGTACTCACGCTTAATCATAGGCTGAGTACACGCGAAACGCGTAAGGTGATTTATTTTTTCACCCTATGCCTTGTTGCTTTAACTCTCTGTATTATTGGACCACCTGCTAATAAATTGATTTTTCACTTTTGAATCGGGAGTGCAGACATCATTTTTTCTTCTTACAACTCTACAGCACACAATATAACCCAACAGCACCAGATACAACACTATAGCACACAATATAACCCAACACCACCCGATACAACACTATAGCACACAATATAAGCCACCAGCACCAGACACAACACTATAGCACACAATATAACCCAACCAGGGCCGGCCTTAGGGGTGTGCAACCTCTGCGAGATAGAGAGGTACTGGATTGGGGAGATCAAAAAATCCCCCCTCACCAGCCCTTTGCTCGGGAAGCTCTGCTGGATCCTGCTTCACAGGGTGGGGGTGGAGCTACACCCCTCAGCCGGTTATCACGCCCCCTCCTTGGATCAACATTTGCAGGCAAAGGGAGGGGGGGAGAGAGACACAGAACAGGGGGAGAGAGAGAGAGGTTTGGTTAAAGGATGAGGGCGCTGGGAGTTACGCAGGGAACATGTAAAGAATAAAAATATATATAGTGCAACAGAGTAAAAGTGTATATTGTGTGAGATAGTACATATATCTGAGTGCACTCACAAGCGACCAGGTAAAACAGGCATCAAATGGGATTTAGGTAAAAGCTTCTGTTTTTAATAGAGTCGAAATGTAAAAAAAACCATCTAGGATAAGGTCCACAGGAGCTACTGGCTGAAGTCCTCAGTCCCTGAGAGAGAGAGAGAGAGAGAGAGCGAGAGAGACAGACAGACAGACAGACAGACAGAACAGGGGGGGGGAGAGACAGAACAGAGGGGGGGAGAGAGACAGGACAGAGGGGGAGAGAGACAGAACAGAGGGGGAGAGACGGGCGGGGGAGAGAGACAGGGGACGGGGGAGAAAGACAGAACAGAGGAGGGGGAGGAGAGAGACAGAACAGAGGGAGAGAGAGAAACAGGTATGGGGGAGTTAGAGAGAGACAGACATGGCAAGGAAGAGGAAAGGGACACATACATAGGGGGGTGAAAGAGACTGGGGGTGAAAGGACACGGGGCAAGCCCGCACAGGGCGCCGGGACACTTAAGGCCGGCCCTGAACCCAACAGCACCAGACACAACACTATAGCACACACAATATAACCGCTCAGCACCAGATACAACACTATAGCACACAATATAACCTCTCAGCACCAGATACAACACTATAGCACACAATATAACCCCACAGCACCAGATACAACACTATAGCACACAATATAAACACAAAGCAACAGATTCCCTAAACACCCAAATCCCTAAATCCATGACATTTCTTTCTCTTTCCCTCCTTTTTTATGTTTTATTCCTAAATTTTTGCCATCTCTTTCCCCATCATTTTATGTGTTTTATTTCTCCATGTCTGTGACCTCTTTTCACCTACATTTTATCTTTTCTGCCCCATGTCACTATTTTGTCTGTATTCTGCTCCAATCATCTCTTTTCATCCTCCATTATCTTTTCTGCCCCATGTCATCCCATTTTGTTGGCAATCTGCTTCCATCTATCAAATCATTTTATCATCCATTATCTTTTCTGCCCCATCCACTTGTCACCATGTTGATGTGAGCAGAGCCTGGTCAGAGGAGCTGCTCAGACTGGACAAATGGAGACCTCAGGGAAATGGGAGGGACCTCCTTGGATTTACCCCACTCTGCCATGTACCTTAAAGCTATTCTAAGTAGAGTTGAGCGGACAACTGGATGTTCGGGTTCGAGAGGTTCGACCGAACTTCGGAAACAAGTCCGGGTCCGTGCTCGAACTTGACCCCGAACTTGACCCCGAACACGAACCCCATTGAAGTCAATGGGGACATGGACTTTTGGCCACTAAAATGCCTCTAAAAAAAGTCATGGAAAGGGCAAGAGGGCTGCAAAAGGAATTAAAATGTGGGTAAGAGTATGACAAGTGCCCTGCAAGCAAATGTGGATAGGGAAATAACTTAAAATAACATAAAATACATACAAATTACAAATACAGCTGAGCCATAAAATAGCACTAGATGGAATCTTTGATTTTAGCTTTGGAAGAACATAAATCTAAATCTAAAGCATGGCTGCCAGGAGGATCAACAGCACAGTAGGCCTGTGCATACGTACTGTTCCACAATGTTGCTGAAATGCTGCCTCCTGCTAAGATGTTGCATATCAGATGATTGTTGGGGCGTGCTGACAAAGCTTTTCCACATTTCGGCCATGCTAATTATGCCTTCTGAGGTGCTGGTGGTGCCCCAGCTGCGTTGGTGCCCTCTTCCTCTGCCTTCGTCTTGTGCTTCCATTGAGCCCCCGGTGTCATTTTGGAATGCCCTCAGCAGCGCGTCTGCCAGCATGCGCTTGTAGTCGCGCATCTTCCGATCATGCTCCAGTGATGGAATTAAGGACGGCACGTTGTCCTTGTAACGGGGATCCAGCAGGGTGGCCACCCAGAAATCAGCACAAGTTAGAATGTGGGCAACTTGGCAGTTGTTGCACAGGCACTGCAGCATGTAATCGCTCATGTATGCCAAGCTGCCTAGAGGCAAGGACAAGCTGTTCTCTGTGGGAGGTGTATCATCTGTGTCCTCTGTATCACCCCAGCCACGCTCCAGTGATGCCCACGAGCTGCGTTGGGTGCCACCCTGCTGTGAACACGGTTCCTCCTCCTCCTCATCCTCCTCCTCCAAAACTGTGCCCTGGCTTGACAGTTGTGTACCTGGCCTATGCTGGTGCAGGAACCCAATGACTGGCCTTATAACCGTGGAAATGACCCCTCTTCTTCCTCCTCCTCTTCCTCCTGTGCTACATCCTCTTCCATCATCGCCCTAAACGTTTTTTCAAGGAGACATACAAGCGAGATAGTAAGGCTGAGAACGGCTTCATTGGCACTGGCCATGTTGGTGGAGTACTCGAAACAGTGCAAAATGGCACACAGGTCTCGCATGGAGGCCCACTCATTGGTGGTGAAGTGGTGCTGTTCCGCAGAGCGACTGACCCGTGCGTGCTGCAGCTGATACTCCACTATCGCCTGCTGCTGCTCGCACAATCTCTCCAGCATGTGCAAGGTGGAGTTCCCCCGTGTGGGCACGTCGCATATGAGGCGGTGAGCGGGAAGGCCTAAGTTACGCTGCAGCGCAGACAGGCGAGCAGCAGCAGCGTGAGAACGCCTAAAGTGCGCACAGACGGCCCGCACTTTCTGTAGCAGCTCTGATATATCTGGGTAGTTTTTCAGGATGTGCGTCAAACCGGCTAGGCCCAGAGCTGCTACGAGATTTCGCCCATTATCGCACACCACCAGGCCGGGCTTGAGGCTCAGTGGCAACAACCACTCATTGATCTGTTGTTCCATGCCCGTCCACAGCTCCTGCGCGCTGTGGGGTTTTCCCCCCAAACATATGAGTTTTAAAAGAGCTTGCTGTCGTTTCCACCTGGCTGTGCTGATGTTGGTGGTGAAGGAGTTACGCTGACCGGATGAGGAGGTGGTATAGGAGGTGGTAGAGGATAAGGAAGAAGCTGAGTAGGAGGAGGAGGCAACAGGAGGCAAAGAGAAATGCCCTGCAATCCTCTGTGGCGGAAGGACATGCGCCAAACTGCTATCTGCCTCAGGCCCAGCCGACACTACATTTGCCCAGTGTGCTGTTAGGGAGATATAGCGTCCCTGCCCATGCTTACTGGTCCACGTATCTGTGGTTATGTGGACCTTGCCACAGATGGCGTTGTGCAGTGCACACCTGATTTTGTCCGCCAATTGCTTGTGCAGGGAGGGGAAGGCTCACCGGGAAAAGTAGTGGCGGCTGGGAACCACGTACTGTGGGACAGCCACCGCCATAAGGTTTTTAAAACTGTCCGTCTCCAACAGACGGAATGACAGCATTTCAAAAGCCAGGAATTTGGAAATGCTGGCATTCAGGGCCAGTGTTCGCGGGTGGGTAGGGCCATACTTCCTCTTTCTCTCCAGTGTTTGGGAGATGGACAGCTGAACGCTTCCATGGGACAGTGTGGAGATGCTTGGGGACGGTGGCGGACGTTGTGGCGTTGCTGCCACTTCCTCTATTTGCTCAGTGGCAGGTGCCACTGTGACTCCAGAGCTGGAGGAAGAGCCCAAAACAGCAGCAGAAGAGGAAGCAGGAGGAGCCTGAGACCTTTCTTGGGTTTTGAGATGCTTACTACACTGCAGCTCGTGCTTTGCATGTAGATGCCTGGTCATGCAGGTTGTGCTCAGGTTTAGCAGTTATGCCTCGCTTCAGGTTCTGATTGCACATCTTGCAAACCACTTGTGTCTTGTCGTCACATTGTCTAAAGAACAGCCACGCCAGGGAACTCCTCGTAGCTGGCTTTGGTGTGCTCGGCCCCTGGGTGCGGTGGGCAGTAGCAGGTGTACTGTCTAGGGGACGGCCGCTACGGTTTTGCACCCTGCTCCCTCTTTTGCTGCGCTGGTGCCTCTTTGCGACCACCGCCTCTTCCTCCAAACTGGACACGTCACTCGCATGACCTTGATTCCATGTGGGGTCTAGGACCTCATCATCCTCCACATCATCTTCCACTCACTCCTCAACCCTGCCCTCCTTGCCGGTCTGCACACTGCCGAAAGCCACAGCAGTTGGCACCTGTGTTTCGTCATCATCAGAGACGTGCTGCGGTGATCCTCGCATGTCCACATCCTGACACATAAGTGGTTGTGCATCAGTGCACTCAATCTCTTCCACTTCTGGGGCAAGGCTAGGTTTTGCCGCCCCGTCATCAAAAAGCAAAAGAGACTGCTGCATGACTTGTGGCTCAGACTGCTTGGCTGATGTGCAAGGGGGTGAGGTGAAAAACAGATGGCCATGGGCTGCAGGTGTCGACTCTGAGCTTTCGGGTGGGAGACAATGTGTAGGAACTGGAGGCACTGTCAGCCACCCAATCTACTATCGCCTGTACTTGTTCTGGCCTCACCATTCTAAGAGTGGCATTTGGGCCTACCAAATAACGCCGAAGGTTCTGTCGCGTACTAGTAACTGAGGAAGGTGTTTCACTTGTGCGTGTAGCTGGCACAGATTGACCACATCCCCTACTTGCAACAGGAGCTCCACCAACACCAGCAGCACCACGACCAGGGCCATGTCCCTTATTCGACACTCTCCTCATTCTTTGCGGTCACCCACCAAAAGTAACAGATGGTTTATGTCAGGCGACAATGTAACCACCAATAGTCAAGAATTTTCATTTGCAGTTTTTTGTTTTTTTTGTTCATTGGACTGCAAGAAATGCACCGCAAGAAGCAAATGTACTATTTAGCACCCAAAACAATTAGAATTTTTCAAAGTGCGCTGTAAGCACAGTATTGGACTGTTCTATTTGACTCTCAGATACGGAGTACACCGCAAGACGCAAATGTACTATTTAGCACCCAAAACAATTAGAATTTTTCAAAGTGCGCTGTAAGCACAGTATTGGACTGTTCTATTTGACTCTCAGATACAGAGTACACCGCAGGACGCAAATTTACTATTTAGCACCCAAAACAATTAGAATTTTTCAAAGTGCGCTGTAAGCACAGTATTGGACTGTTCTATTTGACTCTCAGATATGAAGTGCAGGACGCAAATGTAATATTTAACACCAACAAATTGCAGTATTTAAAAATGCCTAGATGTTGCCCACTGAGCTAACAGAACAGGATTAAAGTCATGTGCCTGGTACACATGCAGTTGCAAGTGCACTGCACTCTCTGTGGTACCGGGCTCAGGGCAGGGTACAAATATGTAGTATAGCCCCCACTAAAATAATCACTGTAATTTGAATAATCGCTGTAGTTTGAATAATTGCTGTAGTTTGCAGATTCAACACCAGAATTTTTTTTAATCTGTCCCTCACAGCTGCAGCATCCTCTCCCTACACTAAGAAGAGCTCATGTGATGTGCGTGTATGTGACTCCAGCATATATAGAGGCTGGGTCAGGGCCGATCCTGGGCGGGTGCACGGGGTGCACCGCGCCCAGGCGCACAGGAGGAGAGGCGCTGTAGCAGGGAGCTCTCTCCCTGCCGTCCTCCTCCTTGTTAAAGCAAGCACAGCGCGACGGGTGCAAGCTCCGCCCCCGTCACGTTCTGTCATTGGCTGCTTCAGGGAGGAGGACGTTCTCTAGAGTATCTGCCAAGACACCATAGAGAACGTCCTCCTCCCTGCATCCAATCACAGAACGCGACGGGGGCGGAGCTTTCCCCCGTTGTGCTGTGCTTGGATTAACAAGGAGGAGGAGGTAATAACAGTTTGGGGTGGGGGTTAAAATAAAAAAGAAAGTGTTTGTGGAAGTGTATGTAAATGTGTATAAGTGTGTATGTGTGTGTCAATGTGTATAACTATGTGTGTGTTACTGTGTGTGTACATGAGTGTCTGTGCAAGTGTATCCTGTGTCAGTGTGTAAAGGTGGCTGTGTGTGTATTTATGTATGTGTGACAGTGTGTATAAGGGTGTCTGTGTAAATGTATGTCTGTGAGGGTGACTAAGTGTGTAACTGTGTTTGTGTGACTGTGTGTGTTTATGTATGACTGTGTGTACAAGAGACCAGCATGGGGAACAGAAAGATAGAGATGGAAAAAGATATAAGGGATGAGGGGAGAGACAGACATGAGGTATGAGTAGAGAGAGAGACAGACATGAGGTATGAGTAGAGAGAGAGACAGACATGGGGTATGAGTGGCGAGAGAGAGATAGACATGGGGTATGAGTGGCGAGAGAGAGATAGACATGGGGTATGAGTGGCGAGAGAGAGACAGACATGGGGTATGAGTGGCGAGAGAGAGACAGACATGGGGTATGAGTGGCGAGAGAGAGACAGACATGGGGTATGAGTGGCGAGAGAGAGACAGACATGGGGTATGAGTGGCGAGAGAGAGACAGACATGGGGTATGAGTGGCGAGAGAGAGACAGACATGGGGTATGAGTGGCGAGAGAGAGACAGACATGGGGTATGAGTGGCGAGAGACAGACAGACATGGGGTATGAGTGGCGAGAGACAGACAGACATGGGGAATGAGTGGAGAGAGACAGACAGACATGGGGAATGAGTGGAGAGAGACAGACAGACATGGGGTATGAGTGGAGAGAGACAGACAGACATGGAGCATGAATGGAGAGAGAGAGAGACATGAGGGAATGGGGAGAGACAGACAGACATGAGGGTATGGGGAGAGAGAGAGACAGACATGGGGTATGAGTGGAGAGAGAGAGACAGACATGGGGTATGAGTGGAGAGAGAGAGACAGACATGGGGTATGAGTGGAGAGAGAGAGAGAGACAGACATTGGGGTATGAGTGGAGAGAGAGAGACAGACATGGGGTATGAGTGGAGAGAGAGAGACAGACATGGGGTATGAGTGGAGAGAGAGAGACAGACATGGAGCATGAGTGGAGAGAGAGACATGGAGCATGAGTGGAGAGAGAGACAGACATGAGGGAATGGGGAGAGAGAGACAGACATGAGGGTACGGGGAGAGACAGACAGACATGAGGGTACGGGGAGAGACAGACAGACATGAGGGTACGGGGAGAGAGAGAGACACGTGAGTGACTGACTTGGTGGAATATTATTTATCACTCCTTGTGTACTTCTTTTGCAATGATGCTCAGCCAGACTAATGAGAGACTTTGGCTAGTTGGGAATCATGGGAACGGTAGTTAAAACTCATTCTGCTAGTCAGCAAAAAGTCTCCCATGTTGCTGGCTGAGCATCATAGAAATAAATAAAACCACTACACAGTATTATTGCAAAATATATATCTTTATTTAAAATAAACGTTGGTCCTTTACATTAAAATAAAGTTTTTCTCCCTCCCTCTCTCCCCAATATTGAAATGGGCATGTCTGGAACAGAAATGTCTAAAGGGGAGGAGTTCATAATATAGCCACGCCCACCCTTGGGCGCCAAAGGAAAACCTGCACCCAGGCGCCCGTGACCCTAGGATCGGCCCTGGGCTGGGTCACATGCTGCACTGGCCAATCACAGCCATGCCATTAGTAGGCATGGCTGTAATGGCTTCTAAGGGCAAACGAGTCAAACGCTTGTTGATTGGCTGCCCTGCAGCCTTTCAACATGCGCCATTAAATCCTCGAACTCCAACACAGACATACAGTGAAATGTCCGGTAGTGCGGTTCGGGTTCGCTCAACACCTCTTCCTACCTGTTACAGAGGCTCAGCTATGGTCTCTGAGTATCTTCCCCTGTTTCCTCCATGATGTTGCACTGCAGGCTCTCTTCTGTCAGTCATGCTGCCACATGGAGGGCTGAGGGGCGGGGCTATAACTACATTTCCCCAGGCACCCCTGTCATTGGCTCTCCATGCAGCATGACTGACAGCTGCAGAGACTTGCACCAATGTGGATGGGATACCAGTATTACAGCAAGCAGAGTTGCAGAGAGCAACAGCTTTTGGTGCCACCTCCTACCCCAGCAACTGGTGTGCAGTCCCCTAGGGACAACTAGGGGCTACACACTGAGTAAAAATATTATTTTTTTTTCAAAAGGGGAATAGCAAAAATCCGCCCCCCCCCCGCAGACGCCCATGAAGCCAAGTGCTGTGGGTACTGTATCGTGCTGTGTTAAGACCTTTAGGTGCAATGTGGGTGCAGGGAAACATAATAAAAATAAGAAATTAACAATATTTCAATAACATTTTCATTACATATGAAAATAGTTGAATATAATATTAAAAAGTTCATAGAAGTATACATGCAGCTAGTTATATACATATATTTGGGGTCCACCTCAAGCTTTTGATAAGGCTGGAAATATTTTAATGTTTTTTTTTTTTGTGTCCAGAAAAGTAGAGGTTAATATATGAATGAGTTTAAGCATGCATGGGATAAGCATAAGGCTATCCTTGATATAAGAGAAGGCCAGGGACTAATGAAAATATTACTTTACTGAGAGGGTAGTGGATGCATGGTATAGCCTTTCAGCAGAAATGGCAGAGGTTAAAACAGTGAAAAAGTGTAAGCATAAGGCTATTCTAGATATAAGATGAGGCCAGGGATTAATGGAAGTATTACTTTCTGAGAGGGTAGTGGATGCATGGAATAGTCTTCCAGCAGAAATGGTAGAGGTTAAAACAGTGGAGGTCAGAAACTTTGTATTATTTTACTGAGAGGGTAGTGGATACATGGAATAGTTTGCCAGCAGAAGTGGTAGAGGTTAATACAGTGAAGGAGTTTAAGCATGCATGGGATAGGTATACAGGGCCGGTGCAAGGATTTTTGCCGCCCTAGGCAAAATAAAATTTGCCGCCCCCCCCCCCATTATCATATTATTTTCCCATATCATGACATCACATGTTCCACCCCTTTCTCAGCATTTAAATTAAAAGAGAGTTAACAGAGTTACATGTTGCAATAAAGCCCCCTATTAAGAATGGTGGAGAATAAGTACCATAATTTAAGCCTCAATATGCCAGGATTATTCACCTCAATACCCCAGGATTATGCCCCGCAATATGCCAGGATTTAGTCACCCAATATCCCAGGATAATGCCCCACAATATCCCAGGATTATGCACTGCAATATCCCAGGATTATGCCCCTCAATATGCCAGGATTATTCCCCTCAATGTCCCAGGATTATGCCCCTCAATATGCCAGGATTATGCCCCTCAATATCCCAGGATTATGCCCCTCATTATCCCAGGACTTTGCCCCCACCATATGCCAGGACTTTGCCCCCACGATATGCCAGGACTTTGCACCCACGATATGCCTGGACTTTCCCCCTTCCTTCCCTTACTTACCTCGTCGCTGCTGCTGCTCTGTCTCCGGTGCTTGGCCGCCTGTGGCTGAGAGGGAAGCGTTGTGCGCTGCCCTCCAGCCAATGCGCTTTCAATAAAGTTTGTTTAAAAAAAAAAAAAACTTTACTGAAAGCGCATTGGCTGGAGGGGAGCGCACAACGCTTCCCTCTCAGCCACAGGCGGCCCAGCACCGGAGACGCAGCGACGCCGACGAGGTAAGTAAGGAGGAGGATTTTTTTTTTTTTTGACACAGGGTTCCGGCGCCCCCAGCCAAAATGCGCCCTAGGCAGCTGCCTAGGTCGCCTTACTGGTGGCGCCGGCCCTGTAGGTATAAGGCTATCCTAGATATAAGACAAGGCCAGGCACAAAGCGGAAAAGTTGGGAGGCATGTAAGTGGCATTTTTGGGGTGGAGTTGCATGGTTGGGTCGGGGGGCCCCGAGGCAATTTTTGCACCGGGGCCTGGTGGTTTCTAGTTACACCTCTGGTCCTGATAGGATTTATTTTTGTCATCAGGGTTTACATTTATGACTATATTATAACCGGATTACTGTCCTTGCACACCATACCACGCTTTAGATAAATATCTACAGTATAGCAATTTACACCTTATTATCTATGGGCGTGCAAGACTTATTTTAATCACAACTTCACTTACCTCACGTTTTTTTTCAACCTTGTTCATCTTGTTTGTTATATATGTGTAACTTTATCTATTACCAATACAAGTTACGTCTTAATCTATCAAGACTTCATACACATTCATATAATCTTAAGGCATGTATTAACCCTTAAAGAACCATGATTTTCCAGGGCTAATGACAGACGATTTTTCCATTTTGATTTAACGCACCCATACAAGTTATATGTTAGAATTTTCTTTGGTTTGATACTTTTGATTGGATAACTATTTTCCCAATAATATTGTACACAACTAGTACAACACTAAAACTGGCCCTCTAAGCCCAATTAAATAGCTAATAAAAATTAAAATATAGGTTCCCAGACCCCAAAAAAAGTACAGAAAAAAAACTTTGACCAGTATACTGAACTGGTCAGAGAAATCAGAATCACAGCACAGGCCTGCAGGGGTTAACTGTAATTAAATTAATATATGAAAACAATATAAATAATATAGTAAAATTGCAAACAAACAAAACAAAATTATTAAAAACAAAACGAGGGCCATAAACGTGGAAGGAAACTGATCACAGTAAAAAAAAACTGTGATCAGCAAGGGAAGGGTTAACTTTTTCTTAAAAAGAAAATTCTTTTTTTTCCCTTTAACTGTCATTTTGCTCTCATTCTCTCTCTGTACTACACAATCAGTATGCAAAGTACAGGGAGTGAGTTGGAGACAAAGTCAGTGTATATAAGCATTTAGCATATAACATAGATTGTATTACTAAGTATTTTGCTAATTATGAATATGAAATGTAAACTTTTTTTAAAAATATATTACACGTTAAAAAAGTTTATAACTTTCACATCCATAATTATCAAAATGCTTAGTATACATTATACAAAATTGACAACTACAGACAGACAGACAGTTTATAGATATATTTTTTTTCAAACTGAAAGCAATTCCCCAACCCTATACTAGTAGTTTGTCTGAGTTGTGGAATTCGTCTATTCATTCAATTCGGCATTTAGGCTGTTGTATGTAATGCTAATAGCATTACAATACAACAACTAAAGTCGAAATTGAGTAGAATTTGAGTGAAATGTTGTAGAAATGGAGTTTATTGGGTCTATTGACTAAAGTACGAATTTGGAGGTCTGCCACTAAATTTGAATTTTAGTGAAGTAAACTCACTTTATTTGAAATTAAGCTGAATTGCTGAATGGACAAATTCCACAGAACAAATCAGAGTCATTATTTCTTTAGGATCAGTTTTCTTCTACATAGCATAATGTTTTGCAGAATAAAAACTAATCCAATATGAATACTGAATGTCTGATTGCTTTGTTCTGTGTTATTCGACAGTTAGCTCAATTTGCGTGAATTTCAACTCTATTTCACCTCTATTTCGGTTTATGTAATGCTATTAGCATTACATACAATAACTTAAGCCGAAATTGAGACAAAATTCAAATTTGACATATCAGAGTGGCTGTCAGCATCCGAATGAACGAATGGACGAATGAATTTCGTTCATATAGCATTCGTTCATTCGGATTTCGTTAGTTTTTCATTTTCGTTATTTCGCTTTTTTCGTCCGAAAACGAATGAACGCCTAAAAATAATATTGGCATATTAATGGCAAAATAAAACACGTAGGAGACCACCAGGTGAGTACTGGGGAAGGGGGAGGAGGGTGGTGGTGTATTAATGGACAAATTGGCTGTGGCATATTAATGGGCAAATTGGCTGTGGCATATTAATGGGCAGGTTAATAGTTGCATATTAATGGGAAATTGGCTGTGGCATATTAATGGGAAAAATTGTCTGTGGCATATTAATGGGAAAATTGGCTGTGGAATATTGGCAGTCTGGCTGTGGCATATTATTGGGCAGTCTGATAGTATATGAAAATAATTGAATATAATATTTAAAAGTTCATATAAGTATATATGCAACTAGTTATATACATACATTTTGGGTCCACCTCTTTTGAAAAGGCTGAAAATATTTTAAAAAATTTTGCGGTCATTAAAGTAATATTACTTTGCTGAGAGGGTTGTGGGTGCATGGAAGTCTTCCAGCATAAGTGGCAGAGGTTAATACAGTAAAGCAGTTTAAACATTAATCTTAGATATAAGATAAGGCCAGGCACTAATCAAAGTATTACTTTACTGATAGGGTTGTGGACAGGCCCGCCATCAGGAGGCGGGCCCGGGTCACGCCATGTAAAAAAAAAAAAACTCAGTTAAAAGCAGGTTGGCGGCTGTGAGGGAAGCGTTGTGCATTCCCCTCCAGCCGCACGGCTTCAATAAAGTTTGTAAAAAAAAAAAAAAACATGCCTTTTACCTCTGGTCGCATTTTTTTTTAACAAACTTTATTGAATCCGCGCGGCTGGAGGGGAGCACACAACGCTTCCCTTACAGCCACGGACATGCACCGGGAGACAGCAGCAAGGAGGTAAGTACTGGCTGGGGAAGGGGGGAGGAGGGTGGCATAATGAGCATACTGAGGGGCAAATTCCTGGCATATTAATTGGCAAATTCCTGGCATACTGAGTGACAAAATCCTGGCATATTAATTGGCATAATCCTGACATATTAATTGGCATAACCCTGGCATATTAATTGGCAAAATCCTGGCATTTTAATTGGCATAACCCTGGCATATTAATTGGCATAATCCTGGCATATTAATTGGTAAACTCCTGGCATAATAATTGGTAAAATCCTGGCATATTAATTGGCATAATCCTGGCATATTAATTGGCCAAATCCTGGCATATTGAGGGGCAAAATCCTGGCATATTGAGGGGCAAAACCTGGCATATTAATTGGCAAATTCCTGGCATATTGAGGGGCAAAATACTGGCATATTAAATGGCACATTGAGGGGCAAAATACTGGCATATTAAATAGCATATTAAGGGGCAAATTACTGGCATATTAAATGGCATATTGAGTGGAAAAATACTGGCATATTAAATGGCATATTGAGGAGAAAAATACTGGCATATTAAATGGGAAAATAATGGCACATTGAGGGGCAAAATCCTGGCATATTAAATGGCAAAAGAATGGCATAGTAAATGGCAAAAGAATGGCATTTTGAGGGCAAAATACTGACTTATTGAGTGGCAAAATATTACTGACATATTGACCAACTGCTCCCAACCACCCTCCATATTACAGTAGACCGGTATAACATGCTTGTAAGGGTAGGTGGGGCGAGTGTGAGATATTGTTGGGGGGGAGGGGGGGGTTAGGGGGCCAAGAAAATTTGTTCAGTAAGGAGCCCTGAAATTCCTGGTGGCGGCCCTGGTTGTGGATACATGGAATGGCCTTCCAGCAGAAGTGGTAGGTTCATACTAATGTATGTTTTATGGTGTAGATACAGCTCTCTGACTGAAGCACATCTACACAAGGTCTTACTATATTTCATGCAAAAGTGATAAAATGCACCTGCCTAAAGTAGATGTTGTGCTGCGAATGTATCTGTTGTATATCAAGGATGCATGGTAATGTTGGTGGGAACTTGGTGATATAATCTATACTGTGACAAGAAGGAGGAGTTACATTATGGTAATTATGTGGATTGGGCAGAGCTTTTGACAGTAGATGCGGTCAATTTTAAAGTAAGTAATTGGAAGCTGAGCTGCAAAGAGTCCCTGGATTTTTTTTTTTTATATGTTGGAAACTATGAGTCTTGGTTATAATGATCCCCAGACTAATTAATCCCTTCTTGTATTATATTAATATCACCTATATCGGGTGTGTGTAAACCAGCATATAACTATTTTGCCTGTTTAGCACCAGGTTGAGCTAGGCTGACCTAACATTGATTTTTATTTGTCACCTCATGATTTTTTTTTACGTGTGTATTATACACTATATCTTGTCTTTCACTAGCTTTTTTAATATAAAAGAGACTAATAAAAGAAAATTTGTTTTAAAATCAATTATGCATAATACTGATGTTGATTTCTAACCACAAATAATACAGGTTGGCAGGACAGCGGGCTAAGCTACCAAAATCAGTACTGTCCCACTCAAAGTGGAACAGATGGGAGGCATGTAAGTGGCATTTCTGGGGTGGAGTTGCATGGTGGGGTCATGGGGCCCCAGGGCAATTTTTGCACCGGGCCCAGTGGTTTCTAATTAGGCCTCTGCACACAGCTCCACACACATGCAGTTATACAGCTCCACACACATGCAGTCATACAGCTCCATACACATGCAGTCTCATAGCTCCACACACATGTAGTCCAATAGCTACACACACATGCAGTCACACAGCTACGCACACATGCAGCATGCACATTAAGTCTCATAGCTCCACACATGCAGTCACACACATGCAGTCTCATAGTTCCACACACATGCAGTCACACAGCTCCACGCACAAACAGCAGATGTTTTGTTTTTTGGGGGGAAGAAAACCCGCAAAAACCTAACATTTTAATATTTGTAACCCTCCCTGCTGCTTTACCTTAATTCACAGGGAGGGGATCACTACTAATCCAGAGGCTGCTGCTGCACTGAGCGCTGGGATGTCATGTTACACTGAGTGTAACTAAATTTTGGATTTCTAGTTTCTTGCCACCTAGGGGCAGTGCACCTTGTGCACCCGCCTCAGCGTGACATTGGCTCTGGCACCCCTTGGGTGTTGCGCCCTGTGTGGTCGCACACCCCTAAGTCCAGACGTGGTTGTATGACATCTATGTACCTTCATGCTTCAGCGATAGGAATGTGTGGGTTACACATTCCTATCGCTGAAGCATAGGTTTAATCAGAGGATTAGTGTGCAATGAGTTCAACATGGCTTGTGTTATGTCTCTGTTAAATAATTTTTTAAATAGCTATGATAACTACATTAGTATCAGGAATGTCAATGTACCATAGTTCATGATTCATCTCACCATGCATGTGAACTGTAAGAATATGTGCTGCTTACATTCCATCCTAAACATCTTCCTCTTAGATCATGATCAACCAAGCACATCTGGAGCGCCTTCACAATCTCCTGATGATCCTCTGATGACAGTATTCAATGCTGCTGTCTATAGTCTGATTGCTGGTACCCAGCATGATATGGCACAAACGGACCAGCCACTGACCATGATGGTGGACATCCAAGCATGGTTCTATGCCCATTCAATGGAGAGGCTTGATCTGATTGCTAGTCACTTAGCTGCATATTATGTACACCCTGTATATTTTCTCTGAAAGGGCTATAGTTTCATACCTGTACCTCAGTCTGCTTGCCAGAGACCAAGTTCCATAATAAAGGTAAAGCTTCTGGTAGCGTTTGGGGAATTTAAACTGCCGGTACGATTCTGATTGGTCGGCTGTTTAAAGCTCCCAGACGAAATGAGCGGCAAAAAGCATCGCTCGCATGCTCAGTGGATGGATGTTAAAGGGCCGTTCACCCTCAATACTATACGGGGGAAGTCGATGCTGCTCCGATTTGCTGACGGGTTAAAGGTCCAGCACAGCACTGATTTGTCACTCGTTAAAGAGCCGAATTAAAAGCCCAGCATCTCAAAGTCTTACTGATGGCCACACCTCTGACCTCGTCGATTGCTCCCACTTTGTCGCCAACTAGTTTGGCAACAAATGTAATTATCGATTCCCGTTCTGTGTTAAACTAATCCCTTTAACCCCTTGCCAACATTGGACGGACCTAGTCGGTCCTGTGGTTAAACGAGCGGTGTTTGCAATCTAAGATCACAAACTCCACTCATACAAGAATGCTTTAAGACATTAAACAATGCCGAAATCTAGTGCTCAGGGCTCCTCCAATATGGCTCCTGCCCTCTTGTGGGTAGAGCATTGGAAGTGAAAACAATTGCTCTGATGCTGTTGCTAGACTGAGGCCCCCCAACTCCACCATGCAACTCCACCCCAGAAATGCCACTTACATGCCTCCCAACTGTTTGTCTTTGTGCCTGGATTGTCTTATATCTAGGGTAGCTTTATGCCTATCCCATTCATGCTTAAACTCATTTACTCTATTAACCTCTACCACTTCTGCTGGAAAACTATTCCATGCATCCACTACCCTCTCAGTAAAGTAATACTTTCCTTAGTCCCTGACCTTACCTTATCTAGGATAGCTTCATGGCTATCCCATGCATGCTTAAACTCTTCACTGTTTTTACCACTACCACTTCTGCTGGAAGGCTATTCCATGTATCCACTCTCAGAAAGTAATACTTCCATCAATCCCTGGCCTCATCTTATATCTCGAATAGCCTTATGCTTATACTCCTTCACTGTATTAACCTCTACCACTTCTACTGAACCACAAAAAAACATTAAAATGTTTCCAGCCTTTTCAAAAGCTTGAGGTGGACCCCAAATATATGATTATAACTAGCTGCATGTATACTTATATGAACTTGAAATAGTATATTCATCTATTTTCATATTTAATAAAAATGTTTTTGAAAATGTTGTAATTTTTTATTACGTTCCTCTGCACCCACATTGCACCTAAAGGTCTTAACACAGCACTATTGAGTACCCACAGCACTTGGCTTGTATTCATATTGCACCCACACAACTTGGCATGCCACAATGTAAATTTGCCCGCCAGAACATGCCATGGTGTTCCTTTCCACCATAGTACATGGTATTTTGCCCCACAGAACATGCGACGGTATCACTTTGGCCACAGCCAATTTGCCCATTAATATGCCACAGCAAATGTTCCCAATATGCAACGAGTAGCCTGCCCATTAATATGCCACAGCCAGTCATTTGCCAGTATTATTTTTTTCTCTTTTTATTTTTTTTCTCGACACTCAGACTTAATACCTCAAAAGTACACCTTGTTTAATTTACAATGGTGTTTCTTTCCCTTTTTGTGGATTCTTTCTTTTCAATGTGCTCAGGTCCTCTATGTGAGTCATCCTTGTTTCGTTTTGCCAAGTGTTATTTCTTTAACCTAATTACAAAGTGTCACAAATCTTCCCCCTTTGGGCCTAGTTATAAATATACCCACTTATTTACAAAAACTTCTTTTTTTTTTTTTTTTTTAAAGTTTTTTAACATACAAAAAGTACAAAAAAACAAAAAATATTTATAACACATCCATATCCATACAAAATCGAAAACAGGCTGTGGTGATTTACATGGTGGTATACTTGGTTGCAAGCTATAAGGTGCTATGTTTTATGTTTCTCCATAGTACCACATTATAAAGTATTTGCCTTAATTACATAAAGGACGCTCCTAGTGCATGAGAGACTAGTATTAACAAATCCCTTGTTTCACTAGCGCTGTTGTGTCTTTTACAGCCTTGACTATTTGATCTACCCTCTACCAGAACATTCATTCAAAACAACTCAATCGTTCAGACTCACCACCTGCAACACCAGCTTCCATTCCATTCATTGCAGAGATGAAGGAGGTCGGGGCTATGCGGGGGGGGGGTTTCAGGCCTGCTATTATTCTATTCATCTTTCTATTTCTAGATCAACGCCTTACCATGTTTGCCTGGGACGATATTTTCCATGCTCTTAAGCCTGTCTCTCTTAGATCTCTTGATTTTGTATACGAGACCATCCTTTCCAGATCTTCTCGTATGTTATGATTTTTTTTGAGATACTTTTATAGAAATACTTTTCTGAAGACGCCTGATACTCGATTTGGGATTTGATTTCAAGCCAAGATGAAATCTCTGACCTCTTCCAATATCTCGAGAGGCAGATCTTAAATGCCAAAAGGATATTTACGCACAGCATCCTTTCATATCGATCTCTATACGGGAGATCAACATGAAAAAGGACCATCTGTGGAGTCAGCTCCATCCTTTGGGGGAGCACCCTAACCAACACCCACCCAAGTTTTTCTTTGAATTTGTCTAGGGACCTGCACTCCCACCAGATATGAAGCTTTACAAAAACTTCTATTGCACTTCAATCTATATATCCACCGGAGTACTCCACCATACAAGACAAAACCCACAACACTAACTTACAAACATTGATACTCTGCAAAACCTGGCCGATCCCTATATCTGCTTTAAGGAGGATAGTATGATGTTATTGCGTCTGCATACCAAGTCCCATTTACATAATTTCTTTCTTTCTTCCCGGTCCTTAAGATCAGCCCTTTTATATGAAAGGTTCATATGAGTTTAGAGGGAATCGGTCCAGCCATTGATGCCACAAATAATTAAACTTCCCTGCTTTATAGTGCGCGTGGTAATAACCTCTTTCCATTAAACAAAAATGGTTGGTTAGATTTAGAACCTGTGACCAAGTTAGTTCTTCTGTACTTCTCCAATTCTTGGCTATCAACAATTTAGCTGCCATAAATAAATGTAAAGCAAAGTTTTTACTTTTAACTGGTACCCCCTCCAAGTTATAATGCAACAAAGCCTGTTCTGGCATGGGAGATACAGACCAGCCAGATAAATCTGCAATCACTTCAAATATTTTGTCCCATGCCCCCGCTTCCTTATCACAAGCCCACCATATATGCAGGAAGGATCCGGGCAGCTTGCCACACCGCCAACATATATCTGAGTTAAAATTATTTATTTTATGCATTATTTGCGGCACCAAGTACCAGCGATGTGCAAGCTTATAAAACTGCTCCTGTAAATTCAGGCAGAGGGTACTTTTAGCCAGCTATGAGCAGTGGCAACTGACATTTAATGTGGACAAGTGCAAGATTATGCACCTTGGGCGTAAAAACCCAAAAGCAGAATATAGACTATTTGGTACAGTCCTAACCTCAACATCTGAGGAAAGGGATTTAGGAGTAATAATTTCAGAGGACTTGAAGGTAGGTAGGCAATGCAATAGAGCAGCAGGAAATGCTGGCAGAATGCTTGGTTGCATAGGGAGAGGTATTAGCAGTAGGAAGAGGGAAATGTTCATGCCATTGTACAGAGCACTGGTGAGACCTCACTTGGAGTATTGTACGCAGTACTGGAGACCGTATCTCCAGAAGGATATTGATACTTTGGAGAAAGTTCAGAGAAGGGCTACTAAACTGGTTCATGGGTTGAAGGATAAAACTTACCAGGAAAGGTTAAAGCATCTTAACATGTATAGCTTGGAGGAAAGACGTAACAGGGGGGATATGATAGAAACATTTAAATACATAAAGGGAATCAACACAGTAAAGGAAGAGAGTATATTTAAAAGAAGAAAAACTACCACAACTAGAGGACATAGTCTTAAATTAGAGGGGCAACGATTTAAAAGTAATATCAGGAAGTAAAGAAAAAATATCAAGGATTTTAAGTATGCGTGGGATAGACACAAGGCTATCCTAGCTATAAGACCGGGAACGGGGGACTAATAAAAGTACTCAAAAAAAAATGGGCAGACTAGATGGACCGAATGGTTCTTATCTGCCGACACATTCTATGTTTCTATGTTTCTATGACCATGTTTTACACCATTTATCGGGTTGAATAGGAAGGCCCAGTTCTTTCTTCCAACTTATCAAAGCAGGGGACAGAGTCGGCGGGATCAAAAGGTCCAGCCCATTACGGATTTTCACCATTATACCCGATTGTTTGTTAGCATCAAATATTAGGTAAATCAGCCCAGCGCCCTTAGACTCTGACCCTGTAGACAAAGATGCCTTCAGATAATGATTAATTCTATAATAGGAGAACCTCTCTGATTCTGTTATACCGAACTCCCTTATCAACGATTTTAAAGGTTTTATGTCACTGTTAGAAAGAATGTCACCAATTCTGTTATTCGATAGATCCCCCCAGTTCCTTAGATTTAGGTCCGTTATATTCTGCAATAGAACTTCCAAGGGAGAGGAGGGGACTACCTTATCTTTCATTAAAGAGTTACTTTTACATTTTAGCCAGACTGGAATGATATTCTGCAATGAGGTTAGGCCAGATCTTTCAGTCAGCTCCTTGACCTTCTTTTGAGGCAACCATAATAAGTATTCCAAACTATCTAGTGATACAATATGCTGCTCCATTTTATACCAGTCTTCCTCACTATTCCCCCTACTTTTAATATCGTGTACATGGGCTAGCATGTTAGCCTGTACATAATTTGTGACGTTGGGCAGACCGACCCCCCTAGTAGATCTATTCCCAGATAGCACCTTCCTAGAGATCCTAGGGCTTTTATCAGCCCATACGAATTTGTTGAAAATTCCCTGAAATTTGTCGACCAAGGGGGGGAGGCTAACCGGCATCAGTCTCAGCCGATATAGCAGTTTTGGTAAAATGTATGCCTTTATAATATTGATTCTATCTAACGAGGAGGTGTTTAGGCCTCTCCATTGAGCCAGTATTCGGGTCATGTCTCCCAACAGAGGGACAAAATTTTGATCCACTATCTTTTCAGAAGAGGGTGGGATTTTTAACCACAAATATTCGATGTTATCGTCTCGCCATTGAAAGGGAAACTTGGCTTTTAACGCCAACATATGCTCCTTGCTTACTCCCACCCCCATAGCCTGAGTTTGAGAAATTAGCATAAATATCTATTTCTTCCAACACCCCTCCCATGGAAACATCAGGTTCCAGGACCGAGAGAAGGATGTCATCTGTATATAGTCCAATCTTAAATTCGACCTCTCCGATCCCATCACCTTTGATTTCTGGCTGTTGTCTTATAATGTAATGTAATTTGGGCTGTTGGGGACGCGTATAAAGCCATGACAGAGTCGATCAGTTTTGTCCCCAGATTATACTCTCTAAGAGTCTCCTCTAGGAACCCCCAATCGACCCTGTCAACCGCCTTCTCCGCGTCCAATGATACCAATACCGCTGGCAAATTTTTACTAGACTAGTAGTCCAGTAAATCGATGATCTTCCTTACATTACTGGATGCTTGCCTTCCCCCCAACAAATCCAATTTGGTTTTTATGGATTATAGAAGTTATTATTGGTTTTAGCCTATCCGCGATTATGGAGGAATAGATTTTTGTGTCTGAGTTTATTAGCGATATGGGTCGATAGTTGGACACGTGAGTAGGGTCTTTCCCAGGCTTGGGGATGGGGGTAATCGAGGCCTGCAACATCTCGTCTGGGAAGGCTCTTGATGCTCTGATTGAATTAAACGTACTTACTAAATAGGGGGCTATAGTGTTCCCAAATCTCCTATAAAAGTAATTGGAGTAGCCATCGGGGCCTGGGGCTTTATTCGTTTTCAGTCTGTCTATTGCTCTTTTAACTTCGGCCACGGTTATATCCCCTTCCAATGACTCTTTCAAGTCCTGGGGGATCTTCGGCAGGCCTATACTTTTTAGGTACTCTATCATGCCATCCCTATTACTGCCAGAGGGGGGGGGGGAGATATTATAGAGAGATGAGTAATATTGTTTGAATGCATCGCCTATCTGTACTGGACTAATACATGTCTCTGCTTCCGTCACAATCTTCTGTATCCTGGCTCTTAAGTTATTTCGCTTGAGTTGGTCGGTCATTAATTTATTTATTCTGTTCCCCTGGTAATACCACTTTTGTTTTGTCCGTCCGATAATTTTATTGGCTCTCTCCAAGAGATGTTCTTGGATTCGTTTCTGCACCTTTTTGATCTTTTCTGTTGTGTCTGGGTGTATACCTTTCTTGCTCGCTTGTGATAAGTCGTTTACATTTTTTTGCTCTTTTATCAAGTTTAATTAAGTGACCACGCACTACACACTTGTAGGTGCACCAAATTGTTGAGATCTCCGTTTCCCCAGAGTAATTCTCCTCAAAAAATTGCTGTGACACTAATTGGATGTGCTCCAGGTTCTCTTTTTTAAATAGTAAGGAGTTTTTCAGTCTCCATGCTAGAGCGCATCCACGAGTGTCCTTTCTAAAATCAAGAAAAACCGGCTCATCATCTGACCATTCAACTGCCCCAATACTAATCTTTATGCAGTCCTTCACGTGAGATGCTCTCGTCAAGATCATATCCAATCGTGAGTAAGATCTGTGAGTTTTGGAGAAATAGGTAAACTCTATGTCTGTTGGCCTAATTGTATGCCAAATGTCGTAGAGCTTATATTTACAAAGAGTCTCCGTGAATGCTCTGGCAAGCCCTCTCACTAAAGGAATTATCAGGGCTTCCAGGGGCACCTTTTTGCCTAAGAGCGCGTCGGCTACACAGTTGAAGTCCCCAAAGCACAAAAAGGTGCCCTTAATGAGATCCCACACCTTGTCTAGTGTTCTATTCAAGAAATGTATCTGCCTCTTATTAGGAGCATATACATTTAGTAACGAGAAGATCTTATCGTTTAGCCTACATATCAAAAAGACATATCTACCATTATCATCAGTCTAGAAAAAGGAAAAGTGACACTAACCCAAACTCAGTGTGACACTGCAGCTCCCACTTAAGTGCTCCTCGGGCACTTGGTACAGTAGAAAGACAAACAAAATTGGGGCACATGTACCGGGGGGGAAAAAACGGTACATGGGCCCCAATTTTGTGTGTCTTTCTACATTATCATCAGTCAACATGTGGATTTGTTCAAACTTTAGTCTGCTCGAGATCACAATGGCCACCCCTCGTTTCTTTTGTGAAGGCAAGGAGGAGTGAAAAACTACCGGGAATCTCTTCCCTTTTGATCTCAATGCATCCTCCCCCCTGCCAATGAGTCTCTTACAGACATCCCACATCAACTTTATTCTTGCAGAGCATATTGACTAACATTATTCTTTTTTGTGGGGAATTCAGTCCCTGGGAGTTTATGGACGCAAATCTCACACTACCGATTTACTTTAAACTGAATCATTAGATTGAGGAGGCCAGGTATTGCAACACACACATCACTTACCAACAAAAAACACATATCCCGAAAACCGGATCTAAAAGAAACCCCCGTAACATATTGCCTATCCCTTACCCAATCGGGGGAGAAGATCTTCCCCATCACCATCGCGTCGTAAAAGTGAGAGGATAATCAGGAAGAAATACCCAGGGAGCCTCATTAAAGAGAACTCCACGAGGGGAGGTGCGTGGACAGAACTTCTCCATAGTTTATACGAAATTAATTGGGGAGGTCTTGCAGAGACCTGAGGGATGAGGGACACGGGGGGGAGTGGAAAGGGGGAAGGACTTTATCTGTCTTTGAATGATATATAACTATTCTTTAATAGAGAAGAAGAGGGAGGGGGAGGGGGCACAAAAACAAAAAAAAAGGTAACCCAGAACTTCGCTCTACTAACGTTATTGTTAAATACCAAGCTATGAGCGGAAAAACCCTTCCTATTTCTTAATCTATTATTCAATGGATTAGGCAAAAAGAGATACTACAGGGAGTGCAGAATTATTAGGCAAGTTGTATTTTTGAGGATTAATTTTATTATTGAACAACAACCATGTTCTCAATGAACCCAAAAAACTCATTAATATCAAAGCTGAATATTTTTGGAAGTCGTTTTTAGTTTGTTTTTAGTTTTAGCTATTTTAGGGGGATATCTGTGTGTGCAGGTGACTATTACTGTGCATAATTATTAGGCAACTTAACAAAAAACAAATATATACCCATTTCAATTATTTATTTTTACCAGTGAAACCAATATAACATCTCAACATTCACAAATATACATTTCTGACATTCAAAAACAAAACAAAAACAAATCAGTGACCAATATAGCCACCTTTCTTTGCAAGGGCACTCAAAAGCCTGCCATCCATGGATTCTGCCCGTGTTTTGATCTGTTCACCATCAACATTGCGTGCAGCAGCAACCACAGCCTCCCAGACACTGTTCAGAGAGGTGTACTGTTTTCCCTCCTTGTAAATCTCACATTTGATGATGGACCACAGGTTCTCAATGGGGTTCAGATCAGGTGAACAAGGAGGACATGTCATTAGATTTTCTTCTTTCATACCCTTTCTTGACAGCCACGCTGTGGAGTACTTGGACGCGTGTGATGGAGCATTGTCCTGCATGAAAATCATGTTTTTCTTGAAGGATGCAGACTTCTTCCTGTACCACTGCTTGAAGAAGGTGTCTTCCAGGAACTGGCAGTAGGACTGGGAGTTGAGCTTGACTCCATCCTCAACCCGAAAAGACCCCACAAGCTCATATTTGATGATACCAGCCCAAACCAGTACTCCACCTCCACCTTGCTGGCGTCTGAGTCGGACTGGAGCTCTCTGCCCTTTACCAATCCAGCCACGGGCCCATCCATCTGGCCCATCAAGACTCACTCTCATTTCATCAGTCCATAAAACCTTAGAAAAATCAGTCTTGAGATATTTCTTGGCCCAGTCTTGACGTTTCAGCTTGTGTGTCTTGTTCTGTGGTGGTCGTCTTTCAGCCTTTCTTACCTTGGCCATGTCTCTGAGTATTGCACACCTTGTGCTTTTGGGCACTCCAGTGATGTTGCAGCTCTGAAATATGGCCAAACTGGTGGCAAGTGGCATCGTGGCAGCTGCACGCTTGACTTTTCTCAGTTCATGGGCAGTTATTTTGCGCCTTGGTTTTTCCACACGCTTCTTGCGACCCTGTTGACTATTTTGAATGAAACGCTTGATTGTTCGATGATCACGCTTCAGAAGCTTTGCAATTTTAAGAGTGCTGCATCCCTCTGCAAGATATCTCACTATTTTTGACTTTTCTGAGCCTGTCAAGTCCTTCTTTTGACCCATTTTGCCAAAGGAAAGGAAGTTGCCTAATAATTATGCACACCTGATATAGGGTGTTGATGTCATTAGACCACACCCCTTCTCATTACAGAGATGCACATCACCTAATATACTTAATTGGTAGTAGGCTTTCGAGCCTATACAGCTTGGAGTAAGACAACATGCAAGAGGATGATGTGGTCAAAATACTCATTTGCCTAATAATTCTGCACTCCCTGTATGTTGTATACTCTGAGGGTCGTCGAAAATTCCATTTGATGTATATGAAGGCTAAATGGCTTGAAAACCTTTTGTCATCGCCCCAATCAGAAATCATAAAATGTTCTGTTGTAAATTCATCTTCTAAAGGAAAAAAAAAATACAATAATAATTATTTTTTAATATTAACATAGGATAAAAACTTCAAAACAACTAACATTATTTTAAGTGGCAGACAAGTTCCCGAAACCAGACTGTGTGCGGGAAGAGAAAAAAAAATATATATATATATTTCTTTAATATTAACATAGCATAAAAACTTCAAATAATCTAATATTAAGTGGCAATCAAATGCCCGAAACCAGACTATGTGCAGGAAAAACCCTTCCTATGTCTTGACCTAACGCTTGCATTTAACAGTGAGGAGATACAGTGCTATTAATACTCTACACGTCACTGATAGTTCCACTGAATTGCATAGTGGCCAATCTGTATGAGTCGCTGGATTACGGCTCCAGTTTCTTGTGTGGCGTGGGTTCAAATCCCACTGCTGCCAGCTTTTACTTTCTGACTTTCATTTCCATGTCTGTTTTAACATGTATAGCTTGGAGGAAACGGGGGGGATATGATAGAAACATTTACATACATAAAGGGAATCAACACAGTAAAGGAAGAGAGTATATTTAAAAGAAGAAAAACTACCACAACTAGAGGACATAGTCTTAAATTAGAGGGGCAACGATTTAAAAGTAATATCAGGAAGTATTACTTTACTGAGAGGGTAGTGGTATCCTTCCAGCAGAAGTGGTAGAGGTAAACACAGTCAAGGATTTTAAGCATTTGTGGGATAGACACAAGGCTATCCTAGCTATAAGACCGGGAACGGGGGACTAATAAAAATATTCAAAAAAAATTGGGCAGACTAGATAGACCGGATGGTTCTTATCTGCCGACACATTCTATGTTTCTATGTTCCGTTTAATGTGTGTAGAAGCTAAGTGGCTCAAATGTACTATTATCGTCATCCCATTCAAATATCCTTTAATGGTCTCTATGGGGTTCATCCGGAAAAAAAAAGAAAAGAAAAGGTTCATTAGTATTAATATAGCGTAAAAACTTCAAACTACTAGTATTATTTTTAAGTGCCAGTCGAATGCCCGTAACCAGGCTAAGTGCGGACAAACCCTTCCTATACCATAAGCCAATGTTCAAGTGCATTTAACAACGAGGGAATGATGTGCAATGATTACTCTACAAATCACCGGTAGCTCCACTTGATATGTATGAAAGCTAAATGACTTAGTATCCTTTATCAATCGCCCTATTCAAAAATCTTTAGTGATCTATTTAAGATTCCTCCAGAGAAAAACATCCGGAGAGAAAAAAAAAAAATATTTCCCCTTTTTATCCCTTCTTCTCCCTCCCTCCCTATACTCCATTCCCCTTTCTTCACAGTCATCTAGGGATATTTAACATCTTCCTCTCTCTTCTCTCCGTCCCTCCCCTATCCACCTTCACCCCATTTTTGAAGATTGTCTAACCCGGGTGCGAGTCCAGCCAGTCTTTGGCCTTAATGGCTGAGTCAATCACAAAAGAGGAGTCCTGATATTTCAAATGTAATTTAGTAGGAAAGCCCCACGTATAAGGAATCTTTCTTTCTCTCAAGGCTTCTGTAAAAAACCTCAATGCCCATCTTTTCTGGATGGTAAATCCAGACAGATCTTGAAATAATTTAAGACCATCATATGGTCTTTCAAGTGTTTGCGCATATCTAATAGTCATCATGAGCTTTTGACGAAAGTTAAATGTGACAAATCTCACAATAACATCCCTAGGTAGATCATCCTTTATATTTTTTGGCTTAAATGTTCTGTGCACTCTCTTTATTATTTCAGAGGGCTGGTCCACCATTAAGCCTAGGGAATGAAAAAGCTCTGTTAAATAATCCTTTAACTTTGAGTGTATCACTGACTCAGAGATTCCTAGAATAGGCAAGTTTTTCCTTCTTGCTCCATCTTCAGAGTCAGCTATTTTCGCCTCCAGAGCTTTTAATTTAACTTCAAGATATTGTATATTGGTTTTGGACTCAACTAGGTCAAATTCTAACACCTCCACTCTTTGTGTATTTTGAGTTATTTTCTCTTTTAAGCCCTTTAACTTGGCTCCAAATTCCTGGAATTGTAACTTTAGTTCCTCTTTAAATTGTTTCAGTTGGTTGTTTAAACACAATTGTAAGTGAGAATTAGTAACGAACTGATCTGCACCAGGTGACAGACTTTCCCTTAGGCCGGTGGTCTGATCTAGATCCGTATCATTCAGGGCTGACATATCATTATTGATGGGGGGGGGGGGGGGGTCAGATTTCTTTAGGGATTGTGGGGAGAAAAAAGGAGGCAATTTCTTTTCTTTCTTATCCTCAATAGTTTTTTTCTTATCCCGTTTCTCCTTATCCCTTTGATCTGTGCTTTTTTTACTAGCCATTTTAGTACTTCACCATATGAGTGTATGATTGGGTGGTAAATATATATTAAGGCTTAGTAGGCTTAATAATAGATCTTGGAAGCACTAAATGGTTGCCCTCCCTTTGTTCAGGGTGATGTAACATAGTAACATAGTCATTTAGGTTGAAAAAAGACACAAGTCCATCAATTTCAACCCTTCTACCTATCATTACAGCTTTTGATCCAAAAGAAGGCAAAAACCCCTAAGGAAGCTATTTCGAATTTTGCCTCCTGGGGGAAAAATTCCTTCTTGACTCCAAGAGGCAATCAGATTTCTCCTTGGATCAATAAGCTCTTTTATTAATGCATATTCTATTATTAATAGCCCTGTATGTTCTGCTTTCCTAAAAAAACATCCAAACCATTTTTAAATGGTTGATATCACTACCTCTCTTGGCAGGGAGTTCCATAACTTTATTGTCCTAACCGTAAAGAATCCCTTCCTTTGCTGTCTATGAAATCTTTGCTCTTCCAGTCTGAGGGGGTGACCTCTTGTTCTTTGTACCTTTCTGTTAATGAACAGGTCACTGGAGAGATATTGGCCCTGCACAAATTTATATAATGTTATAATATCCCCTCTGAGACGCCTTTTTTCTAACGTATATAAATGCAATTTTTTAAGTCTCTCTTCATAACTAAGATCCTCCAATCCCCTTATTAATTTTGTAGCTCTCCTTTGCACTTTTTCTAGTTCCTTAATATCCTTTTTAAGGACTGGTGCCCAGAACTGTACTGCATATTCAAGGTGAGGTCTTACCATTGTTTTGTATAGAGGCAAGATGATATCCTCCTCCCGTGAATCTATACCTCGTTTTATACATGCCAATATCTTATTGGCCCTTGCAGCTGCTGACTGGCATTGGGCACTGTTGCCAAGTTTGTTGTCTATAATTATTCCTAAATCCTTTTCATTAGTAGTTTTTCCCAGGGAAAAACCATTTAACGTATATGTTGCTTTGTTATTATTTTTCCCATAATGCATAACTTTACATTTGTCTATATTGAACCTCATTTGCCACTTTACTGCCCAGTCCCCCACTCTGTCCAAATCTTCCTGTAAAGAAAAAACATCAAGATTAGTCTTTATTGCCTTACCTAATTTAGTGTCGTCCGCAAACACGGAGACATGGCTCTCAGCACAATGTGGCAGATCATTAATAAACAAATTAAAAAGAAGAGGCCCAAAACAGACCCCTGAGGTACTCCGCTCAATACCCTTGTCCAATTTGAGGATTTTCCATTTACAACAACCCTTTGTGTTCTATCTTTTAGCCAATTTTCAATCCAAATACATACATTTGCCCCCAAACCTATTTCTCTCAATTTGTAGAGTAACCTTTTGTGTGGAACTGTATCAAATGCTTTCGCAAAATCCAAATAGATCACATCAACTGCCACACCTAGATCTATATTTTTACTGACTTCTTCATAGAATGTTATTAAGTTTGTTTGACAAGACCTGTCTTTCACAAAACCATGTTGACTTTTACTAATTATATTCTGGTTCAAGATGTATTCTTGAGTGTATACCTTTAGCAATCCTTCAAATAGTTTCCCCACTACAGATGTCAAACTCACTGGCCTATAATTACCTGGCAGAGATTTCGATCCCTTTTTAAATATTGGAATGACAATCGCCTTTCGCCAGTCTGTTGGCACTGTACGTGAACTGAAAGAATCCCTAAAGATCATAAGTAGTGGTCTGGCTAGAATTATGCTTAACTCTCTAAGTACCGTTGGGTGTATACCATCTGGCCCCGGGGGCCGTGTCTATCTTAACATAGTGCCCCAGTTTAATTGCTTAAGCACTTTTTCCTGTGTCAGCCAATCCCATGTTTACGGCGAATGTCCCAAAACTTCCTACAGCAGGGGCTCTTCCATCTGCTCTTCCTTGGTATAAACAAGGAAACTGTCCTCACTTACCAAATTTCCCATTTGGGATAACAAGGGCCCAACATTTTCCATCTTTAGCTTTTTTCCATTTATATATTTATAGAACATTTTGGGGTTAGTTTTACTCTCCTTGGCAACCCTTTTCTTATTTTCCAATTTAGCCATTTTAATTGCCTTTTTGCAGGCTTTGTTGGCCTCTTTGTACTCTATAAATGATAATGCTGATCCCATGTTTTTATAATGTTTGAATGCCATTTTCTTGTTTTGTATCTCCTGTTTCACGTTACCGGTAAGCCACATTGGTTTTGATTTGTGTCTTTGGCATTTGTTTCCCAAAGGTATATATTGTGATGTGTACTTTTGTAATGTGTGTTTAAATGAATTCCACTTGTCTTCTGTGTTTAGTCCAGAAAACAATCTTTCCCAGTCTAAATGTTCAATCGATGTCCTTGGTCCATCAAAAATTAAGTGTTTTGATGTGATTTAATTTAAATACTGTGGACTGAGGAGTAAATATAGCAGACTGGGGAAATAAGTGAATGCTTACCAATCTTTGTAGATCCCTCCATATATATGTAGAGCCTGCTTACTCACCACCCTTTTGGACCCTCGGCAATTTCAGAACCATGCGTCTATCCTCACTGCTGGTACCTGGTGGGGGTCTTCGCTCCCGTTATCTTTTCCTAGCCCCGTCCGGGGCTAAGCGCTTTTACCGCCTCCCTCCTGGCCGACTTCGTGGCAGCTTTGTCTATTCCCTCTTGTGACAATCAGAAATGTTGTCTCCATCTCTGCCGATCTCCTCCTTGCTGCTTGTAGCCTGCCCACGCACCTCCCGGACGTTCTACGTCATCGATGACGGCCCTCCATCTTCACATATGTTTGCCAGTATTATTTTGACATTGATTTGCCAGTATTATTTTTCCCATGATTTGTCAGTGTTATATTGCCATTCCTTTCCCAGTATTATTTTACCCTTCATTTGCCACTGTTATTTTGCCCATCATTTGCCAGTATATTTTGCAATTAATTTGCCAGTGTTATTTTACCATTTATTTGCCAGTCTTATATTGCCTTTCATTTGCCAGTGTTATTTTGCCCATCCTTTGCCAGTATTATTTTGCCAGTGTTATTTTACCCTTCATTTGCCAGTGTTATTGTGACATTCATTTGCCAGTGTTTTTTTACCCTTCATTTGCCAGTGTTATTTTGCCATTCATTTGCCAGTCTTATTTTACACTTAATTTGCCAGTGTTATTTTGTCCATCATTTGCCAGTATTATTTTGCCATTCATTTGCCATTCAGTGGATGCAGACTAATAGCTGCTGCCCGATCGTAGCTGTCTCCGTGTGAGACAGTCACGCTGCTTTGAGCCCCAAGAATGAATGGGCCATATACATTTGTTTTTTTTGCAGGGGTCGCAGCCGGGCCCCCTGGAGTGACAGGCCCGGTCGCAGCTGCGACCCCTGCAGTGGCGTCCGAGGGATGTGGGGGGTGCGGACCACACCAGGTGATACCTCCAGCGGTGGTGACACTCGTGCTGATTTAACTTTTTTTTTTTTTTAAATCACCTTGACCGGATGTGACGGAACACTGCACGGAGACGTCCGGGACTGCATGGGACATGGAGCAGCAGCCAGGCGGTAAGTGATGGGGAAGGGGGGAGGAGAGAGGAATACTGAGCACTGTAATGGCACAATATTACTAGTATCTGACTGGCACAATATTCCTGGTATCTGAATGGCAGAATATTACTGGGCTCTGATGGCACAATATTACTGGGCTCTGAATGGCACAATATTACTGGGCTCTGACTGGCACAATATTCCTGGGCTCTGAAAGGCACAATATTCCTGGTATCTAAATGGCACAATATTCCTGGTATCTGAATGGCACAATATTCCTGGTATCTGAATGGCACAATATTCCTGGTATTTGAATGGCACAATATTCCTGGTATTTGAATGGCACAATATTCCTGGTATCTGAATGTCACAATATTACTGGGCTCTGAATGGCACAATATTACTGGTATCAGAATGGCACAATATTACTGGGCTCTGAATTTCACAATATTACTGGGATCTGAATGGCACAATATTACTGGGCTCTGAATGTCACAATATTAGTGGGCTCTGACTGGCACAATATTACTGGGCTCTGAATGGCACAATATTAAAATACACAAATTCAAAAGACTGCTATCTAACTCCACCGTCCCGCTACTTACCACTGCTCTTCAAACCTCCCTCCCCTCCTTAGAATCAACCTCATGTCCAGAGAAAGCAGCTAACTCTTATAACAGTATCCTCACCTCAGCCCTTGACAACATTGCCCCTGTTGTTGCCAAACGTGCCCGCAAACCCAACCAACAACCGTGGCACACTGAGCAAACACGATACCTCCAAAAATGTGCTCGCACGTCTGAGCGGCATTTTAGGAAATCACGTTGCAAGGAGGATTTCCTTCATTACAAATTCATGCTGTGCTCCTACAACTCTGCTCTCGCTCAGTCCAAGCAACATTACTTCTCTACCTTAATATCCACCCACTCATCGAATCCCAAACGTCTATTTTCAACATTTAATGCTCTCCTCTGCCCTCCTGCTCCTCCGCCCTGCTCCGCTCTTACGGCCCAAGACCTTGCCTCTCACTTCAAGAACAAAATTGACGCTATCAGGAGCAACTTCACCTCCCATGACTTGCTTCCACTACCTAATGCCTCGTTCCCATCCCCCAAATCCACTCTGAATATCTTCTCCCCTGTAGCTGAGAAAGAGGTTGACGATCTGCTTTCCTCCTCGAAATCTACTACTTGTGCGCTTGATCCCATCCCATCTCACCTTGTATCCTCTCTTTCCCCTCTACTTTGTCCAACTCTAACCCATCTCATCAACCTCTCCCTGTCCTCTGGAATAGTACCGTCAACCTTCAAGCAAGCCCAAATCGTACCTGTCTTGAAAAAATCTTCCCTCGATCCTACTCTTCCGTCTAACTACCGTCCTATATCCCTTCTCCCCTTTGTGTCCAAGTTGCTGGAGAAAACAGTGCACTCACGACTGACAGACTTTCTGACTCACAATAACCTACTTGACCCTTTTCAATCTGGCTTTAGACCCTTACACTATACTGAAACAGCCCTTACTAGAGTATCAAATGACCTCCTTGCTGCGAAATCTAAAGGCCACTTCTCGGTGATGATCCTCTTAGATCTCTCTGCTGCCTTTGACACCGTTGACCACCGCCTCCTTCTGAATACATTATCCTCGCTTGGCTTAAGTGGTGTGGCACTCTCTTGGATCGAGTCGTACTTATCTGAGCGCTCCTATTCGGTGTCGTTTGCTGGAGCGACATCGTCACCTGTTCCGCTCTCTGTCGGTGTTCCGCAAGGATCAGTCCTCGGCCCGCTGTTGTTTTCCCTCTACACTACCTCTCTGGGAGAACTCATCCGCTCTTTTGGCTTTCACTACCACTTGTACGCGGATGATACTCAGCTCTACCTCTCCTCCCCTGACCTCACTCCCTCTCTAGTGTCACGAGTAGCTGAGTGTCTGTCAGCCATCTCCGCTTGGATGTCTGATCGCTACCTGAAACTTAACCTCTCCAAAACAGAACTCATTATCTTCCCTCCCTCAACTGCTGTCCCTACACCTGGGTTCACGGTCAACGTTGATAATACTACGATCGTACCGGCTGACCGTGTTCGATGTCTTGGGGTCACTTTTGACTCTGCTCTCTCCTTCCTTCCTCAAATCCAGTCCTTGGCCAGATCCTGTCGGCTGCACCTAAGGAACATTGCCCGCATTCGTCCGTTCCTCAGCGAAGAGACCGCCAAAATTCTAGTGCACTCGCTTGTGATCTCTCGCCTGGACTACTGTAACGGTCTTCTGACTGGACTACCTCTGGTTCGTCTGGCTCCCCTACAGTCTATCCAAAATGCGGCTGCCAGACTCATCTTTCTTGCACGTCGGTCGGATTCGGCGGCTCCTCTCTGCAACGCCCTCCACTGGCTTCCCGTCTGCTCGAGGATAAAATTTAAAATTCTGTCATTAACCTACAAAGCCCTCCACTCCTCTGCTCCTACGTACATTTCCTCCCTTGTTAACCGCTACTTCCCTACACGACCTTTGCGCTCCTCCAAGGGGTTAACACTCTCTTCTAATCTCATCACCACTTCTCACTCGCGTCTCCAAGATTTCGCCCGAGCTGCCCCCTCTCTCCGGAACTCCCTTTTCCCCGGAGCATCCAGCTCTCTCCCTCGTTTTCAAACTTTAAAAAGTCCCTCAAAACTCATCTCTTTAGAGAGGCCTACTACCCAACCTAGCTGGAACACACACTCCCTCTTTGACCTATCCCACCTAATGCCTCCCATCCACTCTACTGTTTCTACAACTTCAATCCCTCTGACCTCTTCAATCCCTTAATTGTGTCATTGACCCCATTCCCTCTAGATTGTAAGCTTACGAGCAGGGTTCTCTACCTCATGTACCAGTCTGTACTAGTTTGTCCAAATTAGTATGTAGTTCCTTTCTTTGCTCTGTACCAAGCGCTTCGAGAATTGGTGGCGCTGTACAAATAAATGTTAATGTAATGTAATGTAATATTACTGGTATCTGACTGGCACAATATTACTGGGCTCTGAATGGCACAATATTCCTGGTATCTGAATGGCACAATATTCCTGGTATCTGAATGGCACAATATTCCTGGTATCTGAATGGCACAATATTCCTGGTATCTGAATGGCACAATATTACTGGGCTCTGAATGGCACAATATTCCAGGGCTCTGAATGGCACAATATTACTGGGCTCTGAATGGCACAATATTCCTGGTATCTGAATGGCACAATATTACTGGGATTTGAATGGCACAATATTACTGAGCTCTGAATGGCACAATATTACTGGTATCTGAATGGCACAATTTTTACTGGGCTATGAATGGCACAATATTCCTGGCATCTGAATGGCACAATATTCCTGGTATCTGAATGGCACAATATTACTGGTATTTGAATGGCACAATATTACTGGTATTTGAATGGCACAATATTACTGGCATATGAATGGCACCATAATACTGGCATATGAATGGCACAATAATACTGGCATCTTAATGGCACAATAATACTCGACATTAATGGGCAAATTGGCTGTGGCTTATTAATGACGAAGTGATACTGGCATATAATTGGGCAAATTGGCTTTTATAGAGAGAGAGAGATGTCTGTATGTATAGATATGTATTGTTTTAGAATTGTACAATTGTCACCTCATGGGGCTCCTGTGTGTTGCATAATTAATGGCGGTCCCATGTGTGCATAATTATGGTTCACTCGTGTGTGGCATAATTATGGGGCACCTGTTTGCGTGTGGCATAATTATTGGGCACCTGTGTGTGTGTGGCATAATTATGGGGCACCTGTGTGTGTGGCATAATTAATTGGGCAGAGGTGAGGCATAAATAGTGGGGCTCTGGTGTGGCATAATTTATGGGGCTCTGGTGTGGCATAATTTATGGGGCTCCTGTGTGTGGCATAGTTATGGGGCTCCTTTGTGTGGCATAGTTTACAGGCCATTACTAAGGAATCTGTTTGGCATTGTACTGGAGGAAATCAAGGAGGGTGACACCATGAGTTTCCGCATCAGGTGACACCAACCGTGACACCAATATTAGTTCTGCCACTGGTCAAAAGGTCATGTCACTAAGTGGTTAAGTTCCATTGTCTTATCCCGGCTAGGAAGATGTTGGAAAAGATATATATTCTCTCTGTTAATCTAACTGGCATTACTAAGGAATCTGTTTGGCATTGTACTGGAGGAAATCCAGGGGGGTGACACCATGAGTTTCCGCACCAGGTGACACCAACCCTAGTGACGCCCCTGGACCCCTGCACCAATATTAGTTCTGCCACTGGTCAAAAGGTCATGTCACAAAGTGGTTAAGTTCCATTGTCTTATCCCGGCTAGGAAGATGTTGGAAAATATATATATTCTCTCTGTTAATCTTTAATATATGTTAATGTTGTTTTACTCAACATGACTGGTCTCGTCTGCTATGTTGGGGGTTTGGGTGCTGGGATTATCAGTGACTATAGTCCGCTTGGAGATTTTGTATTAGCTGGGTCTTCAGAGCAACTCTGGGGAACCTGACCATGTGCAGGAGCTATCCATCACAGTATACCTCCCTTGACACCCAGTAAATCACATTCCTCCTCATTGTACCCTTTTTATTTGCACAGTCTTGACCCATTCTACATGGGTACACTTTCCTTTCATTGTGGTAACACATTTATGTCTGTGCTGGACATATATTTTTCTGCCTAACACTTTTTTGATGAGGATTTAAAGATAGGTAGACAATGTCTAGCAGGAAATGCTAGCAGAATGTATTGTTGCATAGGGAAAGGTAATAGCAGTAGAAAGAGGGAAGTGCTCATGCCATTGTACAGAGCAATGGTGAGACCTCACTTTGAGTATTGTACACAGTACTGGAGACCGTAAGTTCAGAAAAGGGCTACTAAACTGGTTCATGGGTTGAAGGGTAAAACTTACCAGGAAAGGTTAAAGCATCTATTACAATAAATATTGGCACTTTTTTTTTTTTTTTAAAGTGCATTTTCAAAAAGGGCAAACTTGGTTGTGCAGTATCAAATTGTACGGCAGTTATCCATCATAACTGTGAGCTATATCCCCCACTACGCTAACCCTTTCTTATATGTATGTCAACATCCGTGCATGCCTCAGTTATATATTCTTATAGAGTTCTGCTATGACCATGCAAAACAAGGGCCCTACCACTAAGCTGCAGCATTTCCAAATCCAAGTGCAATAAAGCCTCTCTGCCACAGGCAGTATTATGACATTTAATATATTTGATAAAATTCCAAACAGGTCTAACCGTGCTTGATAACCTCCTCTCGTACGGTTAATGGACAGGGCCCTTATTATGAAAAGCTGCATGGAATTTTAGCTTACTCTGAAAAAATCTGGGGCTAAAAGATAGAATCATAAAAAGCCCCCCCTTGGAGGTTCTGCAAAATAATGTAGCAAATTTAAGCTTGAGGAATTGGGATAACTTCAGAGGGAAACAGATTACAGATCACAGTCTGTCATAATAGACGGAAGTGTTGGGCAGCATGGAGGATGTCTGCACGATACGCGCAGACATCCTCCCCTGCTGCCCAGCACTTCTCTCGGGTCTTTTATGATGAAGCCGGAAGGACCCGGGTTCATCATAGAAGTCCCGGCGGTCGTGCCGGCCGGCAGCAGAGGATGTCTGTGTACATCGCGGGGGACCTGGATCCCAGTTTTATAATCTGACCTCGATTTGAGGTCAGATTATAAAATGACCTTGAATATAAGACGAGGGGTCTTTTTCTGAAAAAAACTTTGTCTTATATTCGAGAAAATACGGTAATATTTATTTTTTTGTAATAAAAAAAATATTTAATAAAATATTAATAACAAAAGGCTTTTATAAAAGCCATTTCCAATGTGTAACCCCTTACCTGCCATTGATCGCTGTGTACGCATTTTTAGTGGTTAATTTTGTTTTACTGTAATTCATTACAGTATAACAAAGGCTCTTTTAAGAGCTATTAACCCCTTGCTTGCTGTAGATCACTGCCTAAGCAGCGATCTGGCGCAAATGTAGCAATCTTGCTGCAGAAGCATTTTTTTTAAAAATGTTTTATTTTTTTATTACACCCTTGTTATCAGTGGATTTCACCTCTGTTTCATGGAGTCAATTATGAAACAGAGACGGAGTAGCTGGAAGCAGGAAAGTTGTCTTTATTGCCCAATCAAGGAGAGTCGACCGAGAGGTGGGAAAGCCTCTTTCAGTCAAGTCTAATTTGCATACTACACATTTCAGTATTTATACATTTTCAATCGATTAGTAAAACATTAATCATTAAAGTAATATATGCTCAGGTGATGATTTATGGCATTTTTAGGACATTTTGACCTACCTTACCACAGAAATACAGAGTAAGCTAGTACACGTAGCTATAATGATTGCTGATTACTGTCTTTTCATATCTGAGTTAATATTGATTAAAGGGAGTTTTTACGGTTTTATCTCATTTAATCTAGTCAAGCTATTCCTAAGTCCAAGGCTGACTGGCACTGTCAGTAAAGATGAAACGTAATCATTTTTATTCTTTAACCCCTTAACGACAGATGACGTGCCAGGCACGTCACGGCAAATCGCGGACTTGCCGACAGGTGACGTGCCTGGCACGTCATGCACTAAACTGAGTAAAGAAAGCGACCAGCGGTCGCTTTCTTTACTCTAACGGTGTTGCTACAATGCCTCTAGGTAGAGGCATTGTGCAACACCCCCCAAATGTGCAGGGGCGCGCTATGATCACTCCACGGAGTGATCGTAGCAGCCATTTAAAAATGGCTGCGCCCACTGCACACATGTGCTTAGAAAGCGAACGATCGTTCGCTTTCTAAGCATCTCCGGTGTTGTTAAAGTGCCTCGCCAGCGAGGCACTTAACAACACATTCAGGCTGCCCAGAGCCGATGGTGGTCGCTCTCCTGAGCGACCCCATCGGCTCAGTAGAAGGGAACGCTGCCTGTACAGGCAGCGCTTCCCTTCTAATGGCAAGAGCATCGGAAGTGAAAGTATTTCACTTCCGATGCTCTAGGGGGAGCCAAACGATGCCGGCACAACAGATCTTTGTGATCTGTGTGCAGGCATGTATGGTAAGTGCTCTGATGAGCACTTACCATACAGTCAAAGGCAATATTAGCAAATATTGCCTTTGACAAGTAGTGATCTGCCTCCCTCACCTTACTAGTTATAGTAAGGGAGAGAGACAGATCAGATAAAGTAAAAAAATAAAATAAAATAATAAAAAAAATATTTAATAAAATTTTAAACACCAAGGGCTTTTATAAAAGCCATTTAACCCCTTCCCTGCCATTGATCGCTGTGTACGCAGCGATCTGATGCAAATGCAGCAATCTTGCTGCAGAAACATTTTTACATTTTTTTAAACTTTTTTATTACACCCGTCACGTGTTAATTATACCAGCTAGGGGACTACGTTTAACTTAAACATTTTTTTTTTAGCTGTCTGACCGCATGTATAGCGATCAGTAACAGCTGATAAGTGACAAAGGCGGGTTGGCGTTTGCTCAGATGAGCATCACCATTCGTCTGGTTAGATCAATATTTGTAAATATTTGATCTGACCCGTGTAGATCTGCCTCCCTCTCACTTGAGTTTTACTGAGGGAGGGAGACAGAGCTGTATAATGTAAGTTTTTAATTATAATATATTTAATAGAATTGAGACCCAAAGGCTTTTATAAAAGCCGTTTCCAGTATTTAACCCCTTCCCTGCAATTGATCGCTGTGTACGCAGTGATCTTACACAACAGCACATTTTTTGCTGTCTGTGCATTTTTTTAGGGGTTATTTTTTTTTTACTTTGATTTATTACAGTATATCAAAGGCTCTTTTAAGAGCTATTAACCCCTTCCTTGCCGTATATCACTTCCTAAGCAGCACATATGGTCACTGCCTAAGCAGTGCATATGGTCACTGCCTAAGCAGCGCATATGGAGCAATCTAGTCGCAGAAGGATTTTTTTTTGCTATCAGCATTTTTTTTGTCAGACTCGCTAGGGGTTAGTTATACCCACTAGGGGATTACGTGTATTCCTTTTGAAGCTGTCTGAACGCGTGTATAGCGATCAGTAACAGCCGATCAGTGGCAAAGGTGGTTTGGTGATTTCTCAGATGAGCATCACCATTTGTCTGGTTCGTAAATATTGTTCTGACCCATATGGATCTGCCTCCCTCTCCTCACTTGAGTTTTAGTGAGGGAAAGAGACAGATCTGTATAACATAATTTTTTAATTGTAATAAATTAAATAAAATGTTAAAAAATTGTGAGTCCCAAGGGCTTTTATAAAAGCCATACCCTTTGTATAGTGTAGTGTATTAACCCCTTCCATGCCACTGATCACTGCACAGTAGAACATTTTTTCTTGTCTGTGCATTTTTAGGGGTTAATTTTTTTGTACAGTACTACAAAGGCTCTTATAAAAGCTATTAACCCCTTCCTTGCTCTACATGTTCAAATTCCAAGTTTGAAAATCAAAAAGCGCACCTCTCAAATGTAGCCTTTCAACACCCAACAAAGCTGACAAAGCTATGCATGGGTGGTATCCCTGTGCTCGGGAGATGTTGCTGAACATATATTGTGGTATTGTTTGTCAGTGACACATACCGAAATATGTGAATTTGTGTCTAAAGTACAATGTATGTGGGAAAAAATACACAATAAAATTACTACCACAAACTTTGACAAAGGCTGGTGGTAGAATTGGTGCATGGAAAGTGTTAAAATAACACCATTTAAAATAGCCTAGGGTGTCTACTTTTACAAAATATATACTTTTTGGGGTAAAATACACTGTATTACTTTAAAAAAAAAGTCCCAAATGAAAGATGGGCTCAGGCTGGCTACACGTCAATATTCCAAGTTGAAAATGCGCACCTTCACAATGTGGCCCTTTTAGCCCCCAAACAACCCAACAAACCTATGCATGGGTGGTATCCCTGTACTCAGGAGATGTTGTTGAACACATATTGGGTTATTGTTTGGCAGTGACACATACCAAAATCTGTGAATTTATGTCTAAAATACAATATTTGTGAAAAAAAACCACAAAAAAATTACTACCACAAACTTTGACAAAGGCTGGTGGTAGAATTAGTGAATGGAAAGTGTTAAAATACCACCATTTGAGATAGCCTAGGGTGTCTACTTTTAAAAAATATATGGGTTGATGGGGTAAAATACACTGGCTGGTTTCAAATATGTCCCAAATGGGGCATGGGTGCAGGCTGTCTGCATGTCAAAATTTCAAATTGGAAAACCAAAAACTTCACCTCCCAAATTTGGCCTTTTACCCCCCAAACAATCCAACAAACCTATGCATGGGTGGTATCCCTGTACTCAAGAGATGTTGCTGAACACTTATTGGGGTGTTATTTGGCAGTGACACATACCAAAATCTGTAAATTCATGTCTGAAGTACAAGGTTTGTGAAAAAAAACCACAAAAAAATTACTACCACAAACTTTGACAAAGGCTGGTGGTAGAATTAGTGCATGGAAAGTGTTAAAATACCACCATTTGAGATAGCCTAGGGTGTCTACTTTTAAAAAATATATGGGTTGATGGGGTAAAATACACTGGCTGGTTTCAAATATGTCCCAAATGGGACATGGGTGCAGGCTGTCTGCATGTAAAAATTTCAAGTTGGAAAACAAAAAACTGCACCTCACAAATTTGGCATTTTAGCCCCCAAACAACCCAACAAACCTATGCATGGGTGGTATCCCTGTACTCGTTCGCTATTGTCGATGAGGAGAAGTTGCTTCAAATAAAAGTCATGAAATTTTTGTGTTTTTTTTTTTTTACCATATTTTATTATTTTTTTTAATAATATGATAAGATATGATCAAAAATATGGCATCCATAGAAAGCCCTTTTTGTCCCGATAAAAACAATATATAATATGTGTGGGTACAGCAAATGACGAAGAAGAAAATTACTGCTAAACACAAACAGCACAGAAATGTTAAAATAGCCATTGTCCAGAAAGGACAAAAATGTTTCAAAGGCTCTGTCCTTAAGGGGTTAAGCATAATGTGATTCTTTAAGCAAAGCATTTATTTAGGATTTAAGGTGTTATATAGGATTTCTGGTATTTTGCTCACACCCACTATGGGTTAATTATACCCATTAGGGGATTACATTTAACGTAAACATTTTTTTAGCTGTCTGAAAGCATATATAGCGATCAGTAACAGCTGATCAGTCGCAAAGGCGGTTTGGTGATTGCTCAGATGAGCATCACCATTCGCCTGGTCAGATCAATATTTGTAAAAATTGATCTGACCCGTGTAGTTTTAGTGAGGGAGACAGACAGAGCTGTATAATGTAAGTTTTTAATTATAATATATATATATATATATTATTAAATATATATTTTATTGCAAGAGATATACATGCAGCATGAGATAAAAATTGAAGTATAACATAATCACTGTAAACGCAGCTGCCTTCTTCACACACACATTAGAACAATGCAATTTATTTTTCTTAAACATATATGCATTACTATTAAAACAAAGTGAATAAAGGTGTAGGAAACCATATATATAAAAAATATAACCCATGCATAAAGAATAGGTCAACGTCAATCTCCACCACCGGCTGGAATATAACAGACATACAAAAATAAAACACACCAGGAAAATATGCACAGTGGTACCAAACATTACTTATCAGAACCGATTATAAGTATATCACCAGGATATTTGAGATTGGAAAGTGATATAAAAAGTAGGAAAAAAGGGGGTGACAGAAAGAGGGACAAGGCAAAGAGAGAGAGGGAGTACCAGAGGGCTATAAGGGCATTTCGAGAGGGTAATGCCGGCAACCTCAAGATAGAGGCGCACTAAAGATGGGCCACTGGACCACACTTTTGGTGGCCAGCAAAAACACCCATCCTCTACACTCCACTTGTAGTTCTGTCTCCCCCTACACCCTCCTTGTAGGTCTCTCCACCATGCCCCCGTTTGTTTGTTTATTTTCCCCAATACTCCTGTTTATATCTCTCTACCCTACATCCCCTTGTAGGTTCTCTCCCCCCTTCCATTGTCTCTCTCTGCCCCTACTATTGTCTCTCTCCCCCTTTCATTGTCTATTCATTGTAAAGGGAATCAAAACAGTAAAGGAAGTGAGTATATTTAAAAGAAGAAAAACTACCATAGTCTTAAATTAGAGAGACAAAGATTTAAAAGTAATATCAGGAAGTATTACTTTACTGAGAGGGTAGTGGATGTATGGAATAGCCTTCCAGCGGAAGTTGTAGAGGTAAACACAGTCAAGGATTTTAAGTATGCGTGGGATAGGCACAAGGCTATCCTAGATATAAGGAACTGGGAACTTATAAAAGTATTTAGAAAATTGGGCAGACTAGAATGGTTCTTATCTGCTGGCACATTCAATGTTTCTCTTCTCATTCTTCATTTTAAATGAAGTCCCTGCTCTACCAGGCGGGGATTTCATTCTACAGCCATCCTCCACTGAGGACAGATGGTTAGAGAAACTCATGGATTAATTTTGTAATTTTGGTGGGTTTTTTACAGGTGACTCGTATCTGTGCAAGGAATAGGTATTGGGGAAGGTAGGACATTATTTTAAGTAAGGGGAAATGTATTTCATTATGCGTCATTTAGTTTAGCGTTTAGCCCCCAGACCCAGTGGAGACAGTTATTTTATCATGTGGAAGTGGGTCTGGTGGCACTTGACGCAATACCATATTTCTGTGGGGGGCTTGACACTGTTTAGGGTTTGGAGCATTTTTGGTAGCACTTTTTCCCCTACCTCTGCATTATATTATATTAAAAGTTGTTTTAATTTTAATTATATTATTGCATTAATATAAACAAATAAAATGTCAGTAAATATTAGAGATCCTTTGAAATTTAGACACAACATTTTAGTTGTATAATTTTTATTTCCCTTCCATGTGTATATAGTATATATATATTGTGATCCTTGTTCTCAGTTAGCACGGTCCTCTTGGGCGAACAACATGTGCAGTCATTTGAACTGTCTTGAATCCAGGTATTTTATTTGTATGCTTCAATCCGGATACAGCAGAAAGTAACCAAAATATAAAACCTAGCTCGTCTGAGCACTTACTAACATAAATCTCCCTATCTGTCAAGGGTTAAACTATAAGAAAATAATACAGGTTTCACCAACCTGTTTCCTTGTCAGCCTTCTGTACTCTGGTTCTCAGGCAGCCTGTTGTTTTTCAGCACTTCCAGAGAGAAACAAACAAAATCTCCCCTTACCTGCCTAGCAGAAAGGGGTTTATTCCCACTGCTGCAGCTGATTACCAGCAGCTGAGCAGTGTATTTTGAGACAGTTCAAAATCCAGACATGGACCTATGTCTCCCAAGAAAACAGCGGAGTGGAGCAATGGCCCACCCTGCTCTCCAAATGCTCCACCCCAGGGGCCCATAACTAAACAGTAGTTTAAGTCATATTCACACATATATATAACACCTACTCCCCCTGGGGTTAAATATCATATGCATTTTATGGGAAATATACACTTCCTCACAAACCACCCCATTCACCTTATCACAATATATATATCATTGTAGTGGCAATCAGCACTACAAAACACATGGGAGCATTACAGGATATTTATTTGTGGTTCTTTTATATTTCACCTCTATTGATGATCATTACTATGTATAACATTGTAGCATTATCAGACGTTTATATGCATAATTTAAAGAGTAACAACTATATTGTTCTCCACTGTATCAAAGCTACAATGAAACTTTCATTTTACTGTGCACATGTTTGAGAAGATTTTTATGTGCATTCGAATTTGAACCCTGGGGATTAGTATATGGGAGCGCAGCAGTCAAGTTTTTAAACTTTGAATTTGCTTTGTGAGGGTGTGTCTATTGGGGCTATTCACTAAAAGGTGTGATGTGAAGAATTGAGGTGAGGCTAGGTGAGTTGAGATGAGCATTTCATCTCACCAATTTAGCAATTCATTGTGCAGAAACAAGATTAGCAGGGAGAACTTGCTATGTTTGTGCTTGCACAATGTATGGTTAAACTGGTGAGATGGCATATGTGTTTTCCCTCCCACTGTATTTTTCTTCCTCCTTATCTCTGTTTTAACAATTCATTTTTCTCCACATAACTACTTAATCTTCCCTTCCCCTTAGTCCTTATCTCTGTTTCAGCCCCCTTCTCCCAAAACAGTATTCCTCCTTCTGTCCTTTACCTGTTTCCTTCTTCCTGTGTCTGTTTGCCCACTACACATCTTCTTTTCATGCATGTTTCACCCTACTCCACCCTTGCTCCCTTAATTATAATTATAAATCTCACCATGTGGAGTATAAAAATTCTGTTTCATATTGGTCTATTTACAAACATTTGACTTTGGAGGTCGACTTGCATTTTGATAATACCTTTTTTATGTAAAAAATCAACACCAACTGCAAATGATTGCTTTCATGAGAGAATTACCTGGCCTCTCAGGTATACCTTGTTTTATTGCACTTCGACTTATTGCGCTTCACAGTTATTGCTCTTGACAGGATGTGTCAATTATCTGTTTAGCAAATCTTTTGCCTTTGTTTCATTGTAGCTTTGATACAGTGGAGAACAATATAGTTGTAGCTTATAAATTATGCATACAAACGTCTGATAATGCTACAATGTTAAACATAGTAATGATCATCAATAGAGGTGAAATATAAAAGAACCACAAATAAATATCCTGTAATGCTCCCATGTGTTTTGTAGTGCTGACTGCCACTTTATCAAGAAACAAGCAAGGCTAAAACGCCAAGGGTGAGGCAGAAATAAAGTATTATATATATATACACACTATATACACATGCAAGGGAAATAAAAATTATAACATTTTCTTTGTGTCTGAAAATTCAATGCCCCTATGCACATAAAATAATATTTTATTGAAATTGGACCAATTAAGGACAGAGCCTTTGAAACATTTTTGCTTATTCTGGACAATGGCTATTTTAACATTTCTGAGCTGTTCGTGTTTAGCTGTAGTCTTCTCATTTGTCATTTGTTGTACCCACAAAAATTATATATTGTTTTTATCAGCACAAGAAGGGCTTTCTTTAGATACCATAATTTTGATCATATCTTATAATATTATATAAAAAAAAAAAAATATGTTGAAAAATAAAAAATAGTTTCTGACTTTTATTTGAAAAATGTTTTACTCATTTACAAATGTCAATGAAAAAACCTGCTAAAAAGATTCTACTATTTCTCCTGAGTACAGGGATACCACCCATGCATAGGTGTGCCATGTTTTGGGGGGGCTAAAAGGAAACATTTGAGAGGTGCGCTTTTTGGTTTTCCAATTTGGAATCTTGATGTGCAGAAAACCTGTGCCCATGTCCCATTTGGGACATTTCTGAAGCCAGCCTGTGTATTTTTACCCCATCAAACCATATATTTTTGAAAACTAGACACCCTAGGGTATTTCAAATGGTGGTATTTTAACACTTTCCATGCACGAATACTACCACCAGCCTTTGTCAAACTTTTTGGTAGTACTTTTTTGTGTGTTTTTTTCATACACATTGTACTTCAGACATAAATTCACAGCTCCTGCAATAGATCACTGCCAAAAAACACTCCAATGTGTATTCAGCAACATCTCCCGAGTACAGGGATACCACCCATGCATAGGTTTGTCATGTTGTTGAGGGGCTAAAAGGCCACATTTGAGAGGTGCGCATTTTGGTTTTCCAACTTAGAATTTTGACTTGCTGACAACCTGCACCCATGTCCCATTTGGAACATTTCTGAAGCCAGCCTGTGTATTTTTACCCCATCAAACCATATATTTTTGAAAACTAGACACCCTAGGGTATTTCAAATAGGAGTATTTTAACACTTTCCATGCACTAATTCTACCACCAGACTTTGTCAAACTTTTTGCTAGTACTTTTTTTGTGTGTTTTTTTCACACACATTGTACTTCATACATAAATTCACAGCTCCTGCTATAGGTCACTGCCAAAAAATACTCCAATGTGTATTCAGCAATATCTCCCGAGTACAGGGATACCACCCATGCATAGGTATGTCATGTTGTTGAGGGGCTAAAAGGCCACATTTGAGAGGTGCGCATTTTGGTTTTCCAACTTAGAATTTTGACTTGCAAACAACCTGCACCCATGTCCCATTTGGAACATTTCTGAAGCCAGCATGTGTATTTTTACCCCATCAAACCATATATTTTTGAAAACTAGACACCCTAGGGTATTTCAAATGGTGGTATTTTAACACTTTCCATTCACGAATACTACCACCAGCCTTTGTCAAACTTTTTGGTAGTACTTTTTTGTGTGTTTTTTTCATACACATTGTATTTCAGACATAAATTCACAGCTCCTGCTATGGGTCACTGCCAAAAAACACTCCAATGTGTATTCAGCAACATCTCCCGAGTACAGGGATACCACCCATGCATAGGTATGTCATGTTGTTGAGGGGCTAAAAGGCCACATTTGAGAGGTGCGCATTTTGGTTTTCCAACTTAGAATTTTGACTTGCAGACAACCTGCACCCATATCCCATTTGGAACATTTCTGAAGCCAGCCTGTGTATTTTTACCCCATCAAACCATATATTTTTGAAAACTAGACACCCTAGGGTATTTCAAATGGTGGTATTTTAACACTTTCCATGCACGAATACTACCACCAGACTTTGTCAAACTTTTTGCTAGTACTTTTTTTGTGTGTTTTTTTCACACACATTGTACTTCATACATAAATTCACAGCTCCTGCTATAGGTCACTGCCAAAAAATACTCCAATGTGTATTCAGCAACATCTCCCGAGTACAGGGATACCACCCATGCATAGGTATGTCATGTTGTTGAGGGGCTAAAAGGCCACATTTGAGAGGTGCGCATTTTGGTTTTCCAACTTAGAATTTTGACTTGCAAACAACCTGCACCCATGTCCCATTTGGAACATTTCTGAAGCCAGCATGTGTATTTTTACCCCATCAAACCATATATTTTTGAAAACTAGACACCCTAGGGTATTTCAAATGGTGGTATTTTAACACTTTCCATTCACGAATACTACCACCAGCCTTTGTCAAACTTTTTGGTAGTACTTTTTTGTGTGTTTTTTTCATACACATTGTATTTCAGACATAAATTCACAGCTCCTGCTATGGGTCACTGCCAAAAAACACTCCAATGTGTATTCAGCAACATCTCCCGAGTACAGGGATACCACCCATGCATAGGTATGTCATGTTGTTGAGGGGCTAAAAGGCCACATTTGAGAGGTGCGCATTTTGGTTTTCCAACTTAGAATTTTGACTTGCAGACAACCTGCACCCATATCCCATTTGGAACATTTCTGAAGCCAGCCTGTGTATTTTTACCCCATCAAACCATATATTTTTGAAAACTAGACACCCTAGGGTATTTCAAATGGTGGTATTTTAACACTTTCCATGCACGAATACTACCACCAGACTTTGTCAAACTTTTTGCTAGTACTTTTTTTGTGTGTTTTTTTCACACACATTGTACTTCATACATAAATTCACAGCTCCTGCTATAGGTCACTGCCAAAAAATACTCCAATGTGTATTCAGCAACATCTCCCGAGTACAGGGATACCACCCATGCATAGGTATGTCATGTTGTTGAGGGGCTAAAAGGCCACATTTGAGAGGTGCGCATTTTGGTTTTCCAACTTAGAATTTTGACTTGCAAACAACCTGCACCCATGTCCCATTTGGAACATTTCTGAAGCCAGCATGTGTATTTTTACCCCATCAAACCATATATTTTTGAAAACTAGACACCCTAGGGTATTTCAAATGGTGGTATTTTAACACTTTCCATGCACGAATACTACCACCAGCCTTTGTCAAACTTTTTGGTAGTACTTTTTTGTGTGTTTTTTTCAAACACATTGTATTTCAGACATAAATTCACAGCTCCTGCTATGGGTCACTGCCAAAAAACACTCCAATGTGTATTCAGCAACATCTCCCGAGTACAGGGATACCACCCATGCATAGGTATGTCATGTTGTTGAGGGGCTAAAAGGCCACATTTGAGAGGTGCGCATTTTGGTTTTCCAACTTAGAATTTTGACTTGCAGACAACCTGCACCCATATCCCATTTGGAACATTTCTGAAGCCAGCCTGTGTATTTTTACCCCATCAAACCATATATTTTTGAAAACTAGACACCCTAGGGTATTTCAAATAGTGGTATTTTAACACTTTCCATGCACGAATACTACCACCAGCCTTTGTCAAACTTTTTGGTAGTACTTTTTTGTGTGTTTTTTTCATACACATTGACTTGCAGACAACCTGCACCCATGTCCCATTTGGAACATTTCTGAAGACAGCCTGTGTATTTTTACCCCATCAAACCATATATTTTTGAAAACTAGACACCCTAGGGTATTTCAAATAGTGGTATTTTAACACTTTCCATGCACGAATACTACCACCAGCCTTTGTCAAACTTTTTGGTAGTACTTTTTTGTGTGTTTTTTTCATACACATTGTATTTCAGAGATAAATTCACAGCTCCTGCTATGGGTCACTGCCAAAAAACACTCCAATGTGTATTCAGCAACATCTCCCGAGTACATGGATACCACCCATGCATAGGTTTGTCATGTTGTTGAGGGGCTAAAAGGCCACATTTGAGAGGTGCGCATTTTGGTTTTCCAACTTAGAATTTTGACTTGCTGACAACCTGCACCCATGTCCCATTTGGAACATTTCTGAAGCCAGCCTGTGTATTTTTACCCCATCAAACCATATATTTTTCAAAACTAGACACCCTAGGGTATTTCAAATAGGAGTATTTTAACACTTTCCATGCACTAATTCTACCACCAGACTTTGTCAAACTTTTTGCTAGTACTTTTTTTGTGTGTTTTTTTCACACACATTGTACTTCAGACATGAATTCACAGCTCCTGCTATAGGTCACTGCCAAAAAACACTCCAATGTGTATTCAGCAACATCTCCCGAGTACAGGGATACCACCCATGCATAGGTATGTCATGTTGTTGAAGGGCTAAAAGGCCACATTTGAGAGGTGCGCATTTTGGTTTTCCAACTTATAATTTTGACTTGCAGACAACCTGCACCCATGTCCCATTTGGAACATTTCTGAAGACAGCCTGTGTATTTTTACCCCATCAAACCATATATTTTTGAAAACTAGACACCCTAGGGTATTTCAAATAGTGGTATTTTAACACTTTCCATGCACGAATACTACCACCAGCCTTTGTCAAACTTTTTGGTAGTACTTTTTTGTGTGTTTTTTTCATACACATTGTATTTCAGAGATAAATTCACAGCTCCTGCTATGGGTCACTGCCAAAAAACACTCCAATGTGTATTCAGCAACATCTCCCGAGTACATGGATACCACCCATGCATAGGTTTGTCATGTTGTTGAGGGGCTAAAAGGCCACATTTGAGAGGTGCGCATTTTGGTTTTCCAACTTAGAATTTTGACTTGCTGACAACCTGCACCCATGTCCCATTTGGAACATTTCTGAAGCCAGCCTGTGTATTTTTACCCCATCAAACCATATATTTTTCAAAACTAGACACCCTAGGGTATTTCAAATAGGAGTATTTTAACACTTTCCATGCACTAATTCTACCACCAGACTTTGTCAAACTTTTTGCTAGTACTTTTTTTGTGTGTTTTTTTCACACACATTGTACTTCAGACATGAATTCACAGCTCCTGCTATAGGTCACTGCCAAAAAACACTCCAATGTGTATTCAGCAACATCTCCCGAGTACAGGGATACCACCCATGCATAGGTATGTCATGTTGTTGAGGGGCTAAAAGGCCACATTTGAGAGGTGCGCATTTTGGTTTTCCAACTTAGAATTTTGACTTGCAGACAACCTGCACCCATGTCCCATTTGGAACATTTCTGAAGACAGCCTGTGTATTTTTACCCCATCAAACCATATATTTTTGAAAACTAGACACCCTAGGGTATTTCAAATAGTGGTATTTTAACACTTTCCATGCACGAATACTACCACCAGCCTTTGTCAAACTTTTTGGTAGTACTTTTTTGTGTGTTTTTTTCATACACATTGTATTTCAGAGATAAATTCACAGCTCCTGCTATGGGTCACTGCCAAAAAACACTCCAATGTGTATTCAGCAACATCTCCCGAGTACATGGATACCACCCATGCATAGGTTTGTCATGTTTTTGAGGGGCTAAAAGGCCACATTTGAGAGGTGCGCATTTTGGTTTTCCAACTTAGAATTTTGACTTGCTGACAACCTGCACCCATGTCCCATTTGGAACATTTCTGAAGCCAGCCTGTGTATTTTTACCCCATCAAACCATATATTTTTCAAAACTAGACACCCTAGGGTATTTCAAATAGGAGTATTTTAACACTTTCCATGCACTAATTCTACCACCAGACTTTGTCAAACTTTTTGCTAGTACTTTTTTTGTGTGTTTTTTTCACACACATTGTACTTCAGACATGAATTCACAGCTCCTGCTATAGGTCACTGCCAAAAAACACTCCAATGTGTATTCAGCAACATCTCCCGAGTACAGGGATACCACCCATGCATAGGTATGTCATGTTGTTGAGGGGCTAAAAGGCCACATTTGAGAGGTGCGCATTTTGGTTTTCCAACTTATAATTTTGACTTGCAGACAACCTGCACCCATGTCCCATTTGGAACATTTCTGAAGACAGCCTGTGTATTTTTACCCCATCAAACCATATATTTTTGAAAACTAGACACCCTAGGGTATTTCAAATAGTGGTATTTTAACACTTTCCATGCACGAATACTACCACCAGCCTTTGTCAAACTTTTTGGTAGTACTTTTTTGTGTGTTTTTTTCATACACATTGTATTTCAGAGATAAATTCACAGCTCCTGCTATGGGTCACTGCCAAAAAACACTCCAATGTGTATTCAGCAACATCTCCCGAGTACATGGATACCACCCATGCATAGGTTTGTCATGTTGTTGAGGGGCTAAAAGGCCACATTTGAGAGGTGCGCATTTTGGTTTTCCAACTTAGAATTTTGACTTGCTGACAACCTGCACCCATGTCCCATTTGGAACATTTCTGAAGCCAGCCTGTGTATTTTTACCCCATCAAACCATATATTTTTCAAAACTAGACACCCTAGGGTATTTCAAATAGGAGTATTTTAACACTTTCCATGCACTAATTCTACCACCAGACTTTGTCAAACTTTTTGCTAGTACTTTTTTTGTGTGTTTTTTTCACACACATTGTACTTCAGACATGAATTCACAGCTCCTGCTATAGGTCACTGCCAAAAAACACTCCAATGTGTATTCAGCAACATCTCCCGAGTACAGGGATACCACCCATGCATAGGTATGTCATGTTGTTGAGGGGCTAAAAGGCCACATTTGAGAGGTGCGCATTTTGGTTTTCCAACTTAGAATTTTGACTTGCAAACAACCTGCACCCATGTCCCATTTGGAACATTTCTGAAGCCCGCATGTGTATTTTTACCCCATCAAACCATATATTTTTGAAAACTAGACACCCTAGGGTATTTCAAATGGTGGTATTTTAACACTTTCCATGCACGAATACTACCACCAGCCTTTGTCAAACTTTTTGGTAGTACTTTTTTGTGTGTTTTTTTCAAACACATTGTATTTCAGACATAAATTCACAGCTCCTGCTATGGGTCACTGCCAAAAAACACTCCAATGTGTATTCAGCAACATCTCCCGAGTACAGGGATACCACCCATGCATAGGTATGTCATGTTGTTGAGGGGCTAAAAGGCCACATTTGAGAGGTGCGCATTTTGGTTTTCCAACTTAGAATTTTGACTTGCAGACAACCTGCACCCATATCCCATTTGGAACATTTCTGAAGCCAGCCTGTGTATTTTTACCCCATCAAACCATATATTTTTGAAAACTAGACACCCTAGGGTATTTCAAATAGTGGTATTTTAACACTTTCCATGCACGAATACTACCAGCAGCCTTTGTCAAACTTTTTGGTAGTACTTTTTTGTGTGTTTTTTTCATACACATTGTATTTCAGAGATAAATTCACAGCTCCTGCTATGGGTCACTGCCAAAAAACACTCCAATGTGTATTCAGCAACATCTCCCGAGTACATGGATACCACCCATGCATAGGTTTGTCATGTTGTTGAGGGGCTAAAAGGCCACATTTGAGAGGTGCGCATTTTGGTTTTCCAACTTAGAATTTTGACTTGCAGACAACCTGCACCCATGTCCCATTTGGAACATTTCTGAAGACAGCCTGTGTATTTTTACCCCATCAAACCATATATTTTTGAAAACTAGACACCCTAGGGTATTTCAAATAGTGGTATTTTAACACTTTCCATGCACGAATACTACCACCAGCCTTTGTCAAACTTTTTGGTAGTACTTTTTTGTGTGTTTTTTTCATACACATTGTATTTCAGAGATAAATTCACATCTCCTGCTATGGGTCACTGCCAAAAAACACTCCAATGTGTATTCAGCAACATCTCCCGAGTACATGGATACCACCCATGCATAGGTTTGTCATGTTGTTGAGGGGCTAAAAGGCCACATTTGAGAGGTGCGCATTTTGGTTTTCCAACTTAGAATTTTGACTTGCTGACAACCTGCACCCATGTCCCATTTGGAACATTTCTGAAGCCAGCCTGTGTATTTTTACCCCATCAAACCATATATTTTTCAAAACTAGACACCCTAGGGTATTTCAAATAGGAGTATTTTAACACTTTCCATGCACTAATTCTACCACCAGACTTTGTCAAACTTTTTGCTAGTACTTTTTTTGTGTGTTTTTTTCACACACATTGTACTTCAGACATGAATTCACAGCTCCTGCTATAGGTCACTGCCAAAAAACACTCCAATGTGTATTCAGCAACATCTCCCGAGTACAGGGATACCACCCATGCATAGGTATGTCATGTTGTTGAGGGGCTAAAAGGCCACATTTGAGAGGTGCGCATTTTGGTTTTCCAACTTATAATTTTGACTTGCAAACAACCTGCACCCATGTCCCATTTGGAACATTTCTGAAGCCAGCATGTGTATTTTTACCCCATCAAACCATATATATTTTTGAAAACTAGTCACCCTAGGGTATTTCAAATGGTGGTATTTTAACACTTTCCATGCACGAATACTACCACCAGCCTTTGTCAAACTTTTTGGTAGTACTTTTTTGTGTGTTTTTTTCATACACATTGTATTTCAGAGATAAATTCACAGCTCCTGCTATGGGTCACTGCCAAAAAACACTCCAATGTGTATTCAGCAACATCTCCCGAGTACAGGGATACCACCCATGCATAGGTATGTCATGTTGTTGAGGGGCTAAAAGGCCACATTTGAGAGGTGCGCATTTTGGTTTTCCAACTTAGAATTTTGACTTGCAGACAACCTGCACCCATGTCCCATTTGGAACATTTCTGAAGCCAGCCTGTGTATTTTTACCCCATCAAACCATATATTTTTGAAAACTAGACACCCTAGGGTATTTCAAATAGTGGTATTTTAACACTTTCCATGCACGAATACTACCACCAGCCTTTGTCAAACTTTTTGGTAGTACTTTTTTGTGTGTTTTTTTCATACACATTGTATTTCAGAGATAAATTCACAGCTCCTGCTATGGGTCACTGCCAAAAAACACTCCAATGTGTATTCAGCAACATCTCCCGAGTACATGGATACCACCCATGCATAGGTTTGTCATGTTGTTGAGGGGCTAAAAGGCCACATTTGAGAGGTGCGCATTTTGGTTTTCCAACTTAGAATTTTGACTTGCTGACAACCTGCACCCATGTCCCATTTGGAACATTTCTGAAGCCAGCCTGTGTATTTTTACCCCATCAAACCATATATTTTTCAAAACTAGACACCCTAGGGTATTTCAAATAGGAGTATTTTAACACTTTCCATGCACTAATTCTACCACCAGACTTTGTCAAACTTTTTGGTAGTACTTTTTTTGTGTGTTTTTTTCACACACATTGTACTTCAGACATGAATTCACAGCTCCTGCTATAGGTCACTGCCAAAAAACACTCCAATGTGTATTCAGCAACATCTCCCGAGTACAGGGATACCACCCATGCATAGGTATGTCATGTTGTTGAGGGGCTAAAAGGCCACATTTGAGAGTTGCGCATTTTGGTTTTCCAACTTATAATTTTGACTTGCAAACAACCTGCACCCATGTCCCATTTGGAACATTTCTGAAGCCAGCATGTGTATTTTTACCCCATCAAACCATATATTTTTGAAAACTAGACACCCTAGGGTATTTCAAATAGTGGTATTTTAACACTTTCCATGCACGAATACTACCACCAGCCTTTGTCAAACTTTTTGGTAGTACTTTTTTGTGTGTTTTTTTCATACACATTGTATTTCAGAGATAAATTCACAGCTCCTGCTATGGGTCACTGCCAAAAAACACTCCAATGTGTATTCAGCAACATCTCCCGAGTACATGGATACCACCCATGCATAGGTTTGTCATGTTGTTGAGGGGCTAAAAGGCCACATTTGAGAGGTGCGCATTTTGGTTTTCCAACTTAGAATTTTGACTTGCTGACAGCCTGCACCCATGTCCCATTTGGAACATTTCTGAAGCCAGCCTGTGTATTTTTACCCCATCAAACCATATATTTTTCAAAACTAGACACCCTAGGGTATTTCAAATAGGAGTATTTTAACACTTTCCATGCACTAATTCTACCACCAGACTTTGTCAAACTTTTTGGTAGTACTTTTTTTGTGTGTTTTTTTCACACACATTGTACTTCAGACATGAATTCACAGCTCCTGCTATAGGTCACTGCCAAAAAACACTCCAATGTGTATTCAGCAACATCTCCCGAGTACAGGGATACCACCCATGCATAGGTATGTCATGTTGTTGAGGGGCTAAAAGGCCACATTTGAGAGTTGCGCATTTTGGTTTTCCAACTTATAATTTTGACTTGCAAACAACCTGCACCCATGTCCCATTTGGAACATTTCTGAAGCCAGCATGTGTATTTTTACCCCATCAAACCATATATATTTTTGAAAACTAGTCACCCTAGGGTATTTCAAATGGTGGTATTTTAACACTTTCCATGCACGAATACTACCACCAGCCTTTGTCAAACTTTTTGGTAGTACTTTTTTGTGTGTTTTTTTTCATACACATTGTATTTTAGACATAAATTCACAGCTCCTGCTATGGGTCACTGCCAAAAAACACTCCAATGTGTATTCAGCAATATCTCCCGAGTACAGGGATACCACCCATGAATAGGTTTGTCATGTTGTTGAGGGGCTAAAAGGCCACATTTGAGAGGTGCGCATTTTGGTTTTCCAACTTAGAATTTTGACTTGCTGACAACCTGCACCCATGTCCCATTTGGAACATTTCTGAAGCCAGCCTGTGTATTTTTACCCCATCAAACCATATATTTTTCAAAACTAGACACCCTAGGGTATTTCAAATAGGAGTATTTTAACACTTTCCATGCACTAATTCTACCACCAGACTTTGTCAAACTTTTTGGTAGTACTTTTTTTGTGTGTTTTTTTCACACACATTGTACTTCAGACATGAATTCACAGCTCCTGCTATAGGTCACTGCCAAAAAACACTCCAATGTGTATTCAGCAACATCTCCCGAGTACAGGGATACCACCCATGCATAGGTATGTCATGTTGTTGAGGGGCTAAAAGGCCACATTTAAGAGTTGCGCATTTTGGTTTTCCAACTTATAATTTTGACTTGCAAACAACCTGCACCCATGTCCCATTTGGAACATTTCTGAAGCCAGCATGTGTATTTTTACCCCATCAAACCATATATATTTTTGAAAACTAGTCACCCTAGGGTATTTCAAATGGTGGTATTTTAACACTTTCCATGCACGAATACTACCACCAGCCTTTGTCAAACTTTTTGGTAGTACTTTTTTGTGTGTTTTTTTTCATACACATTGTATTTCAGACATAAATTCACAGCTCCTGCTATGGGTCACTGCCAAAAAACACTCCAATGTGTATTCAGCAACATCTCCCGAGTACAGGGATACCACCCATGAATAGGTTTGTCATGTTGTTGAGGTGCTAAAAGGCCACATTTGAGAGGTGCGCATTTTGGTTTTCCAACTTAGAATTTTGACTTGCAGACAACCTGCACCCATGTCCCATTTGGGACATTTCTGAAGCCAGCCTGTGTATTTTTACCCCATCAAACCATATATTTTTGAAAACTAGACACCCTAGGGTATTTCAAATGGTGGTATTTTAACACTTTCAATGCACTAATTGTACCACCAGCCTTTGTCAAACTTTTTGGTAGTACTTTTTTGTGTGTTTTTTTTCACATACATTGTATTTCAGATATAAATTCACAGCTCCTGCTATGGGTCACTGCCAAAAAACACTCCAATGTGTATTCAGCAACATCTCCCGAGTACAGGGATACCACCCATGCATAGGTTTGTCATGTTGTTGGGGGGCTAAAAGGCCACAGTTGAGAGGTGCACTTTTTGGTTTTCCAACTTTGAATTTTGTCTTGCAGATAACCTGCACCCATGTCCCATTTGGGACATTTCTGAAGCCAGCCTGTGTATTTTTACCCCATCAAACCATATATTTTTGAAAACTAGACACCCTAGGGTATTTTAAATGGTGGTATTTTAACACTTTCCATGCACTAATTGTACCACCAGCCTTTGTCAAACTTTTTGGTAGTACTTTTTTGTGTGTGTTTTTTCACATACATTGTATTTCAGATATAAATTCACAGCTCCTGCTATGGGTCACTCCCAAAAAACACTCCAATGTGTATTCAGCAACATCTCCCGAGTACAGGGATACCACCCATGCATAGGTTTGTCATGTTGTTGGGGGGCTAAAAGGCCACAGTTGAGAGGTGAACTTTTTGGTTTTCCAACTTGGAATTTTGACTTCCAGACAACCTGCACCCATGTCCCATTTGGGACCTTTCTGTAGCCAGCCTGTGTATTTTTACCCCATCAAACCATATATTTTTGAAAACTAGACACCCTAGGGTATTTCAAATGGTGGTATTTTAACACTTTCTATGCACCAATTCTACCACCAGCCTTTGTCAATCTTTTGGAAAGTAATTTTGGTTTTTTTCACACACATTGTACTTCAGCCATGAATTCTCAGATTTTGATATGTGTCACTGCCAAACAACACCTCAATGTATGTTCAGCAACATCTCCTGATTAGAGGGATACTACCCATGCATAGGTCTGTCACCTTGTTTGGGGGTTTAAAGGCCACATTTGGAATTTGTCCATTCTGGTTTTCCAAATTGGATTTTTGACTTGTCCTATTTGGGACATTTTTGAAGCCAGCCTGTGTATTTTACCCCATCAAACCATATATTTCTGAACATTAGACACCCTAGGGTATTTCAAATGGTGGTATTTTTACACTTTCCATGCACTAATTCTACCACCAGCCTTTGTCAATCTTTTGGGTAGTATTTATTTTTGTGTTGTTATTCCACACACACAGTATTTCAGGCATGTATTCTGAGATTTTGGTATATGTCACTGCCAAACAATACCCCAATTTGTGTTTTACAACATCTCCTGAGTTCATGGATACCACCCATGCATAGGTTTGCCAGGATTTTTGGGAAGGTTCAGTCCAAATTATTGAACTTGGTAATTTGGTTTGAAATTGAGCGTATATGTTCTGATAGGCCTATCTTTAGTTTGGGGCCCATTGCATACCCCAATTTAGTTTGATTTTCAGAAAGGTGTATATATATGAAATGTTGACACCCCAAGGTATTGCATATGAAGTGTTTTGATGTCTTTGATGCAACCATGTTTGCAAAATCAATTGTTGGAAGTGTTTGGTGGTCTTTTTTCAAAAAAATATTTTACACATACATTGCATTTTGACTGTGATTTAGGAGAGCCTGTTCTAAGTTACTTCAAGAAAACACCCCAGTTTGTTTTCTGCCAGGCCTCCTGAGTACACCCATGCCCCATGCATAGGTTTGCCAGGATTTTTGGGAAGGTTCAGTCAGTTGTAAGATGTGGTAATTTGGATTGAAATTGAGAGTGTTTATAAAATTTTAAACTCTAGAGCAGTACACGTAAAAACTAAAAATCTGGAGCAGTAAAACTTAAAAATACAAAAGGCAGAAAAATAAGGACTAAAAAAAATAAAAAATGGGCAACTGTGTGGTACACTTTGAAGCAGGTACCGATGCAGAGTCCTGGCTTCCCAGTGCAATCAGGACAATAAAACGTATCCGTTCTTTGTCCCCTACTATAACAGACTCTGCATCTTTTCTGGGGGTTCTGCTTCTTGTCAGTTGGGGGGATTTTAAAAATAAAATGGGTAGCCCCAAGTCTGTTTCCCCCAATCACCGCCTGGTGCACCAGGTGCACCTTGGTATAAGATACCCGAAATTATCTGAAGCTGGAACTGTAAAAATGACAGCTTAATTCCGGGGTTTGCTGTTTTGTGCAACACAAAAGCATTGTAGGTCGCAACTTGTAGCAGGTAAATTGCGACCTTCTTATACCATGCCTTCGTCTTCCTCATAATAAGATAGGGCTGTAGGAGTTGATCTGACAGATCAACTCCACCCATATACCTATTATAGGCCCTGATGCACACTGGCATTTAGATGACCTCAGCTCTGCCATGGACTGCAACCTGCACAATCCTCTCATCATGGATGGTGCTGAGAATGCACACATCCTTTTTATCCCTGAATTTTAATGCCAAGAGCTCTTCTTGGCGCAGAGCTGAGGTCTCCCCCCTTTGTAGCCGGGTACGTACCAATTGCTGTGGGAACCCTTTGCGGTTAGAACGAATAGTACCGCAAGCCACTGTTTCGAAACAATAAAGCAACTTGAACAGTGGTACACTTGTATAAAAATTATCAACATACAAGTGGTACCCCTTGTTCATAAGGGGTAGGAGAAGGTCCCACACAATCTTGGTACTTGCTCCCAGATGTTCTGGGCAGCCTGGAGGGTCAAGATGGCTATCTTTTCCCTCATATACCCGGAAGGCCTGAGTGTACCCACTCTCGCTCTCGCAGAGCTTATACACCTTCACTCCATATCTGGAGCGCTTGGAAGGGATATATTGCTTGAATCTCAACCTTCCCTTGTACTTCATCAGAGATTCATCCACGCATATATCCCTTCTAGGTGTATAAGCCTCTGCAAACCTGGCAAAGAGGTGGGTAATCAGGGTGCGGATTTTAAATAGCCTGGGTGGGGGTGCTCTCTAGGGTGACACAGGCTATTATCATTGAAATGCATGAAATGAAGAAGCATTTCATACCGTTGCCTGCCCATAGACTGGGCGTAAATGGGGGTACTGCAGATGGGGCTTGTGCTCCAGTAGGAGCGAAAGGAGGGTTTCTTTATAATACCCGTTAGTGCCCAGAATTTTAGAAATTCTGGCACGTCAATGGGGACCCATTGCTGCCTTCCCAAAAATGAAGTTGTGTGAGCAGCGTGGAACTGTTGGGCATATAGATTAGACTGGGAGACAATCTCACCCAGTATATCATCCCGCAGAAAAATTTGGACAAACTGGAGGGGAGTAAATCCTGTAACATCAGTATTGATGCCAGGAACTGGGGTAAAAGGAGGGATAGTTGGCCTTTAGCGATTAGGCACTATCCAGTCCTCAGCAGCACTGCCATCCGGAGTCTCACGACTCCTTGTGGCAGGGGGCCCAGCAGCCACCGATACATCACTAGAAGATGTATCGGTAAACTGACCAGGGTCAAATCTGACCCTGTGTCAGTGGCCTCAGAATCTGAGGCGAGGATGGCATAAGCCTCCTCAGCGCTATACATGCGCTCAGACATAATAATATAAATTTAATAAAATTTTACTTTACGTGGCCCACTAGCGGGTATATTGCCACTAGCGGGTTTCAAAAAAAAAATATACAGACAGCAAAAAAGTACTGCTGCAAGCCGGATCAATGAAAAGCAATGATCTACGGCAAAGAAGAGGTTAATAGCACTGTAATAAATACAGTAAAAAAATATTAACCTCTAAAAAAAACTGCACAGACAGTAAAAATGTGCTGGTGTGCAAGATCACTATTTTACACAGTGATCAAAAAGCAGGGAAGGGGTTAAACACAGGGAATGGCTTTGAAAAAAGCCTTTGGGTCTCACAATTTATTAAAATATAGAAAATAACTAAAATAACTAACTATAACAATACTGATCTGTCTCTCTCCCTCACCAGAACGCAAGTGAGGAGAGGGAGGCAGATCTAACACTGTCAAAAGGCAATATTTGTAAATATTGCCTTTGACAACGAAAGGCAAGTGCTCATCTAAGCACTTGCCATTCTAACCGGCACCCTGGTAGGGTCTGCCGAGGGAAGCCCCCCCCCCCCTCTGACGCAACGGAAGTGACATTACATCACTTCCGTTGCCGGCTCCAGCAGAAGGGCAGCGCCATCTTTACAGCAGCGCTGCCCTTCCATCGTGAGGATGTGGCCGCTCATCGGAGCGGCCACGAAGACTACACCAACGATTGAAAAGTGTTGCTGAATGCCTACATGGCCAGGCATTTCAGCAACACCTTTTGATCTTAGGAAGCGAACGCTGTTCGCTTCCTAAGATCGTTTGTGCAGGCGGCGCCGCCATATTTAATATGGCGGATACGATCACCTCGTGGGGTGATCGTACGGCGCCCCTGCACATTTGAACAGTGTGGCACAATGCCTCTACCTAGAGGCATTGTGCCAACACTAAAAGAGCAAAGAAAGCGAATCTAGATCGCTTTCTTTGCTCGATTTAGTCAATGACGTGCCAGGCACGTCACATGTCGGCAAGTCCTCGTTTTGCCGTGACGTGCCTGGCACGTCATCTATCGTTAAGGGGTTAATCACTTACAATTGCCTCTACCCATCAAAAGAAAGTATGTACAGGACATATTTTTTTTGTACTTAATCATTTTAGCTTATGCAACTCATTTTGTTGCGGAATTCGACTTATTGCAAGTGGTCCGGAACAGAACCCACAAAAACTATTAGGTATGCCTGATGTCTGTATCAAAGTATCATTGCTGTAGCTATGGATTTGATACATGCTGAGGTCTCTGGTAATATAGCATTATCGTGTTGACAATCAATGCATTATCTTCTAACCACAAAGCTGTCAGATCTGTCTAATTAATCTTCCCTAGTGTTACATTTCTGCTGTAAAAATTGACAAGTGAGCAAAAATAAAATAAAAAAAGTTAGTTATCATTAAGTAGAATTTTATTTAATAAAAAGTATTGTTTTGCCTTTACTCTCACTTTAAGCATATTGTATTTTTCTTGAATGCTCAATTCTATGTAATGATACTAACCAAGTAGAAATCATAAAGTATTATTCATGTTAAAGCATTTTTCAATAGATGATAAGTAACACAGAATGATAAACAGTTTACATGTGTGTTTATGTTTGTTACCTTTATGTTACCTTTACGGTACCTTTAAGTTTATGTTTATGTTAGAATTGCTAACTATGTATACTTGTATGCATTGATGGATAAGTGTCATCTAGGTTTAACTTTGGCCTCAATTACATTTTCCATCCCATCCTCATGAACACATGAACCCTAGTTTTTATTGTACAATCGCAAAAGCGTGTTCAGGTTTTACGCAGGTTGATCGGAGAAAACATGTGACCTAGAAATAAATGAAAACTATAATTGCATTCACTACTGCTTAACATTTTTCACCTGAAAAAAACACTGCAGAAAGTACACTTGAAATAGAGGCACAATATTACTGGGCTCTGAATGGCACAATATTACTAGGCTCTGACTGGCACGATATTACTGGGCTCTGAATGTCACAATATTAATGGGCTCTGAATGTCACAATATTAATGGGCTCTGACTGGCACGATATTACTGGGCTCTGAATGTCACAATATTAATGGGCTCTGAATGTCACAATATTAATGGGCTCTGACTGGCACAATATTACTGGGCTCTGAATGGCACAATATTAATGGGCTCTGAATGTCACAATATTAATGGGCTCTGACTGGCACAATATTACTGGGCTCTGAATGGCACAATATTACTGGTATCTGACTGGCACAATATTACTGGGCTCTGAATGGCACAATATTACTGGTATTTGAATGGCACAATATTACTGGTATTTGAATGGCACAATATTACTGGTTTTTGAATGGCCCAATGTTCCTGGTATCTGAATGGCACAATATTACTGGTATTTGAATGGCACAATATTACCGGGCTCTGGATGGCACAATATTACTGGTATCAGAATGGCACAATATTACTGGGCTCTGAATGGCACAATATTACTGGCATCTGAATAGCACAATATTCCTGGCATCTGAATGGCACAATATTACTGGGCTCTAAATGGCACAATATTACTGGGCTCTGAATGGCACAATATTACTGGGCTCTGAATGGCACAATATTCCTGGTATCTGAATGGCACAATATTCCTGGTATCTGAATGGCACAATATTACTAGTACTAGACATTAAGCACGTTAAATTAACGGGCGCTAGAACATATGTGGACGGGGGTACATAAGGGGGCAACATAGGGGCAAGCACCCTGGTGAGGGGGGGAGCCTTTAGGGGGATGCCTCATCTTGATGGGAGTTGTGATCCTCCTGCTGTATTATTGATGCAGCAGGGGGATCACAACTCCCATCAAGATGAGGCAGCCCTGAAGGCTCCCCCTCACCAGGGTGCTTGCCCCTATGTTGCCCCCTTATGTCGTCCCCCCTCCGTGTTACTTACCACCTTAGCGTGGTGTGAAGGGGCGGGAGGTGGGTAGCGTCGCTCCGCTCGCGCATGCGCAGTCTTTACAAAGTTACAGCTGAGTGATCAGCTGTAACTTTGTGCGCATGCGCAATGAGTAAATTCTCCTGCGATTGCGCAGGAGAATTTGCTCGAGAAATCTGTCAGCAGGGCCGGCCTTAAGTGTTCCGGCGCCCTGTGCGGGATTCCCCCATGTATGCATCTCTCTGCCTTCCCATGTTTGTCCCTTTCCTCTTCATTGCCCTGTCTGTCTCTCTCTAACTCCCCCATACCTGTTCTCTCTCTCCCTCTATTCTGTCTCTCTCCTCCCCTTCCTCTGTTCTGTCTCTCTCCTGCCCTTCCTCTGTTCTGTCTCTCTCTCCCCCCCTGTTCTGTCTCTCTCCCCCCCCTGTTCTGTCTCTTCCCCCCTGTTCTGTCTTTCTCTCTCCCCATTCCCCCTGTTCTGTCTTTCTTTCCCTCCCTCCCCGTCTGTCTCTCTCTCCCCCTTCCCCCTGTTCTGTCTCTCTCTTCCCCCCCTGTACTGTCTGTCTCTCTCTCTCCCCCTTCCCCCTGTCCCTCTCTCCCCCCCTGTTCTGTCTCTCTCCCCCTGTTCTGTCTCACTCTCCCCCCCTGTTCTCTCTCTCCCCCTCTGTTCTGTCTCTCCCCCCCTGTTCTGTCTCTCTAGCCCTGTTCTGTCTCTCTCTCTCCCCATTCCCCCTGTTCTGTATTTCTCTCCCTCCCTCCCCGTCTGTCTCTCTCTCCCCCTTCCCCCTGTGCTGTCTCTCTCTCTCCCCCCCCTGTACTGTCTGTCTCTCTCTCTCCCCCTTCCCCCTGTTCTGTCTCTCTCTCCCTCCCTCTGTTCTTTCTCTCTACCCCCCTGTTCTGTATCTCTCTCCCCCCTACTTGCCGTGCCCCCTGCTATCCTGCGTGCACACTTGCCGGCCCCCTGCTATCCTGCGTGCACACTTGCCGTGCCCCCTGCTATCCTACTTGCCGTGCCCCCTGCTATCCTGCGTGCACACTTTCCGTGCCCCCTGCTATCCTACTTGCTGTGCCCCCTGCTATCCTACTTGCCGTGCCCCCTGCTATCCTGCGTGCACACTTGCCGTGCCCCCTGCTATCCTGCGTGCACACTTGCCGTGCCCCCTGCTATCCTACTTGCCGTGCCCCCTGCTATCCTACTTGCCGTGCCCCCTGCTATCCTACTTGCCTTGCCCTCTGCTATCCTGCGTGCACACTTGCCGTGCCCCCTGCTATCCTACTTGCCATGCCCCCTGCTATCCTGCGTGCACACTTGCCGTGCCCCCTGCTATCCTACTTGCCGTGCCCCCTGCTATCCTACTTGCCGTGCCCCCTGCTATCCTACTTGCTGTGCCCCCTGCTATCCTGCGTGCACACTTGCAGCAACGGCTGTCCGTGGGGCAGTGTCTCTGCGTCCAGTTTGTTGCCCTAGCAACCCACGGACACAGGGACTGGACGCAGAGACACTTGAAGATTATTATAGAGGATTTGAATGGCACAATATTCCGGGTATCTGAATGGCACAATATTACTGGTATTTGAATGGCACAATATTACTGGTATTTGAATGGCACAATATTACTGGGCTCTGAATGGCGCAATATTACTGGTATCTGAATGGCACAATATTACTGGGCTCTGAATGGCACAATATTCCTGGTATCTGAATGGAACAATATTCCTGATTTCTGAATGGCACAATATTACTGGTATTTGAATGGTACAATATTACTGGTATTTGAATGGCACAATATTCCTGGTATCTGAATGGCACAATATTACTGGTATTTGAATGGCACCATAATACTGGCATATGAATGGCACAATAATATTGGCATCTTAATGGGCAAATTGGCTGTTATAGAGAGAGAGAGAGAGAGAGAGAGAGAGAGAGAGAGAGAGAGAGAGAGAGAGAGAGAGAGAGATGTCTGTGTGTATAGATATGTATTGTTTTAGAATTGTACAGTTGTCACCTCATGGGGCTCCTGTGTGTTGCATAATTAATGGCGGTCCCATGTGTGCATAATTATGGTTCGCTTGTGTGTGGCATAATTAAGGGACTCTTTTGTGTGGCATAATTAAGGGACTCTTTTGTGTGGCATAATTATGGGGCACCTGTGTGTGTGTGGCATAATTATGGGGCACCTGTGTGTGTGGCATAGTTTTGGGGCTCCTGTGTGTGGCATAGTTATGGGGCTCCTGTGTGTGGCATAGTTAATAGTCCATCTAACTGGCATTACTAAGGAATCTGTTTGGCATTGTACTGAAAGAAATCCAGGGGGGTGACACCATGAGTTTCCGCACCGGGTGACACCAACCCTAGTGACGACCCTGGACCCCTGCACCAATATTAGTTCTGCCACTGGTCAAAAGGTCATGTCACTAAGTGGTTAAGTTCCATTGTCTAATCCTGGCTATAAAGAGAATGGAAAATATATATATTCTCTCTGTTAATCTTTAATACATGTTAATGTTGTTTTACTCAACATGACTGGTCTCGTCCGCTATGTTGGGGGTTTGTGTGCTGGGATTATCAGTGACTATAGCCCTCTTGGAGACACCTTCTACATGGGTACACCTTCCTTTCATTGTGGTAACACATTTATGTCTGTGCTGGGCATATATTTTTCTGCTTAACACTTTTTTGATGAGGATTTAAAGATAGGTAGACAATGTAATAGAGCAGCAGGAAATGCTAGCAGAATGTGTTGTTGCATAGGGAAAGGTAATAGCAGTAGAAAGAGGGAAGTGCTCATGCCATTGTACAGAGCAATGGTGAGACCTCACTTTGAGTATTGTACACAGTACTGGAGACCGTATCTCCAGTGGAATATTGATACTTTGGAGAAAGTTCAGAAAAGGGCTACTAAACTGGTTCATGGGTTGAAGGGTAAAACTTACCAGGAAAGTTTAAAGCATCTATTACAATAAATATTGTCACTTTTTTTTATTTTTTAAAGTGCATTTTCAAAAAGGGCAAACTTGGTTGTGCAGTATCAAATTGTACGGCAGTTATCCATCATAACTGTGAGCTATATCCCCCACTACGCTAACCCTTTCTTATATGTATGTCAACATCCGTGCATGCCTCAGTTATATATTCTTATAGAGTTCTGCTATGACCATGCAAAACAAGCGCCCTACCACTAAGCTGCAGCATTTCCAAATCCAAGTGCAATAAAGCCCTCTCTGCCACAGGCAGTATTATGACATTTAATATATTTGATAAAATTCCAAACAGGTCTAACCGTGCTTGATAACCTCCTCTCGTACGGTTAATGGACAGGGCCCTTATTATGAAAAGCTGCATGGAATTTTGGCTTACTCTGAAAAAATCTGGGGCTAAAAGATAGAATCATAAAAAGCCCCCCCTTGGAGGTTCTGCAAAATAATGTACCAAATTTAAGCTTGAGGAATTGGGATAACTTCAGAGGGAAACAGATTACAGATCACAGTCTGTCATAATAGACGGAAGTGTTGGGCAGCATGGAGGATGTCTGCACTATCGTGCAGACATCCCCCGGCTGCCCAGATATCCCTGGTGCCCAGTGGAGGCAGCCGGAGGATGTCTGCACGATACGCGCAGACATCCACCCCTGCTGCCCAGCACATCTCCCGGGTCTTTTATGATGAAGCCGGAAAGACTCAGGTTCATCATAGAAGTCCCGGTGGTCGTGCCGGGCGGCAGCAGAGGATGTCTATGCACATCGCGCAGACATCCACCTGCTGTTAGCGAGGGGGATCCAGGTCCCCTGCAGCTCTGCGGGGGACCTGGATCCCAGTTTTATAATCTGACCTAGTTTTGAGTCTGTATAATGTAAGTTTTTAATTATAATATATATATATTATTAAATATATCTTTTATTGCAAGAGATATACATGCAGCATGAGATAAAAATTGAAGTATAACATAATCACTGTAAACGCAGCTGCCTTCTTCACACATACATTAGAACAATGCAATTTTTTTTTCTTATACATATATACATTACTATTAAAACAAAGTGAATAAAGGTGTAGGAAACCATATATATATATATTATAAGTATATCACCAGGATATTTGAGATTGGAAAGTGATATAAAAAGTAGGAAAAAAGGGGGTGACAGAAAGAGGGACAAGGCAAAGACTGAGAGGGAGTACCAGAGGGCTATAAGGTCATTTTGAGAGGATAATGCCGGCAACCTCAAGATAGAGGCGCACTAAAGATGGGCCACTGGACCACACTTTTGGTGGGCAGCAAAAACACCCATCCTCTACACTCCACTTGTAGTTCTGTCTCCCCCTACACCCCCTTGTAGGTTCTCTCCCCCCTTCCATTGTCTCTCTCTGCCCCTACTATTGTCTCTCTCCCCCTTTCATTGTCTCTTCATTGTAAAGGGAATCAAAACAGTAAAGGAAGTGAGTATATTTTAAAGAAGAAACTACCACAACTAGAGGACATAGTCTTAAATTAGAGAGACAAAGATTTAAAAGTAATATCAGGAAGTATTACTTTACTGAGAGGGTAGTGGATGTATGGAATAGCCTTTCAGCGGAAGTTGTAGAGGTAAAGACAGTCAACGATTTTAATTATGCGTGGGATAGGCACAAGGCTATCCTAGATATAAGATAAGGAACTGGGGACTAATAAAAGTATTTAGAAAATTGGGCAGACTAGAATGGTTCTTATCTGCTGGCACATTCAATGTTTCTCTTCTCATTCTTCATTTTAAATGAAGTCCCTGCTCTACCAGGCGGGGATTTCATTCTACAGCCATCCTCCACTGAGGACAGATGGTTAGAGAGACTCATGGATTAATTTTGTAATTTTGGTGTGTTTTTTACAGGTGACTCGTACCTGTGCAAAGAATTAGGTATTGGGGAAGGTAGGACATTATTTTAAGTAAGGGGAAATTTATTTCATTATGCGTCATTTAGTTTAGCGTTTAGCCCCCAGACCCAGTGGAGACAGTTATTTTATCATGTGGAAGGGGGTCTGGTGGAACTTGATGAAATACCATATTTCTGTGGGGGGCTTGACACTGTTTAGGGTTTAGAGCATTTTTGGTAGCACTTTTTCCCCTACCTCTGCAATATATTATATTAAAAGTTATTTTAATTTTAATTATATTATTGTATTAATATAAACAAATAAAATGTCAGTGAATATTAGAGATCTTTGAAATTTAGACACAACATTTTAGTTTTGTTTTCTTATCTACTTGTCTATTATATTATAATTTTTATTTCCCTTCCATGTGTATATAGTATATATATATATATTTGTGGTCAGGGCATAAAGCCGTAGCATTAGTAACATAAGACAAAAAAGGAACGGAAAGGTCAGTTGTGGTGTGCCGTAACTGACGAGGTAGTAGGCCTGAAATAAAAGAGGGCAAAAAGATATAAACCAGTTTATTCAGTCTACAAATACATCATAGTATATCACATACTCATATTGTTAAATGCCAGGCGCACATCTTGTACTGGCTGAGGAATGTATCTGGTGTAAGCCGTGGATTTCCATCGGCCTAATATTTTAATGATGTGCACAGGGATATTCCTTTTAGAAGCTGTAGTAGCTGCTCCTATTCTGAATGAGTGACCAGAATAGTTGGCTGGGTTCAAGCCTAACCGAACCAACAACATTCTTACGTAGAGCATGAACTTACTCGTAGTGAGCCTATTACTGTGTAAGGCTAGCAGTGGTTGTGTTGGAGCCATTGTAATGATGGAGAGGTATTTGTTGAAAACTTCCACAGGACACCATTTATTACTAGTGGGGTAATATGTAATAGTGACCCTCTGTCCTTTGGTGCTAGTTTTTGTATGGTGTAGGGACAGTAAATAGTGATCGTGTGATTTCACCAGGTTTGACCTTGTGATGAAACTGGGGGAGTTGTAGTTAGCAGTGGTAAATTCTTTGGGCCGAAGAAAACCGTAAAAAGCCAAATAGATGGCTGTTTTAATGACGTGGTTAGTATGAGTTTCGAATGGTGAGGTGTCTAACAGGTTTGACAGTGACTGAAACAATAGATCGTGGATGGGTAATCTGGATGGTGTCGGTATAGGAGTGGAATCCTTGATACCTTTACATATGGCTTTCACTTGGTAAGATGACAGGAAGCGTTGTCTATTAGGCCAAGTGGTGAGGATGTGATGTTGAATACCGGTGATTTATAACTTAATGGTATTGAATGATAGTGTTAGGTGAAGGTGGCAAAAGGAAATTAATGCAATCATTGTCTCCATGGAAAATTGGTCTGTGATATTAAAGTCCAGCAAGAATCTATTAAAAACATGAAAAGCCCTGCCATATGCCTTCCTGGTGTTATCGAAGAGACCAAGTTGAGAGAGTTGATGCCTGTGATTGAGTAGTTCTTTTAGTCCCAAACCATCTCGTGCCACCGTGGTACCGGAGTTGGTATCAGGGTAGCTGTTGGTAGTGCCGCCCGGAACTCCTGAAACAGAGATCGCGATAAGTGATCAGCAGCGATATTCAGAACCCCAGGCACATGTATGCAAGTTAAGAGAAAACTGTGTTTTGCAGCTAGCCACGTGAGAGACCTCATAAATCGCATGATGGCCAGGGAAGAGGAACGTCCCTTATTTACAACATGGCACGTTGCCATGTTGTCCGAGAAGCAACGCACGTATTCCCAGACCAGCAAGCTCCCCACTTAACTGCTGCTGCCGCAATTGGGTAAAACTCAAATAACGCCGAGGTGTCTTTGAACTCGGGGATCTCAGTAATTTCCCCCGGCCATTTACCCCACATCCATTCATTGCCAAAAATTGCGGCAAATCCAGAAGTGGCAGCGGCATCCATCCAGACAGACACCGACCTATCTGTCCATACTGGAATAAAAATGCTTCCCCATTCCAATTCAGCAAAAATTCTCTCCACATGCGTAGGTCAGCGGTGGCATGTACATCTAATGTAACGGAGGCATCAGATTGTAATAGGGGAAATAAGCTAAGTAATCGGGATATGAATGCTCTCCTCTGTAGAATAATTTTCATTGCAAAATTAAGTGAACCCAACAGGGATAGCAACTCCTTCCTATTACAAGAACCCCCTGCTAGGTAATGGTCAATGGCTGAAAAGACGCATTCAATCTTCTCCCCGGGGAGGCTGGCCTGCATATGCAAAGAGTCCAGCACCACCCCCAAGAAGTTGATGATCGTATCCGGACCGTGTGAACAGTCGTGTTATAGAAAGGAGGCTACTGGGAGGTAACAGGTTACTTTCTATGGTCAGAAAATTGTCTAGGTAATGGATAACGGTGGGGCATTTACAGATGCTAAGCAGCATCTCAGCAAATATATCAAAAATCCTGGGGCTGCTCTTAGAACCAAATTGAGACGCGTGAAAAAATAATATGAACCCTGCCACTTAACACCATGTAAATGCCACAGGGCGTTCACTATATCCGTTTTGCTAAGCCATGCCCCTACCCCAGCAGAGGATGGCAGTGTCGGCATTATCTATGGTAGCATATTGTAGAGAAAATTCTTCTGATGGAATGAGCGAGTTAAGACTTGGGGTAGGTGATGCATGGGGAGCAGAGAGGTCGAGAATTAACCTTTGTTTATTGGATGATTTACTCGTGACCAGTCCTATGGGGTTAGTTCTCCAAACCGCGAAAGGCGGGGAGTCAAAAGGGCCAATTAAGAATCCTTGTTCAATTTCTTTCTGGAGAAGTAGGTCAATTGTGTCGGGAGCTGCCTGGGCTGTCTGCAAGTTTTTACATTCTAAGATTCCAGTAGGCATATGAATAATACCCGTGTGAAACCCCAAGGTAAACCCTGCCACCGAAAATTCTACGAGATGATGAGATGGGTGACCACACAATAACTCTTTCAGTAGGGAGACATTAAGAGATGAAAAGTACTGTTTGGGATATAGTTTATTTGGGCACATTACTTTAGAGTGTGCCCGGAAACATTGGGAGCAGACATGGAGTAGTCTGCAGGCACTGTATCCGCAAGTGCCAGTGTTAAAATTCTTACAAACTTGTGATTTTCCCAAAAACACTATATCACGTCCCAGTTTATATTTCAGTACCCTGTCTGTTCTCCCAGTGGGCATCATATTAGTAGGGGGAAATAAGGAATTCACCTCTGGAGAGTTAGGGCACAGATTAGCCGTGTGGGAGTTGGATGAAAAAAATGGCACACGCTGGGGCTTTGAGGCCTGCAAAGTGTCGACAAAAAAGCTCCGTATCAAGCACACCCCAATGAGCTTGATAATTAAACTGGAATAGAGCAGCCGACGCCTTTGCGGAAAAAGCACGGTGGTAGTCGTAAAAAGACGTACCACCGTACTTATGCCCCAAATCCACCAGCTTGTGGAGATATAGATCCAATTCTTCTCTCCTATCAGGATATACAGAGCATATCACATCTCTGTAGATCCCGAAAGGCAACACAAATTCAGGTATGGACAGCTTGCGATTCAACCTAGGGTCCCTAGATTTCAACACAACCGACACATCCCCATAAGCATACGTTTTGTTTTCAAGGACATCTTGCTAGGCAATAAGAAGTGATACCAGATTGATATCCTTCCCTTCCAAGATGTCCTTCTTGATGTTTGCAGGCACCATATGTGCCGGGTTAATAATATGTGGGTCTTTCAGACCGGTTGGAATATTACCCGGTAGGGGGTCTGGGTGAACCGTAGCGATCGGATTCCCCAGTGCTGAAGGTGACCGTTGCTGGCTATCTGCATCCATCTTATCCAATCTGGCCGTAATGTGACCCAAAGAGGTCAGGACTGAAGATAAAACAGTATGTAGATCAGCCGACTGGCTGCTACTGGACCTTTCCCCCGCCCCCGAGTTATCAGTCTGAGTATACAGCAGTCTATATAATTCGGCTTTCCTAGCCGTAGCTGGGAAAGGAATGTTCCTCTTTCTCAGTTTGGTAGTGATCCTAGGAATGGTCCATGCCCTGAGTGATGCAGGGCTCGCGTTGTCGTCACCCCGGGATGGAGTGACCGATCTAGCCGGTGTACTGGGGATGGACAATTCTTCCCCGCCTTCAGGTATTTGTGACATGCTACAACACAAAATAACATGTTACCTCGGGCACTACCCATCTGGCTAATGTAACTAATGCCAATTGGCGAAAATATTAATTAGTAACGTGACAGGTGAGGCCCTGCTAGTTGCCAAGCGGCTTTGAGAGGCACTATCTATGATTTGGCTCGTGTGGGGTACGTGGCCATTGGCATTATGGCGGGGTGATGGCCTCTCCGTGACTTGTAATAGCAAAAGACAGAATGGGGGTGACAAGTGAGGCCCTCTCTATGCAACCAAGCGAGGCGGCTACCTATGAATTGGCCCGAGGGAATGCCGTACCTCCGAAATGAGGACGGGTGTTGGCCTCGCGGGACCACTAACGTAAGGCGTACAAGGCCAGGAAAAACATACCTAGAGGCTTCTATTTTGTATGCCAGTATATCTGGATTATTACCCGAAAAGGGTAGGTAGGGTGGGAGAATTTATCGAGAGAAACAAGACGTACCTGATGAGCAAATTGCAAGGTAGTAGGATAAGGTGATACAGGCGATCTGTAGTAACCTACGAGAGTAATTGTGAGTTTCCAGGGTTATATCAATATGTACCCATCATTCCCCCTGCCAACAAGATACCCACCGGTAAATATTCCAACAATAGAAGACTGGAACCAAATACTCCAAATGAGCAAGGATGCCTATACCTAGTAATACAGAAAAATACACATAAGGACCCAGGTCTTGCGAAACCATCAGAGGATAATTAATCATGACTACTGACCTATGACAGGTGAAAAGTTGGTAGAGTAGCAGCACACTGTGGATGCTGTTGATACTAAAACATAAGAGGATCATAATCTCTAAATTGCTAACCTTGCCCGACCGTGAATATCTGCCTTGAACATAATACAAAAACATTTAATACTCCTAAATGGGTAGTATGATGTACGTGCTTAGATATAAATGAACTAGAAACAGAAAGTAGACCCAGCAAGCCAAGGTATCACACTTCTTGTAACCCTCCTGCTGACCACCGGATATATTCAAGACATATATCCTAATAAGCATATATGTGCCACAAACTACTGCTGCCAATACCATCCGGACAATTAGCACCAGTAGCGTTTGTTATGACATATGTCTTCATATTCTGTGACCATGCTCAAATATTAAATGTAATTTATGCCACCTGCCATAACCCTTATGACCACCAGGGGTCAGTCAGACATTTTTAACCCAATTCAGACAATATGGTGATAAAGTGTAACCAGGAGAAAGGGAAGCAGGAGAGAGATCAGAAATAATGATCCAGCCACCAGAGGTCGCCCTAATACATATACCAATCTTATAATCTAATATTGAACAGCGTTTCGGCAACCGAACGGCCATAAGATAGCCAGGATATGCAAAGACTGCCCCAACCGAATAAACCCTGTTCAATCATTCTCATATTGCATATATGCCGTACCCGAACGCCAGCATTCGTCTAAATATGTACCGAACATGTGATACAATGCGTGCGCCCGTCGACCATTTGATGACGTAAACGGCCGTGCCGAAACTTGCGACGGCCGAAGGACTTACGATTTCGCGACCGGGTGCCGCCACGAGAAGCCCCGCGAAAAACCCCATGTCTGATTTCCAAGTCAGACAGCCGGAACCGAAGGAACAGGACTCGTTGGGACCCTGGAAGCTGCCCACGAGATGCAGGTAAGCAGAATGGAGTTAGGACCGAACAGAAGTGACGATCACTCTCCACAACTCACCAGACCTAAGACGGTAGTGAGGGAAGGGCTGGTGCTCCTTAAGAAGGGGAACCAAACCCCTCCCACAACTACAGGCACCGCCTTCCATATATATATATATATATATATATATATATATATATATATATATATATACACATAATACTTTATTTCTGCCTCACCCTTGGCTTTTTTAGCCTTGCTTGTTTCTTGCTTAAGTGGCAGTCAGTACTACAAAACACATGGGAGCATTACAGGATATTTATTTGTGGTTCTTTTATATTTCACCTCTATTGATGATCATTACTATGTATAACATTGTAGCATTATCAGACGTTTGTATGCATAATTTATAAGCTACAACTATATTGTTCTCCACTGTATCAAAGCTACAACGAAACTTTCATTTTACTGTGCACATGTTTGAGAAGATATTTATATGCATTCAAATTTGAACCCTGGGGATTAATATATGGGAACGCAGCAATCAAGTTTTTAAACTTTGAATTTGCATTGTGAGGGTGTGTCTATTGGGGCTATTCACTAAAAGGTGTGAAGCGAAGAATTGAGGTGAGGCTAGGTGAGTTGAGATGAGCTTTTCATCTCACCAATTTAGCTATTCATTGTGCAGAAACAAGATTAGCAGGGGGAACTTGCTATGTTTGTGCTTGCACAATGTATGGTTAAACTGGTGAGATGGCATATGTGTTTTCCCTCCCACTGTATTTTTCTTCCTCCTTATCTGTTTAAACCACTAATTTTTCTCCACATAACTACTTAATCTTTCCTTCCCCCTAGTCCTTATCTCTGTTTCAGCCCCCTTCTCCCAAAGCAGTCTTCCTCCTTCTGTCCTTTACCTGTTTCCTTCTTCCTGTGTCTGTTTGCCCACTACACATCTTCTTTTCATGCATGTATCACCCTACTCCACCCTTGCTCCCTTAATTATAATTATAAATCTCACAATGTTGATGGAGTATAAAAATTCTGTTTCATATTGGTCTATTTACAAAAATTCGACTTGCATTTTGATAATAGCTTTTTTATGTAAACAATCAACACCGACTGCAAATGATTGCTTTCATGAGAGAATTACCTGGCCTCTCAGGTATACCTTGTTATATTGCACTTCGACTTATTGCTCTTGACAGTATGTGTCAATTATCTGTTTAGCAAATCTTTTGCCTTTGTTTCATTGTAGCTTTGATACAGTGGAGAACAATATAGTTGTATCTTATAAATTATGCATACAAACGTCTGATAATGCTACAATGCTAGAGGTGAAATATAAAAGAACCACAAATAAATATCCTGTAATGCTCCCATGTGTTTTGTAGTGCTGACTGTCACTTTATCAAGAAACAAGCAAGGCTAAAAAAAGCCAAGGGTGAGGCAGAAATAAAGTATTATATATATAATAGTGAAACAAATGTGATAGGTGCTTAACAATAAAATATGTGGATAAATGCAGCAAACACTAGTGTGACTTCCCCAAAAACAACACAGTATATACAATATCAAAGTGGTGAAGTGTTGCGCAAAGTTAAACTGGGTAATGGTGAAAGTTAGAAACAATAAAAATGATGATACTTATCCTAAATAGCAAACTCATAGACAGGATATATGCAAAAGAAAAAAACAATAGAAAAACAATGGTGTAGTATAAAAGAAGCATAGTGTTTCCCATCATTTCACAGTTGCACATCAAAAAGATCCATCCAAATTATGTTTCATGGCCATAGATAAACCTAAAACATCTTGGCGAGGAGGGGATAAAATCAAAACCCTCGGGCAGGCAGAAATTAGGTGGATTTTTGAATTAGATACTATGACACCAAGAGGTCTCAATGCAGACTTTGAACTACATAATTTTCTCTAATCCGCCCCTTTTTGGAAACATCCTGGTGTTTTTATGATTTCTAACTACTTATTTTACGTTATGTATGCGCTTATACCTGTCTGTATTATTTTAAAAACATTATATAATAATCATATTCACTGATATCTTTTCCTCCTTATACATTTTGAATCAGGTTCAGGTTTATTTAGTGTTAAGAATGACACTTAGATTTGTGAAAATATGCTTCCTTTTTTCTGCCGATCTCTGTGTGGATTTATTTGCAATATTGCCCATGCTGTTGTTTGTGCCACTGTATATTTATATGTTCTCATGTTTTTTGTACCATATATTATGCCTTTTGCTTAAATGTTTCTTACTATCATGTTTTTATATTCATATATTTTCTGCAAATTTTATGAGCTATTTATTTATTGTGTAAAACCTCTAAAGTTAGTTAACCATTGTTTTTATATCTGTGTATCTTTTATCCTTTGATTTGGAGTCATGTTTGCTATTTTTTATGATGTCTATACTATTTATCTGCTGTATTCCTGGGTTAGACTATTTTCCCCGTTATGCCTGTCTAATTAGAGAGTTGTCATAACACATGCAACGCCCTGTTTACACACGTTGCCGTAGAAACTAATCACGTGGACTGCATATAAACGTTGACTTCTCGTGTGGGCGTTACTGCCTTGAAGAAGCCGATAGAGGCGAAACGCGTCGCAGGAGTGACGCCACACAAGACTACCTCACTTCACAGCTGCTATCTACCGTCCTGTTGCTTTTCTGCTGTTGTTCTACAGATTTTATCCACGTGGATTTTCCATTTATTTCTTCCCAAGCGGACCTACTATCTTGCACTTCAAGACTGGTGATTTTATATACCCTTGTTCTATTGTTTTAATGTAAGCCTCAAGATTACAGGGGGCCAATACATTTTTCCATATTGTTATATACTTCACTATGTCTGGTTCCTATTTGTCTTTCCTTCTGAGATAAACTCCACATCTAAGATTCTACTGATTATGGGAGAGTGATTTTTTGCCGCTGTGGATTATAGGACTTTTAGTCCTTCTGCGGATTATACCTAGAGCCGGTCCTGACACTCTAGACCACGTGAGTCTAATACCATTGGGGGTCACGGCTACAGATACATCCGTTACTGTCTTTTATACTACACCATTGTTTTTCTTTTGCATATATCCTGTCTATGAGTTTGTCTGCTATTTAGGATAAGTATCATCATTTTTATTGTTTCTCACTTTCACCATTACCCAGTTTAACTTTGCGCAACACTTCACCACTTTACTATTATATATAACATTTTCTTTGTGTCTGAAAATTCAATGCCCCTATGCACAGACACAACAATATTTTATTTCAATAAGTATTTATTCATTTTTCAGTATATATTAGCATATTATAATGCCATAATATAGCAAACATAAGGTACCAAAATACCATCTTTAACAAAAATCAATAAAACAGAGCTGAAAGTACATTTGAGAAACAGGTAGTGTCCAGTGGTAAGAAGAAGAGAAGAGAAAAAAAGAAAAAAAAAATTGAATAGAGAAAGACATGGGAAGAAAAGGAAGGAAAAATAAAAAGGAGGGGGAGGGTAGGGGAAGGAAGGGGGGATAGGGCAAAAGCCCTTGGTGGGAAAGACCACCCATGACATAAAAAAAGTCATGAAAAATTGGGCGTTAAAGTCGTCGAGACGACCAATGTCTCCCCTCATGCCCGGTCAGGGCTTGGGGAGAATACCCGGGGGGTGCCATGTGCTAAACTCCGGTAAATGGACAAACAAACAGAGAAGTTATGGAATATAAGGCAATATATAACATTGAAACATTGATATCATAACGCAGGTACGAGTGACACAGTTATTTGGCCATGTGCTTTAAGTAAAAACAGTAGGTTGTGTGGGAAAAAGAATATGAACTCTGCAAAGATAGACAGTGCTCTTATGTCCATCGAGGGCCATATAGAAATTTCTTCTAATCCGGGGGAGCCAAGTCTCTGATCTGGGTTTGCAATGGAGCAGGAAACGTGGTGGGCATTGACCATTCGGGCACCAGAATATTTGGTAGTCCGAGGCCGCTCAGAAAGGAAGGTAGATCCGCTGGGTGGCGTAAAATATGGGACTTGTTGTCCTTTTTCACTATGAGGGCAAAGGGTGTACCCCATGAGTAAGACTAGTCCAGAGACCTCAACTCATTTGTGATCGGTCGTAGTGCTCTTCGAACTTGTAACGTTGTACGAGAAAGATCTGCATAGAGAGCTATTTCATTGTCGGCGATTTTCAGTGGGGGCATGGTTCGATAAGCCTGAAGGATGGCGTCCCTGTCACTGTGATAGTGTAGGGTACAAACCACATCTCTTGGGGCATTTCTTCTTGCACCTTTGAAGCTTCGGAGTTTATGCACCTTCTCAAGTTCAATTGAGTTTTCCGAGCTCCTTTTCAAGATGCTGTCGAAGAGGCCCTGAATTAGGGGCTGTAAGTTGTCGGGAGATGTATCTTCGGGGATGCCTCTTACCCTGATATTGCCTTTACGGCTCCGATTGTCGAGTTCTTCGACTTGCTGCTGAAGCGAGTATATCTGGTACTCTTGGTGCTGTATATGTTGGTTTAGGGCGTCGACCGTGTCTCGGGTAAGTGGAACCCCTTCTTCAAGGGCAAGCACTCTAGCATCAATTTGTTTGATGTCTTGGCGAAGTTCTGCTATGTCCGATCTGAGCGGTTGTATGGCTTTATCAACGATTTCTGCTATATCAGCCTTCGTCGTTAGGTGTTGGAATGCTTCCCTCCAGCTTTCTGGCAATAGCCGGGGGCTGGTTGTGTGCTGAGCTCTGGAGGTAGTAGCTGTTTCAGCATCGGCGGCCATTTTGGGTAGGCCTGGCACGTTCCTCGGACTCAGTGAGCGGGCAAAAAACGCTTCTGGCGGTATCTGTTCAGTACCTGATTTGCCCCTCTTGAGTTTAGGTGGCTCGTTAGTCTTGTTCTGACGCCCCATGGCGAGTCTGGAGGGATAGATTCACTCGATTTCAGGCTACTGACACGGAGCTGGTGCTAAATGCGTCCGCCATTGCCGGGTTCCGGACACGCCCCCGACACAACAATATTTTATTGAAATTGGACCAATTAATCACTTACAATTGCCTCTACCCATCAAAAGAAAATATGTACAGGACATATTTTTTTTGTACTTAATCATTTTAGCTTATGCGACTCATTTTGTTGCGGAATTCGACTTATTGCAAGTGGTCCGGAACAGAACCCACAAAAACTATTAGGTATGTCTGTATCAAAGTATCATTGCTGTAGCTATGGATTTGATACATGCTAAGGTCTCTGGTAATATAGCATTATCGTGTTGACAATCAATGCATTATCTTCTAACCACAAAGCTGTCAGATCTGTCTAATTAATCTTCCCTAGTGTTACATTTCTGCTGTAAAAATTGACAAGTGAGCAAAAATAAAATATAAAAAAGTTAGTTATCATTAAGTAGAATTTTATTTAAGAAAAAGTATTGTTTTGCCTTTACTCTCACTTTAAGCATATTGTATTTTTCTTGAATGCTCAACTCTATGTAATGATACTAACCAAGAAGAAATCATAAAGTATTATTCATGTTAAAGCATTTTTCAATAGATGATAAGTAACACAGAATGATAAACAGTTTACATGTGTGTTTATGTTTGTTACCTTTATGTTACCTTTACAGTACCTTTAAGTTTATGTTTATGTTAGCATTGCTAACTATGTATACTTGTATGCATTGATGGATAAGTGTCATCTAGGTTTAACTTTGGCCTCAATTACATTTTCCATCCCATCGTCATGAACACACGAACCCTAGTTTTTATTGTACAATCGCAAAAGCGTGTTCAGGTTTTACACATGTTGATCGAAGAAAACATGTGACCTAGAAATAAATGAAAACTATAATTGCATTCACTACTGCTTAAAATTTTTCACCTGCAGAAAGTACACTTGAAATAGTGCCACATGAAAGTGATTGCATGGGGTGCACTGTGCCTAGAAGCACTGAAAGTCAGGTGATTATGTCTTTATTTGGAAGAGGATTCTTACGCCGCAGTATTAGCACTGGTCACATGGCCCTGTCTGCATGACCCAAGCTCACTAAATGGAGAGGATGAGGACCTGCCCATTGACTGGGGCACAAATGAAGAGGTATGACAATGTAATGCGATCAAAGGTCTCCACAGACATGTGATCCCATCACTGTGAAGAGACTAGGTACACACAGCAACAACCCTAGAAAAGAGTTGAACTTGATGGACACAAGTCTTTTTTCAACCTAAACTACTATGTAACTCTGTAATGTGGCAGACTGGCACAATGCTGTTGCTTCAGACCTTTTGGAGGGTCACATTTTGTTTTCTTTAGGTGGTTAATAATAAAGAAAACTTTAGCTTATGGTTCTTAGGGGGTAGGTAATGTTTAAAATTGTGTCAACATTAATAAGAGGGTGTGGATTAAGCCATACTCTAGAACACTTTACGCCAAAATGCAATTTCGTGTTCTTGAACATGATCAGAGTCAACAGAAACTGAGACCCTATCAGGGTCCCTGTAAGTCTTTGATAACTGACTGCACAGGAATTTGGGCACCGCAATTTAGGTAAATATAAGTGGCGCTTGTGTTAAGCAAAGGTTACATTTAGCACATCAGAGTGAGTGAAAGGGTTAAATTGATGTTGAGAAGCCCCCCTTGCTTGACCAAGTTCAGATAAAGGTCACAGTCCCTGAGGATGTCAGATAAGACATAATGGTTTATGTAAGAATGTCTCAGACTACAAAAAGAGGAACTAATGCTGTAGCAAGTTTCAACTGTCTTGTCTGCTGACTGATTATATTGAGTTTTATTTTAGCTTTTCTGCCTAGTGACAATATATGTACCCATTGTCCACCCCCCTTGTGACATGTATTCGCCCCTCCTCATGTACTTGATGCTATGTTTGTGCAAAACCTAACATTGCCTTTTCTGTGGGGAATTTAGCCGTCGGACATTTATTGATGCAATTTTAACCATCTAGAGGGACCAGATACTTATTCTTTCTACATTGCACACTTTCAATAGCGCTACCCCTAACATACAAACACATAACATAGACAAGCCGTACCATGGCTATACCAACTAACAATATAAAAACTAACCCCTGCGGGTCCTTCACAACCATTTTTTTGTGTTCATATACCGTTTTGGCTATTTGGCTCTCTTTGTGCTGAGAGCTTTGGCGGAGTAAGGGGGTAGTATCAGCCAAATTATTTTTTATTAATTAACTTTTGGACTCCGTACAAATGCCCCCAAAAGATAACGGAGGAGTGGGGGGGGGGGGGGGGGTTCGGGCAGAGAAGACAAAACAAGAAGTGAGTCTTCCACTATTTCCATGCAATTTAAATTGTTATTTACTTCTTTATTTCAGCAATTCGTTTTGAACTCTATTTGCCCTTAATTGTGCACCTATACTAGAGTTTTGTCTTTTAGTTTTGTATTTTCTATTCCCCATTCTTTACTGTGTTGTCCCTTATTTAGGGACATTTACATAATATTTTCTGTGTTTTTCTTCCTACTAAGTTTGTGTGCGTTGCACCTGTCATGTGATTCTGGTTTGTGTTTATACAGTACTTATACATATACATTCTTCCTACAGTGGTGTCCTATATTTTTTTCCCTTTTTATTTGTGCATTATACACCAATATTTTCTCCAGTGATTTACCCATCTATGTTTTCATTTATTGTTATATTATCGCTTCCTCTTAATTAACAATTATTTTTGTATTATTCTTATTTGGTGATAGGGGAAAAAGAAAAAAGAGAAAATTAAAAAAAGGAGAAACTATCTATTTTTCACCCTCTCTTTTAACTTCACACTGTGCTTAGGAACAGGTAATGGAAAGGGTAGTCATACACAAGCCTATCATCCTTACCATATGTGTTCTTTTCTACTTTCTACCTTTTTATACACATCATTTCATCCAATTTAATTTGTGACTTATTTGTCCCTTAACCGCTTGTATATGTGCACCTGTATTTTAACCTATTACCTTCAATAACTGAATGTTTAAACTTCTTCTACGTTATTTTAGAAGAAAATTTAGAGAAAGTCATCCTTTGTTTGAACTCGTGGAATCGTATTATAACATCCCGTGGAAGTTCTGTTGCTATCCCTTTAGGTTTAACAACCCTATGAATTCTTTCAATTATGACATCTTTTTCCACCAGGATGGAGTTGATCTCTTTAAATAGTTCAGTTATATACGGTATGAGTTTGTCTTGCGTAAATGCCACGAATTATTACATTTATTCGTTTGTCCTGGTCTTCTACATTAGAGATTTGTTTTCCAGTTTGTCAAACTTGTTTTGCAAAGTAGCAATTTGTGTTTCAGAAAGTTGCTGATTTATTTGCAATTCAGCAATGTTATTTTCACTCTGCTCTAGTCTTTTCCTGTATTCTTCCATTTCCGAGGTTATCTCTTTTAGAGATGTTTTAATTTCCTCTTTAAAGTTTGTGAATTGTTCATCTAGGCATTTTTTTAATGAGTCTACCGTAAGTATCTGAGTGTCTGAATTCCCTGAATTGTCCATTTGCAATTTTGAACATTCAACTTCACTTTGTATGACAGAGACTTCTAGATTTTGCTGTGAGTCATCCACGATTTGGTTTTTTAAAGGTACAGGGGAGAAAATTGATGCCATTTTGTTGGTTTTGTCCTTTTTTTGTTCTTGTGATTTTAGCTCCCTTCTTTTCTGTTGCTGCTTTGCTTCTCCCTTTTTAGCAGTAAGCACATCTGCTGAATTTTTCTTAGTGTTACGTTTGCAATACCAAGATTCTAATATTATATGCAGGGCAGGGGCGTTTCTTGGTCTCCAAAAGATCCGGGGCTGGAGCCCATGATAGATTTGAAAGAAGTGGAGTAAATAAGATCACATGCTTAGGCGGCATTCAGACTGATATAATTGACGCCAATGAACAATAGGTATATATGGGTATATAATTATACCTGGCGCCCAGTTATTGTTGTCCCTGCATGGTGCCCTCGCCGCTGGGATCATTTTATTTATCCAGCGGAACGCGGGGGAGCAGTGTGTCACAGTCTTCCTGCTCCATCCCCACATGCACCGTACTATAGTGTATGTGTGTGTGTCTCTATCGTTACTGACTATATGTGTGTGTGTGTGTCTGTCTGTGACTGACTGACTGTATGTGTATGTGTCTGTGTGTCTGTCTGTTACTGACTATATGTGTGTGTGTCTGTCTGTGACTGACTGTGTGTGTGACTGACTGTATGTCTGCCTGTGACCGACTGTATGTGTGTATCTGTCTGTATGTGTGTGTGTGTATGTGTCTACCTCCACAGCAATAAAAGTCACAGTAATGTGCAATGTGTGAATATAACACAGACTCCACAGCAATAAAACTCACAGTAATGTGCAGTGTGTGAGTGTATCACACACTCATGCTACACATTACTGTACCACAATACACAATAAGATTCGCAGCACACAAAAAACTCCCATTACTCAAAGTTACACTTATACACAAAAATACACAGCCACAAATACACACACATGCAGCCACACATACACACACATTAACACTTGCACAGTCACACATACATACACACCCTTACACACAGAGACACACTGTCAGGGTTCGGTCGGGTTTGGTGAGACAGGGAGCACAGCGCAGGGGTCACCACTGAGGGTGAAGGGCCACCAAACAATAAAGACCAGAAATAACGGTATCCGAGGAGTAGGCAGAAGAATGGTCAGGTGCGTTCCAGAGGTCAGGGCAGGCAGAGAAGGGTCACAATCAATAGTCCAAGCCGGGGTCACAATCGGAGGAGAAGTCAACAATAAACAGGAGAGGTCCAAAGGCAGGTCAATAGCCGGGAAATCAATTAGGAGGAGGAATAAGGAATGGTAGCAGGGATAGGAGAACTTCAAAACGAACAATACAATGTACTGCAGCTTGAAAACGAGCAAGCACTGAATGAACAGTGCCTGCCCGTTTTATAGCCTGCCTGTACCTAGCCCCTCCCACCACTCCCCAGATAAACACTTCTTGCACCTGGGAAGCCTAGGAAGGGAGGTAGGACCTAACCCCTACCTCCTAGACACTCCTCCTTGCTTTGCCCAATGAAGGTTCGCTAGCCGAGTGCAGGACACGCCCCCCTGTCGGTAATATAGCACTCGTGCCCGCAAATCGCGGGCGCGAGTTACTACAGACCGGGGATGCGGCCTACCTCGCGCTCGCGCGGCCCTCCCGCTGGGCGCCTGGAGCTTGGAAGCGGCAGAGTCAGGTAAGGGATCATGCGGAAGTGGCCGCGACGGGTCCGGGACCCGACACACACAATCCCACTTACACACACCAACTTACATCACACACACACACTTGTATGTGAGCAAATTCCCATGATTTCAAAATAACTGAGCATACAAAAATTTGTATACGTTGCATACAACATTTACCAGTCTCATAATATGCCATAATATAGGGGATATCACACACAAACAGACACCCACCCTTACACCCCAACATAGACGACCTTACACTCACACACTCTCTTACACACACACATCCAGACAACCTTACACACAGACACCCTTATACACACAGATGGCCTTTCCCACACAAATATTCTGCCACGCAGACATGTGTGTAAACCTGCAACTCTCACACGAACATCACAAATATTTATTTTTTAATAAAAAGGGGTCACAAACCTGGGGAGAATAGGCTGAGGCATGCTCCTTCTACCAACCTCATAAAAGAGAGAAGTGCAGGGAATTGAGATGGGAATTCAACTGAATGAGAGGATTTTTCCAACTCTGCTACTATAGCCTTAATTTTGAAATTCCCATCTCACTTCCCCGCAATTCTCTCTTTCATGAGTGAAGGTCATAATATAATGAGCAGCTCATTCATTCATAATGTATGGGTTTAATACTATAACGAGGTACATGGGATGTTTAATGCCATGTGTATGGACTTTCATTGCCATCAATATAAAGACTATATATATATATATTTGTGTGAAGGGCTCATGATAGTACAGAAGATACAAACGCTGGTAAGAGAGGGATGGTATTAAAAGAGCAAGTCGGTTGTGGTGTGCCGGAACCGACGATGAGGTAGGCCTGTAAATAAAGAGGGCCCACCAAGAGAAATGTAAGAGAAAAGGAGTTAATAATGAGGAGTGGGTGGGAGGGTGATGCAGCGCTGACCTCGAACGGTATGGAGCCAGGTAAGGGGTGTCCCTTAAATAGGGAGAAGGTGAGTCATACGCCCCTCCCACAATTACAGGCCAAAAGGCCTTAATACTTGTGTGAAGGGCTCATGATAGTACAGAAGATACAAACGCTGGTAAGAGAGGGATGGTATTAATAGAGCAAGTCGGTTGTGGTGTGCCGGAACCGACGATGAGGTAGGCCTGTAAATAAAGAGGGCAAAAGTAGAAAATCAAATTTATTACGAAACGAGCAGAATACATATTTTTAACCAGACATGTCTTGAAAGGCATTTCTAACTTCTTGTACCGGGTTAGGTATGTATCTAGCGTATGCAGAAGACTTCCAGCGCCCTAGTGACTTGATAACATGAACTGGAATGTTTGCACTGGACGCTGTGGAGGCCGCTCCTATGCGGAAGGAGTGGCCCGAATAGTTAGCTGATTTTAGGCCTAGTTGAGTGAGTAGAGACCTGACGTGGGTCATAAATGTGGTGGTAGTGAGTACCGAACCTTGTAGACAGAAAAGTGGCTGAGAAGGTGATGCTTTGACAAGCTGGGTATATGTGTCCAGTAATGTGACGGGGCACCACTCGTTGTGGGTAGGATAGTATCTAACCTCTACCGGAGGTGCATGTTGATTGGTTTTGGAGTGATGCAGAGCCAAGATATAGTAATCCATGTGTTTCGTCAAGTGTGAGTGAAGCAGAATGTGAGTGGATTGGGTTGTGTTGATGGCGGTAAATTCTCTTGGTCTCAAAAACCCATAAAAAGCCACGTATATGGCGGTTTTTATAACAAGGTTTGTGTTGTTGGCAAAGGGATTTAAATCTAGTAGGCTGGATAAATCTTTGAAAATATTGAAGTCTATGGGAAGCCTTTGCGCAGTACGTGGGGGTTCAGATCTCTGAATACCCCTGAGGATGTTCTTGATCTGGTAGGAGGACATGAAACTTGTGTTGTTTGGTTGTAAAGTAAGCATGTGATGTTGAACGCCTGTCAGATATAGCTTGATTGTGTTGTATGATAATTTGAGTTTGAGGTGGCAAAAAGAAGCAAAACCCAACAAGGATGTCATGATGAAAGGTTGTGTGATGTCGTGTGCTGACAGGAATCTTTTAAATAGAAGGAAAGCCCTGTCATAGGTTCTCCGGGTATTGGCGGACAGTGCTAATTGTGACAATGTCCTGCTATATTGCATGATAACGTCTAGTCCATTACTAGCTGGTGGAAAGGTGGAGTGGCTGTGGCTGTGCGCGCGGCTGACGGAAGTATTTGCCGAAAAGCCTGTAAATTAAAACGAGATAAATTGTCAGCAGCCGTGTTACATACACCTGGGACATGAACACAAAACAAGAAGAAATTATGACACGCAGCCAGCCAGGTGAGTTTCCTCAAGAACCTCATAATGATTAGTGACTTGGATCGGCCTTTGTTGATAATGTGGCAGGTTGCTTGGTTGTCTGAGTAGCAACGTACTGACGAACCTGCCCATAGATGTCCCCATGTCACGGCAGCTGCCACAATGGGATAGATCTCAAATAGAGCTGAGGTGGTGGAAAAACCCTCCAGGTCCTGGACCTCTGGAGGCCAGCTACCCCAAAGCCATTCATTCCCGTAAATTGCTGCAAAACCTGTGGTAGACGCCGCGTCTGACCAGATGGTAGGTGAGGAGTCAGATAATGTAGGGAGGAACATGCTTTTCCCATTCCAGGTGGTTAAAAAGTTTCTCCACATAAGTAGGTCTGCCGTGGCCTGGGTATCCAGGGGCAACCTGTGTGCATCATGTCTAAACAGTGGGAACATGTATAGGAGCCGTGAGATGAAAGCCCGGCCTTGAGGTATAATGCGCATGGCAAAATTCAGTGACCCAAGTAGGGACTGCAATTCTTTGCGGTTGCAAGTACCGAGATGAATGTAGAGGTTAATGTTGGTAAGTATGTTCTCTATCTTGGTGCGTGGCAGGCTGGCTTGCATAGTGGCTGAATCTAGCATGATTCCCAGAAAGGTGATGATTGTATCTGGTCCTTCAGTTTTGGTGGGGGAAACTGGAACGCCTACTTGTTTAAAAAGACTGATGGTGTCTATGAGGCTACTGGGAGGGGAGTTATTCTTTTCGATCAGTAAGAAATCATCCAGGTAGTGTATGACTGTAGGGCATCTGGCTACATTTAATAGTAACCAGCATAGTGTTTCTGCGAATAAATCAAAAATGGCCGGACTACTTTTTGAACCAAACGTTAAGCGTGAGAAAAAGTAGTAGTGCCCGGCCCATTTAATGCCATGCAGGTGCCATAGTGTAGGGTGGATAGGCAATAATTTGAAGGCATTGGTTATGTCGGTCTTGCTGAGCCATGCACCGACCCCTGCCTGCATGATAGCCGTAATGGCGTGATCTATGGTGGAGTATTGGAGTGAAAATTCCTCAGAGGGGATAAGGGAGTTCAGACTAGGTGTGGCAGAGGTGTGAGGTGCCGACAGATCGATGATGAGTCTTTGTTTGAGGGAAGATTTCCCCGTGACAATACCGATGGGATTTGTCCGCCATGTGGAAAAAGGAGGGGACTGAAAGGGACCCAATAGGAAGCCCTCTGCCACTTCTTTGGCTATAAGTGTACTAATCGCTGTAGGGTTTTGTTGCGCAGATTGTAAATTGGGGCATTCAAGGATCCCTGAAGGCATGTGTATGAGACCAGTATGGAATCCTTGTGATAGACCAGTGATGATGAAGTCTACCAAATGTCTAGATGGATGTTGTGATAGTAATGCTGTGAGTACAGAAATATTTATCTCCGTTAAGTATTGTTTAGGGTACATTTTATTCGGACACATAGTTTTCGCATGTGCCCTAAAACATTTTGAACATATATGCAATAACCGACATCCACTGTAATTACATGCACCGACATTGAAATTATTACATATTTGGGATTTCCCCAAAAACTTGATAGGTCGACCCAATTTGTCTTTGGGTGTTCTCTCTGTTGAAACAGTGGAACTAGCGCCCTGCGAGGTACTAGGTTCGTTCGCAGTGGTAGGACAAAAATTTGCAGTATGAGCCATGGAGGAGCAGTATGCACAGGCCGGTGCTCTTAGACCTGCAAAGTGCCTGCAGAAAATGATGGTATCTATCTTGCTCCAGTTGGACCTTGTCCCGTACTGTGAGAAGGCGCCAGACACTTTGGCAGAAAAAGATCTATGGTAGTCATAGAAAGCTGACCCACCGTATTTGTTGCCCAGGTCCACCAGCCTGTGCATATACAAATCAAACTCCTCACGTCTGTGGGGATATACCGTACAGATCACATCACGATAAATGCCAAAAGCTAATACAAATTCTGGAATAGTTAGCTTCCTATTCAATCGTGCATCCCTAGATTTGACCACCACAGAAATATCGTCGTAAGCGTACGTCTTATGTTCCACTATGTCCTGGGAGGCAATTAGAAGTGAGGCCAGATTGACATCTTTACCTTCCAGGATATCTTTTTTGAGGTGCTCAGGTATCATGTGGGCAGGGTAAACCTCTTGGTCATCCGGGGTGATGGCTGGAGAAACTGATTGCAATTCCACCACTGCTGGAGGGATTGCGGTGGCCGGCCCAGCCAAAGTGAGGGCTGTAGTGACCGATTCAAGTTTCTCCAGCCTAGAATTGACCTTGCTCATGGATGCCATGAGGGACGTGAGCATGCCATGTATGTCTCCTGGGTTAGACTGGCTAGACCCTTCCCCAGCGTCCCTGTTATCGGTTGAGGTGTGCAGTAACTTGTAAAGTTCCGCTTTCCTTGCTGTAGCAGGGAATGGGATTTGACGTCTCCTGAGTTCGCTAGTGATGCGAGGGATAGTCCATGACCTGAAAGATGCTGGACTGGCCGTATCTTCCACCTGTGATGGGGTGGTTGCTCTAGCCGGAGTACTTGGGAGGGAAAAATCCTCTACCCCGTCTTGAGACATACTAGATGACAAAATATATGGTTAGCGTGAAAAACCCCAGGGGATGTACTGGCAGGCTGATTATGCCGGATGAGGCGAAGAATTAATCTTGTTCTTTGGTGACAGGTGAGGCCCTACTAGTTGCCAAGTGGCTATGAGAGGCTCTATCTATGCGTTGGGGCGAGGGGTTATTGAGGCCACCCGACGTAGTGGCAGGAGTTCGTTGGCCTCTCGGTGACAATAAAAGAAAACAGGGGAAGGGAGTGACAGGTGAGGCCCTCTCTATAATTTGCGAGGCGACTAACTCACGTGTGGCCCGGGGGGCATTACCTCCGAAACGTTGAGGCGGGGTGTTGGCCTCGCGGACCACTAAACGATAGGCAGAATGCCTGGAGGGGAAATACCTATTTGGGTCTATAAGCCCTAGAATTGCCAGTACTCTATGTCCTAGGTGGAGATGGAACCGTAGGTTACGTATGGCGTGAGCAGGCTTAAACGTACCTGGTAGTATGTATGCGATAGATAAGCGGAAAAATAGAAAAACCTGGAAAAATCTAAAGGGATAGAAAACCAGAAATGATAGTGTGAGAATTGGATCCTATGATACCAATATAGACTAGCTAGCTGTGATGAGTATCTAGCGGTACATTTGGAGGGGAAAAGTTTAATGAATGGTAGTGACGCGACTGGCCATGTTAAGTGGTATGGCCCTGGTAACCAGGTTTTTAGGGGTGTATATAATAAGTCTCTACGTGACGTATGAGTGGTTGAATCAAGACGTGTGATTCAACCCGAAAGTTGCGAGATTTGAGACCGTGTTCTCGTGTACTTGGTATGTCGTTTGAGTACACAAAGAAAAAGTCAGAATTTATAACGTGCCATGTAAGAACGTGTGTACATGGAGTGATAGAAACGTAATTCTAAATGAATTAAAACATAGGTTATAACGCAGGCACTAACGTGAGATATCTATAATAATGTAACGTTTGTTCAAGCATAACTCCATCTATATATACAGTCATATGCAAGGATTCTGCAATCGCATGAAATAAATACCAATAGTGACATGAACAGCAACTATAGATACTGATATTGCAGAAAATCGAAAATAAGTCTGCTTACTAAAAGAATCAGTACATAGAGTATAACGCGATCAATGCCGGAAGCAAAAGGGTTAATATGCCTGTGACTGGGCCGTGAAGCGTGCGGCCGTAAAGTAAGGCTGTTTAAAAATCGCGACGCCGTGGGAAATGATCCAGGCGACGGACTTACGATTTTGAAGTCCTGTGGACTTAATCTGCGGCGAAAAACCGGTAATGTGCGTGGCTGGACGGGCGGAAAACCTGTGAGGGCTCCTGGACACAGCTACACCAAACGAAATCGCGGGGTTTTTTGAAAAGCAAGATGGCGCCGAAAGTGAACCGGAAGTGGATTCTCATGCAGCGCTGACCTCGAACGGTATGGAGCCAGGTAAGGGGTGTCCCTTAAATAGGGAGAAGGTGAGTCATACGCCCCTCCCACAATTACAGGCCAAAAGGCCTTAATACATATATATATATATATATATATATATATATATATATATATATATATATATATACATATATAAAAAGATGAATCACTATTATTCATTTTGAATGTGATAATCAAGTGTGAAAATAAAAGTAATATGAGATGATAGCATTGTTTCACATTTGATTATCACATTCAATATGAATAATTGTAATTAATCACATTTTCTCCTAGTAATCTCACTGGGACTCACACACACTCATATCTCTGTTGCTCACACTTATACTCTCCAATACTCTGCCACTCACACACACTTACACTCTGCCACACATACACGCACACTCATAACTCACACTTACACTCTTCCAAACACTCACACTCACACTCATACACTCACACTCTGCCACTTACACACACTTACATTCTGCCACTCACACACATACACACTCATAACTCTTACTCACTCACACACACTCTCTTCCAAACACACTCTGTCACACTCACACACATACACTTACTTACACTCTGCCACTCGGTGTGAGTGGCAGAGTGTAAGTAAGTGTATGTGTGTGAATGTAAGAGGCAGAGTGTAAGTGGGTGTCACTTACACTCTGCCTCTTACATTCTTCCACTCACATACATACACATGCACACTAATAACTCTGCCACTCACACCCACTTATACTCTGCCACTCACATACATACACATGCAGACTAATAACTCTGCCACTCACACTCCGCTACTTACATACATATACATGCACACTATTAACTCTGCCACTCACACTCTGCTACTTACATACATACACATGCACACTATTAACTGTGCCACTCACACTCTGCTACTTACATACTTACACATGCACACTATTAACTCTGCCACTCACACTCTGCCAAACACTCATGTGCAAAGCGTGAGGGGCGGAGTTAAGCATGAGGGGAGGAGTCGATTGTGAGGGGGCGGAGTCTGGTGCTGTTCAGCATACAGATTGCAGCATGCAGTAGGCGGGCCGAGCGTGAAGGGGGCGTGGTCAGAGTCTCCATTTGGGGCTATGGAGGGGAGATCCGGGGCATCAGCCCCAGTAGCCCCCCTCTAGCGACGCCTCTGATGCAGGGTCTAGATATGTGAATCAATATTTTCTCAATGCCTTTTTAGACCCTCGCTGATTCTGTTAAATGGTCTCCTCAAAGGGCATATGTCAGGTCACGTTTTCCTCAAACTGTAGCCAGACTTGTACCAGAAACTTTACAGATATTTTCCCTTTATTTCACCGGTCACTGTATTTGGGACTTATCTCAATAAGATTCCAGTGTTCCAACTTACTGCATACTGAAGTTCTGTGGCATACTTTTTCACAGTGTCTGTAGATTTATCTTAGTTTCAGCCATTGCTGCTTCCACCAGAGACCATGCACTTAGTCTCTGGGGCCTACAAACAGTCACAATGCCAATTAGACATGTGCAAAACTAAAATTTTCGTTTCGTTTTCGTCCATTCGGACAAAAATGTTATTTATTTCGTCTAAAACGAATTTCGTTCATTACTGCATTCGTTTCAGACGAAATTCGTTCATTATTTTCGTTTCGTTTTATTCGTTCGTTTTATAGAATACGTGTAATACTATTGGCTTTCTATAAACCAAACGAGAGCCCCATTCATAAGAAATTCTTATGAATGGGGCTCTCGTTCTGTTCATAGAAAGGCAATAGTACTACACGTTTTCTATAAGCCGAAAGTCTATAAGCCGAAGGTCGTTCGGTTTATAGACTTTCGGTTTATAGAATATATAGAATTAAACGTTCGGTTTATAGACTTTCGGCTTATGGAATACATGTAATACTATGGGCTTTCTATAAACTGAACTAGAGTTCCCATTCATAAAAATTTATGAATGGGGACTCTGTTTCGGTTTATAGAAATCTAAGAAGTTGTACGAATGAACGAATGGTTTAATATAAACGAAAATCATTCGTCCATTCGTGCTATAGTATTGGCATTACTATAAACCGAAATAGAGTCGGTTTATAGAATGCCAATAGACTTACATGAATTCCATAAACCGAAAGTCGTTCATTATGTCGGTTTATGGAATGTAGTGTACTATGCTATTGTATTCTATAAACCGACTCTATTTCGGCTTATAGAATGCCAATAGTACTACGAATGGACGAATGAACAAATGATTTTCGTTTATTAACCATTCGTTCATTCGGCTTTCATTAGCTTAGCATTTTCGTTATTCATTTTTCAAACGAATGAACGAAAATGCTATTTTCGGACGAAAATGCATTAGTCCGAAAACGAATGCACATGTCTAATGCCAATTATTCTCATTCACTGTTTCTGTCTATTTATATTTAGCAATATGCTTTGACACAGAGTGGATCTTTTTCAGGTCTTTGTAACTTTTCCTATACTTCAGCATAGGTCTGTCTTCGAGTTTTTTTTTTTTTTTTGGAACTCTGCTGTCCACTTTGTTATCACAGTTTCGGGATCTGCATCGTCCTTTCGAGGTGTCTCTCTCCGCGGCTGCAACTTTTAGTCCGTTGTGGCGTCTCCCTTCTCTGCTAACACATCCCCCTCACACCCACTCACAATGTGCGTGCGTCCTAACACACTTCAGCATGCCCCCATCCTGTGTCTCCCCCCTTAGTTTGGTAGTTTTATTAACTTGCTTGGTCTTTTTATGTGACCCTAGCCAGTCTTCAATGAGTGTGTTCGTAGCCACCTTGGAGGAGTCAACCAGGCCTCTTATTCTGAGATATGTAAAAGTTTAATCTTGTGGAAGATTATATAACTGTCTAATCTGATTAAACGGATGTAATTTATCTTGACCCAATATATTGCTTAAACATGTTATACGTTTCTGTGTCCAGTTTTTCAAGTTAACATCTGGGATTAGGATCAGGTCACTAAAGGAGTGGACGATAAAAGAATATCTTTTTTTATTTTTACATTTTTTTATTATTTCTTTATTAGATTTTGTATAAAAATAAATCCATTTGTAACATGTATAAAACCTTTTTTGACTAAATAATTCTTTAACATGTAGTCTCAAAACATTATATTTCAATCTGATAACCTACCATTTAGCAGCATAGGACATTATAATAATTAAATTCTTCTTCTCGTAACAACACACACACTCATCAGCAGACAGATATATTAACACCTGTTCTTACAATTTATTTGAGGACTTGGGTGGGGGTCCCGACGCTAAGAACACAGGAACACTGTGATTATAGTATTTTGGCACAGTCGAAATTGTACACGACTGTCTGAGTTTCAACTCGCATTTTGTTTTTCCCTAACTTTCATTCATGTATTATAGGATCCATCCAGACCAAATTTTACTATAAGTTTTTCTCCCTATCGTATCTTGACCAAAATATTGAGAATATCTTTAAGTGCATTTTTGTTTTTAAATTTAATCATAGTAGCAATAGTATTCGTAATTAAAGGGTTTAACTTAGACTTCATCCATTTTTTTTAGAGGTAAGCCCAAAACAGTGAGAACAAATTACAGTTGTGAATTTCTAATTGTTCAATTTGGTACCAAATTAGCATATTTGTTTATGCCACAATAGGTAATGTGTAAGCATTGCTGTTTCATACAGACTAACAACATTTGGGAAGGATACTCCTCCCTTTTCTGTTTTTTTTTTATTGAGTATGTGTTGACAAACCCTAGGTCTCTTACCCTGCCAAATATATTGCATCAATATTGTTTGTAATTGAGTTAAATATTTAGTTTGGACTCTTAATGGAATTGTCCTAAAAGATACATTATTTTAGGGACTATATATGCATTTGCTGCATGTATTCGGCCCAACCAGGATATTTCCAGACCATGCCATTTTTTAGTCTGGATTTTAAGTTTGGAAATTATGCATGTTGTAATATGATATTTTGTGCTTTACCACCATAGAATTCCCTTTTATATTCAGGCATTCCCTTGTTTGGGAATTAGCTAATTAAATTCCCTAATTTGGGAATTAGCTGCTTGGGATATAATTCTGCCAGAATTCCTAATATAAATTGTTTGGATTTGGGGTTTTATTCAATTGCATGTGATTTTAATAACTATATTAGTGTTTAATTTTAACACAGCAGTTATAGTGAAATTAATTGCGCCATATTAATTCATCCAAAACCACGAACCACAACAATGGAGCTGTAGTTAGAATTCACTAGAGTGGCTAAGTCTATTTTTATCCCTAGATATTCTATTGCTTTATTTCTCCAGTTAAGTATGTGCAAGGATCCAAGCTCCTCATAATCTGTGTCTTGACAATACATTGTTAGTACTTGCGTTTTATTAAAGTTTATTTTATAGTTTGAAATTACACCAAATTGTTTTATTATTACAAATACTGTGGGGATGGATCCGAGTGGGTTCTTAAGGGACAGGAGCACATTGTCTGCATAGAGAGATAGTCTGTGGGACACAGCGGCTATTTCCACGCCCCAATGCATTTACTGATTTTCTAATGCACTTGGCCAGGGGTTCTATGCTCAAAATGTACAACAGTGGGGCTAAAGGGTAGCACTGTCGGGTGCCGAGTGGAGAAATGTACTAGTTTTGTTTCAACAGCCCAAAGCAGAAGTCGGTTTTATAGAGATGTTACAAAAGGAAGTATTTTATATTTAGTGGAGTAGAGCGCTCACTACAATAAGACACCTTAAGCCTCTAGTATAATTGCTTGAGTGATTTTTGAGTGACGGTCTTCTGGGCTATATTCATCAGTGTGATGAGAAGTTTTATAGTAAATGAGTTCTAGCAGAAAAGTAACAATAGTTACTGTAGTTAAGTGTTATTTTTGGTAGAAAAGTTGCAGAGTTGTTTTATTTTGGCATAGTCATTAATTGTACTAGTGATGTGCATCGTTTTTTAATTAATTTGCTTCCTCATTTGTGTAACTGTATCTTTAAGTAAGTAAAATAGAAATATTTGTGTGTAAAACAGCAAGACTCATATATTACCCGAGGTCTCTCTTGGACATCATGTTAAATATACATGATTGATCCATTGGACAGTATAACAGCTGTAAAATTTGATAAATGACATTATTCGATTAATTTTTATAAAAGTTTATTTTTATTCAACCTACATGTGCAGAGGCATTATGCAAAACTATGAGGATAAAAATAAATATTCTCTGTTACTGTATCAATGTTATTTGCTGTGACAAAGCCTTGACAAAGCGCCGAGTTTGGTGTATGCCAGGGGCGTTTCTAGGTCTCCAAAAGATCCGGGGCTGGAGCCCATGATAGATTTGAAAGAAGTGGAGTAAATAAGATCACATGCTTAGGCAGACTGATATAATTGACGCCAATGAACAATAGGTATATATGGGTAAATAATTATACCTGGCGCCCAGTTATTGTTGTCCCTGCATGGTGCCCTCACCGCTGGGATCATTTTATTTATCCAGCGGAACGCGGGGGAGCAGTGTGTACACCGGCTGCACAGTCTTCCTGATCCATCCCCACATGCACCGTACTATAGTGTCCGAGCGCTGAGTGTGCTCAGCAGGGCTAGAAGCAACAGCAGGGCAAAGACCAGGCTAGAATAAGGTATAGCAGCCAGGAGGGGGACATATTGATAGATGCACTTTTTTTTTAATCGTAAACAACAACAAAATTGCAGACTTGTGTGTAAGTGTATGTGACTGACAGAGTGTGTGTGTGTGTGTGTGTGTATGACTGACTGCATGTGTGTGTGTGTGACTGTGTGTTTATGTGACCCACTGTATGTGTGTGTGACTGACTGTATGTCTGACTGTGACCGAATGTATGTGTGTGTGTCTCTATCGTTACTGACTATATGTGTGTGTGTGTGTCTGTCTGTGACTGACTGACTGTATGTGTCTGTGTGTCTGTCTGTTACTGACTATATGTGTGTGTGTCTGTCTGTGACTGACTGTGTGTGTGACTGCCTGTATTTCTGCCTGTGACCGACTGTATGTGTGTATCTGTCTGTATGTGTGTGTGTTTGTGTCTACCTCCACAGCAATAAAAGTCACAGTAATGTGGAATGTGTGAATATAACATAGACTCCACAGCAATAAAACTCACAGTAATGTGCAGTGTGTGAGTGTATCACACACTCATGCTACACATTACTGTACAACAATACACAATAAGACTCACAGCACACAAAAAACTCACATTACTCTTATAATACACAAAAATACACAGCCACAAATACACACACATGCAGCCACACATACACACACATTCACATTTGCACAGTCACACATACATACACACCCTTACACACAGAGACACACTGTCGGGGTTCGGTCGGGTTTGGTGAGACAGGGAGCACAGCGCAGGGGTCACCACTGAGGGTGAAGGGCCACCAAACAATGAAGACCAGAAATAACGGTATCCGAGGAGTAGGCAGAAGAATGGTCAGGTTCATTCCAGAGGTCAGGGCAGGCAGAGAAGGGTCACAATCAATAGTCCAAGCCGGGGTCACAATTGGAGGAGATGTCGACAATAAACAGGTGAGGTCCAAAGGCAGGTCAATAGCCGGGAAATCAATTAGGAGGAGGAATAAGGAATGGTAGCAGGAATAGGAGAACTTCAGAGGGAACAATACAATGTACTGCAGCTTGAAAACGAGCAAGCACTGAATGAACAGTGCCTGCCCGTTTTATAGCCTGCCTGTACCTAGCCCCTCCCACCACTCCCCAGGTAAACACTTCTTGCACCTGGGAAGCCTAGGAAGGGAGGTAGGACCTAACCCCTAACTCCTAGACACTCCTCCTTGCTCTGCCCAATGAAGGTGCGCTAGCCGAGTGCAGGACACGACCCCCTGTCGGTAATCTAGCACTCGTGCCCGCAAATCACGGGGCGCGAGTTACTACAGACCGGGGATGCGGCCTACCTCGCGCTCGCGCGGCCCTCCCGCTGGGCGCCTGGAGCTTGGAAGCGGCAGAGTCAGGTAAGGGATCCTGCGGAAGTGGCCGCGGCGGGTCCGGGACCCGACACACACAATCCCACTTACACACACCAACTTACATCACACACACACACTTGTATGTGAGCAAATTCCCATGATTTCAAAATAACTGAGCATACAAAAATTTGTATACATTGCATACAACATTTACCAGTCTCATAATATGCCATAATATAGGGGATATCACACACACACAGACACCCACCCTTACACCCCAACATAGACGACCTTACACTCACACACTCTCTTACACACACACACACACACACACATCCAGAAAACCTTACACACAGACACCATTATACACACAGATGGCCTTTCCCACACAAATATTCTGCCACGCAGACATGTGTGTAAACCTGCAACTCTCACACGAACATCACAAATATTTATTTTTTAATAAAAAGGGGTCACAAAGCTGGGGAGAATAGGCTGAGGTATGCTCCTTCTACCAACCTCATAAAAGAGAGAAGTGCAGGGAATTGAGATGGGAATTCAACTGAATGAGAGAATTTTTCCAACTCTGCTACTTTAGCTTTAATTTTGAAATTCCCATCTCCCTTCCCCGCAATTCTCTCTTTCATGAGTGAAGGCCATAATATAATGAGCAGCTCATTTATTCATAATGTATGGGTTTAATACTATAACGAGGTACATGGGATGTTTAATGCCATGTGTATGGACTTTCATTGCCATCAATATAAAGACTATATATATATATATATATATATATATATATATATATATATATATATATATATATATATATAAAGATGAATCACTATTATTCATTTTGAATGTGATAATCAAGTGTGAAAATAAAAATAATATGAGATGATAGCATTGTTTCACATTTGATTATCACATTCAATATGAATAATTGTAATTAATCACATTTTCTCCTAGTAATCTCACTGGGACTCACACACACTCATATCTCTGCTGCTCACACTTATACTCTCCAATACTCTGCCACTCACACACACATACACTCTGCCACACATGCACGCACACTCATAACTCACACTTACACTCACACTCAACCATACACTCACACTCTGCCACTTACACACACTTACATTCTGCCACTCACACACATACACACTCATAACTCTTACTCACTCACACAGACTCTCTTCCAAACACACTCTGTCACACTCACACACATACACTTACTTACACTCTGCCACTCACACCCACTTACACTCTGCCACTCACATACATACACATGCACACTAATAACTCTGCCACTCACACCCACTTATACTCTGCCACTCACATACATACACATGCACACTAATAACTCTGCCACTCACACCCACTTATACTCTGCCACTCACATACATACACATGCACACTAATAACTCTGCCACTCACACTCTGCTACTTACATACATACACATGCACACTAATAACTCTGCCACTCACACTCTGCTACTTACATACATACACATGCACACTATTAACTCTGCCACTCACACTCAGCCAAACACTCATGTGCAAAGCGTGAGGGGCGGAGTTAAGCATGAGGGGAGGAGTTGATTGTGAGGGGGCGGAGTCTTGTGCTGTTCAGCATACAGATTGCAGCATGCAGGAGGTGGGCCGAGCGCGAGGGGGCGTGGTCAGAGTCTCCATTTGGGGCTATGGAGGGGAGATCCGGGGCTTCAGCCCCAGTAGCCCCCCTCTAGCGACGCCTCTGGTATATGCTTTTTCCAGATTAAATACCTTATGTTATAGCTTACCACCCAGTCTGGAGTCCAAGCTCTTTCTACTGCTGCCATCGATAACTCCTCAGGTTCTCTTCATTTCATATTTTTGCTGTGAATCTTCCCAGCTGCATATCCTTTGGGATATTTTTAAATACTGGCTCAGGTTACAGCTTTATGTTCTAGCAAAGCACTCTAAAACGTGTTTAAAGACTCTTTAAAAAATAACTGGTTTTACATGTTACCTACTAGAAATGTTTATTTGTTTAGGGTACATTCCTTCTTTTTGTATTTGGGTTTCTTGACAAGTATATAAGTTTTATGTAGTTTGGAAGGACTTTTGTATTTTAATTTTTAGTGTATGTTGAAGATGGGTTTTGATTGTTCCCAAGATAAGATATCACATGTTCCAACACTCTAGATAAAATAGATAAGGGAAGATGTCTTCATTTATAGTTATTTGTAGGTACAGATTTGCTTTAGATTTAAGTAGAATTTTCAGAATTGAGTAGCGTTTATTCGTAATATGTTAAGGAGTGCTTTGTGGGACATGGAATTGTCCTTTGCTGGAGTTTATGTATTTTGGAGAAGGTGAGAGGTCATGTTGCAAATATGTAGAAAGAGAAGATGCTATGGGCTAAGAATATGACAATTAGGATTTACAAGTAAATATTAATTTGAGAAATAAGACATAAGTAATCATGTGAAATAAATGGTTTATAGCTATAAGAGGCAGAACTTTTAGTTTATACTGGAAAGTATTGATCAGTGTTTTAAAGAAACTCCCTGCCCATCCAATATAATTTGCCTTAACTTGCATATACTGTACCGTATTTTCAGGCGTATAAGACGACTGGGCGTATAAGAAAACCCCCAACTTTTCCAGTTAAAATATAGAGTTTGGGTTATACTCGCCATATAAGACTACCCCTCTTCCAACGCACACCAAATAAAAATTAAAAAAACATCAGATTTGATTTCAATATGGTAATTTTAATTCAAATGCTTATGACATGCAGGTACTTAGCAGGACAACTGTCTCTTATAAACATAAGGCTGTTTGTCATCAAACATGTAAACATAAAACAGTGCAAGTGGATTAAACTTTTCCTAATTCGCTCTAAAGCTGAAAGGAAGGATAAGACAATAAACCCATGGGAGCTGCCATGCTGTTTGTTTTCTAAGCTGTCAACCAAACTGGAACTGATGATGATAGGAGGAAGATAACAAACAATAGAGAGAGAGCAAGTGCCGAGAAAGTCCCTGGCGAGTTAGCAATGCCCATCATAACCGCAAGCTACGGTATTTTTACAAGTTTTGCTGGCGTGACAGTTTCCTTTAAAAGCCTTCAAAATCCTCCTGTTCGTCATCTGATATCATAAGTACATCAATGACATCATGTGATACATTTGTAAGGCAGTCATCGTATGGATCGAATTCCGTATCAGATGGTGTGGTCTCAGCTTCGGCTTACTCTTCATCTTGCTACAAGTAGTCGTCCTCCATACCATCTAATGAATTTAATATGCCACACTTCTTGGAAAACTTGATTACTGTTTCTGCATCAATATAATTCCAGGCTTTTATGACAAACTTGCACAAAACATCCAACTGTGGAGCACGCATGTTTCCTCCTTTTGTGAATGACTTTTCGCCGCTAACCATCCATTAATTCCACTGTTCTCGAATGCGATCTTTAAATGGCTTGTTTAGGCACACATCCAGTGGCTGTACCAACGATGTCAATCCTGCAGGAATAACTACAACTGTGTTAAGTCTTGCAAGCCTTTGCTTGGTGCTGGGAGTTAAATGAGCCCTGAACATATCCCACACCAGAAGACTACATTTTTTAATAAGTCCACCTGGTCGCTTGCTCCATACATTATCAAGCCATAGCTTTACCCCTTCTTCATCCATCCAGCCTTTTTCATTCACATGTACAAAACAACCAACAGGGAACTTGAGTTTCGGCATTGTTTTTCTTTTAAAAATAATCATTGGTCTCAGTTTGGGGCCATCAGCTGTGCATCCTAGTACCACTGTAAAACTGGACTTCTCATGTACTGTTGTTTTAATTAAAATAGTTTTTTCACCTTTTTGATGGACAGTTTTATTTCCAACCATATAAAAATTCATTGGAGTTTCATCCATATTTCCAATACTACTTAACGCATAGCCATGTTTAGTGCGCTGTTGTATTACGTATCGATGGAAACTATTTACTTTGCTATCAAGATCTGCAGGTAATTTTTGGGCAATTTTCGTCTTTTGCATCAGTACCATATTATGCCTTCCCATGAATCTAGTACACCAGGATACAGTGGCCTTAAATCTGTTGCTGTGATCTGGGATAGATTTGGCCCACTGAAGTGCAAACAAACATATTTTATTTCGTGTCACTACATAACTGTTTTGGCGATGCTCATTCACCATGTCTGCTACATGTTTTTCGAGTTCTGGCCAATGTGGGGTGCCTCTTCTTAATGCACACTTACTCCTTGGCATACTCTTTAATGCTTTTTCATTTGCTTTCCAGTCCCGAACCATTTGTTCTGTTACTCCATAGTGTCTTGCAGCAGCACAGTTATTATGTTCCATGGCCAAGTTTCCAACTTTAAGTTTGAAACTGGCTTCATATTTCTTTCTTCTTGCTGGTGGAGCCATGATGGGGTTTTGACTGTTGGACATTTGTATACTGTATGTACTGGTGCTATACTGTATGAACAGGTACAGATACTGGTGCTGTACTGTATGTGGTACCCAGTATACAACAACCAACCAATCATGGCAAGCGATGTACCTTACCGGCGATTGGCTGGTTGTTGTATACAAAGCCTGCTTGGATTGGTCAGCTCTCCCTGCCTGCTCAGCCCTCCCTGCCTCCAAGACTATTAAAGCGGTAGTGCAAACACGCCTCTTTCACCCGCCTGGCCCGCCCTTGTATCGTATTACCGTACTTCCTTCTCTGCCTCTCAGATCTTGCACATGCGCGCCTGGGCTGCTTCACTGCAGTCCTCGGGAGCGAGATCTGAGAGGCAGAGAAGGAGGTACGGTGATAGGATACAAGGGCGGGCCAGACGGGTGAAAGAGGTGTGTTTTTCTGGGCACAGCGCCGCTCTCTCTTTTTTCCATACCTCGGGCATATGGGGTATGCTCCGCCCTTCACTTACACCTTCCCAGTGAAGCGCCCCCTCATCTCGTCATCAGGACCGAGTTAAGTCACTTCTTTCCACGAATCCTGGTGAGTGGATTTTCTTCTACTGTACTTGTACAGCGCCGCCCTTGCTGCTTTCATACGGTCGCCGCATATGGCGGGGATGCGGCCCCCGACTTTTGAGAAGATTTTCCTGGGTTAAAAATTGTCTTATATGCCAGAAAATACGGTAATTGCTTTTATCTTTTTAGTGTGACCAGAATTATTTTTACAGCGCTACTTACATTGTTAATGATATATGAATATAATGTTCAAACTATAGGGAAAGTCAAATTGCCAGCTGGAGAGCAATACACATTTAAATAAATGCAGAGCTAACACCTCTAACATGTTTATATACAGTAAATATATAGACACACACATGATGCTAAAAATGTTAATTTGTTGCATTCTAATTTTTGTTATACCGTATTTACTTAAATATAAGACAAGGTTTTTTTCAGAGCAAATGCTCTGAAAAAGACCCTTCATCTTATATTCGAGGTCTGACCGCAGAGCTGCAGGGGACCTGGATCCCCCTCACTAAGAGCCGGTAGATGTCTGCGGGATGCGCGCAGACATCCTCCGCAGCTGCCCGGCACATCCGTCGAGACTTCTACGATGAAGCCGGGACCTCATCATAGAAGTCCAGCAGAAATGCTGGGCAGTAGCAGGGGATGTCTGCGCGTATCGTGCAGACATCCTCCGGCTGCCCCCACTAGCCACCAGGGAGAGAGACAAGGTGAGGGGGAGGGAGAGAGAGACAAGGTGAGGGGGAGGGGGGAGAGAGACAAGGTGAGAGATAGAGAAAAGGTTGGGGAGAGAGAGAGAGAGAGAAAAGGAGGGAGGGAGGGGGAAAAAGAGAGAAAAGTTTGGGTGGAGAGAGACTGAAAAGTTTGGGGGGGGGGGAGACAACTTGGGAGGGGGAGAGAGATAACACTGGGGAGAGAGACAGAGATAACACTAAGGGGGAGAGAGAGACAATGCTGGGGGAAGGGGGGGAAAGAGAGAGACTAAGCTGGGGGGGGGGTGAGAGAAGTGCAGCATTGGCATGTAAAAGGAAATAAAAACAAGAAATGCATTTTTTTTTATATCATAATTTTTTATTAAATATTAAAAAGCAATGTACATGTGAATATATACAAGTTAAACTTTTTTCCTATACGGTAGTCTTATATTCAGGCTTTTAGTTTTTTTCCTAAAGGAATATCCAAAGTTTGGGTGGTCGTCTTATAATCAGGGTCGTCTTATATTCAAGCAAATATGGTAATTAAGGCAAAGTACCCAATACATGGGGATAGATTATTGAGATGTTATTATTAAGACACGTTTTTAATATATGTATGTACGTCAGTGATTAGTGGAATTAGCAAATGTCATGTTCTTAAACATGCTGTGGTGTTGGAGTTGTAGGAGTTAATGGTATAAATCCTGACAGATTTTGTTGTGTGTGAAAGAGAAAGTTCACCAAGAAACCCCTCTTTATTTCCCCTTCTATCTGCTAGTCTATTTGCAGATAAGAGAATTGTAGCAGTGGCTGCAAAAGTATATTTTTTAGTGAAGGGAGGTTAATGGGTGAGAAGTTATCTATGTGTTATGTGCTATTGTCATATAGTATATGTCCTAATGGTCAAGAGATACATTTTTTGTTGTCAATAATTTTGATGAAGTATGTGTATTAATTGTGAATTCTTTATAAAATATTTATTTTGACAGGTCACGCCCGTTAGTTTTTATTGAGGTAGCTCCAGCCTATTTTGATGTTGTTTCAGAGTTTACTGATTAGGGCCAGCAAATATAGATTATTACTGATGCAGTTCCAGTAAGAGGTCTTAATCACTAATGAAGTGCTAGTGATTATTAACAGTGAGTGATTATTATTATCAGTTCTATATTTCACTCATCATGCTCAGTCAGGAGAATTATAAAAAGAATAATAATATTGTTAAAGAACATAAGGGTGGTCCAATTATTTTGGGACACGAGCGAGGAGTCATAATATTAGTAATGATATTTTAATGTAAAGCAAATAAGTCAAAATGTTTAATGAAATATTGCATGTTACTAACTGGAATAGTTTTTGAGTTTTATTTTCATATAGATTAAAGCTGTGCAGCCAACAAAAGACAAGTTCAAAGTGCACCAACGAATCTATTGCTGAAAAAAAAATATTTCTAAAAGAAAGAAAAAGATTATTTATAAAGAAAGAAAACGTTTATTTTAAAAGAAGAAATAGTTTTACAATACAAGTAAAGAAAGGATCCTTACAAAGTGTACCGCAATATTCTTGTGAAAGTTGTTCAACTCAGCTCCTGGATCTACGTTATTTACGTAATGCACATTCCTGTACTGACAAACAGGCCAACAAAAGAGCAGCAAGTTAGTGTTTTGATGGGCATAATAAACCCCTGACCACTAGCCAACGTAAGCCAAGTCTTTACCTTAATTGGTAACTCACAAATAGAGCACCCAGGAGTCTGCAACAGATACAACAGTCTACGACAGATCATCTTTGTTGGGAAGTATATTTTCATTGATTACATTTATATATAAAATTATTATTGCTGAATTATAATCTTTGTAGTATAGATTTGATTAATTGTGTTATTATGGGTCTGTATATAGTATAGTGAACTTTTGAAATTTAACAATTAGACTGACTCTACCAAACACAATTGAGTCAACCCATAAAGAAATTGTATTTTGATAATATTTTTGCAGAATGTTATAACTAGAATGTTAGGAATCTTCTCAGATACTTTAAAATAAGTTAGTTTGTGTAAGAGAGTTTAATCAAGAAGGATTATGGATTTAAGGAGCAGGTTACAAAGTGTCCACAGGTAATCTGTGAGATCCCTGGGAATGGGAAATTGGCTAGGATCACTTGAAGCGAAACTTGTAAGTGGTTTGGCATGTGTGATACCAGTGTTGCTAATTGTCTGTGTTTATGTTGTTTGTTTCAATGGTCTGATCCTCAAATGCATCCTGACCACTAACACCATGCCCCTATGAAAATATTGGAAAATGCTGCTCAAATATTCCCAATTGTGGAAGCTTACAGTGCAATTAAGCTGGATGACCTACCAATGTGTGAAATCAAGAAAGTGTGCCTTATCACCTTGGATACAATGATTATGTTGACCAGGCAACTCCTGATGGTTATCCTTAAAAACAGCCAATGTCAATTTCTAAGAATAAAAGGGGAGAACAGTATGAATATTATACGGACTGTAGGGGCCTCTGGAGTTATGTCGTGGATGGGAGACCATATTGTTTTGTCCGCTGCCATTTCGTCTGACTGACACTTTGTGTTCTGAATGCATGCCATTTTGTGTGTTCTGAATGCATGTTTGTAGTTTTACTTTAAGTCCGTAAAGTATTCAGCCAAAAACTAAGTCCTTGGGAATTGCAAACTCTGGAATAATATGTTTGATTTTTACATGCATCTATTGGTTTTAGAGAACTGCTAGCTAATAACCTTAGTGGTGTTATTAGGCAGGATAGGAGGAGCAATGAACAATAGATATTTAATTTAGTTTTGTGACCACGTGTGTTTTTGGGTCATCAGGTCATTCCATTAACATGTTTAGATAGTTATGGCAGGCCTTCCATATTTAAGAGAGAGATACTCTGATTTTTTTTAGATTGTAAGTCCAATATCTCTGCTGAGCGAAGCCAAGGTCTGCTCAGTCGCCAAAGGTCTAAACCTAATCTCGCAGGTTATTAAAGAGTTAATGTTAGATGTCAGTATTGTCCTGAGGCAGTCCGGTAAAACAGGATTTTTGATTGAATATGTTCTTTTAATTGATCAGACCACTCCAATTTTATCTAGCAGTAGTTAAATAATATAAGAGATGTGGTTACAGATATCAAGTAGGCCACAGGTTTTGATTGGACATTCAGAATATGCTCATGGTTAGCAGATATGTGAAATTCTTATTATGGTTATGTGCATTGTTTTAGTAATAGTAGCTATATCAGTGGCTTTTGTAAAGTGTGCTAAATGCATCATTGCTAAGGCCCTGAAACCTGTAAAGAGAAAACCTGTAGAAAGAGAGGCTTTGTCTTCATGGATATCCAAAATGTTATAATGGATAAAAGAGTGGTACTGTTCGAGTTAACTCATATTTATTGTGTTAACAGCATAACAAGAGTTAATTCAGCATGGGAAGAGTTAACTTAAGGGAAGGGTTGAACCCCCCTCCCCTCTTTGAGGGAGCACATTCATCGCCTGGGACTACACACACACACACAGACAGTTGGTCCTTGGTAACTCTATAAATCTAATGATACAAGAAGGGTCTTATCTCTGTCTAGATGAAGGATATTACCTCGGGTCACATCCTGTGTCTGCATCTTAGGAGTTTTTGTTATTCTAAGTAGGTACAAAGAACCAAATATATATTACTTTTAGTTAATTATATAAATATATATATATATTTGTAACATGTTTGTATTCTATGTCTACACCCCTTTTGTACTCCATTTTATGCACCAAATATTAACCAATGATGTTGCACCAGCCAACACCTTGTTGCTTCTATATAAGTGCTTGTCTTTACAATAAAATCCAGAGTTACTTAACGAAAGGCCTTTGTGTCAGACTTGAGTTACTCTCTGAATGTGTTTGCTGATGTGTTACCAACTCCCACCATGTGAATCCAAATCAGAGTGATAGATTGCCGTATGCCAGAGACTTGCAGATTGAGACCCCCTATGCGTCGGTCCCTTTCACTTGTCAGCAATCTTGAGGATTGAATAGATTCTACTGTTGGTTTATTACCTAAGGAACCATATGCGTAATGTTAACTCATTCCATTTCGCAGTCTTAGCTGAACAAGTCGTAAGATGCTGCTAATAATCCCTGTATAATGTTTTCTAGTGCTTATTCATTTATCCTGCACTGGAAGTCATCACCAAAAGTCATCAACTTCCATTGGACCTTACTTTAGGTGCACAAATATACAAAGTTCTGCATCTTGATAATTTATTGCTAACTTAGATGGAATTGGCTAACAGATTATTAGAGCGCAGATGTGACATAGTAACATAGTAACATAGTAACTTAGGTTGAAAAAAGGCACAAGTCCATCAAGTTCAACCCTTCTACCTATCATTACAGCTTTTGATCCAAAAGAAGGCAAAACCCCCTAAGGAAGCTATTTCGAATTTTGCCTCCTGGGGGAAAAAATTCCTTCTTGACTCCAAGAGGCAATCAGATTTCTCCTTGGATCAATAAGCTTTTTTATTAATGCTTATTCTATTATTAATAGCCCTGTATGTTCTGCTTTCCTAAAAAAACATCCAAACCATTTTTCAAATGCATCTATTGTGGTTGATAGCACTACCTCTCTTGGCAGGGAGTTCCATAACTTTATTGTCCTAACCGTAAAGAATCCCTTCCTTTGCTGTCTATGAAATCTTTGCTCTTCCAGTCTGAGGGGGTGACCTCTTGTTCTTTGTACCTTTATGTTAATGAACAGGTCACTGGAGAGCTCTTTATATTGGCCCTGCACATATTTATATAATGTTATCATATCCCCTCTGAGACGCCTTTTTTCTAACGTATATAAATTCAATTTTTTAAGTCTCTCTTCATAACTAAGATCCTCCAAACCCCTTATTAATTTTGTAGCTCTCCTTTGCACTTTAGTGCCCCTGCACATTCCCCATACATTTATGTTTGTATGACATGTATGTTATGAATGAATATTCTGAATGCAGTGCTGTATGATCTATGCATTTTTATTGTATTTGGATATTTTTAAGTAACACATCTTGCAAATCTTCTCAAAAATAACAATGATTTATATACACATGTTGTGAGCATTACCAACACATTCCCCTGCAGATTAAAAAAAAGTATTGACAATCATTATAGCATTTAGTTATGTCCTATGGTGGTAAGAAAATGGTTAATAACTGCATATTAGACATGTGCATTCGTTTTTGGACGAAAATAGCATTTTCGTCCATTCGTCCGAATAACTAAAATGATAAACTAACGAAATCCAAATGAACGTATGCTAAATGAACTAAAATCATTCGTCCATTCATTCATTCAGATGCTGACAGCCATTCTGATATGTCAAATTCGAATTTCATCTCAATTTCGGCTGAAGTTATTGTATGTAATGCTATTGGCATTACATAAACCGAAATAAAGGTGAAATAGAGTCGAAATTTGAATTCATCCTAATTGACGAATTCCACAGAACAAAGTAAACACATCAGACATTCGGTATTCATATCAGATTAGTTTTTATTCTGCATAACATTATGCTATGCAGAAGAAAACTGATCCTAAATGAATAATGACTTTGATCTGATCAGTGGAATCCGTCCATTCGGCAATTCGGCTTTATTTTGACACATTTCGACTAAAATTCGAATTTGGAGGTTGACCCTATAGACTCAAATTCGTATCAATTTAGACTAAATTTGTATCAATTTCGACTTTAGTTTTAGTATTGCAATGCTATTAGCATTAGACACAACAGCCTAAAAGCAGAATTGAATGAATGGACGAATTCCACAGCTTTCAGACATACTACTAGTGTAACGTTGGGGAATTGCTTTCAGTTTGAATTAAAAAATCTATACTGTGTGTCTGTCTGTATTTTTCAATTTTGTATAATGTATTACTAAACATTTTGATAATTATAGATGTGCAATTTATAACTTTTTTAACCTGTAATATATTTTTAAAAAGTTTATATTTTACATCCATAATTATCAAAATTCCTAGTAATACAATCTACATGATTTGCCTTCAATTCACTCCCTGTACTTCACATACTGATTAAGAAGTACAGAGAATGACAGCACAGGGAAAGGGGGAAAAAAATCATTTTTCTGTTGTTTTTTTAAATTTAATATACAACATATCTAAAAATATTTATACACTTTTATTAATATTATTTTAATCACACTTTTGGTTTACATATGCACCACTAAAATTCTACTTTCTATGTTTCTGCTTGTTTGGTTTCAACAAAATGATGTCCATAAACTTCTATATCTGAATTTCACAAGCACTTAGAGACAGATTTCAACTGCTCAATAGCATAGGTATGGGATGAAATTCAAAAATTTCAACTCTTTCAACCGAATTCTCCAACCTTATACTATTGGAGTGAGGCCATTTTCGTCCATTGCTGCATTCATTTTCCCATTCAATTCATATGAATGAACATTTCACCTATGTTCATTTAATACATAGTATAAGGTTGGGGAATTCCGATGAAAGAGACAAATTTCAACAGCTCAATAGCATAAGGTAGGGGATGAAATTCGAATGGAAAAATCGCCTCTGAATGCCAGGTTCTTTAAGGGTTAATGCATGCCGTAGGAGTATCCCTGAGTTAATGGCGTAATATACCAGTAACATGCTCTAAGTATTTTTGCTGGACAGTTCGGATTTTGGAGGTTTGTCACGCTGTCCTGCCAAGCTCTACCTCTGTTCCGCTTTTCGGAAGAGAGGTAGAATTTGTCAAAACAGCAGAAATAAAAACAGCAACACCATGTTCTTGATCTGTTCTCTGGTGTCTGGGACACTGGAGACGAAATACTGCACATGCGCAGTGCTGCCTCCGTGGTGGCACTGTCAATCTACCTCCCAGGGATACTGTCAAAGAATGCATGAACCATATATCTTACGGGGTCACTAAAGGGTATACTCCACGAGATAAACTGTAGTGAATTGAGACAGGAATTTCAAACTTAAATACAAAGTTACCTTAATAAAGGTTACGGGCCCTTTAAAGCCAACAAATAACATGTGAAACTGTCAACCGTGAATATTATATAAACCGCAGGTTTTTAATTTTTTTTAATTAATATGCAACATATCAAATATTTTTTATACACTTTTATTAACCTGAGCGGCATGCTCGCTTTTACTCCCTGCACATCCTACAATCTCAGATCTTGCACCAACCCTTCACTAGCGATCCCTCACTTCAAAAAGGAAGCAGGTCGAGGTGCGTTCTCTTTCAGAGCTCCTTATATGTGGAATAGCCTTCCTGTTTCTGTCAAATCGTCATCTAGTCTAAAATCCCTGAAAATAAGTGTCTCCAAAATCCTCAAAACAGATTGTACCTGTTATTAGTTTACAAACTTCTTTGTATACTGTACATGTTGTTCCTTCTTTGTATCAATAAGGATTTACCCTGTATGTTCTCCTTCCAACTTTTTAAAATATATGTATGTATGTATTGTAATCTACTGTTAAATGTGTAACTCTATTCTGGACTGGGTCCCCAGGACATACTTGAAAACGGGAGAAATCTCAATGTATTCCTGGTAAAAACACTTTCTAAATAAAAAAATAAATAAAATGAATATTATTTTAATCACACTTTTGGGTTAACATCTACACCACTCAAATTTGACTTTCTATGTTTCTCTCTGTTTTATTTCAACAAAATGATGTCCATAACCTTCTATATTAGAATTACCCAACCACTTAGAGCCAAATTTCAACTGCTCAATAGCATAGGTAAGGGATGAATTTCGAAAATTTCGACTCTTTCAACTGAATTCTCCAACCTTATACTATTGAAGTGAGGCCATCTTCGACCATTGCTGCATTCATTTCACCATTCAGTTCGTATGAATGAACATTTCATCTATGTTCATTCAATTCAAAGTATAAGGTTGGGGAATTCGGATGAAAGAGACGAATTTCAACAGCTCAATAGCATAAGGTAGGGGATGAAATTCAACTGTAATTCGAATGAAATTTGAATGAAATTCGTATTAATTAGTCTCTTTGAACCAAATTCTACAATAGGTGAATTATTTCCATTCGTACGAATGAATATACCAAAACGAAAATAATGAACGAATTTGGTCTGAAATGAATGCAGCAATGGACGAAAATGAAACAAAAATTTTCGTTTTGCCCATCTCTACTACATATGATGATGGTACTTTTAAAAAAATAATCCTGTATTTTAGAATGGTCTATAAACATGGTGAGCTATGGCGAGCACTAAGTGAGTTGCAGGTAAGTTGAGGTGAGATGAATATTTCATCTCACCAATTTATCTATACATTGTATAGGAAAAATCTGGGGAGCATGCTAAGAAAGGTAAACTTACTAGGTTTGTCCCTGTACAGTGTACAGCTAAATTAGTGAGATCTCACCTCAACTCAAATGCAACTCCCCTTTTAGTGAATAGCCCCCATAGAATGTGTCGACAGATAAGAGCCATTCTGCCCACCTAGTCTTCCCATATTTCTGAATACTTGCATCATTCCATGGCATTATCTAGAATAGACATATTCCTTTCCCATGCATGCTTAAACATCTTCAATGTGTTAACCTCTACTACTTCTACTGGAAGGGTATTCCATGCATCTACTAATCTTTCGATAAAGTAATACATCCTGATATTGATTTTAAACTTTTGCCCCTCTAATTTAAGATTACGTCCTCTTGTTGCAGTAATTATTTGTTTACTGTGTTGACTCCCTTTATGTATTTAAATGTTTGTATCATACCCCCACTGTCTTGTCTTGCTTCTGGGAATACAAGCTCTATCATGTCTTGCCTCTGTCTTCCATGCTGTAGATGCTAAGTCCAGGGCCGCCACCAGGAATTTCAGGGCCCCTTACTGAACAAATTTTCTGGGCCCCCTACCCCTCCCCCCTGACAATATCTCCCACTAGCCCCACCTACCCTCACAAGCATCTTATCCCGGTCTAATGTAATATGGAGGGTGGTTGGGAGCAGTTGGTCAATATGCCAGTAATATTTTGCCACTCAATATGCCAGTAATATTTTGCCACTCAAAAAGTCAATATTTTCCCCTCAATATGCCATTATTTTGCCAATTAATATGCCACTATTTTGCCATTCAATATGCCAGTATTTTTCCCCTCAATATGCCCTTATTTTGCCATTTAATATGGCAGTAGTTTGTCCCTCAATGTGTCAGGATTTTGGCCCTCAATATGCCATTCTTTTCCCATTTAATATGCCAGTATTTTTCCCCTCAATATGCCATTTAATATGCCAGTATTTTCCCCCTCAAGTAAGTGTAAGTGTATGTATGCGAGTATGTGTGTATCAATGTGTGTGTGGGTTAAGTGTATGTATGTATGCAGTGGAGTCCCGAGGGGGGGCCGGGGGGAGCGGACCGCACCGGGTGACACCTCCAGTGGGGGTGACACCCGTGCAGCCGGCGCATAACCCCCCCCCCCCCGCCCCCGCACCGCGCTACTTACTTTTTTTTTGCGACCGGATGTGAAGATACGTGACATCCGGCGACTGTCTTTCCCTCCTCCGTGCAGGAGGGAAGACTGCACGGAGGAGGCGTCCATCCGGCGACACGGATCAGCTATTAGGTAAGTGATGGGGAAGGGGGGAGAGGAGGGTGGTTTCAAACGAGCACTGGATGGCACACTATTACTGGGCACTGACTGGCACAATATTACTGGGCACTGACTGGCACTATTACTGCGCACTGACTGGCACAATATTACTGGGCACTGACTGGCACACTATTACTGGGCACTGACTGGCACACTATTACTGGGCTCTGACTGGCACACTATTACTGGGCACTGACTGGCACACTATTACTGGGCTCTGACTGGCACAATATTACTGGGCACTGACTGGCACAGTATTACTGGGCACTGACTGGCACACTTTTACTGGGCACTGACTGGCACACTATTACTGGGCACTGTCTGGCACAATATTCCTGGTATCTGACTGGCACAATATTACTGGGCACTGGCTGGCACACTATTACTGGGCACTGACTGACACAATATTACTGGTATCTGACTGGCACACAATTACTGGGCAACTGACTGGCACACTATTACTGGGCAAAGTCTGGCACAATATTCCTGGTATCTGGCACACTATTACTGGGCACTGACTGGCACACTATTACTGGGCACTGACTGGCACAATATTACTGGGCACTGACTGGCACACTATTACTGGGCACTGACTGGCACAATATTACTGGTATCTGACTGGCACACTATTACTGGGCATCTGACTGGCACACTATTACTGGGCACTGACTGGCACACTTTTACTGGGCACTGACTGGCACACTATTACTGGGCACTGTCTGGCACAATATTCCTGGTATCTGGCACACTATTACTGGGCACAGACTGGCACACTATTACTGGGCACTGTCTGGCACACTATTACTGGGCACTGACTGGCACACTTTTACTGTGCACTGGCTGGCACACTATTACTGGGCACTGTCTGGCACAATATTCCTGGTATCTGACTAGCACAATATTACTGGGCATTGACTGGCACAATATTACTGGGCACTGTCTGGCACAATATTACTGGGCACTGACTGGCACACTATTACTGCGCACTGACTGGCACAATATTACTGGGCACTGACTGGAACAATATTACTGGGCACTGACTGGCACACTATTACTGCGCACTGACTGGCACAATATTACTGGGCACTGACTGGCACACTATTACTGCGCACTGACTGGCACAATATTACTGGGCACTGACTGGCACACTATTACTGCGCACTGACTGGCACAATATTACTGGGCACTGACTGGCACACTATTACTGGGCTCTGACTGGCACACTATTACTGGGCACTGACTGGCACACTATTACTGGGCTCTGACTGGCACAATATTACTGGGCACTGACTGGCACAGTATTACTGGGCACTGACTGGCACACTTTTACTGGGCACTGACTGGCACACTATTACTGGGCACTGTCTGGCACAATATTCCTGGTATCTGACTGGCACAATATTACTGGGCACTGACTGGCACACTATTACTGGGCACTGACTGGCACAATATTACTGGGCACTGGCTGGCACACTATTACTGGGCACTGACTGACACAATATTACTGGTATCTGACTGGCACACTATTACTGGGCAACTGACTGGCACACTATTACTGGGCACAGTCTGGCACAATATTCCTGGTATCTGGCACACTATTACTGGGCACTGACTGGCACACTATTACTGGGCACTGACTGGCACAATATTACTGGGCACTGACTGGCACACTTTTACTGGGCACTGACTGGCACACTATTACTGGGCACTGTCTGGCACAATATTCCTGGTATCTGGCACACTATTACTGGGCACTGACTGGCACACTATTACTGGGCACTGACTGGCACAATATTACTGGGCACAGACTGGCACACTATTACTGGGCACTGTCTGGCACACTATTACTGGGCACTGACTGGCACACTTTTACTGGGCACTGACTGGCACACTATTACTGGGCACTGTCTGGCACAATATTCCTTGTATCTGACTAGCACAATATTACTGGGCACTGTCTGGCACAATATTACTGGGCACTGACTGGCACACTATTACTGCGCACTGACGGGCACAATATTACTGGGCACTGACTGGAACAATATTACTGGGCACTGACTGGCACACTATTACTGCGCACTGACTGGCACAATATTACTGGGCACTGACTGGCACACTATTACTGCGCTCTGACTGGCACAATATTACTGGGCACTGACTGGCACACTATTACTGCGTACTGACTGGCACAATATTACTGGGCACTGACTGGCACAGTATTACTGGGCACTGACTGGCACACTTTTACTGGGCACTGACTGGCATACTATTACTGGGCACTGACTGGCACAATATTACTGGGCACTGACTGGCACACTATTACTGGGCACTGACTGGCACAATATTACTGGTATCTGACTGGCACACTATTACTGGGCATCTGACTGGCACACTATTACTGGGCACTGACTGGCACAATATTCCTGATATCTGACTGGCACAATATTACTGGGCACTGACTGGCACACTATTACTGGGCATCTGACTGGCACACTATTACTGGGCACTGACTGGCACAATATTCCTGGGCTCTGACTGGCACAATATTCCTGGGCTCTGACTGGCACACTATTACTGGGCACTGACTGGCACACTATTACTGGGCACTGACTGGCACAATATTACTGGGCACAGACTGGCACACTATTACTGGGCACTGTCTGGCACACTATTACTGGGCACTGACTGGCACACTTTTACTGGGCACTGACTGGCACACTATTACTGGGCACTGACTGGAACAATATTACTGGGCTCTGACTGGCACAATATTACTGGGTTCTGAGTGGCACAATATTACTGGGTTCTGATTGAAACAATATTCCCGGTATCTATAATTGTACAATTTTTAAACACTGAAAAAATTGTGGGTGTTTTCTTACATTTTTATTAGGGGGGGGGGGGGGGGGGCAACACTCAGGGTCCGCCCGGGTGCCAAATGCTCTAGGTACGCCCCTGTATGTATGTATGTATGTATGTGAGTGTGTCTCAATGTGTGTGTGTGTGGGTTAAGTGTATGTATGTATTTATCAATGTGTGTGGGGGTTAAGTGTATGTATGTGAGTGTGTGTATCAATGTGTGTGTGGGTTAAGTGTATGTATGTATGAATCAATGTGTGTGTGGGTTAAGTGTATGTATGTATGTGAGTGTGTGTATCAATGTGTGTGTGGGTTAAGTGTGTGTATCAATGTGTGTGTGGGTTAAGTGTGTGTGTGTGTGTATCAATGTGTGTGTATAAATGTGTATCTATGTGAGTGCATGTTAAGTGGGTGTGGGGTAATTGTATGTATCTATGTATGTATGTATGTGAGTGTGTGTGTATAAATGTGTATGTGTGTGGGGTAAGTGTATGTATGAATGTATGTATGTATGTATGTATGTATATGAGTGTGTGTGTGGGGTAACTGTATGTATGGGAGTGTGTGTGTAAATGTGGATGTGTGTGGGGGTTAAGTGTATGTATGTTTGTGAGTGTCTGTATAAATGTGTATGTGTGTGGGGTAACTGTATGTATGTGAGTGTGTGTGTATAAATGTGTGTGGGGTAATTGTGACTGTGTGTGTGGGACGGTGGGGGTAAGTGTGACTGTGTATGCATGTGTGTGTTTGTAGTTAATGTGACCACTACACATTAGTGTAAAATATCCTCTTTAATAAAGTTGAAGTGTCTCTGCGTCCAGTCCCTGTGTCCGTGGGATTGCGCTACTGCGCATGTGCCCCACGGACAGCCGTTGGGACTTGGAACGCAGAGACTCCCTCCAGCCCAAAGAAGAAAAAAAAAAAGCCGGTAGAGGCACTGGGTGGAGGAGATCTAAAGATCCCCCCTCACCAGCCCTCTGCTCGGCATGCTCTGCTAGATCCCGGGAGGGGGCGGATCTAACCGGCTGAGCGGTGTAGCTCCGCCCCCACCCTGTGAAGCAGAGCAGCGTCTGCTTCACGGGGAGCCACTGGCACCATGAGAAAGTGCTGCTCAGCTCCCCATGCCTGCATTAAGCATGGAGCCTGCATTAAGCATGGGGAGCCTGCATTAAGCATGGGGAGCCCGAGCAGCACCTTCTCTTGCTAACCTGGGCTCCCAGTGAAGCAGACGCTGATCTGCTTCACAGGGTGTGGGCGGAGCTACACCGCTCAGCCGGTTAGCTCCGCCCCCTCCCTGAATCCACCTTTGAAGGCAGAGAGGGTAGAGAGAAAGAACAGAGGGAGGGAGAAAGAGACAGAACAGGGGGAAGGGGGAGAGAGAGAGACAGACAGTACGCGGGGGGAGAGAGAGACAGAACAGGGGGAAGGGGGAGAGAGAGACCAGGCAGGGGGAAGAGACAGAACAGGGGGAGGGGGAGAGACAGAACAGGGGGGAGAGAGAGACAGAACAGAGGAAGGGCAGGAGAGAGACAGAACAGAGGAAGGGGAGGAGAGAGACAGAATAGAGGGAGAGAGAGAACAGGTATGGGGGAGTTAGAGAGAGACAGACAGGGCAATGAAGAGGAAAGGGACAAACATGGGAAGGCAGAAAGATACATACATGGGGGGGGGGGCGCCATGGGGGAATCCTGCTCAGGGCGCCGGAACACTTAAGGCCGGCCCTGCTGACAGATTTCTCGAGCAAATTCTCCTGCGCAGTCGCAGGAGAATTTACTCATTGTGCATGCGCACAAAGTTACAGCTGATCACTCAGCTGTAACTTTGTAAAGACTGCGCATGCGCGAGCGGAGCGACGCTACCCCCCTCCCGCCCCCTTCACACCACGCTAAGGTGGTAAGTAACACGGGGGGACGGGACATAAGGGGGCAACATAGGGGCAAGCACCCTGGCGAGGGGGCAGCCTTGAGGGCTGCCTCATCTTGATGGGAGTTGTGATCCCCCTGCTGCATCAATAATACAGCAGGAGGATCACAACTCCATCAAGATGAGGCAGCCCTCAAGGCTCCCCCCCTCACCAGGGTGCTTGCCCCTATGTTGCCCCCTTATGTCCAACCTCCCCCCTCCAAATATGTTCTAGCGCCCGTTAATTTAACGGGCTTAATGTCTAGTAGATAATAAACTAACACATTTTATGAATTTTGTAAACTTTGAAAAATAGACACAATGCATATTTCTCTCAGTTAATTAGAATTATACTCATTTATATATGTAGTTCTTTGCAAAATGTTCCCTTATAACTTGTTCATTGTGAAGCAGACATTGTGTTTTGAAGCCTGTCACCTCCTTACACTCCTCATTTTCTTCTGTATAGTTCAAAAGCATTCCTAATGAATATGGAAATGGTACCATTACAGCAGTAAAATGTCACAAAAAGCACAAAACCACCCTCATTAGTGTCTTAAAAGGTGGAGAGTCAAGATATGTCCAATTACTTATTGATAAAGAGCGTCATGTTGCTTTCCCTTGCTGCACAAAGCTTGAAAGGATGTTCTTTACAGCTCAAAAAAATACATATCATTGCAATGAGATCTAATTGCATACGTGTATACATTTAAATGTGTACATATTTTCATGTTTATATCTTACAATATATTCCACTCAGTTAGAAACAGTATAATCAAGAGGTGCTGTGCTTTACTGGCAGATTAAAATATAAATATATGATATGCTTACATACTTGATATCATGATTAAACTAAAACTGTAGAATGATAATATATACCGTATTTGCTCGAATATAAGACAAGGTTTTTTTCAGAGCAAATGAGCGCAGACTCCCCTGCTTCTGCCCGGCACAACCATCGGGGCTTCTATGAAGAAGCCGGGTACTTCCGCTTTCGTCACAGAAGTCCCGGCGGTCGTGCCGCACTCATCGCGCAGACATCCTCTGCTGCCCCACTAGCCACCAGGGTGAATCGGGCAGCTGGGGGATGTCTGCACAATACGTGCAGACATCCTCCATGCTGCCCGACACGGCAGTCTATTATGACGGACCAGCTGTCCGTCATAATAGACTGCCGTGTCGGGCAGCATGGAGGATGTCTGCACGTATCGTGCAGACATCCCCCGGCTGCCCCCACTAGCCACCAGGGAACAAAACCAGGTTAGGGGGAGTGGGGAGGACACAGACGGACAAGGGGAGGGGGGGATAGAGACAAAGGGAGGGGGAGAGGGGAGGACACAGACAAGGGGGGGACACACAGACAGACAAGGGGAGGGAGGGGGGAGACACAGACAAGGGGAGGGAGGGAGAGTGAAGAGAGAAAAGGGGAGGGTAATAGATACAGACAAGGGGGATAGAGATAGACAAGGTGAGGGGGAGACAGACAAGGGAGGTGGAGAGAGAGAGAAGTTGGGGGGGGAGAGACAATGCTGGGGGGGAGAGAGACAGCTGGGGGAGGGGGAGAGAGGCCACACTGGCACATAAAAGGAAATAAAAACCAAGAAATGCATTTGTATAACATACATTTTTTTATTAAATATTAAAAAGCAATTTACATATATACAAGTCAAACTTTTTTTCCTATAGGGTAGTCTTATATTCAGGCTTTTCGTTTTTTTCCTAAAGGAATATACAAATTTTGGGGGGGGGTCGTCTTATAATCAGGGTCGTCTTATAATCGAGCAAATACGGTAATATGATGTACCTTATGTTTACTTCTAACAAATACTACAGAATAATGAATGCAAGCCATGCAGATGTGGCTCAGACAGTTAAGTGCCTTACCACTGGGGTTTTTGCGTTCGAATCCCAGCAAAGCCAAAAAAAACCTGCAAAATACTTCTTAACAAAAAGGTGTTTTGAAAGCTGTGCTGATTAAAGAACAAAAAAAGGTTATTTCTAACCTTGTCAATGTCTTGACAGTATTTCCTATACCTTTTGAAACTCATTTGTTTTCTTGCAAATCAAGTGTAGTTGTTGGTAGTGATGGGACACTGTAAATAAATAAAATAAATGTCCTAAAATTGTTTGTCAAATGCGGCAGTAACTGCATCAACTCCACCCTTGATAAAGCCTACCAGGCAAAATGTTGGGGATCCAATTTAAAGGGACACTACCACTTACATATGATATAACTACATATCCTAGTCATTTAAAACAAACACATATATAAATCATATGCCACTGTTTTTTTTATGATTTAATTAATTTCAAATAAAAGGAAAAAGAAAATTAGGTGTTTATCTCCTGGCTCCATTTTGTGAATATTTCCCCTCGTCCAAAATCTTCCAGACAGTCTCTCCTTACAACTGTGGCCAAAGCCTGCATGATGATGTCATAAGATATTGCCCTGCTCTCTTACTGGTTCATGTGTATCACAGTGGACAGGGCTAGGTGGCTGTGTACAACTTTTTTTTTTTTTACCTGCCTAGCAAAACAAAGAGAGGCGATTAACCTGATCAAACAGGATCATAACTCCACCCCTTGTGCTGTAATAGTTACATGACCCCACCCATTTAATGCAAGTCTATGGTCAGAATTCTGACTTAGAGAAATTCGTGCTATAAAGTCACTAGGGGGTGGCACCCAAATACACTATATTTCACAAAATGACAGCGCCCAGTCACACTTGTTTAGTTAGATATTTTATTAAATACAGTCACATAACAAAAACAATATCTGAAATCAACAATACAAAATAAAAAAAATAAAAACTTTTCATTTTTTGGTGGGAGTATCCCTTTAACCATATGACTTACTTTGTCTATTTTCTGCTGCATTAGACTGACTGTATATTGCACATGTCAGTCTGTTATAATTATTTAGCAACTGAGGATTGCACCCAGTATTTGCTTTAGAACTGTGAGTATGTGAGTTGGACTTCCATTCATACAGACATTTATACACATACAGTATCTCAGAAAAGTGAGTACACCCCTCACATTTTTGTAAATATTTTATTATATCTTTTCATGTAAAGTAGTAAGTGTACAGCCTGTATAAATTTAAAGGTGTACATTTTCTGTCCCCTCAAAATAAATCAACACACAGCCATTAATGTCTAAACCGTTGGCAACAAAAGTGAGTACACCCAAGTGAGTGGAAATGTCCAAATTGGGCCCAATTAGCCATTTTCCCTTCATGGTGTCATGTGACTCATTAGTGTTAGAAGGTCTCAGGTGTGGTCCCCTGAGCAGGTGTGTTAAATTTGGTGTTATCGCTCTCACACTCTCTCATACTGGTCACTGGAAGTTCAATATGGCACCTCATTTATAAGAACTCTCTGAGAATCTGAAAAAAAAATGTGTTGCTCTACATAAAGATGACCTAGGCTATAAGAAGATTGATAAGACCCTGAAACTGAGCTGCAGCATGGTGGGCAAGACCATACAACAGTTTCACAGGACAGGTTCCATTTAGAACAGGCCTCGCCATGGTCGATGAAAGAAGTTGAGTGCACATGCTCAGCGTCATATCCAGAGGTTGTCTTTGGGAAATAGACGTATGAGTGCTGTTAGCATTGCTAAAGAGTTTGAAGGGGTGGGGGGTCAACCTGTCAGTGCTCAGACCATACGCCCACACTGCATCAAATTGCTTTGCATGACTGTCATTCAAGAAGGAAGTAAAGATGATGCACAAGAAAGCCCGCAAACAGTTTGCTGAAGACAAGCAGACTAAGGACATGGATTACTGGAACCATGTCCTGTGGTCCGATGAGGCCAAGATAAACTTATTTTGTTCAGATGGTGTCAAGATTTTGAGTGGCATAAACCAGGTGAGGAGTACAAAGACAAGTTTGTCTTGCCTACAGTCAAGCATGGGTGGGAGTGTCATGGCCTGCATGAGTGCTGCAGGCACTAGGGAGATACAGTTCATTGAGGGAACCATGAATGCCAACATGTACTGTGACATACTGAACCAGAGCATGATCCCCTCCCTTCGGAGACTGGGCCACAAGGCAGAATTCCAACGTGATAACTACCCCAAACACACCTACAAGATGACCACTGCCTTGTTAAAGAAGATGAAGGTAAAGGTTATGGACTGGCCAAGCATGTCTCCAGACCTAAACCCTATTGAGCATCTGTGGGGCATCCTCAAATGGAAGGTGGTCATGGAGGAGTGCAAGAGGACTCCAGTGGCAACCTGTGAAGCTCTGATGAACTCCACGGCCATGAGGGTTAAGACAGTGCTGGAAAACAAGTGTGTTGAGTTATTTTGAGGGGACAGCAAATGTACACTGTTATACAGGCTGTATTACTACTTTACATTGTAGCAGAGTGTCATTTTCTTCAGTGTTGTCACATGAAAATATATACAAAAATGTGAGGGGCGTACTCACTTTTGTGAGATGCTCTCCATATACAGGGGCGTGCAATCATTTTAGGAAGGAACAAATGCTGTGATGTTAATAGTTTATTATTTATCAATTAACAAAATGCATTCTCTTTATTTAATACCAGACAGACTTGATGATGTTTATATTAGGGTTCTATTGAGGCCATACCATCACTTCCAGAACCCCTTGTTCTTCTTAACCCTGAAGATAGTTCTTAATGACTTTGGCTGCATGTTTGGGGTTGTTGCCATGCTGCAGAATACATTTGGGGCCAATCCCTAATAGTAGCGCACAATGGTTACATATGATGCACCTTGATGAAGCCGGTCAGGTGAAACGCGTAGTGCTCCTAATTTTATCTAGTGTCTGGTCACTATTTGGATTTACCCCAGTTTTGAAAACGGACATTTCTCTAATGATCCCGTACCAAGCGGCGACAAGACAAGCTAAACAGCAAGTTATAGCCATGCTCATTTTGTGAGATCCGAATGGTCCTAACAGCAAGTTTTAACACCTTGGAGTTTCCTTTATCCATTTTTTTAGTAGGGCGACTGCAAAGCCGAAGTTTTGCTTTCCTGTTCACAAGCCCCACCGCCAGTGAGTGTAAGCTCCTTCAATGAAGATTTTTTTTATCGTAGCATTCAAATGTTTTACAGTCTGTATTTGTATCTGTTTGTTTCATTTTGAAGTTAACTTTGAGAAGCAATAGTTATATTTATTATTTTTTGCTTCACTAGTTGCAAGTTTGATATATATCTTTGTTTCTTATTTTAGGAAATCTGGCTATAAACGAATGATATGTGTGGAAAAGAATGTAGAGAAATATCGTTGTGTATTATCGAAAGTATCAATATGAACGTGATTTAATTATTTGATTTAGTTAAAAAATTTAAACCGAAACAAAGAATAAATAAGGAATATGAAATATATGGGAAGGGAATAACGTCACCCTAATACGTAAAAAAATATAACTGCATTAAAATATAGAAATAGTAGTAAAAATATATATTTGTTTATTAAATAATGCTGGTAAGATAATTATCTTACCAGCATTATTTAATAAACAAATATATATTTTTACTACTATTTCCCCCGGCTGCCCCCACTAGCCACCAGGGAACGAAAACCAGGTAAGGGGGAGGGGGGGGGGGGGAGACAGAGGACACAGACAGACAAGCGGAGGGGGGGGAGAGAAAAGGGGAGGGGGGAGGACACAGACAGACAGACAGACAAGGGGGGGAGACACAGACAAGGGGAGGGAGGGGGGCAGAGATAAAAGGGGAGGGGAGATAGAGAGAGACAAAGAGAGGGGGAGGGGGAGGACACAGACAGACAAGGGGGGGGGAGACACAGACAAGGGGAGGGAGGGGGACAGAGAGAAAAGGGGAGGGGGTGATAGATAGAGACAAGAGAGAGAAGTTTTGGGGGGAGAGAGAGACAACGCTGGGGGGGAAAGAGACAGCTGGGGGAGCGAGAGAGAGGCCGCATTGGCACATAAAAGCAAATAAAAACAAGAAATGCATTTGTATAATATAAATTGTATTAAATATTAAAAAGCAATTTACATATATACAAGTTAAACTTTTTTCCTATAGGGTAGTCTTATAATCAGGCTTTTAGTTTTTTTCCTAAAGGAATGTACAAATTTGGGGGGGTCGTCTTATAATCAGGGTCGTCTTATAATCGAGCAAATACGGTATATCTGGGTAAATGAAACTTAAATCCCACAATTTATGGGATCTACCGTATTTGCTCGATTATAAGACAAGGTTTTTTTCAGAAAAAAAATTCTGAAAACTACCCCTCGTCTTATAATCAAGGTCGACTTATAATCTGACCTCAAATTGAGGTCAGATTATAAGACAGGGATCCAGGTCCCCAGCAGAGCTGCAGGGGATCTGGATCCCCCTCTCTAACAGCAGGGGATGTCTGCGCGATGAGCAGGGGGGAGTCAAAGGGAGGGGGAGAGAGAGAGACAACACTAAGGGGAGGGAGAGAGACAAAGCTGGGGGCAAGGGAAAGAGAGAGGCAGAATTGGCACATAAATGGAAATAAAAACAAGAAATGCATTTTTTTTATATAATTTTTTTATTAAAAAAGCAATTTACATGTTAATATATACAAGTTGAACTTTTTTCCTATAGGGTAGTCTTATATTCAGGCTTTTAGTTTTTTTCCTAAAGGAATATCCAAAGTTTGGGGGGTCGTCTTATAATCAGGGTCGTCTTATAATCGAGCAAATACGGTATATGTTTTAGCCTGGTGTTTATCTGTCATCCTTTCTAGAGAAGGAAGCCAGATGAATATCCTTTGGATATTACCAAGAATCATAAATTCTTATAGTCTAGTTATTCACCCAAATATGTGATATCTAATCTCCAGAGATTATCAAAGATTCTTATTCTTAAAGTCTAAAATAGAAAGCATACATTGTCAATTAAGATTAAGAAATAGCCACCGTGAGTTATATGATTTAGGAATATTACCTTACCTAAGCAGACTTTATGCGGGTAATTTGTAGGTGATTATGGTGTACTATCATTAACTATTTTAACAATGTAGGTGTGGATGTATCTAAATAAAATGCATGGCCATCTTGTGGTCAGAAATGTAACTGCATAGTAAATTATACTACATGCATGTTGATACAGCTACAGAGCTGCGTAATTCACGTTTTATCCTATTTAAATATGTCATACATGTAAATTATGATTAACATCTATTGATATTTTATTTTGTTGTTACACTAATTTGCTTATCTTTTGATATTTATTTTATTTTCAATAAATTAATTATTACCGTATTTGCTTGAATATAAGACAAGTTTTTTTCAGAGCAAATGCGAGGTCAGATTATAAGACTGGGATCCAGGTCCCCCGCAGAGCTGCAGGGGACCTGGATCCCCTTCGCTAACGGCTGGTGGATGCCGCCCGGCACGACCACCGGCCCTTCTATGATGAAGCTTGGTCCTTCCCGGAAATGTATAAAATGATGCTTACCAAACAGGTGTGAGCATGCTGCAAATACAGTGTGATTGGCTGTGCAATGTATACAAAAATCAAAAAATGTCTGTGCTTCACACCCTAATAAAGTTGGCAACAAATATATAAATATAATATAAATGAGAGGTTTTGGTTATATGAATTGGCCAAAGCATAATTAAGCTCACCCGCCATATCAGGGCACATTCTCAAAAGGGTGAGAACCTACTCTCACCTCCTATCTAGTCGGCACACAAAGCAGTTTATACTGCTACCAAAACCTTTTTAATGTGTTGGAAGAGGTGCAATTAAATCTCCTCCCAATTAACCCTTTAACAGAAAGCTGCAACCACACAGTGAGGGGCTAACAACCTTAAATATGTGCAAGCAGGGAAAATAAAAATGTCAATGTGCTAAGCTAGTAACAGGCGTGAGGTGTGAGCAACAGGTGTGAGCATGCTGCGAATACAGTGTGATTGGCTGTACAAACAAAAACAAGGGCTTTAACCATGGCCACTGAAGATTCTGAGGTAAATTCAGAGGTTTCTGAGGTTGTTGGCTCCTCATTGTCTGGTTGCAGCTTACTGTTAAAGAGTTAATTGGGAGGAGGTTAAATGCACCTCTTCCAAAACATTAAAAAGGTTTTGGTGGCAGTATAAACTGCTTTGTGTGCCCACCAGATAAGAGGTGAGAGTAGGTTCTCACCCTATTGAGAGTGTGCCTTGACATGGCGGGTGAGCTTAATTATGCTTTTGCCAATTCATATAACCAAAACTTCTCATTTATATTATATTTATATATTTGTTGCCAACTTTATTAGGGTGAGAATCGCAGACAGTTTTTTTTTTTTTTTTGTAATTTTGAGGCCTGCCAAGTCTTGGTAGAGTGATAGTTCGTGGAACAAGTTGGGGAGTGAGGTGAGTGGTTTGGTGAGGGAAAGAAGGATGTTGCTACTTTGTATTGCTCCTTTGCCACCCTTAGTCCTGTTATGTCTGGGTTGTTGCAAATTGCGTTGAGTAGAGGTTCCAGGGAGAGGGCGAACAGGAGAGGTGACAGGGAGCACCCCCGTCTTGTTCCGTTGTGGTTGAGGAAACGTACCGGTGTGGCTAGCGGAATGTGAAGAGTAGAGGAGGGGGTATGGTACAAGGCGGCCATCCATGGCATATTATTGGGCAAATTGGTTTGGGCATATTAATGGCAAAATAACACTAGAATTTTATTGGGCAAATTGGCTGGGCATATTAAATGGCAAAATAATAATGGCATATTATTGGGCAAATTGGCTATGGCATATTAAATGGCAAAATAATACTGGCATATTATTGGGTAAATTGGCTGGGCTTATTAAATGGCAAAATAATACTGGCATATTATTGGGCAAATTGGCTATGGCATATTAAATGGCAAAATAATACTGGCATATTATTGGGTAAATTGGCTGGGCTTATTAAATGGCAAAATAATACTGGCATATTATTGGGCAAATTGGCTGGGGCATATTAAATGGCAAAATAATACTGCCATATTATTGGGCAATTAGCTGGGGCATATTAAATGGCAAAATTATACTGGCATATTATTGGACAAATTGTCTGGGGCTTATTAATGGCAAAATGTTTATCATTGGTAATGCACTTGTCTTGGTTTGTCTGTTTATCACTGGTAATGCACTGGTTTGGTTTGTCTATTTATGATTTGTAATACACTTGTCTTGGTTTGTGCATTCGTTATTTTTTTTCACCCTTGTTTGGTTTTAAAGGTAAATAAAGGCATCTAGTTCTTATGTTCTGTGATGTTCTGTGTATGCACTTGACTGTATAGTTTCATTTTTATATATTTTTGCTTGTGGTGTGCCATGGAATTCTGGGAAGAGCTTTGGTTTGCCCTGGGTGAGAAAAGGTTGAGGAGCACTGGTCTAGATATAATCTTACTAAGATTTCTAAGAGGCAAAATTATGTTCTAATCTCTTAAACCTGTTCCCCCTTTAATGCAACATTGTGTGCCTTAGTAACAGCTGCGTGATTTTAGGCACAGTTGCACGGTCTGTTGTCAAGAAAAACACCCAAATCATTTCCATAAAGGAGTTACCCAATACACAACCATTTAGTATAATTAAAATATTTATTTTACCCATGTGAATAATTTTACATTTATCTATATTGAAATGCATCTGCAATGAACTGTCCATTCTCCAGTTGTGTCTAAATCTCTTTTGCAGATAAATGACATATTGCTTTTGACTTTATTACCTTACATCATTTTGTATCATCTGCAAATGTTTAAACATCGTTTTCAGTACCTTCATCCAAGTACCTGATAAAAAAAGTAAAAAGAATAGGCCCAAGGACAGAACCCAGAGGCTTAAGACCTTTGTCCCACTGGAAAATGTGCCATTTACAACCACCCTCTGTAAACAGCCAGCTCCCTATCCAAGTAATAATGCCTTTTTCCAATCATTTATACTTTTGTTTACTCAGTAATCGATTGTTTGACAGAGTATCAAAAAGACTATGCAATATAGGTGTATTAGGTCTACTGCATTACCTTTGTCTATACTGCAACTTATCTCTTCACAAAAGACCAGTAAGTTAGCTTGACATGACCTAATACTCATAATGAATGAGACCTTTTCTTAAACAAAGGCCTCACATTTGCTTTGCTCCAATTCAATGACACATTTCCAGTCAAAATACAATCTTTAAAAATTAAATATAAAGGTTTGTTGATTGCTGAACTAAGTTTCTTAAGTACCTTCAGGTAAATCCCATAGAGGCCAGTGGCTCAATGCAACAGGCACTTTTCCCTGTGGTAACAGGGTATGTAAAACATGCAGACATGTTACTAAAAAACAAAATATAGTATCTTATGCGAATGGAAAATGTTTTACAAATGCCAATTATACCAACTGCAATACCATGAATGTAGTATATGTAATTTCATGTGCTCACTATAATAAACAATATGTAGGGCGAACCAGTAGGGCACTAAAGTGCCGTGTTCGTGAACATCTCAATGATATTACAAATAAAACCAATACCCCTGTAGCACGACACTTTCAGTTTTGTAACAGCAATACTAATTTTTTTTAAAGTATTGTTGTGGATACAATGTCTCTTTTACTATTATATATTTGTGTTTATGTCTTATTTGGCACACTTCCCTAAAAGGTCATCATTTCTTACAGATGCTTACGTATAAGCATTGCATTCCTTTGTCTGTTTAATCTTTTACACATGTGTTCAAATAAGCTACTTCCTATGGAAACTCCTCCCATCCAAGCTACCCCTTCCCCCCTGCTAAGGAGCAAGTTTCATGTAACACATTCTTATAAAGACCAGCTTCCGGTACTAACTCCTCCCACTTTCTCTTGTACAAGTTATCACATGCCACGTGAATCACTGTTAAAGTAACAGTAAACTACTCACTCCCCCCCTCCCATCGTGTAACCAAGATGGAGCTGGAATGTGGTGGGAGAACTCTATAAAGATGACATCACATTCAGTAGGGTGGGCTTAAAAGAAGACCCCTCCAACTTTTAGCCAATTGCTGAACGTATATTGTATCTTTAAACTATGACTGTACTGTGACGTATTCCTGCTTTAAAAGGAATCCCCCACTCTGGAAAATAAAGGTTTGCCTCAGGTTTTTCACTGATCAGAAACTTTGTCTCCGGTGTGAATTACTTCTAGGGGAGAGCGCATTAGTTGATCAATCTGGAAGGAGTAGATAGACAATAAAGCAAAGTTTGCTTTGATCCAAATCAGTTGGCACCCGAACAGGGACATTTGGGTTCTGTTGCTACGGAAGCCGCATTGAGGACCGGAGAGGAGACCCCCAGAGACTGGAAAAAACAAGGAGCCTGATCACCTCTGCATATGGTAAATTACCTATATCTTTTCCTGTCTCTGGACTTGGCCTGCAATCCGTGTCTGCGCCCGGCTTCTCGTGGATAACTACTGAACAGGTATATAGTTTGCCCAAATGTCCCCTTTATTTGAATAGAACCTGTCAATTGTCTATCTACTGCCTTAGTCATTCCTGAGTGTGTGTTTTATGTGTGGAAGAGTCTACTTGCCTGAGAATCTGTTATACTTCTGTTGCATGCTTGCCTAACATTAAATTTCATGTTTTATTTGTTATTTTGGCTGAGATGCTTGAGATAGAGATCTAGCTAGTTTTAGTATTATTTTTTTTTATTATTTCATGTTTTATTTTTTGTTTTAAGCTGAGAATCTTGAAAGACAGATCTAGCTAAGTGTTATACCTTTGTTTTTCTTTTATTTGCCTTGTTTAGATTAAACTTGGAGTTTTATTTGTTATTTTTGCTGAGATGCTTGAAAGACAGCTCTAGCAAGTTTTAGTATTACTTTTATTATTTCATGTTTTATTTTTTGTTTTAAGCTGAGATGCTTGAAAGACAGATCTAGCTAAGTGTTATACCTTTGTTTTTCTTTTATTTGCCTTGTTTAGATTAAACTTGGAGTTTTATTTGTTATTTTTGCTGAGATGCTTGAAAGACAGCTCTAGCAAGTTTTAGTATTACTTTTATTATTTCATGTTTTATTTTTTGTTTTAAGCTGAGATGCTTGAAAGACAGATCTAGCTAAGTGTTATACCTTTGTTTTTCTTTTATTTGCCTTGTTTGGATTAAACTTTGAATTTTATTTGTTATTTTGGCTGAGATGCTTGAGATAAAGCTCTAGCTAGGTTTAATATTACTTTTATTGGTTACCTTGTTTACTGTTTTATTTTTTGTTTTGGCTGAGAGCTAGAGTTACTATTTTATTTTTATGATTTGCCTAGTTTTAAAGGTGTTATTGTTTTTTTTTGTAAATTGAGTTAAGCTAGTTTGGTGACCAGAAATACAAACAGGCGCCTGTTGGTTTGGTATACAGATATTGTATGTGGAAGTGAGTGCTTGTGAGTGACTTGTGTTTTATAAGGTATCTGTAATTTAATTACAGCTGTGTATTGTGGATTTGCTTGTATATGTCTTTTTGGGTACCATATATGTTGATTGTGAACTGTAAGTCTATGTCTTGTAGGTAAGTAAGCCTTTGTCCTCAGGAGAGCTGGGCTACAGCAGTCACATGGTTAAAATCCTTTGTGTTGGCTGAAAACTGTTCTTCTCCCCCTCACTGCTGTTCACCCCTCCTTCTTTCTTGGTGTGCTACAGCAGTCACATGGTTAAAAATCCTTTGTGCTGGCTGAAACTTTCCTTCTCCCCCTCCTGCTGTTTCACCCCTCCTTCTTTCTTGATGTATGGACAGTGGGAACCTTTGAGTGCACGCTTTGGTTCCTTTTGTTTATAAATTCCTCTAATCTGTTTCCTTTCATTTTCACTCCTTCTCCCTCAGTCTCTTATTTTCATTTTCGGTTTGTTCAGTGGCAGTTTGCCATTTATTTCCAGTTTCTCTCTCTACAGTAATATTACAGTGTGCACATGGGTCAATCAAATGTTAGCTCCTTCCAAGGTTGGTTGGCCTGTGATCTTGTGAGGGAAAGAGCTGGGAAAATAGCTGTAGGAAAGTTGGATAAAATTGTTAAGATTTGTGGAATTACTATGTCTCCTCAGGGCAGACTGCAGGCAGAGGAGTGGAGAAAACTTATAAACGATAAGAATGGGATATTATTGGATAATGGATTAATGAAAGCTGCAGATGCTTGGTATAAAGTGGCTAAAGGGATTAAGAAGGAGGGCTGGATTGAGGAGGAAAAAGAGGTAAAGGGGCAGAGAATCTTTGTATATCATGAAATAGATGATTTTGTTGGAACTGTTACAAACATTTCCCATCCCCCTCCTTATGATGGAGCCTGGCACAAAGGGAAGATGGCTACCTCTAGAGCCCCCACTCAGCCCACACCTGTGAGCACACCCTCTCCAGTTCCTACCCCCTTGTATCCTGTCCTTGGGACAGACGGATCCTATTATTTCCCAGCCCCCATTCCTTCTCCACTTCAAACCCCAGTCACGCCTTCCCTTCCTGTTGCCTTGCATTCTTCTCTCTTGCCTGTCTCTGTGGATACACCCTCCCTTTCTTTTTAGTGTGCATAGGCACTCACATAGTTAATACTTTGTGATTGCAGAAACTGCAAAACACATGTGTTGTTACTGCAGTCCCATGAAAAACTCTTCAAAAGTTATTAACAGAAGAGAGATTGGTTACATTTGATGTTTCACTAGAAAAAAAAACATAAATGAAAAGAAAATAAATAAATCATTTCAATTATTGCTGAAGTAACAGAAAGAAATGCAGAGCAATATTGATAAGGATGATACACATCTTAAAAGTAATAAAAATACATGTACCAACTTAAGTTTGATAGAAACATTTTGTCATAGATAAATTAGATGTGTTATCCATTGTATAAAAAGTGCAGATACAGGTAAATCTGGGAGGTGAGACTGATTTCTATTGTGGAAATTACAGAAACAGAAGTTGATAATGGGATGGTTCAAAAGTTATATAGTTAGTGAATGGTTTAAGAGTCAGTAGATAGCTGTACTGGAAGATAAAGGAAAAATATATGGGAAAGTACAGTCTATAGAAGGTGGAGAATGGTTTATTGTTAAATTTGATGGTTTATGCAATGTGGTGAAGAATGTTTATTGTCACTTTTTACTCTTTTTTTTTTTTTAGAGAAGGAAACATGTTATGCTAAGCAGTGGACAAAGCATGTAATCTGACCACTGAAACGTCAGCTAAGTCCAAGGGTTAACACAAATGTTATTGTGTATCGCAAATAGAACTATTCTAAATTAGAGAATATGATGTCATTACAATATTGAAAAATATGGGAATTTTATTTTACTGATATATTGTTTGATAGAGATTTCTACAGGCCTGATTCCTATCAAATATGTATTTAGTGAGGTGATTTGATAAAATAGCTGATCAGGCTACGTCTATTAATGATGTTGTTCAAGGAAAATCAGAAAGAGTTGAAAGATTTAATTCTAGGCTAACTCAAACCTTCTCAGATCTGGGTTTCAATACATGTAATAAGGCCCACACCCAGATGCTATCAGCTGCTTTCGTTGCAGGCCTTAAAGAACCCATAAGGAAAGGTCTGGTCCTATCCCAGCCCCGAGTACAGGATTATTCCCCTGGATACTCTCCTCCTGGTTGCTAAAGGCCTAGAGTCGGCCCAATTGACCGAGATCAAGAAATCTAATACTTTAATGTTTTCTTTATATAACCCTGCAATTCAGCCTCAACATCTCTCTACACAGAGACTTCGTCTTCAAAACTTTATTGCTACCCGATAATGTCTCCTTACTACTCAGATACACTTTGAATCCTGCCACCCTTCTGCCTCTTCCCAAGGGGGGAGTACCACACTATTGGTACAGCTATCGAGGACCTGAAGAAGTGGCCATATTGAAAGTAAAAACTCATGGAAGAAGGAATTCGGATGAAACGTGTGGCAATCATAAGCTATCAAGGATGCTGCATGTCAATCAAGTGAAGTGGACAGAAGAGTGTCCGATCCAAAGTCTGATACAGGCACATACAGGTTGCTTCCTGGTGATTGGGTTCTGGTTAAAAAGTACCTGAGTAAACATACCCTTGAACCCAGATATGTCCAGCTCCAGAGGAAGCAGATCCTGTTATAACATGAATTATTAACGTGTATTTTTTTCTTGCTGCTAGGTCTGATAAAAGCCCAACAAGTGGCTATAACCAAAGACAATCATGTTTTTGGTAAAATTCCTTTAGTACACGGGTAGACACATTTGCATTTGATTACTGTGATGTCGTAAATTGTACATTTCCATCATCATTATTGTCAACAGTGTACAAAGATATACCTAACATCAAGGACCCATACATGTGTATGACTCACCTGACTGGGTAGATGCCGCGCACATGACTATTAATCCTCTTAAGCCTCACATCAAAACTTTAAGAGACATGATAGCTATAGCTAACCCCACGTATGAGGACACTATGGCTGTAGAGACAGGTTTCTTTGATACTAACTTATGGCTTGAGTTGATGAGATATAATGCTAACAAACACAACAGATCTAACTGCTATGTCTGTGGAGGAGCGAGGCCTCACTTAGGTACTGTCCCTTTGAACATACCTCCGGAGATAGAGATGTGTTTCCTAAGTCTCTATACTGCAATTAAAACTGACCGGACGGAATGTGAATCATGGACAAAGGAATACCCAATTATCCTTAAAAATGTTAAGCCAGATAAAGGTATCACCATATATCCAGGAAACTACACTTGTTATGGTATATATGATGGGGTAGGCCAATTCTTTGGTAATTTCACTGGTAAGTACTGTGCCACATATAGCCCAATTCCAGCCGCCCTAATCCAGCAACACGTAAGATCCCTTGGAGACATATTTTGGATTTGTGGGGATATGCAGATTAGAACTAGATTGGAAGGTGTATGGTGGGGGGAATGTGCTCTAGCTAAGGTAATTATGCCTATACACATAATCTCTGACGGACACCAAGATACCCCAGGTACGTCACACCCATACTCTAGAATAAAGAGAGATACTCCTGTAAAAGGCAGTTTTGATCCCCATATCTATATAGATGCCATAGGAGTGCCAAGGGGGGTGCCGAATGAATTCAAAGCAAGGGATGAAGTGTCCGCAGGGTTTGAATCTATTTTCCCAATCATTACGGCCAATAAAAATGTAAATTGGATCAATTACATATATTATAATCAGCAACGGTTTGTGAATTATACCAGAGATGCCCTCCAGGGTTTGGCGGAACAATTACAAGCAACTTCCCAGATGACCTTCCAGAATAGAATGGCCTTAGATATGATTCTGGCAGAGAAAGGGGGAGTATGTAAAATACTCCCAGACACCATGACATGCTGTACCTATATCCCAGATAATACAGGCCCTAATGGTAAGGTAACATTGGCAATAGAAAAGTTAAAGAGTTTGTCCAATGAACTGAAACGGAATTCTGGGGCCACGGATCCATGGGAAAAATGGTTTGTATGGATGTCTGGATGGCAAGGTGCTCTAGCCCAAATAGGTGTTGCCATTTTAATAATGATAATCATCCTTGCTCTTCTTGTTTGTTGTGTGTTACCCTGTCTTAGGAAATGCCTACAAAAGACAGTTGATCAGACAATCGATCAAACCACCCCGACTTTCCTTCATCAAGAGATTGACGACATAGACTATGAAACACCACATACACCCTTACAGTCCCACCGCACTAAGTAAACAGCTACTTCCTCTTAAGGGCATTTAGGGATAGAGTCTGTCTCTACGGGCAAAAGTCTGTCGCGGGAGAAGTAGTGGACAAGCTGCTATGGGCCACCCGCGCAGTGAAGCGTTCGAGGCCTGTTCAGACAGATGAGCAAGATATCCTTTTGTTATTTTTCTATAGGGACAGTATTAGGATTAGAGATAGTGGCTGTTAGTAAACAGAGCCATTTTATAAGGGGGGACTGTTGTGGATACAATGTCTCTTTTACTATTATATATTTGTGTTTATGTCTTATTTGGCACACTTCCCTAAAAGGTCATAATTTCTTACAGATGCTTACGTATAAGCATTGCATTCCTTTGTCTGTTTAATCTTTTACACATGTGTTCAAATAAGCTACTTCCTATGGAAACTCCTCCCATCCAAGCTACCCCTTCCCCCCTGCTAAGGAGCAAGTTTCATGTAACACATTCTTATAAAGACCAGCTTCCGGTACTAACTCCTCCCACTTTCTCTTGTACAAGTTATCACATGCCACGTGAATCACTGTTAAAGTAACAGTAAACTACTCACTCCCCCCCTCCCATCGTGTAACCAAGATGGAGCTGGAATGTGGTGGGAGAACTCTATAAAGATGACATCACATTCTGTAGGGTGGGCTTAAAAGAAGACCCCTCCAACTTTTAGCCAATTGCTGAACGTATATTGTATCTTTAAACTATGACTGTACTGTGACGTATTCCTGCTTTAAAAGGAATCCCCCACTCTGGAAAATAAAGGTTTGCCTCAGGTTTTTCACTGATCAGAAACTTTGTCTCCGGTGTGAATTACTTCTAGGGGAGAGCGCATTAGTTGATCAATCTGGAAGGAGTAGATAGACAATAAAGCAAAGTTTGCTTTGATCCAAATCAGTATCTGTTATAGATGCAATCGAAAGAAGTCCACGAGATGGCAGAACATACACAGACAGCTTTGTCGACAGGAAGCGTACTGGATTTTCCATCTAGGAACCAGATTTCCATCTGGTATGAACTCAGAATTTGACGTCATCTGCTTTTATTAAGCTTGTTTAAGCAGTAACTCCTTCCGTACAGAACAGGTCTGTTGTGCTATTGTGTGAAGATACTTATTAGCTTTAGCCTCCAGCTCTTCTCATTCATTCAATCATTCTTAGAAATTTTGCCCATGTGTGGGACATGCAGGTACATTGTTATCTTGTCTGTCGTGCTCTATGTATTTTGCATTATGCACTCTATCCTTACTTACATACTACAGTACCTGTGCCCCTCATTTTGGATACTATCTATTTTACATTCAGGGTGCCTTTTGCTACTTTTTCTGTTTTCTGTTTCTCATCCTTCCATTTGTTACCATCAAAGGCTATTATGTATCCTATTTTTGCTACCATCACATGTTATTATGATATATTCTTCTGTTTATTCCGTCTCTTCTTATCATTGTTGTCGTAAACTTTTTAATTCCATTCTGCATAATACACTATACCAGGAAGATTGCAAATGTACTTTTATGTGCACCACTAATAGTGACCATCGGCAGTGTCTTAAGTTTCAAAACATGGCAGACACATAATAAAGTGTTTATTTTACTTAATAAATTAGTCTATAATTTTGTCTCTTTAAGGAGACCGTTTTATTTGTTTGTTCGTTTGCCATGTTCTGATATGACATTATGCCGAATAGACGTGTTTGTCTGACATTGGATAATTAGTTCTGTATTTGTACTTTGCATTTACTGTTATTTATAATTTGTTTTATGTCATTCATCATCCTATTTACACTTTTTTTCGTAAGTTCACTATATATATAATTTTATCATATTTTATAGTACATACATTTGTTTGGCACTGTTTAAGACAATAGGGACAAATTTATTTGAGTCTCATTTTACACTAGTATTAACTTATCACGTTTCAACTCTTTCACTTCACTTTATTTGGTTTTACATCACCTAACAGATCCTGATTGTCTTTTACAAGTGTTTCAAGCAACGGGTTTTAATTAACATGACCTTTACTCTCATTGGTGAACGCATTATATATAACCACGGTGTACACATTGCTAGATAAGCCTATGAATAAGCATGTGTTCACGCGAAACGCGTAAGGCATATCGCTGTATCCTTTGTCTTGTATTGTCCCTGTGGATTTTATTTGGATTTTATCGGATCCTTCTAATAAATCTTAAAGTTTTTCACCTTATCCGGAGTGCCTACGTCTTTGTGTCCACTATTTTACCTGTTCATCAGTGCTGCTTCAACAGCCCAGCCGAAGCACCTGTAATCAGGTGATATTTGAACGAGAAACACATTCAATTATTACCGGTGGAGCCGGCTTGTCCTCCTTTTTTTTATGTATGTTCAAAGGTATATTGTTAGCCTGTTCCAACAGAATTTTGGAACATTTCAGTAAAGACACACAAATGGGTCTATTCACTAAAATTCGAGAATAGCTCAAGCAGGTCGACTTTGGAGGCCGACTTTCATTTTGAGACTAAGTCCAATGCGGAAACTGAGTTTGATTTAGAAAAAAACCCTAGGATCGAATCTTCCCCATTGAAAGTAATCGTTTAAAAAAGAGCTTCGGTCATTTTACCTCCTAAGTCAAATGTGGCGCCCGGGTTTGACTTACTCTCAAAAATAGCTTTGATCATTCCACTAACTGAGTCAACCAGAATTTTTTTTCTAAAAGCCCACAAAAATTTTCCCTTAAATATGGGTTTTTTATTTCTGGATAATTAAAATCCTCCATTATTATAGTTCTTCTTATTTAAGAAGCTTTTTCTACGTTCAATACTGACTGATACTTCAAGATCACCAGTATCTTGTGACTTGTAACAAATACCTCGTTAGTTCTTTCCCCACTGACTTTTTCAACCCACAAGGATTTCACATGTTCACTAATGTGGTAATATACATCTTCCCGCATACATACACCCATTTTGTGTGACCTATATTTCAAAAACAACATGTAGTCCTCCACATTGTGCGTTTTAGCTACAACCTTCAATTCCTATTTTTTACCAGTTAAACTTCTGGAATTTGCAATCATGCAATTAATGCTTTCATGTTTCATTTGTAATTACATTTTTAAGTGGTTTATAAGTCTCCCCCTACTCTCTGTACTAATCAAGCCCCCAGGTCCATCCACTTGGGCTCTAACTAAGTCACTTTCCCTTTCTATACTTTCTAGCTCAGTATTTGTTGGCCACTCGACTGATACCTAGTTCAAAATCTCCTCCAAGCATCTAGCCATCCTCTCCCCAAAATACTCTCCCAAAATAGACTATCTGGCATTCAGGTGTAAATTATCATGACTATAGAGATTGTACCCAATGGCAAAATCAGCTTACATCAAGATGTCATCCATGCATTAAGCAACCTTAAGGACTCTCCATAATCCTCTTACTTTGTCTATTGTGACAATATCCAAAACAGCTGGATTCTCTCCAGCCCCTCCAGGTCCCCCGGGGAAACCACAAACCATTCCGTTGCAGAGATCAGAACCCCATATTACCTTGTCTGTTCTCTTAATAACAAGTAATAATATAATAGTAACAAAAATAATTAATTAGAGAAGGACAACAGAATCAAAGACAAGTAACAACAATACAGACTTGGTGCATCACCCCTAGGGGAGTCCACAAGCTACCCTTCAAGGAAGCAGATACAATAAAAAGATTTGGAGGAGCACACCAAAAATAGATCTACAATTGTATCGATATAAAGTATCAAAAAATTAATTAGAAACATTACTAAACACCACAAGCAATACAGTCACATATACCCAATGGGTGAAAAAAAGATACTTACATATATATAAAACACACAAGGTAAAAAAAAACAATTTGACCACAAAGAAACTGCTACAAAAAGAACAAATAATCCTAGACAGGAGGGTCACACAGTGCAGTAAACCCACCCGACGTTTCAGCTACAAGCCTTTATCAAGGGAGACCTAGTTATTATCTGAAAATATAAGTATATTTATAGGGCAAATAGCGGAAATGATCGCTACAGCAAATTGAATAATAAGCAATTACCAACACCGGTATGCCCCAATCCACATGAAAATCTCTCATGGCGGGCCGCCAGATTGACGTCCGACGTGACTTGGTGACGTCACGACGCGCGTCAACTAACTTTATCAACCATACGGGCTCACAAGACTGGATATCCGTTAATAGACAGTGCTGGCAAACCGATAGCCTGTAGAGCACAATGGACTGCATTAACATTAAAGGGCCATTGAGGCAACAAATGCAACGGACATTGTAATACACATATATTATATTCTGACATACCTGAAAAACATGTAATAAAGACTATTATAAGACATGAAAATAAAGAAAAATTAATATTACCAGACAAAACAATGCATGCAAAAATATAATATAGTGCCCAAAATGCATCTTCCAAATATTAATGCATATTACTATGCTTTCAAAGTACTGTAATACAGAGAGATGAGATCCTTGACCCAACTGTGGATACTAAACCAATAGTGATTTTCAAAAGAGCCCCCAATTTAAAATCAGAATTGGCCCCAGATGTCATTAAAAGAGTACCTAAAGTAGATGGGTCCAGTTATCTTAAAAATAATAAAGTCAATGGATTTTTAAAATGTGGTAATTGTAAGGCTTGTACCCATGAAAGCAGAAAAATTACAGAATTTAGATCTAACAGCACGGGAAAAATCTATAAAATCAAGAACTTTATTAACTGCAATACTACCTATGTCCAGGGGCGTTGCTAGGTTGCCAAAAGATCTGAGGCTAGAGCCCATGACAGATTTGATACAAGTAAAGAAGCTCACATGCTTGGATCTGGTTAAGTATATATATGATGCCAATGAGCAATTGGTGTATATATAATATAAGCAATAAAACCATATACAAAGATTAATATGATGATGCCAGTGTGGTGAGATGGAGGGTGAGTGGGGTGATGAGCTGGATGGAGGGAGAAGGTGAGATGGAGGGTGAGAGGTGCGATATGATAAGGGTGGGGGTGAGATGGAGGGTGATATTCTGGAGAGAGGGGTGAAATAGAGAGTGACGATAAGCTGGATGGAGGGGGATGGAGGGAGAGGGTGAGACAGAGGATGAGATGTGTGATATGATAAGGGTGGGGTGAGATGGAGATTGAGAGGGGTGATATTCTGGAGAGAGTGGTGAAATAGACGGTGGGCAGGGTGATGAGCTGGAAGGAGGGGTGAGGTGGAGGGTGAAGAGGAGTGATAAGTTGGAGGGAGAGGGTGAGATGGGGAGAGACAGGTGATAGGGGTGATAAGATGAAGAGAGAGGGTAAGAGGGGTAATACGATGGAGGGGAGGGTGAGAGAGGTAATAAGACGGAGGGAGAGGCTGGCAAGGGTGATATTATGGAGGGAGAGGCTGTCAGGGGTGTTAAGATGGAGGGAGAGAATAGATTTTTACATGTTGCACTTTACATTCTGAAAAGTGTTCAGCTATAACCATTTAATCTATACATTTGCTGTGTTCAGTTTCCTGGTGCCATCTTCAACACTCCTGGTGCCACCGCAACTGATGCACTTCTAGATGTAGAGGCAGAATTTACTCAAAGTTCATGCTGTTGGCACAGAGATAAGGCTAAAAAAATTCTAAATATACTGATAAAATGTCTAATTTATTTGCTTAGATATCTGCCTTGCACAATGTATAGAAACAGGTGCATTACATGCGTGAAGGAGACTTCAGCACTGTTGGCAACTTGGCACTCTAGGAGTTAAACTGTATATTAATATGGCCAGGATTTGCTAGCAGGTAACTGTTGTTCCACTATTCTTTAGTGCCCTGTCACTACATAATGTCAGTCCAAGCATTCCATCCCTCCCATATAAATACCAGCTGGATGAGAGTAATAGGAACTGCAGTACCCCATAAATGGCAGTTGGCTGAGAGTGATAGGCAGACCAGTACCCCCCCATAAATGCCAGCGTGTTTAGAGTGATAGGCAGTGCAGTCCCCCATGAATGCCAGCTGTCTGAGAGTAATAGGCAGTCCAGTGCCCCCCTTAAATGCCAGCTGGCTTAGAGTGATAGGCAGTTCCGTGCCCCCCAGGAATGCCAGCTGGCTGAGTGTGATAGGAAATGCAGTGTCCCCATGAATGCCAGCTGGCTGAGAGTGATAGGCAGTGCAGTCCTCCCATTAATGTCAGCTGGATGAGAGTAATAGGAACTGAGGTACCCCATAAATGGCAGTTGGTTGAGAGTGATAGGCAGTGCAGTTCCCCCCATAAATGCTAGCTGGCTTAGAGTGATAGGCAGTTCATTACCCGCCATAAATGGCAGCTGGCTGAGAGTGATAGGCAGACCAGTGCCCCCCATAAATGCCAGATGGCTGAGAGTGATAGGCAGTGCAGTCCTCCCATAAATGTCAGCTGGATGAGAGTAATAGGAACTGCAGTACCCCATAAATGGCAGCTGGCTGAGAGTGATAGGCAGTGCAGTCCCCCCCATAAATGCTAGCTGGCTGAGAGTGATAGGCAGTGCAGCCCCCCCACGAATGACAGCTGGCTGAGAGTGATAGGCAGTGCAGTCCCCCATGAATGTCAGCTGGCTGACAGTGATCGGCAGTTCAGTGCCCCCAGGAATACCAGCTGGCAGAGAGTGATAGGCAGTTCAGTGCCCCCAGGAATACCAGCTGGCAGAGAGTGATAGGCAGTTCAGTGCCCCCCACAAATGCCAGCTTATTGAGAGTGATAGGTAGTGCAGCCCCAATAAATAAGTACCACACTCACATCACATCATTCCCATCACTCAACTCACTCCACAACACATCACTCACTTTACATCACACCAGGGCCGTCTTTAATACTGATTGGACCCTGGGCAAGCATTTGCTTGGGCCACCTGGACCCTGCCCTGCATGCAATCACGTCCTCCATCGCAATGTTACCCCCCCCCACCCCCCCATCCCAGTATTCTAGACTCCGTTCTGGTTGCATCTATTAATTGTTTGATATCCAAATTCCGGATATTATTGTACCACATCACAAAATCTTGTTTAGTAGATTTAAAATCTATTATTAATTTGATCCTGTATATTTGGGACATGGAGGTGAAATTTAGTTGTTATAAAAAAGTCAGTCGATCATGTCTGGTGTAAGAGACTGGAGATTTGGATGTAGAAAAATAGGTGGAAATTTAGCTACCACGTCAGCATATGAGATGTTAGTGTTAGTTTATTGATCTAAATAATGAGTTATAGGTCAATCTCTACTTTCGGAATAGCTTGTGGGTTGTGGGTTATATCATCAGTGACTATATTTGAGCCATTGTTCACTGCTGATTGCTTGCCATGCCTTGCTATTCCTGAACATTTTTAATTCAAATATAATATGAACAAAGAAATGCATAAATGTTTCATCTCTAAAGAACTGTTGTCTCATTGTTTCTAGTTTAAAATAATATTATGTTAATGGAATAACTTATCTGATGCATATATACAGGGCCTGTGCAAGGATTTTTGCCGCCCTAGGCAAAATAAAAATTCCCCCCCCCCACCCCACACACATTATCAGCCGCTAGAGGTGCTTCCGTGATTCTCACTGTGAACATTACAGTGGGAGGACGCGGAACATCCAAAAAAAAAAAATAACATTCGCAGCTGAGAGGAGGATCGGGGAGGAAAGTTCCCAGCTTTGGCGCTGGAGAAAGGTAAATGGCTGAAGGGGTTAATTAGTTTCCAATGTAGTATTAATAACTAAACAACTAAATAATAAACATATTGAATTGTCTACTTACCACCAGGACATAAGATGATTTGGTCTCTGGCTGCAGTCTGGCTCTTGGTCTGGCTCTGGGGACTGGAGACAAACACCAATGGATTTTGCCCCCCAATATGCCAGGACTTAGCCTCTCAATGTGCCATGATTTTGCCCCTCATTATGCCAAGATTATGCCCCTCAATATGCCAGGATTTTCCCCCACAATATGCCAGGATTATGCCCCTCAATATCCCAGGATTATGCCCCTCAATATCCCAGGATTATGCCTCTCAATATGCCAGGATTATGCCCCTTAATATGCCAGGATTATGCCCCTCAATATGCCAGGACTATGCCTCTCAATATTCCAGTATTATGCCCCTCAATATCCCAGGATTATGCCCCTCAATATCCCAGGATTATGCCTCTCAATATCCCAGGATTATGTCCCTCAATATGCCAGGATTATGCCCCTCAATATGCCAGGATTTTCCCCCACAATATGCCAGGATTATACCCCTCAATATGCCAGGATTATGCCCCTCAATATGTCAGGATTTTCCCCCACATTATGCCAGGATTATGCCTCTCAATATCCCAGGATAATTATGCCCCTCAATATGCCAGGATAATGCCCCTCAATATGCCAGGATTATGCCCCACAATATGCCAGGATTATGCCCCACAATATGCCAGGATTATGCCTCTCAATATGCCAGGATTATGCCCCTCATTATCCCAGGATTATGCCCCTCATTATCCCAGGATTATTCCCCTCAATATCCCAGGATTATGCCCCACAATATGCCAGGATTATGCCCCTCAATATCCCAGGATTATGCCCCACAATATGCCAGGACTTAGCCACCCAATATGCCAGGATTTAGCCACCCAATATGCCAGGATTATTTCCCTCAATTTCCCAGGATTATGCCCCTTAATATCCCAGGATTATGCCCCTCATTATCCCAGGATTATGCCCCTCAATATTCCAGGATTATTCCCCTCAATATCCCAGGATTATGCCCCACAATATGCCAGGACTTAGCCACCCAATATGCCAGGATTATTCCACTCAATATCCCAGGATTATGCCCCTCAATATGCCAGGATTTAGCCCCCCCAATATGCCAGGATTATTCCCCTCAATATCCCAGGATTATTCCCCTCAATGTCCCAGGATTATGCCCTTCATTATCCCAGGATTATGCCTCTCAATATCCCAGGATTTTGCCCCACAATATGCCAGGATTTAGCCACCCAATATGCCAGGATTTTCCCCCACAATATGCCAGGACTTAGCCCCCCAATATGCCAGGATTTTTCCCCACAATATGCCAGGACTTAGCCACCCAATATGCCAGGATTTTCCCCCACAATATGCCAGGATTTAGCCACCCAATATGCCAGGATTTTCCCCCACAATATGCCAGGATTTAGCCACCCAATATGCCAGGATTTTCCCCCACAATATGCCAGGATTTAGCCACCCAATATGCCAGGACGTTCCCCCACAATATTATTTAATAATCCTAAATCCTGGCATATTGTGTGGCATAATAATCATTATTATGCCACACAATTTGCCAGGATCCTCACACCTTCCCTTATTTACCTCCTCTCTGCTGCTCTGTCTCTGGTGCAGGTCCGCCCGTGGCTGTGAGGGAAGCGTTGTGCGCTCCCCTCCAGCCAATGTGCATTCAATATGTTTGTTTAAAAAAAAAAAAAACTTTACTGAATGCGCAGTATTTACTGAATTTAAAGCAGGGTTCCGGCGGCCCCAGCTAAGATGCGCCCTAGGTCGCCTTACTGGTGGCGCCAGCCCTGCATATATAGAATACTTTGTCAATCAAATGTATGACTTCCATAACTGAAATACTATCTGACAGTCTAAGCACATTACTTTGTTTTAACATTTATGTTGTGAGGTTTAGAACATCCCATTCTTGCTATAATTAAATCACTCCCAGTGCTTTTACTTCCATCACCTCCTAGTTAAAGCTCATTATATAAAGTAATGGCTGCATCAAGTTATTTATTAATTTGCTCTATTTTACATTCGCACATTAGTGCAATCTATTCATATTATAACCTGCTGTCTTTGAAAGTGATTTAGACTAATAACTACAGAAATATCATGCTAAATAAAACATGTCCTCAATGTATGAATCCCTGCTACAGCCCTCTTACTTAAAGGGACAGTGTAGTCACCCTTTTAACTTTGGTGCAATTTGTAGGCAGCACACTTTAGAATAAACTGTCATTTTCCTTTTTTTTTTAGTTCTCTGTAAAAAAGAAATTTGACTTGGCATTGAAAGAGTCGCCACTAGTTGCCGTTTTCGGGTACTACATCGTTACGTATGTATGCCTTAACACATGCTCAGTTGCTCCTTCTCCCATCAATCACTGGGCTGTCTGAAGGATTTCTCAGCATCCCCCAGGCCTCCTCTAATCTCCTGCTCTCAGACGCGAGCATCTCCTGGAAACAGGCAGGTCAGTGCTTCCTGCAGAATGAGCTGGACAGGGGAAGGGATCACAGAAGAACTTTCATTATCACAAAAAGCACTTCTCCGTGGATTGCAATATAAATCATGGTTTGTCAGCAAGGCAGTAAGTATCATATTGTATTTACTGCCTTGCTACAGCTGATTTAATGTGCCAGTCATGGAGAATGAGTCCTTTTTCTGATAATAAAAGTTGCTTTCTGTTGAATCCCCTGGGTGTCCTGCTCACTCTTGAAGGGGACATGTAGTATGTTATTAATATAAATAAAAAAGACTGTGAGTGGTGGTACTAATATGGGGGACTGCAGTGCCTATCATGCTCAGACAAGCTGGCATTATTTGAGGGGAGGACCACACTGCCTATCATGCTCAGCCATGCTGGAATTTAGGGGTGGGACTGCAGTACCTATCATGCTAAGACAAGCTGACATAATTTATGGGGGGGGGGGGGCACACTGCCTATCATGCTCAGCCATGCTGGAATTTAGGGGGACTGCAGTGCCTATCATGCTCAGCCAAGCTGGCATCATTTATGGGGGGGATCACACTGCCTAACACAGCCAAGCTGGCATTTATGAGGGGGCTGCACTGCCTATCATGCTCAGCCAAGGTGACATGATAGGCAGTGCTGGATGATATGACTGACATTATACAGTGACAGGGCACTAACTTATAATGCTCTTGTATACACTAGGATCTCTAATGCAACACATTTCTGTCACATGAGATACCTACACGTCCTTGGAATACCAGGTGTGTCTGGCTTGTCAACTGGATATTGTGAATCGGGCTGCTCGGCCACTCGCAGATCCACACGATTGCGTCGGTAGAGAGTTCCTTCGATATCCATAAGGTAAGAGCGTGGTGCAACCTTTTGCAGACAGGTTCCCATTCTCCAGTGACCTGTTCGATCTCCAGGAAGCGGTTTCATACGGATTTGTTCCCCAATATTCAGTTCAGGTAAATCCCTAGCAGATGAGTCATATTTTGCCTTAAACACTTGCCTCTTAAGTTGTATCTTTTCTGGTACACCTTGTATCACAGCGGGTTCAAGTAGCTTGTTGGCTACTGGTAAAGAGGTCTTTAATCTCCTTGACATCAGTCTCTGTGCTGGACTAATATCCATACCCTCGATTGGAGTGTATGCGCAATAACATCTCTGCTCTCAGTGACACCTACACGTCCATGGACATATCCTGTCTCAACAAGGCTTGAAAGCTGACCCAGATAAGATTAAAGCCATTGTGGACATGCCACGGCCTGGTGATGCCAAAGCAGTGCAGCGTTTTATTGGCTTTGTCACTTACCTAGCAAAATTTATGCCGCATTTGTCTGAGGTGTGTGAGCCATTGAGAAGGCTTCTAGAAAAAGATGCAGTTTGGCATTGGCGTCCCAAGCATGACCAGGCAGTCTAGGAAATAAAACGCTTGATCACAGCTGCCCCAGTACTGAAATATTATGATGTAAAAAAGCCTGTTGCAATACAAAGCGACTCAAGCAAAAATGGCCTAGGATGTTGTCTATTGTAAGAAGGTCAGCCAGTTGCATTTGCGTCAAGAGCACTTTCTTCGGCTGAGCAAAATTATGCTCAAATTGAAAAGGAATGTTTAAGCATTGTTTTTGCCTGTTAGCATTTCCATCATTATCTCTATGGCCGAGATGAAATATAGTGGCCGAGATGCATAGCTTGCAGTGTCTTTATTTACTTCACATGAAACCAGGGCCGGTGCAAGGATTTTTGCCGCCCTAGGCAAAATAAAAATTGCCACCCCCCCACCACATTATCATTCCCCTCAATATCCCAGGATTATGCCCCAAAATATGCAGGACTTAGCCTCCCAATATGCCACGATTATTCCCCTCAATATCCCAGGATTATGCCCCACAATATGCCAGGATTTAGCCACCCAATATGCCAGGATTATGCCCCTCAATATGCCAGGATTATGCCTCTCAATATGCCAGGATTATGCCCCTCAATATCCCAGGATTATGCCTCTCAATATGCCAGGATTATGCCCTTCAATATGCCAGGATTTTCCCCCACAATATGCCAGGATTTTCCCCCACAGTATGCCAGCCAGGACTTAGCCACCCACTATGCCAGGATTTTCCCCCATAGTATGCCAGCCAGGACTTAGCCACCCACTATGCCAGGATTTTCCCCCACAATATGCCAGCCAGGACTTAGCCACCCACTATGCCAGGATTTTCCCCCATAGTATGCCAGCCATGACTTAGCCCCCCACTATGCCAGGATTTTCCCCCACAATATGCCAGCCAGGACTTAGCCACCCACTATGCCAGGATTTTCCCCCATAGTATGCCAGCCAGGATTTAGCCACCCACTATGCCAGGATTTTCCCCCATAGTATGCCAGCCAGGACTTAGCCACCTATTATGCCAGGATCAGCACAATGTTCTCTATTATTTAATAATAAATAAATTAGTTTAATGGTTTTTACAGAGTGGCATAATACCACCTATTGATTGTTATTACCGTATTTATCGGCGTATAACAGGCGCCGGCGTATAACACGCACCTCATTTTAAGAAGGAAATTTCAGGAAAAAAAACTTACATTTCAAATAAAGAACTTTGAAGCCCAATATGCCATTTTAATATGCCAGGATATTGCCCCCAATATGCCATTTAATATGCAGGATATTGCCCCCAATATGCCATTTAATATGCAGGATATTGCCCCCAATATGCCATTTTAATATGCCAGATATTGCCCCCAATATGCCATTTTAATATGCCAGGATATTGCCCCCAATATGCCATTTAATATGCAGGATATTGCCCCCAATATGCCATTTAATATGCCAGGATATTGCCCCCAATATGCCATTTAATATGCCAGAATATTGCCCCCAATATGCCATTTAATATGCCATGATATTGCCCACAATATGCCATTTAATATGCAGGATATTGCCCCCAATATGCCATTTAATATGCCATGATATTGCCCCCAATATGCCATTTAATATGCCAGGATATTGCCCCCAATATGCCATTTAATATGCAGGATATTGCCCCCAATATGCCATTTAATATGCCATGATATAGCCCCCAATATGCCATTTAATATGCCATGATATTGCCCCCAATATGCCAGGATATTGCCCCTTAGTATGCTCGTTATGCCACCCTCCTCCCCCCCCCCCCTTCCCCAGACCCCAGCACTTACCTCGTTCCTGCTCTGTCCCCCGGTGCTCTGAAGCTGCGTGGCTGTGAGGGAAGCGTTGTGAGCTTCCCTCCAGCCGCGCGGAACAATAAAGTTTGTTTAAAAAAAAACACACTTTATTGACCGCGCGGCTGGAGGGAAGCTCACAACGCTTCCCTCACAGCCACGGACCTTCAGAGCACCGGGGGACAGAGCAGGAACGAGGTAAGTTTTAGATTTTTTTTTTTCGACGTATAACACGCACACATAATTTCCTCCCTATTTTCAGGGAGAAAAAGTGCGTGTTATACGCCGATAAATACGGTAATTGGTTTATTCAAGATACAATGGACATTGTTACAAGAAGTAGGCATGCATTATTTAATTAAAGAGTACCATTCTCCAGAAATAAATATGTTTATAACATGCATGTGTAAGTCATACCTACAGTAAGTAAAACATATTGGATTCTTATAAGTGTGAAACACAACTAGTTGGCTTACAGAATATGATGTTTTTTCGGAAAGTGTAGGTTGGAAGCAAATATAAAAAAAAGCTGTAATATGGGGAATACTGGGTTTATCCTGACTCTGGGAATATTGAATATTTCCAACTCACAAATTTATTTAGCTACATTTCAAGCTTAGATAAATCTGAAAACAAGCAAATGAGTCATTACTAGTCACTTATTTTATGGACTATATCAGAATTTTACCTAGAGAATGAGGACATATTTAAAAGTTCACACTAAATGATTATATGAATTCAATAATTGGCAATCAACTAAGAATAATAATAAAGGACAATCACTTTCAAAGTAGATACTTCTGACATTAAACATGAAAATGTATACCCTTTTACTGTACACCACAAAGACAATATATACTTTTTCCGTTCAAGTATAAGAGAGAAAAATCACTGGAAATGCACTGGTCTAACAAAACATTCCATTTAGCTGGTCAAATTTGATTTGAAAATAAATAAATAAAGTGAATAAAACAAAACTGCTTTCTGCTTGAAATTTCTCATCTTGGCCATGCTTTCGAACCATTTCACATTGCAAGTGGCATACATTCAATATCTAGATCAATCTGAAAAATTTTAGAGAAGTTTAACCCAGATGCCATTCGTCCAGCAATATTCTGTGAATGTGTATTTTGACATATTGGTCTTTTGGATGCTGTGAATTTTTGATCTTTCATACTGCTTTAAACTAGAATAACTAGAAAGCTGCAAGATCTTAATTATGTTCCCATTTTATATCAATGTATTTCTATTTGAAAGTAAATTTTTAATTGGATCTATATGTTAGGTTAAAGCGACAATCTATACATTGCTTGTACTATGCATGTAGATAATAAAGAATTATGAAAAATGAAAATTAGAAAAATTGTGTTAGCAGAATTGTATACACATGCATAAAACAACAGAAATATGTGTTTTAAATGTGTCTGTGTCATAAACACAAGACAACACAGACGCAATTAAAATGTTTTTTATTTTTAGAAACAACGTTTAGGTTGACAGAGTTCCTTTAACCCCTTCCCGACCTTATGACGAGTTAACTCGTGATAAGAGCCGCACCATTAGCGACCTTATGACGAGTTAACTCGTCATGCAGTCTTGCCGGCGGTGCGCTCCGTGGGCACCGCCAGCTAGTCTGCAACGGGTCCAGGACTAAGCCTCGCACCCGAGGCAAAGCTCCTGGACACGATCGGTCAGTTTCCGGGCATGTGATCGCGGTGATAACGTGATCACCGCGATAACATGCAAATTAGATGGCAAAGTCAGTGTGTTCACACACTGACTTTGCCTCTAATTCACTCCCTGTGCTTCACATTCTTATAGTGAAGCACAGAGAGTGACCTGTAAGTAAAAATAAATTAATTACATAGACATAGGTAAAAAAAAAATTTAAAAAAATTAACCCTTTCATTGCTGATCACAGTTTTTAACTGTGATCAGTTTCCTTCCACTTTATGGCCCTCATTTAGTTTTTTTTTAACAGATTTTTTTTATTTTTACAATTTATAAAGTTTTTTTTAATAAATAAAGGTCATTTTAATATATTTATTTAATAAAATGTAGCCCTAAAAAAATTTTTCTGTCTTTTTTGTTATGGGGGGTTTGGGAACCAATATTTTTCTTTTTTATTAGTTAGTTAATTAGGGGGGATAAGTGGGTTAGTGTTGCACTAGTTATGTAGCTTATTATTGGGAAAATAATGGGGAAAAAACTTTTTTTTCCTCAAAAATTTCCTCTTTTATATGTATTTTTTAATACTAAAATGTAAATCATTTTTATGTATAGGGTATCAAAAGAAAGCTCTAACTGTCCTCTAAAAAACAACATATAACTTGTATGGGTACGTTAAATGAGAGAGAGGAAATTTATGTTTCAAAAACCGCGTATTAAAAATTGAAAAACGCTCTGGTCCTTGGCCCAGGAAAATCCCTGGTCCTTAAAGGGTTAAATACTGTAGAGCAGGGATGTCCAAGTTTTTTTTCAGTGGGCCACTTCACCAGAAAATTATGTGTGCGTGGGCCACATTCATTTTTCATTGAGATATATATAATATATTTATGTGTCCAGTGTGAGTGTATCACAGAGTCAACAGCAATAAAACTCACGGTAACATTCAGTATGTGAGTGAATCACATACTCTACAGCAATATAACACACACATATGCAGCCACACACTAATACAGGCACACTTATCCACACTGATTTCTGTGATACTTAGACACATACATACACAGCCACACTTCCACATACACACAGAGTAAGACTTACACAGAGTGAGACTAACACACACACACACACAGATATTTAAACCCTTAAGGACAGAGCCTTTGAAACATTTTTGTCCATTCTGGACAATGGCTATTTTAACATTTCTGTGCTGTTTGTGTTTACTTGTAATTTTCTTCTTAGTCATTTGCTGTACCCACACATATTATATATTGTTTTTATCGGGACAAGAAGGGCTTTCTTTGGATGCCATCGTTTTGATCATATCTTATAATATTATTTGAAAAAAATATGGTAAAAAAAAAAAAATACACAAATTTCCTGACTTTTATTTGAAACATCTTATCTTCATCGACAAAAGCGAACGAAAAAACCTGCTAAATAGATTCTACTATTTCTCCTGAGTGTTTGGGGGCTAAAATGCCAAATTTGTGAGGTGCAGTTTTTTGTTTTCCAACTTGAAATTTTTACATGCAGACAGCCTGCACACATTTCCCATTTGGGACATATTTGAAGCCAGCTAGTGTATTTTACCCCATCAACCCATATATTTTTTTAAAGTAGACACCCTAGGCTATCTCAAATGGTGGTATTTTAACACTTTCCATGCACTAGTTCTACCACCAGCCTTTGTCAAAGTTTGTGGTAGTCATTTTTTTGTGTTTTTTTTTTCACAAACCTTGTACTTCAGACATGAATTCACAGATTTTGGTATGTGTCACTGTCAAATAACACCCTAATAAGTGTTCAGCAACATCTCTTGAGGATAGGGATACCACCCATGCATAGGTTTGTTGGGTTGTTTGGGGGGTAAAAGGCCAAATTTGGGAGGTGCAGTTTTTGGTTTTCCAACTTGAAATTTTGACATGCAGACCGCCTGCACCCATGTCCCATTTGGGACATATTTGAAACCAGCCAGTGTATTTTACCCCATAAACCCATATATTTTTTAAAAGTAGACACCCTAAGCTATTTCAAATGGTGGTATTTTAACACTTTCCATGCACTAATTCTACCACCAGCCTTTGTCAAAGTTTGTGGTAGTAATTTTTGTTTGTGTTTTTTTTTCACAAATTTTGTATTTCAGACATAAATTCACAGATTTCGGTATGTGTCACTGCCAAACAATAACCCAATATGTGTTCAACAACATCTCCTGAGTATAGGGATACCACCCATGCATAGGTTTGTTGGGTTGTTTGGGGGCTAAAGGGCCACATTTTGAAGGTGCGGATTTTCAACTTGGAATTGTGACGTTTAGTCAGCCTGAGCCCATCTTGCATTTGGGACTTTTTTAAAAGTAGGACAGTGTATTTTACCCAAAAAAGTATATATTTTGTATAATGTGTAAATATGTATATTTTTTAAAAGTAGACACCCGACGCTATTTTAAAAGGTGGTATTTTAACACTTTTCATGCACTAATTCTACCACCAGCCTTTGTCAAAGTTTGTGGTAGTAATTTTTGTGTGGTTTTTTTTCACAAACCTTGTACTTCAGACACAAATTCACATATTTCGGTATGTGTCACTGACAAACAATACCACAATATGTGTTCAGCAACATCTCCCGAGCACAGGGATACCACCCATGCATAGCTTTGTCAGCTTTGTTGGGGGTTGAAAGGCTACATTTGAGAGGTGCGCTTTTTGATTTTCCAACTTGGAATTTTGACATGTATAGCAAAGAAGGAGTTAATAGCTCTCATAAGAGCCTTTGTAGTATTGTACAAAAAAATTAACCCCTAAAAATGCACAGACAAGAAAAAATGTTCTGCTGGGAAGGAGTTAATACACAGGCTACACTATACAAAGGGTATGGCTTTTATAAAAGCCCTTGGGACTCACAATTTTTTAACATTTTATTTAATTTATTACAATTAAAAAATTATATTATACAGATCTGTCTCTTTCCCTCACTAAAACTCAAGTGAAGAGAGGGAGGCAGATCCATATGGGTCAGAACAAAATTTACCAATATTGATCTAACCAGACGAATGGTGATGCTCATCTGAGAAATCACCAAACCACCTTTGCCACTGATCGGCTGTTACTGATCGCTATACACGCGTTCAGACAGCTTCAAAAGGAATACACGTAATCCCCTAGTGGGTATAATTAAGCCCTAGCGAGTGTGACAAAAAAAAATGCTGATAGCAAAAAAAAATCCTTCTGCGACCAGATTGCTTCATATGCACTGCTTAGGCAGTGACCATATGTGCTGCTTAGGAAGTGATATACGGCAAGGAAGGGGTCAATAGCTCTTAAAAGAGCCTTTGATATACTGTAATAAATCACAGTAAAAAAAATTAACCCCTAAAAAAATGCACAGACAGCAAAAAATGTGCTGTTGTGTAAGATCACTGCGTACACAGCGATCAATTGCAGGGAAGGGGTTAAATACTGGAAACGGCTTTTATAAAAGCCTTTGGGTCTTTTATTAAATATATTATTAAAAACTTACATTATACAGCTCTGTCTGTCTCCCTCACTAAAACTCAAGTGAGAGGGAGGCAGATCTACACGGGTCAGATCAAATATTTACAAATATTGATCTAACCAGGCGAATGGTGATGCTCATCTGAGCAAACGCCAACCCGCCTTTGCCACTGATCAGCTGTTACTGATCGTTATACATGCGCTCAGACAGGTAAAAAAAATTTTTTTACATTAAACGTAATCCCCTAGCGGTTATAATTAACCCGTGACGGGTGTAATAAAAAAGTTTTAAAAAAAGTAAAAATGCTTCTGCAGCAAGATTGCTGCATTTGCGTCAGATCGCTGCTTAGGCAGTGATCTACAGCAAGCAAGGGGTTAATCGCTCTTAAAAGAGCCTTTTTTATACTGTAATGAATTACAGTAAAAAAAAATAACCCCTAAAAAATGCACAGACAGCAAAAAATGTGCTGCTGTGTATGATCACTGCGTACACAGCGATCAATGGCAGGGAATTTTATAAAAGCCCTTGGTTACTAAAATTTTATTAATTATTTTTAATTTTATTTTATTTTTTACTTTATCTGATCTGTCTCTCTCCCTTACTAAAACTAGTAAGGTGAGGGAGGCAGATCAATACATGTAAAAGGCAATATTTACTAATATTGCCTTTGAATGTATGATAAGTGCTCATCAGAGCACTTACCATACATGCCTGCACACAGATCACACAGATCTAATGTGCCGGCATTGATTGGCTCCCCCTAGAGCATCAGAAGTGAAATACATTCATTTCCGATGCTCTTGCCATTAGAAGGGAAGCGCTGTCTGTACAGGCAGCGTTCCCTTCTACTGAGCCGATGGGGTTGCTCAGGAGAGCGAACACCATCGGTTCTCGGGCAGCCGAAGGTGCTGCTAAGCAACACCGGAGGTGCTTAGGAAGCGAACGATTGTTCGCTTCCTAAGCACATGTGTGCAGCGGGCGCAGCTATTTTTAAATGGCTGCTACGATCACTCCGGGGAGTGATCGTAGCGCGCCCCTGCACTTTTTGGGGGTGTTGCACAATGCCTCTACCTAGAGGCATTGTAGCAACACCGATAGAGTAAAGAAAGCGATCGCTTTCTTTACTCTGTTAAATGCATGACGTGCCAAGCAGGTCACCTGTCGGCAAGTCCTTGATTTGCCGTGAGGTGCCTGGCACGTCATCTGTCTTAAGGGGTTAAGGATATTATTTATCTCAAGTAATAATATTATTTTTTCCTCTTTAAATATGTATTTACAATAAATTAAGCTGGACTTTTAATTATTGTTTTTCTGCATTTCTATTTTTTTTTTCAATTTCTCAGTCCTTTGTGGATATAATTTTATTTATGATTAATTATTTTATTTAAATAATGCTGGTCAACTTTTATTGTATGTGTGTTTATAATCTGTAAAACAGAGTGATAAGTTACACACAGTCACACTTATACACACACACACAGACAGATGCGTAACCGGGACCCGGTGCAAAAATTAATCCAGGGCCCCCCGACCCACCATGCAACTCCACCCCAGAAATGCCACTTACATGCCTCCCATCTGTTCCGCTTTGTACCTGGCCTTGCCTTATATCTAGAATAGCCTTATACCTATCTCATGCATGCTTAAACTCCTTCACTGTATTAACCTCTACCACTTCTGCTGTCAAACTATTCCATGCATCCACTACCATCTCAGTAACGTAATACTTTACTTAGTCCCTGGCCTTGTCTTATATCTAGGATAGTTTTATGCCTATCCTATGCATGATTAAACGTCTTCATATATTAACCTCTCATCCACCACCCTAAAATAATATTACTTTGCTGACCACAAAAAAAACCCACTTGGCTTGTACTCATATTGCACCCACATGATTTGCCTCAAAATAGACATCCTAAGGTATTTCAAATGGTGGTATTTTAATACTGTATATGTACTAATTCTACCACCAGCCTTTGTCAAATGTTGTGGTAGTAAATTTTTGGAGTTTTGTTTCCACATACATTGTATTTCAGGCATGAATTCACAGATTCTGATATATGTCACTGCCAAACAACATCCCATAATGTGTTCAGCAACATCTCCCGAATACAGGGATACCATCCATATATAGGTTTGTTTGGTTGCTTGGGGGGTAAAAGGCAACTTTTGTGAGGTGCACATCTCAATGTTCCAACTTGGAATTTTGACATGTAGTCAACCTTTGTCCATGTCCTATATTGGGATATATCTTTGAAGCCAGCCAATGTATTTTACCTCCACCAAACCATATATTTTTTAAAAGTAGACACCCATGACTCCTTGTGGCAAGGGCTCAGCACAGAGGCGTCACTAGGGTTGCACTCAGACAGCTTAAAAAAATATTTTTACTTTACATATGACCCCCTAGTGGGTGTGTGTACAAAAAAAAAAAATGCAGACAGATAAAAATTGCTTTGACATCAATATCATTGCGTAAGCAGTGATCGACGGCAAGGAAGGGGTTAATAACACTTAGAAGAGCCTTTGTAGTACTGTAATAAATTACAGTACAAAATAAATTAACCCCTAAAAAAGGCACAAACAGTAGAAATAAATGTGCTGATGTGCAAGATCACTGCTTACGCAAGATCAATGGCAGGGAAGGGGTTAAACGCAGGGAATTGCTTAGATAAAACATTTTTTATAGTTTTATTATTAGTGTATTGTGTATTTATTATTTTATTGTACTTTAACTTACTTTTATTACTTTGATCTGTCTCTCTCCCTAAAAAAAATGTGAGGAGAGGGAGGCAGATCCTAAGTGGTCAGATCAATATTGGGTTAATGTTGATCTGACCAGGCAGTGGGGATGCTCTTCAGAGCATTCCCACTGCTTGTCCGTCTGCCTGGCAGCCACAGATTGCCTCTGTGAGGAGGCAATCATGTGACTTCTTGAAGAGCACAGGAAGAAGCTACGTCCTGCCTCCTGTGCTCTTGCACTTAGAAGGGCAGCACCATCTTGGTCACACAGTTACCAAGATCCTGCGTTTTTTGTGTGTTGCTGATTGCCTCGACTTACAGAGCATAGGAAGCGATTAAATTTGCTTACTATGCTCTTTTTACATGCTCCTCGTTTTGAAGGCACTGTGCCTTTAAAACCGGCATTTCAATCACTCGCTTTTTTCGTTTGAGCACCGAAAGCAGAAAAAAAATGCTTTCAGTGCTCGTTTTGACCCAGGACAGACTAGGTCCGTCCTGTGTCACTAACGCCTCACCACACAGGGCGGACCTAGCACGTCCTGTGTCGGCAAGGGGTTAAATCCATAATCGTCAGATACTGGGCACCTGCTAGCTAATCCAGAAAGTTATCTATCCTAGGCATAAGATAGGCATCAAATTTAGGCAGCCGCATTCAATTTACAGTAGTCCACACAGAACCTAGTGGACTTGTCTTTCTTGGGTACCAGAACCACAGGTGCAGTCCAAGGGCTTGGTAATTACCCCTAGGTCTAACATCTCCTCAATTTCCTACCTGTCTTAGGGGGGTTGGTCTCTGGTGTCTACAGGGTGAGTAGCTAGGGTTTCCAGGGAAAAATGTCCTCATACGGGGTTAGCACCTGTTGCAGCTGGAACTGCTGTTCAGCTGAGAGCTACGGATTGATCTGAGCCTACCGAAGGGATCCCTGGGTTCTAGCAGCTTCACTTGCTAAGTCCAACAGTGGTTCCCCGTCTAACCCATCCTCTGGGACACTACATAGACTTAGTACCAAATTTTCAGGGTCATAATAGGCTTTCAGCATGTTACTGTGATAGCGCTTCTGCTTTTTACCCTTCTTATCTAAAGCTATAACATATGTGGTGGGATCTAATCGCTGCAGGATGGGGAATGGACCTTCCCAGGCAGCCATTGAACGATAAGCCAGTGGAAGGAGAGAAACTCAGTTGGTTTGATCCTTAGAAACAAACATCCTGAGGTATTGTTTCAGTGCTTGGTTAGTCCTCTCTGTTTATCCATTGGATTGTGGGTGATAGGCGGATGAAAAGTTAAGATAATTGCCCAGGTGTTTGCATAGAGACTTCCAGAATCTGGAAATGAACTGGGGACCTCTGTCCGAGACTATACTTTGAGAAATGCCATGAAGCCTGAATACCTCTTTTAACATGGTGGTAGCCGTACTCTCAGCAGAGGAGAGTTCAGTTAATGTAATAAAGTGAGCTTGTTTAGAAAAAAGATCAACCACTAACAAGATAGTGGTCATCCCTGAGGATATCGGAAGAATCGTCACAAAGTCCATGGCTATCTGGGACCAAGGCATCTTGGGAACCAGGAGTGGGTGGAGGAAGCCGGTCTGACGTTGCCTGGGTACCTTATACTGGGCACACAGCTAACAGGAACGTATAAATATATATATGCAATATCTGAGGACATGGAAGGCCGCCAAAACCGAGGACAAAAAAGGAACCGTACATTATTTGTGCCACAATGACCAGCCACTGGAGAGTGATGAGCCCAGGTAAGTACGTCCGAATGTAAGTGGCGAGGCACAAACAGACAGCCAGGAGGTGTCCTGGCCCTACGGGGAGCGAGGTTTTGAGCAAGATGAATTTTGTGGAGTAGAGTAGTAGAAACAGAGCCCAGGAGATAATCCGCAGGAATGATAGTCTCTTCTTTGTGGGGGGCATCTGGAGACTCAAATTGTCTGGACAGAGAATCAGCCTTAGTATTCTTTGACCCAGGTCTGTATGTGATCAGAAAATTAAAAGGGGTGAAGAAAAGAGCCCAGCGGGCTTGACGTGGCCATTTTTCTTTTTCAAGTTACAGTGGATTTTTATGATCAGTGATAATAGTTACAGGAACCACCGATCCTTCCAATAGATGTCTCCATTCTTCCAAGGTCAATTTTATAGCTAACAATTCTCTGTTCAACACATCATAGTTGCATTCAGCTGGAGTAAAGCGTCTGGAGAAGAAGGAGCAAGGGTAAATACAATTCGATCCTTGATCTCTTTGGGAGAGGATAGCCCCATCTCCAGAATCCGAAGCATCCACTTCAAGGATGAATGGGCGAGTAGCATCTGGTCTGCGCAGGATAGGGGCTGACAAAAAGACTCTTTTAAGTTTTTCAAATGCTGAAACAGCATCAGGAATCCAGGAACCAGGGTTAGAACCTTTGTGAGTGAGGGCAGTATTGGGAGCAACAATCTGAGAAAAATTTCTTATAAATCTCCAGTAATAGTTGGCAAAACCTAAAAATCTTTGGATGCCTTTGAGATCAAAGGGTCTTTTCCATTCACTGATGGCCGTCAATTTCTCAGGATCCATCTCCAGACCTGTCTCAGAAATAATGTACCCTAAAAATTGTATGCAGCCGCATTCAAATTCACATTTCTTGGCTTTTGTGTATTAGGAATTCTCCCGTAAACGTTGAAGTACTTGTTTGACATGTTGGATATGATCTGCCAGGTTAGTTGAATAGATTAGGATGTCATCCAAATAGATCATTACATGAGAGAGGAGCATGTCTCTGAAGATATCGTTCAGAAAACCTTGAAAAGCAGCGGGGGGCATTGCATAGCCCAAAAGGCATCACTAGGTATTCATAGTGCCCAAAATGAGTATTAAAAGCAGTTTTCCACTTGTCTCCCTCTTGGATTCTGACCAGGTTATAAGCACCCTAAGATCCAACTTGGTAAAAATTCAAGCATCTTTTAGTTGGTCATGAAATTCGGAGATGAGAGGTCGGGGATACTTGTTTTTTACAGTAATTTTGTTCAGACCTCTGTAATCAATACAAGGTCTGAGGGAGCCCTCTTTTTTTGAAAAAAAAAGAACCTTGCTCCTGCAGGGGAAGAGGAATGATGAAGCCTTTTTTAAGACTGTCTTCGATATATTGTGCAAGGGATTTATTCTCAGGTTCTGAAAGTGGGTATGCATGGCCTGCAGGGGGTGAACTGCCCGGTAGTAAGTCAATAGGGCAGTCATGTTTCCGGTAGAGGGTAGAATAGACATTTTCTGACTTTCTGCCTAGAAAATACATCCAAGAACTCCCAATAGTGGACCAGAATTAATGACTGAGGATCTTTAGCAGATATTTCTAGTGCAACATGAATCCTTTGAATGGATATGCCGCATGATTCAATCCATTCTTTGCTCCATGCCGTGATTTGGCCCTCTTTCCAATTGATGGTTGTGTTGTGGTGTTTTAACCATGGCAAGCCGAGAATAGAATCATCTCTGAGAGTTTGAGGTCTTCTCTTTTTCGCTCTCTCTTGTCTTCTCTCTTGGTTATGAGCATCTAGCTTGAGACAGAGTGCTATAAAGTCTTCTAGATTTTCTGGAAGAGCATGATAGGTTAGAGCATCCTTTATAGATTTGTTTAGTCCTTTTCTAAATGCTGCCCTGAGAGCTTGAGCATTCCATTCTGTCTCGTATGCCATGGATAGTCTGCCTTGCTGGAGTTCCATTAGACTGGTCTCGGCTGAATCTCTTCTTCATGGGGCCTCAAATACTGCTCGGAAGGCAGAAATGAAGGCATCTGAATCCTTTAGTAATTGGGAGTTGCGCTCCATTAAAGGGCACAGACGCAAGCTTCGCCACACAGTAAGTTAATAATGAATGCTACCCTGTTAGCATGAGCAAAAAAAGTTTCTGGCTGTGTCCTGAAATGTAGATGGCATATTTATCCGGGACTGGCATTTTAGTTGGTTTGCGAGTAAATCTGGAGGGGTCTGCTACTGACAGATCAAGTGAGATAGGTGTTGAAGCAGACACAGGTATGGAAATTGAAAGTGCTCTCAGAAGATCTGTCATAGTATCCAGTTTTTGTTCTAAGGATTGTAGGTGAGAACAGGGCCGGACTGGCCTACCAGGATACCGGGAAAAATCCCGGTAGGCCGTCTTCCCTGGGGCCGACCAGACTTCAAGAAGGCGGCCGCCGGGGCCGCTTTAAGAACGCGGCCGCCGGGGCCGCTTTAAGAACGCGGCCGCCGGGGCTGCTTTACGTAGGTGACATCTGACGCTCAGGGGAAAAAAATGAATAACGGTGTCCTGCCTCTACAGTTATACGAGGCAGGCACTGTTTCAAACCTACAGAATTTTTTTTTTAAAAAGAAAGAAATTGTGTGTATGTGTAAGTGTGTCTGCGTGTGTGACAGTGTGCATGTATTACTGTATGTAAGTGTATCTGTCAGTGTGAATGTGTAACTTTTTGTCTGTAAGTGTGACTGTATGTAAGTGTGTGTATTTCTGCATGTGTGTATATCCACCTCTCTGCAAACAGCATTTAAAAAAAAATACGTGTGTATATGTAAGTGTGTCTGCATGTGTGACAGTGTGCATGTGTTACAGTGTGTAAGTGTGTCTGTGAGTGTGAATGTGTAACTTTTTGTCTGTAAGTGTGACTGTGTGTGTGACTGTGTGTAAGTGTGTCTGTATCCGTGTGACTGTGTGTAAGTGTGTCTGTATAAGTGTAACTGTGACTGTATGTAAGTGTGTGTGTGTGTTTCTGTATGTGTGTACATCCACCTCCCTGCAAACAGCATTTAAAAAAACAAACGTGTATATGTAAGTGTGTCTGCATATGTGACAGTGTAAGTGTGTCTGTAAGTGTGAATGTAACTTTTTGTCTGTAAGTGTGACTGCGTGTAAGTGTGACTGTATGTAAGTGTAAAAATTTTTTTGTGTGTCAGCGTGTGTGACAGTGTACATGTTACTGTGTGTCTGCAATTGTGACTGTGTGTATGTCTGTAAGTGTGACTGTAGGTGTGTCTAACTGTAAGTGTGTAGTTCTGTATGTGCCTGTGTATTTCTGTATGTATGTGTGACTGTGTATGTGTGTAAGTGTGACTGTCTGTAAGGGTTTATGACTGTGTATCAAATAGCAAACATTCTCAGTAAAAGTAGCAGTGCAGTGTCCCCCGTGTGCCAGACTACTCTTGCGGCCAATTCGATATGGCAGCCTCTTCCCTCCTACACGATGCTGGAGCCTTCTTCTGTGCTGGGGCATATCCTGTGAGTGCAATCTAAGTGATGGGGTAAGTCCTGAGTGCTGGGGCAAGTCACGTCAGTGCATTCTAAGTGCTGGAGCATGTCATGTAACTGCAATCGGCTTTCTGAGGTGCTGGGGCAAGTTGTGTGAGTGCAGACTGTGAGCTGGGGTAAGTCCTAGGTGCTGGGTCAAGTCCTGTGAGTGCAATCTATGTGCTAGGGTAAGTCCTGTATGGGGCAAGTCCTGTGAGTGCAATCTATGAGCTAGGATAAGTTCTGTCTGGGGCAAGTCCTGTGAATGCAATATGAGAACTGGGATAGGCCATGGGTTGGGCACATTCTGTGAGGGCAGTCCGGGTGCTGGGATAAATCAATATATCCACCCAGTATGTTCACAAGTTTAAATCTCACACACTGCCCTGATATATACCCCATGCACAGGGCAATTCCTATAAATTTGTGTACATACTGGGGTACTTATATATGGCAATGTGCATGGGGATTATATTAGGGCACTGTGTTTGATATAACCTTGTGTACATACTGGGGGCATATATTGCCCTAGGCAGAGTTATTTATCAGTTTTATCTACAAATAATATACTCTTCAAATGGGCTTTGAAATGGTTTTCTCTTTTAAGAAAAAATAATGTTAACACAAGGCCGGTAAAAATATGACTTGCTGCCAACGTTAAGTCTATGGAGGCAGTAGCAAAGCCGGTATTTTTGTGGAAAAGGTGGCAACACTAGGCTGGTGTAATGATGTTATGCTATGTGGCTAGTTTAACGATGTCATGCTTATGGGGCTGGTATAATGATGTCATGCTATGGGGCTGGTATAATGATGTGATGCTATGCGGCTGGTATAATGGTTCAATGCTATGCGGCTGGTATAATGATGTCATGATATGGGGCTGGTATAATGATGTCATGATATGGGGCTGGTATAAAATTATTTCCAGGGCTGGTTTTTATCCCCAGTCCGGCCCTGGGTGAGAAGCATTAGAGGCAAGTACCTGATCTTGACAATCTTGTCTGGTAGATACATGTACCAGGCCTGCGGGATCCATTTTAAAGGCCTGTGATACTGTAATGACTCTGAGGAGGATCAGCGATGCAGAACCTGGTGTCGAAGGAAACTAAGGACTTAAGAGGTAGTCGAGATGGTTTTCACTCTGACCAACATTCACCCTATGGTTGAGTCGCAGATGGAGAATGCCAGAGACTTGTGCGGCACCCAGAACTACCTCCAGAACCTCAGTAACCCTAAGAACACAAACAACTGAAAAAGCAGGTCAGAATAACAGCCGGTCAGAATGATTGGACAAGGCAGGATAAACGATACACAGTCCGAGTTCAGAATTCAGGGAATCAATCAGGAACAAAATAGGAACAAGGACAAAACAGGAACAAGCTGAGGTCAGGAATATAGAAGTCAGAATGGTCAAAACAAGCAGGATTCAGAATACCAGAAATAATGAATACCGAATCACAATACCACAAATAGGCACAAGGCACAGGTTCAATGCAGACTGACAATAAAAACAAAGGTGTTCCCAGCGCTGTGATCCCTCTCCCTAACTAAGACAGCCCAACTTTGTCACAGTGAAAAGAGGATGGGCATAAGTGGCTCAGCAGATTATGACATCCTGAAGGCGGGGTAATAACTGCTCATCTTTTGCCTTACAACACCAAATATGTGATTGGCATAATTATGACACCGGGCTCATCTTAATACCCTGTTCCAGCCGGTCAGTTTAGGATCACACATGACATTTATGCACCCAGCCCAAATGCCATTTTTTCATATCTCCCATGCCATCCGTCATCTTCTAGTCCTGTTTGGTGTCCCTCAAAAGCCTGGTCCATGCTGGTTTCAAATATATATTGATTATGAACCTCATCCCACCCTGTGTCCAGATACAGCAATTTCTAGAATTATGTGGGCATTTGTTTTTGATCTCTAGGCCAGATGTATCTTGGGACCCCCCAGGGTTGGTTGATGCCACAATGTCTAGTTTTGGGACTGGAGTTCAGGATGCTACAATAACCAACAAACAGATCACACCTTAGTGTGAGTTTGCCTGGGGTGGATTTGCATAGGCCCATTTGCTGTTCCCTAGAAGATGTTAATTAGCAATCAGTCTACAAAGGAACTTATTAGACAATAGGTCTCCAGAACACACACCATGGAATATTAAAACACACACCACAGAATATGAAATACAGGCCCTGTATAGGCTGAAATCATGCCTTAGCATGACAATGTGCAATTAAAATTATGTGTCCTGAGTTTAGGGTTGCCACCCAGCCGGTATTTTACCGACAGGCTGGTAAAAATATGGCTTGCTGCCAATGTTAAGTCTATGGAGGAAATAGCAAGGCCGGTATTTTTTGTCGAAAACGTGGCAACCCTACCTGAGTTCTAGATTTTCTTTTGAATCTATTTTCTGGATGTTTTCAGTCTCTTCCGGTACTTTGGCACCATCATTTAATTTATTTTTAACTTTTTCAGTTTTAGTATACTCCCTATGCTACACTAATAATAGTTAGGGGGATAGAGGACACGGGATTGGTCAAACATATGTTTGTTTTTTTAAACATATTGACCTGTTTCCATATTAACAATCGTGGATTATAAAGACAGGCAAGGCCAGTGTTCATGTTCATTGGCGCTGCAAAAGAGCCAGCACAAAAGTGAACCCATCAACCCCAGCATCTGCCTGTAATGTGCTAGAGATGATAATCTGATGGCAATGGTAATATGATACTACATAACGCCTTTTCACAAACTTGTCTCTGGCATATCACATTTGACCATCATCCCACAAGTATAAATGTACCGTATTTGCTCGATTATAAGACAAGGTTTTTTTCAGAATTTTTTTTCTGAAAATTGCCCCTCGTCTTATAATCGAGGTCTTCTTATAATCTGACCTCAAATTGAGGTCAGATTACAAGACATGGATCCAGGTCCCCAGCAGAGCTGCAGGGGACCTGGATCCCCCTCTCTAGCAGCAGGGGATGTCTGCGCGATGAGCGCAGACTCCCCTGCTTCCGCCCAGCACGACCGCCGGGGCTTCTATGAAGAAGCCTGGTACTTCCGCTTTCGTCACAGAAGTCCCGGCGAGCGTGCCGGGCGGCAGCAGGGGAGTCTGCGCTCGTCGCGCAGACATCCTCTGCTGCCCCACTAGGCACCAGGGAGAATCGGGCAGCTGAGGGATATCTGCACTATACGTGCAGACATCCTCCATGCTGCCCGACACCTCAGTCTATTATGACGGACCAGCTGTCCGTCATAATAGACGGAGGTGTCGGGCAGCATGGAGGATGTATGCACGTATCGTGCAGACATCCCCCAGCTGCCTCCACTAGCCACCAGGGATCTAGGTATAGTTAAGGGAGGGGGCAGGGAGACAGGGGGAGGGAGGGGGCACGAAGACAGGGGGAGGGAGCGGGCAGGGAGACAGGGGGAGCAGAGCAACAAGCGGAGGGAGGGGAGCAGAGCAACAAGGGGAGGGAGGGGGAAGAGACAGAGCAACAAGGGGGGGAGAGACAGAGGGAGGGGGGACAGAGCAACAAGGGGAAGGGGGCAGAGAGAAACAAGGGGGGGAAGAAACAGAGGCGAGGGGGAGTCAAAGGGAGGGGGAGAGAGACAAAGCTGGGGGCAACGGAAAGAGAGAGGCAGCATTGGCACATAAAAATGAAATAAAAACAAGAAATGCACTTTTTGATATAATTTTTTTATTAAAAAAGCAATTTACATGTGAATATATACAAGTTTAACTTTTTTCCTATAGGGTAGTCTTATATTCAGGCTTTTAGTTTTTTTCCTAAAGCAATATCCAAAGTTTGGGGGGTCGTCTTATAATCAGGGTCGTCTTATAATCAAGCAAATACGGTATGTGAGTAAATATCTATTTATAAGGTTTGAGGCTGATAACACAGACTCGTCAGAGCAAACACTCTCATAGACCATCATTTGGATCAATGGCAGGACTCTATTGCTACAAACCCCAGTAACTTGCTATACCGTTTAATTACTTTTAGAAGGCTTCAAAACAAAATAAAAAGCTAGACCTGCTTCTTTAGCTTCCCTTATCTTTATATAATAATAAGATCATAACTTTATTATTACAATGTAGGACATTTATTTGTCTAGGAATGCTTTTGAAAATTGACTTCTAGCATTAAAAACAATTAAACAAAATGATTAATTTATTAATCTGTTTAATTGAATTAAATTTCTAAAAAGACAAATTGAGTAGGATTATGTGCCACCAAAAACATCTGCTAGAGAAAATCTAAATTAATCTTGAACAGATTACTTTCATTGAGGACTGATTTTTATACAGCTGCCTACAACCATAAAATAGCTATTAAGGAAGCTACCAATTACCAAACATATTTTCAATTTTAAAAAAAGGAATTACACTTTTGCACTTATGTTTAAAGTTGAAGTGAGACTTAGCGAAAAACTTTTGCTTCCTTCAGCTCTTCGGCTGTTCCGGAGTTGCAGAATGACGTCGAACAGATGCGTAAGGTGGGCGTGGTGGCGCTGGGAGATGCAGAGAAACGGTCGATAGCTCATCGGAGGCCTTCCAAATAACCACCGTGAAGCTTGTATGTTTTGGAGGACTACCCTGTTTTTGGGTGACAAAGCCTTGTAAACTTTGTTTCAATATACAACATTGAGTTGTAGACAGACACAGGAAACTCAGCAGTCTGTCGCAGACACGGCCAGAGAGCAGCTCTCGGCAGACAGTGGAGCTAACCAATTAACCAAGACCAAGGCTGTTTAAATCTCTTTGCCTCTGAAAACCTGTGTAAGCTGAAAAGTGGGCTAAACAGAAGCAGTCATCCGAAACACACTGCAAGTACCAAGGCTGTTTAAACCGTTTCTTTTGCCCCAGAAACCTGTGGAAGTTGTAAAGTGGGCTGAACAGAAACATACTGCAAGTATGCTGCAGGAAGCAAACTCCTGCTTAACAAACAGAATACGAGTCTACAACCGGAAACTCCTAAGCAGCTCTCGGCAGACAACGGAGTCAACCAAATTAGCTAGGATCAAGGCTATAAAGCTGACTTGTACCATTACTCTCACAAAGAGGGTAGAGCGGAAGAAGAAGCTATTTGAAACATACTATAAGCCCAGAGAGCGGGGAAAAGATCAATATACAGCATTATCAAGCTGGGAAGAAGGAGAAAGAGGGAAAGAGAGAAAGTATAGACTTTGCACGTGGAATAAAAGCTGAATCTCTAGGCCCAGGGGTGGATGGCGAACAACCCTCATAACAACAAATCAATATAGAAATCAAACGAGGCCTAAAGAGACAGAGAGTCCGGGATCCAGTTATCTTGAGTTATTGGCTAACAGGTGGAACAGATTATCCGAGGGGAGAGAAACAGCGGAGTTGGTGGGAACAATTGGAGTCCACTACTGTTGAGGACCCCTTCGGAAGGAAGAAAAGAGAAAGAGGGGAAAGACTTTCTTTTTTTTTTTTTGCTTCTTCTGAATTTATATTTTGGTGTAAACACCTCTAAATAAGAGCATCAATCTGAGAAGGACGTTATATGTTAAAGAACTGCACAGTAACTTCAGACGTGATAAGACTGTCTTTTTTTTTTCTTCTAAGAATCTAAGAAATGTGTTTACATAAGCAGGGTGATATTACTCTAAGCTTAGATAAGCATCGTTTTTTTTTCCTATTACTTTTTTTGCCCTATGGCTTTAAGGAACTGCTACATAATTCAAGTATTCAGTACTGAACTGACCTGCTAATTCCACAATTAATTTTGCAAACTATGATTCTCCTATGTTTTACCCCTAAATTGGCATTTGTGATAATAATGCATTATAATGTTTCATTGTTGACCTATCTATTGTTTAGAGATCAAAATCCTCCCTGTTAAGTTGTGAGCGGGCTGAGGGAGAGAGGGCAAGGGGAAAGGCTGCATTGGAATAATAATATGTATCCGAAAGAAGATAAAAGCCTAGAAAAATATACGGACAGATCTGAGAAAAATAAATCTATCAATACATATTATTCTCCCAAAGCAGAGGGGACTAAGTCACAATGTCACAGGAAATCTCTATCGCCAGATAAATTGTTGTATTTATTGTCTATTGAGCCATTGGCAGCTCTTGTCCGCCAAACACCTTCGATTACAGGGGTTCCTCTGGGGGGTGATGAGCAAAAAATGTTGCTTTACGCGGACGATATTATATTAACTATAACACAGCCAGAAAGTTTGCTAAAAAAAAGGTCATGGAATGTATTGAAGAGTATAGTTACTTTGCAAACTATAAAATCAATCTAGGGAAGACCCAGTTCACACCCAGTTTACTTGAGTAAAAAACAAGAAGAAACCCTTAGGATAGATTATAGTGTTAATTGGACAAACAACACTATTCAATATCTGGGTATTAAGCTGAGTGCAGATATAACTAATTTAGTACAAACCAACTATATGAGTCTATTAGAGGAGGTGAGAAACCAGATTCAAAAATGAAGTAAAATCCAAGTATCTTGGATGGGAAGAATAAATCTAGTACGCTCATACCTTTTACCAAAGGTGGAGTATCTATTCCGTACAATCCCATTAAGAGTTCCCAAGAAAATTTTAGATTTTTTCCATAAACTAATATCATCATATGTGTGGGGAAGTAATAGGCCAAGGATCGCATTCAATATTATATCTAGAAAATTAGTTGATGGGGGGTTGTCCTTCTCCAATATATATAATTTACACAACTCCATTATGTTCTCCCACTTTTTATTATTGGGAGAAAGAAAGTCCTGTGGAAAGGTTTGGCATACCTTTGAGAGAAGCATTAGGAATATTTAACCCATCCCTTCTGTTTTGGCTCGATATTCCCTTTTTTTTTTAAATTGTGAAAATAAAATGTAATAATCACGAACTTATACTAATCAGCAATTGAAATAAGGAAGAGATATCTAGTTAAGGGACAATTTTCTATGAGCACGCCTATGGAAATATTGAGGATATATATAGAGGATTTAGACGTGATGAGGTGGATAAATAATGGAATTGTAAACTTGGTCGATCTGTTTTGTGACTTAAAGCTATGTACCTTTAAGCAACTCCAAGATAACTATGATGTTCCATCTAAAGACATGTTTTCTTACCTTAGAATATAACAAATTATTTGAATACAAGTCAGGTAATAACAGATCCCCCTGTAGTAAAATTTCTCCAGAGTTCAACAAATAGAGTTGTTAAACAACATGATAATGGATAGTAGGAATAAGAGTAAAACTGCAACCATGTTGAAATAGGAGGAAGATCTAGGGGTATCCTTTCCTCTTAAGGAATGGTTAAAATCATGTGAGCTAATAAAGAAAACAGTACACTGTGTTAATATACAGTAAAACTTTTTCAAAATATTACACAGGTGGTACCTTACTCCTAATCGACTTAGCAAGTTTAAAAACTGTACATCTAAATACTGTTGGCGATGTGAGACTGGAATAAGGACAATGGCACACATCTGGTGGGAATGTCCGGTTTTAGAACCTTTAAAAAAAGATATTACAGATCTAATGACTTCCCTACAGATAGAACTAGCAAAGTTAACCCCAGAAAAAAATATTTTTCATATGAATTTTCCCTGTATATTGATGGGGCCCAAATGCCTAACGGTCCACATACTGATGGGAGCAAAGCTGTGTATCGCAAGATACTGGATGAAAGACACAGGGCAACTCCTGGGCGGGTGCACGGGGTGCACCACGCCCAAGCGCAAGGGAGGAGAGGCGCTGAAGCAGGGAGCTCTCTCCCTGCCGTCCTCCTCCTTGTTAAAGCAAGCACAGCGCGACGGGTGCAAGCTCCGCCCCCGTCGCGTTCTGTGATTGGCTGCTGCCGGGAGGAGGAAGTTCTCTAGAGTATCTGCCAAGACACCATAGAGAACATCCTCCTCCCTGCAGCCAATCACAGAACGCGACGGGGGCGGAGCTTTCCCCCGTTGCTCTGTGCTTGGATTACCAAGGAGGAGGAGGTGATAACAGTTTGGGGGGGGGGGGGGGGGGTATTGTTAAAATATAAAATAAAAAAAGAAAGTGTGGAAGTTTATGTGAATGTGTATGTGTGTATGTGTGTGTCAATGTGTTTAACTATGTGTGTGTTAATGTCTGTGTAAGTGTGTGTGAATGTGAATGTGTATAAGTGTGTATGTTTGTGTCAATGTGTATAACTATGTGTGTGTTACTGTCTGTGTAAGTATATGTGTATAAGTGTGTATGTGTGTGTCAATGTGTATAACTATGTGTGTGTTACTGTCTGTGTAAGTGTGTGTGTATGTGTATAAGTGTGTGTCAATGTGTATAACTATGTGTGTGTTACTGTCTAAGTGAGTGTGTATGTGTATAAGTGTGTATGTGTGTGTCAATGTGTATAACTATGTGTGTGTTACTGTCTGTGTAAGTGTGTGTGTATAAGTGTGTATGTGTGTGTCAGTGTGTATAACTATGTGTGTTACTGTCTGTGTAAGTGTGTGTGTATGTGTATAAGTGTGTATGTGGGTGTCAATGTGTATAACTATGTGTGTGTTACTGTCTGTGTAAGTGTGTGTGTATGTGTATAAGTGTATGTGTGTGTCAATGTGTATAACTATGTGTGTGTTACTGTCTGTGTGTGTGTGTGTGAATGTGTATGTGTGTGTCACTGTCTGTGTAAGTGTGTGTGTATGTGTATAAGTGTATGTGTGTGTCAATGTGTATAACTATGTGTTTGTTACTGTCTGTGTGTGTGTGAATGTGTATGTGTGTGTCAATGTGTATAACTATGTGTGTGTTACTGTCTGTGTAAGTGTGTGTACATGAGTGTCTGTGCAAGTGTATCCTGTGTCTAAGTGTGTAAAGGTGGCTGTGTGTGTATTTATGTATGTGTGACAGTGTGTATAAGGGTGTCTGTGTAAATGTATGTCTGTGAGGGTGACTAAGTGTGTAACTGTGTTTGTGTGACTGTGTGTATTTATGTATGACTGTGTGTATTTATATGTGACTGTGTATTTATGTGTGACTGTGTGTATTTATGTGTGACTGTGTGTATTTATGTGTGACTGTGTGTATTTATGTGTGACTGTGTGTTTTTATGTATGACTGTGTGTATTTATGTGTGGCTGTGTGCAAGTGTGTTCTTGCCCGGGGCCCTCACTGCGCTCATCAATTTATCACATGGAGGGCACCAGCACCCAACCAGCTGGCGTCTATTTCCCGCCTCCTGCACTCAGCGTGCGTAGAGGGAAGACTGTGCGGAGGAGACGGCCGGGGACGCGAGAGCAGCAGCAAGGTGAGTACTGGGGAAGGCAGGAGAGGAGATTGTGCTTTTATTGGGTAAACTAACTGTGGCATATTGGCTGTAGCCTATTAATTGGCAAACTAGAATAGGTATATAAATGGGAAAACTGTCTGTGACATATCAGTGGGCAAATTGGCTGTTGTATATTAATGGACAAACTGGCTGTGGCATATTAATGGGCAAAATAATTGGCATATTACTTGGGAAACTGGTGTATTTTAATGGACGAACTGGCATTTTTATTGGGCAAACTGTAGCATTTTTAATAGGCAAACTGGCTGTTGCTTATGTTAATGGCAAAGTGTACCCTAAGAACACCTCTGCAAATGGGCTGCCCATGTGCTGCTTTGCTGCCTCTCAGAGCCAGCTCTGCAGATCGGCGCCATGTTTCCCCTTAGACCTCAGTCAGCGCTTTCTGCTCTTTCCGTGCACAGTGATGACTTAGAGCGTCGGAACATAACGGTCAGAGTCATCACTATGTGCGGGGAGATCAAGGCAGTGCTAATTGAGTTCTGAGATGAGGTCAGTAGGGGGCATGAAAAAGGGACATGGGAAGAGACAAATACATGGTAGGTAGGAGGTATAGAAGAAAGATATGGGGTGTGACAGACAGACATGGGGTATGAGTGGATAGAGACAAACATGGGGCATGAGTGGAGAGAGAGACAGACGTGGGCAATGAGTGGAGAGTGAGATACAGACATGGGGAATGAGTGCAGAGTGAGAGACAGACATGTGGAATGAATGCAGAGTGAGAGACAGACATGGGGAATGAGTGCAGAGTGAGAAACAGACATGGGGAATTAGTGCAGAGTGAGAGACAGACAGACATGGAGTATGAGTGGAGAGAGAGAGACAGACATGGAGCATGAATGGAGAGAGAGAGAGACATGGAGCATGAGTGGAGAGAGAGACAGACATGAGGGAATGGGGAGAGAGAGACAGACATGAGGGTATGGGGAGAGAGAGACAGACATGAGGGTACGGGGAGAGACAGACAGACATGAGGGTACGGGGAGAGACAGACAGACATGAGGGTAAGGGGAGAGACAGACAGACATGAGGGTACGGGGAGAGAGAGAGACACGTGAGTGACTGACTTGGTGGAATATTATGTATCACTCATTGTGTACTGCTTTTCCAATGATGCTCAGCCAGACTAATGAGAGACTTTGGCTGGTTGGGAATAATGGGTAGTATGGTAGTAAAACGGTAGTAAAAACTCATTCTGCTAGCCAGCAAAAAGTCTCCCATGTTGCTGGCTGAGCATCATAGAAATAAATAAAACCACTACACAGTATTATGGCAAAATATATATCTTTATTTAAAATAAACGTTGGTCCTTCACATTAAAATAAAGTTTTCTCCCTCCCCCTCTCCCCAATATTGAAATGGGCATGTCTGGAACAGAAATGTCTAAAGGGGAGGAGTTCATAATATAGCCACGCCCACCCTTGGGCGCCAAAGGAAAACCTGCACCCAGGCGCCCGTGACCCTAGGATCGGCCCTGGAAAGACACAATACCCTCAATCACAGAAATAAAGAACCACGTGAATTTTCAATGCATTATGGAAAAAGCAATCTATATGGGGAAGAGTGGTTTAAACCAATATAATAAAATCTGGGACACTGGTTAAATCTTATGCAGGTCCTGTAGCGTTTCTTCTTTTTTTGAATATCTGTGTGGTCCCGCGTAGCTCTAGCGAGACCTCCTCTTCTCTGTCCCCCCTCGTTCCTCTCAGGGAAATGCCCGGTAACAAGATACTGTTTCCTTTTTTTTTCTTTTAGCTTTTGTGTCGGAGCATCCAGATTCTGTATATATACTTTTGAAGCTAATATTTGTTATCTCAGTGATGAGCTTTTGTACTTTGATAAAAATATGTATGTGAGTAAATATTTATTTATAAAGTTTGAGGCTGATAACACAGACTCATCAGAGCAAATACTCTCATTGACTATCATTTGGGTCAATGGCAGGACTCTATTGCTACGAACCCAAGTAACTTGCTATACCGTTTAACCCCTTAAGGACAGAGCCTTTGAAACATTTTTGTCCTTTCTGGACAATGGCTATTTTAACATTTCTGTGCTGTTTGTGTTTAGCAGTAATTTTCTTCTTCGTCATTTGCTCTACCCACACATATTATATATTGTTTTTATCGGGACAAAAAGGGCTTTCTATGGATGCCATATTTTTGATCATATCTTATCATATTATTAAAAAAAAATAATAAAATATGGTAAAAAAAAAAAAATACACAAATTTCTTTGTTTTTATTTGAAACAACTTCTCCTCATCGACAATAGCGAACGAAAAAACATGCTAAATAGATTCTACTATTTCTCCTGAGTACAGGGATACCACCCATGCATAGGTTTGTTGGGTTGTTTGTGGGCTAAAATGCCAAATTTGTGAGGTGCAGTTTTTTGTTTTCCAACTTGAAATTTTTACATGCAGACAGCCTGCACCCATGTCCCATTTGGGACATATTTGAAACCAGCCAGTGTATTTTACCCCATCAACCCATATATTTTTTAAAAGTAGACACCCTAGGCTATCTCAAATGGTGGTATTTTAACACTTTCCATGCACTATTTCTACCACCAGCCTTTGTCAAAGTTTGTGGTAGTAATTTTTTTGTGTTTTTTTTTCACAAACCTTGTACTTCAGACATAAATTTACAGATTTTGGTATGTGTCACTGCCAAATAACACCCCAATAAGTGTTCAGAAACATCTCTTGAGTACAGGGATACCCCCCATGCATAGGTTTGTTGGATTGTTTGGGGGGTAAAAGGCCAAATTTGGGAGGTGAAGTTTTTGGTTTTCCAATTTGAAATTTTGACATGCAGACAGCCTGCACCCATGTCCCATTTGGGACATATTTGAAACCAGCCAGTGTATTTTACCCCATCAACCCATATATTTTTTAAAAGTAGACACCCTAGGCTATCTCAAATGGTGGTATTTTTACACTTTCCATGCACTAATTCTACCACCAGCCTTTGTCAAAGTTTGTGGTAGTCATTTTTTTGTGTTTTTTTTTCACAAACCTTGTACTTCAGACATGAATTTACAGATTTTGGTATGTGTCACTGCCAAATAACACCCCAATAAGTGTTCAGCAACATCTCTTGAGTACAGGGATACCACCCATGCATAGGTTTGTTGGGTTGTTTGGGGGCTAAAAGGGCCACATTGTGAAGGTGCGCATTTTCAACTTGGAATATTGACGTGTAGCCAGCCTGAGCCCATCTTTCATTTGGGACTTTTTTTTAAAGTAGGACAGTGTATTTTACCCCAAAAAGTATATATTTTGTAAAAGTAGACACCCTAGGCTATTTTAAATGGTGTTATTTTAACACTTTCCATGCACCAATTCTACCACCAGCCTTTGTCAAAGTTTGTGGTAGTCATTTTATTGTGTATTTTTTCCCACATACATTGTACTTTAGACACAAATTCACATATTTCGGTATGTGTCACTGACAAACAATACCACAATATATGTTCAGCAACATCTCCCGAGCACAGGGATACCACCCATGCATAGCTTTGTCAGCTTTGTTGGGTGTTGAAAGGCTACATTTGAGAGGTGCGCTTTTTGATTTTCAAACTTGGAATTTGAACATGTAGAGCAAGGAAGGGGTTAATAGCTCTTATAAGAGCCTTTGTAGTACTGTACAAAAAAATTAACCCCTAAAAATGCACAGACAAGAAAAAAATTTCTGCTGTGCAGTGATCAGTGGCAGGGAAGGGGTTAATACACTACACTATACAAAGGGTATGGCTTTTATAAAAGCCCTTGGGACTCACAATTTTTTTTAACATTTTATTTAATTTATTACAATTAAAAAATTATGTTATACAGATCTGTCTCTTTCCCTCACTAAAACTCAAGTGAGGAGAGGGAGGCAGATCCATATGGGTCAGAACAATATTTACCAATATTGATCGAACCAGACGAATGGTGATGCTCATCTGAGAAATCACCAAACCACCTTTGCCACTGATCGGCTGTTACTGATCGCTATACACGTGTTCAGACAGCTTCAAAAGGAATACACGTAATCCCCTAGTGGGTATAATTAACCCCTAGCGAGTCTGACAAAAAAAATGCTGATAGCAAAAAAAAAATCCTTCTGCGACTAGATTGCTCCATATGCGCTGCTTAGGCAGTGACCATATGCACTGCTTAGGCAGTGACCATATGTGCTGCTTAGGAAGTGATATACGGCAAGGAAGGGGTTAATAGCTCTTATTTAAAAAAAAAATTACGTTAAACGTAGTCCCCTAGCGGGTATAATTAACACGTGACGGGTGTAATAAAAAAGTTTTAAAAAAATTAAAAATGCTTCTGCAGCAAGATTGCTGCATTTGCGTCAGATCTCTGCTTAGGCAGTGATCTACAGCAAGAAAGGGGTTAATCTCTCTTAAAAGAGCTTTTTTTTATACTGTAATGAATTACAGTAAAAAAAATTAACCCCTAAAAAATGCACAGACAGCAAAAAATGTGCTGCTGTGTATGATCACTGCGTACACAGCGATCAATGGCAGGGAAGGGGTTAAATGGCTTTTATAAAAGCCCTTGGTGTTTAAAATTTTATTAAATATTTGTTTTATTATTTTATTTTATTTTTTTACTTTATCTGATCTGTCTCTCTCCCTTACTATAACTAGTAAGGTGAGGGAGGCAGATCAATACTTGTCAAAGGCAATATTTGCTAATATTGCCTTTGACAGTATGATAAGTGCTCATCAGAGCACTTATCATACATGCCTGCACACAGATCACATAGATCTGTTGTGCCGGCATCGATTGGCTCCCCCTAGAGCATCGGAAGTGAAATACTTTCACTTCCGATGCTCTTGCCATTAGAAGGGAAGCGCTGCCTGTATAGGCAGCGTTCCCTTCTACTGAGCCGATGGGGTCGCTCAGGAGAGCGACCACCATCGGCTCTGGGGAGCAGAACGGTGTTGTTAAGTGCCTCGCTGGCGAGGCACTTTAACAACACCGGAGATGCTTAGAAAGCGAACGATCGTTCGCTTTCTAAGCACATGTGTGCAGCCGGCGCAGCCATTTTTAAATGGCTGCTACGATCACTCCGTGGAGTGATCGTAGCGCGCCCCTGCACTTTTGGGGGGTGTTGCACAATGCCTCTACCTAGAGGCATTGTAGCAACACCGTTAGAGTAAAGAAAGCGACCGCTGGTCGCTTTCTTTACTCAGTTTAGTGCATGACGTGCCAGGCACGTCAGCTGTCGGCAAGTCCTCGATTTGCCGTGACGTGCCTGGCACGTCATCTGTCGTTAAGGGGTTAAATACTTTTAGAAGGCTTCAAAACAAAATAAAAAGCTAGATCTGCTCCATAGCTTCCCTTATCTTTAGATAATAATAATATCATAATCTTTATTATTACAAGTAAAATGTAGGACATTTATTTGTCAAGGAATGCTCTTGAAAATTGACTTGCATTAAAAACAATTAAACAAAATGATTAATTTATTAATCTGTTTAATTGAATTCAATTTCTAAAAAGAAAAATTGAGTAGGATTATGTGCCACCATAAACAACTGCTAGAGAAAATCTAAATTAATGTTGAACAGATTACTTTCTTTGAGGACTGATTTTTATACAGCTGCATACAACCATAACATATCTATTAAGGAAGCTACCAATTACCAAACATATTTCAACTTTGTTTTTAAAAAAGTACTGAGATTGTTAAGGAATTACACTTTTGCACTTATTTTTAAAGCTGAAGTGAGACTTAGCTAAAAACTTATCAGTGTGTTGTGTTCTGTGAATTCATAACTGAAGTACAATGTGTGTTGAAAAAAAATCCACAACAAAAGAGTCCGACAGGAAGTCAGATGCAGAGGGGACGGCTGCCTCGGATCTCTGATTGCTCCCTGGTGATTATGGTTCAAATCAAGGACATGCTTCCTGCAGTGCTATAAAAATCCTACAGAAAAAGTAATTAACTAATTCAGTAGGACAAACAATATCATACATTTGACAGATAGAAGACATCCCTGATTTATCTTACTTTTCTATAGAAATTAACCCCTTAACGACAGATGACTCAAAAATCGAGGACTTGGTGAACGTACGCAGTGATCATACGCCTGGTGAGTCGCTTTCTTTACTCTTTCAGTGTTGCTACAATGCCTCTATGTAGAGGCATTGTGCAACACTAAAAAAAAGTTCAGGGGCGCTCTGATGAGCACTTATCATACAGTCAAAGGCAATATTTGTAAATATTGCCTTTGACAAGTATTGATCTGCCTCCCTCACTACAGTTTTAGTGAGGGAGAGAGACAGATCAGATAATGTAATATGTTTTTTTTACAAAAAAAAATACAATATTTAATAACATTTTAGAAATCAAGGGCTTTTATAAAACCCATTTCACGTGTTTAACCCCTTCCCAGCCCCTGATCGCTGTTTACACAGTGAACATACACAGCAGCACATTTTTTGCTGTCTGTGCATTTTTGGGGGGTTATTTTTTTTTACTGTAATACATTACAGTATAACAAAGGCTCTTTTAAGAGCTATTAACCCCTTGCTTGCTGTAGATCACTTTCTAAGCAGCAATCTAGCGAAAATGCGGAAATCTTGATGCAGAAGCATTTTTTATATGTTTTTGAATTTTTTTATTACACCCGCTGCGGGCTAATTATACCCGTTAGTGAATTACGTTTAACGTAAACTTTTTTTTTATCTGTCTGAGCGCATGTATAGCGATCAGTAACAGCTGATCAGTGGCAAAGGTGGTTTGGTAATTGCTCACATGAACATCACCATTCGCCTTGTTGTAAATATTGATCCGACCCATGTAGATCTGCCCCCCTTTCCTCACTTGAGTTTTAGTGAGGGAGATAGACAGAGCTGTATAATGTAAGTTTGTAATTATAATATATTTAATACAATTGAGACCCAAGTGCTTTTATAAAAGCTGTTTCCAGTGTTTAATCAAAGCTGTGATCTTCCATAGCAGCACATTTTTTGCTGTCTGTGTATTTTTTAGGGGTTAATTTTTTTACTGTCATTTATTACAGTATATCAAAGGCTCCTTTAAGAGCTATTAACCTCTTGCTTGCCGTATATCACTGCCTAAGCAGCGCATATGATCACTGCCTAAGCAGCACATATGGAGCGATCTGGCTACAGAAGGATTTTTGTTGCTATCGGCATTTTTTTTTGTCACACTCGCTGTGGGATAATTATACCCACTAGGGGATTACGTGTATTCTTTTTGAAGCTGTCTGAGCACGTGTTTAGCGATCAGTAAAAGCCTTTCAGTGGTAGTGGCACCATTCGCCTGGTCAGATCACTATTGGTAAATATTGTTCTGACCCATATGGATCTGCCTCCCTCTCCTCACTTGACTTTTAGTGAGGGAGGGAGACAGATCTGTATAATATACATTTTTAATTGTACTAAATGAAATAAAATGTTGTGAGACCCAAGGGCTTTTATAAAAGCCATACCCTTTGTATTAACCCCTTCCCTGCCACTGATCACTGCACAGTAGAACATTTTTTCTTGTCTGTGCATTTTTAGGGGTTAATTTTTTTTTGTACAGTACTACAAAGGCTCTTATAAGAGCTATTAACCCCTTCCTTGCTCTACGTGTCAAAATTCCAAATTGGAAAATCAAAAGGCACACCTCTCAAATGTGGCCTTTTAACCCCCAAACAAGCTGACAAACCTATGCATGGGTGGTATCCCTGTACTCAGGAGAAATAGTAGAATCTATTTAGCAGGTTTTTCTGTTTGCTTTTTTCGATGAGGAGAAGATGTTTCAAATAACAGTCAGGAAATTTGTGTATTTTTTTTTTTTTTTTAATATAATATTATAGGATATGATCAAAATGATGGCATCCAAAGAAAGCCCTTCTTTTCCCGAAAAATAACCAATATATAATTTGTATTGGTACAGCAAATGACAAAGAAGAAACTTACAGCTAAACACAAACAGCACAGAAATGTTAAAATAGCCATTGTCCAGAATGGACAAAAATGTTTCAAAGGCTCTGTCCTTGAGGGGTTAATAATTTAGATTAAGAATTTAAAAAGGAGTGATGCCTATTATGTGCAGGGAGTTTAATAAAACGTGCTCCATTTCCACCAAGTTTACTATATTTTCCCATGTTATTAGCCAGAGAGAAACCTTTTTAAGTGATATTTGTGTAGTCACTTCCCATACAACAAGCTCTAATACAATTGATGTCTGCTACTGACAGTTTTGTTTCCTCCAACACTTATTTTACTAGCCAAATAATATATGGAATAGCAAACTTCGATACATTTATTTTGAGGAACAATGTGCATGATATAGGAAAAACTGTATATTTCTTACCTTGTCTTCTTGTAAGTTCAATGCTTTTGTGTGTCTACAAAGTAAAAGAAGTATATCTTAAAAAGCCTGAATCTTGCATTAAGAACACTTTTTTCTTATACAGTGTGCTTATTCTCATTTGAAGCAGGCTGTGTGATATGACACACCACGAATGGCTATTATCAACAAACACGTAATCAAAAATATTAACAACTTGTTTACTACATACAAATTACATCTACACACACAGTGGAATGAACACTCACCAACTGCCAACTGATAAATAAGGGGCAATGTTTTAATTTAGATATTATAATGGAGTAAATATAAATGAAGAGAAGATAAAGGGGGCCTCCTTTGTAACAGATTAAAAACATGTTAGGGCCAGAACATTAAAAATGTTAGAAATAATTAAAGTAACAAACTGATTCCATGTATTAAAAGATCAGTAATCATACTTGTCACTGAAAAAGGCTGACCTGCACAAAAGAGCTCATTTCCACTACTGCATTGTTTTCAAAAGTAGTTTCCACTTTCGGTGCATGAAGGGATAAACACAACCATTCACTAATAAAAGGGACACAAAAGTTTGTGTAAGAGAAAGTATATTTTACAAGGGTATATAAAAATATAACATAGTCTGAAATGAGTGGGTTGTGACCTTTTTCCTGTGAAACATTTTGAGTAACATCAAACTGGTTGAGAGAACTGATTGAAATTGGTATATTTAAACTGAAGTCGGTGAGAGCTCCTTCGAGTTGAGTCTTGTATTTGTGCAAACAAAGATTGCTCAACTCAACCAAAACAGCCATATTTAACTGTTATCAATGAAAGATAAACACTGCTTCTCTTGTAGGAACACAACAACATCGCCACATATACCACATAAACTTTTATGCAAACACAAACTACACTTATGCTTCAGTTCAACAGGCAATAACATAAATCCATCAAACTCTGCCACAGCATGACCTAAAAGTAGAGTTGAGCGGACACCTGGATGCTCGGGTTCGGCCGAACTTCGAAAAAAATGTCCAGGTCCGTGCTCGAACTCGACCCCGAACCCCATTGAAGTCAATGGGGACACGAACTTTTGGCCACTAAAATGCCTCTAAAAAAGTCCTGGAAAGGGCTAGAGGGCTGCAAAATGAAGGAAAAAAAAGTGGGTTAGAGTAGGACAAGTGCCCTGCAAGCAAATGTGGAGAGGGAAATAACTTAAAATAACATAAAATACATACAAATTACAAATACAGCTGAGCCATAAAATAGCACTAGATGGAATCTTTGATTTTAGCTTTGGGAAAAAATAAATCTAAATCTAAAGCATGGCGGCCAGGAGGATCAACAGAATTATCCATTTGAGAGAGGGTTGGAGTGCAGGGTATTCTCTTTCAGTTACTAAGTGACCCATAGGTTGATGAGGAGGAGGTAGCCAACACTGTTTTTTATTTGTTTTTGTTTTTTTTAAATTGGGGTAGCCCCCAAAATATTGGGACATATAACAACAGAAAACAAAGAATAAGTGCACTTGAGTATAACAATGACTGGGTGAGACCGGTATAAATGTCTATTCTGCACAAGGTAGAGACAAGTCTGGTGGGATCTATACCTGGTTCATCTTAATAAACGTGAGCTTGTCCACGTTGGCTGTGGACAGGCGGCTGCGCTTGTCTGTGATAACGCCCCCTGCCGTGCTAAACACACGTTCAGACAATACACTGGCTGCAGGGCAGTCCAGCACCTCCAAGGCATAGAGGGCAAGCTCAGGCCATGTGCCCAATTTGGAGACCCAGAAGTTGAATGGGGAAGACATTGAGTCAGTACGTGTAGGCCTGTGCACATGTACTGTTCCACCATGTTGCTGAAATGCTGCCTCCTGCTAAGACGCTGCATATCAGATGGTGGTGCTGCTTGTTGTGGTGTGCTGACAAAGCTTTTCCACATTTCGGCCATGCTAACCCTGTCTTCTGAGGCGACCTCTTCCTCTGCCTTCGCCTTGTGCTTCCATTGAGCCCCCAGTATCATTTTGGAATGCCCTCAGAAGAGCGTCTATCAGCGTGCGCTTGTAGTCGCGCATCTTACGATCACGCTCCAGTGATGGAATTAAGGACGGCACGTTGTCCTTGTAACGGGGATCCAGCAGGGGCGTTGCTAGGTCTCCAAAAGATCCGGGGCTGGAGCCCATGATAGATTTGATAGAAGTGGAGTAAATAAGATCACATGCTTAGGCGGCATACAGACTGATATAATTGACTCCAATGAACAATAGGTGTAAATGGGTATATATCGGGGCTCAACAAATCCCGGGCACCAGGAAATTATACCTGGCGCCCAGTTATTGTTGTCCCTGCATAGTGCCCTCGCCTCTGGGATCATTTTATTCATCCAGCGGAGCGCGGGGGAGCAGTGTGTGCACTGGCTGCACAGTCTTCCTGCTCCATCCCCACATGCAGCCACACATTCACTTTCACAGTCACACATACATACACACACCCTTACACACGGAGACACACAATCCCACTTACACACACCAACTTACATCACACACACACACACTTGTATGTGTGCAAATTCCCATGATTTCAAAATAACTGAGCATACAAAAATTTGTGTACGTTGCATACAACATTTACCAGTCTCATAATATGCCATAATATAGTGGATATCACACACACAGACAACCACCCTGACCCCCCCCCCCCCCCCACATAGATACCCTTACATAGACAACCTTACACTCACACACACACACACACACATCCAGACAACCTTACACACAGACACCCTTATACACACAGATGGCTTTTCCCACAGACATTCTGCCATGCAGACATGTGTGTAAACCTGCAACTCTCACACGCACATCACAAATATTTATTTTTTAATAAAAAGGGGTCAAAACCTGGGGAGAATAGGCTGGGGTATGCTCCTTCTACCAAGCTCATAAAAGAGAGAAGTGCAGGGAATTGAGAGGGGAATTCAACTGAATGGGAGAATTTCTCCAACTCTGCTACTTTAGCCTTCAGTTTGAAATTCTCATCTCACTTCCCTGCAATTCTCTCTTTCATGAGTAAAGCCCATGATATAATGAGCAGCTCATTCATTCATAATGTATGGGTTTAATACTATAACCAGGTACATGGGATGTTTAATGCCATGTGTATGGACTTTTATTGCCATCAATACAAAGACTATATATAAAGATGAATCACTATTATTCATATTGAATGTGATAATCAGGTGTGAAAATAAAAATGGTATGAGCACTGTTTCACACTTGATTATCACATTCAATATGAATAATAGTAATTAATCACATTTTCTCCTAGTAATCTCACTGCCACTCACACACACTCATAACTCTGCCACTCACACTTTCACTCTCGCACACTTACACTCTGCCACTCACACACACTCATAATTCTGCTGTTCACGCTTACACACACACACTCATAACTTACACTCATAACTCACGCTTACACTCACTCACACGCACACTCATATCTCTGCTGCTCACACTTATACTCTCCCACTCACACACACTTACACTCTGCAACACACATACACGCACACTCATAACTCACACTTACACTCTTCCAAACACTCACACTCTGCCACACTCACTCATACACTCCCATCCTGCCACTTACACACATACACACTCATAACACTTCCACTCATGCTTACACTCACTCACACACACTCTCTTCCAAACATACTCTGCCACACTCACACATACACTTACTTACACTCTGCCACTCACACCCACTTACACTCTGCCACTCATATACATACACATGCACACTAATAACTCTGCCACTCTCACCCACTTACACTCTGCCACTCACATACATGCACTGTAAGCACAGTATTTCACTGCTCTATTTGACTCTCAGATATGAAGTGCACCGCAAGACGCAAATGTACTATTTAGCACCCAAAACTATTAGAATTTTTCAAAGTGCGCTGTAAGCACAGTATTTGACGGTTCTATTTGACTTTCAGATATGAAGTGCACCGCAAGACGCAAATGTACTATTTACCACCCAAAACTATTAGAATTTTTCAAAGTGCGCTGTAAGCACAGTATTTGACTTTTCTATTTAACTCTCAGATATGAAGTGCAGGACGCAAATGTAATATTTAACACCAACAAATTGCAGTATTTAAAAATGCCTAGATGTTGCCCAATGAGCTAACAGAACAGAATTAAAGTCATGTGTCTGGCACACATGCAGTTGCAAGTGCACTGCACTCTCTGTGGCACTGGGCTCAGGGCAGGGTACAAATATGTAGTAAAGCACCCACTAAAATAATCACTGTAATTTTAATAATCGCAGTAGTTTTAATAATCGCTGTAGTTTGCAGATTCAACACCAGAATTTTTTTTAATCTGTCCCTCACAGCTGCAGTATCCTCTCCCACACGAAGAAGAGCTCATGTGATGTGCGTGTACGTCAGTCCAGCTTATATATAGAGGCTGGGCCACATGCTGCACTGGTAGGCATTAGTAGGCATGGCTGTGATGGCTTCTAAGGGCAAACGAGTCAAACGCTTGTTGATTGGCTGCCCTGCAGCCTTTCAAAATGCACCATTAAATCGCCAAACCCCGAACTCCAAAAACCGTAATGTTCGGTACGAACCCGAACAGTGCGGTTCGGGTTCACTCAACACTACTTATAAGTAAGCTTACATATATTCCCATGCAGCATTTATACAATCCCGGGGAGTAGGGTTAGGAGAGCTGGGAAGGCTTGCTTTATAGACTCATTCACCACAACATGTTTGCTAATTTGTTGGGGTATACTAGGGAGATTAGTTCAGAGGAAGCTCTTCTGATGCAGGCTGACTCTCCTAACAGTGAGATGAGCAGCTTCTTCAGCACAAAAGGAGCACCAACATGCTAGAATTGCTAGAAATATGCTGAAGGTAGGGAATTCTGTTATAAGGAAGATAGATAGCATCATGTGTGACCAGGACCCTGAATGCCAAACAATATACTGTCTTCTGGGTGATCGGTTCGGCATGCTGTGGCCCTCTGACTCACTGTCATGCAAGAAGAGCTCAACAAATTTGACCCTGCACGATGCATGTTCCTCTCATTTGCACCTCACCTCTAGTGAATAGTTCTGGTAATGGAGGGCAGAATGCCTGGCCTGGATATGGAGTTGCATAGAAAAGGAGATAACACTGATGCTACATTTTTATGTGGTGTTGCTGGGACAGGTAGTAGTGTCAATATGCTCCCTGATCTTTCTGGAGCTAAGGCATATTCCTGATGGAGTGCTGCTGGTGGCTTTATTTGTTTTTTAAATTGGTTATACACATAATAAATATTGAATTTATTAATTTGCATGTACAATTAAATAATGTTTCACATTCAATTAATTTCAGACAAACACATCCAATGATAAGATCAGTGTAATACTTAATTTACCAACATTCCTACCATGGGTTGGTGCCAGGATATTAAACTTTTGGTCTGTTTGACCAATTTAACCATATTTCTTAATACCCACACAAGGATTTGTCATTGTTAATATAGAAACCTTTCTCATTAAATATTGGTATTCTATGGGTGATTCAAGTTTTTTCCAACTCAACAGGGTTGTAGCTCTCCAGTCTCTAATTTGATTACACCAAGTATTTGGATTAAGAGGTTTTAAACTGTCATATAAATGTTTGGAGGATGTAAGTGGAATAAAGCCAGCTCTGGGTTTAACAGAATCCTTATTTTAAATATTTTCAAAACAATTCGTTCTGCCATACCCCATAGTTGTCAAATTTAACGGCATTCCCATCAAATATGCTTGAACGAACCTTAAGCAAATCCACATCTTCAACAGTTCCCAAATTGATTTGGATATATACGGCTCAATTTTTCTGGAGTTAAGTACCATTGAAGCAATAATTACTGATATATTTGAATTAGATTTATAGAGTGGAAGGATTTTCTAGCAATTTCAATTGTTTTGAGACTTTTTTCCCTGTAAAATTAAGCAAGAAGTCTCTTTCCTATTTTCCAATGTGACTAGACTAATTTAGAAGAGGGGAATTATCCAATATATCATAGACTCTACTTCCCAATGTATTTGTCCACTTCGCTGTAAAGAAATAATCTAGTTTTTCAATTCCTTCATGATGAGATGTTAGAATCTCCTCCAGAATATAATGTTTTTCTCTCATCTAAGATTACTAAACTTTTTAAAATTTTATTTGAGATATTGTATTGAGATTATACTTAAATTACCCTCTACCACCCCCTCTCCTTTTTTTTTTCCTGCTTCTTTCTTCCTCCTGTCCTCCTCCCCAATCCGGATCTCCTTAAACGCTCTTCGATATAAAAGAAGTTTAGGAATCTCCCTGTATATGGGGCTCCGTTTAAAGTTTAGCTTACCGCGCCTCGTAATTAGAATAGTCACGGCAGCTGGTCTGTACCGTAACTTCATAAGAGAAGCGTGTCGCATGGGTCTGACATGCATTGCAATCAAGGGAAGGACCCTAGTTGCAAGGGATGGGTGTATACAAGGTTCTTCAGTCGAACCTAATTTTTATTTGTATGTATAGTATGTATGTGTGCACTTCAGGAGAGGGTGGGGAGTACTCGCTTACATTCCAAAGAAAGAGAAGGGGGAGAGAACGGAAAAAAGAAAGGAAAAAGATCGGTAAATAAATGGTTCGGATGATCTCCCTGAACACTCAAGGTCTCAATAAACCTCAAAAACGCTCTGCCCTAATAGACCTAATTAGGAGAGAACACATTCAATATGTTTCCTCCAGGAGACTCATTGGGTTGAATCAGATAGAGAATTTTTTTGGGGTAAACAAATGGCAAAATTGTTCAATGCACCTTCGAAGGAAGGGAAGAAAAAAGGCGTAGCAATCTGGATAGGGAAGGGAATAGACTTCGATCAGATCTATCAAGAGTGAGACACCGAAGCCAGATATATAATTCTCATATGTAAGATAAACCAAGTAGTGTTTACATTGGTGAATATATATGTCCCCAACATATCTCAGGTACCCTTTGTGAGGGACTTTCTTGAGAAATTGGGTAATATAGCAGTCGGTAACGTAATCATGGCAGGTGACCATAATGGTGTCTTAGACACCCACATGGATAAGAAGATTGGTACGGGATTAAACTTTTACCCTTTGCTTAATAGACAAGCAAGGGCTCTGGCAAAAGAGACGAAAAAATGATGTGCACTCCACTCCAGTGAGCGATCCAATAAAGTGCTTTATTAAACAATGAACATGAGACCAAAAAGGAGGTACATGTACAGCAAAATGGACAAACAGAAAACCGCATCTTAAGCGTTGTAATACGCGAAACGCGTAAGGTGCGGTTTTCTCATGTTCATTGTTTAATAAAGCACTTTATTGGATCGCTCACTGGAGTGGAGTGCACATCATTTTTTCGTCTCTTTTGCCTGTATATTACACGCCTCGTCAGCATCCCGCTGACCAGGCGTGTAATATACAGGCAAAAGAGACGAAAAAATGATGTGCACTCCACTCCAGTGGAGCACCCACGTGGAGAGCATAGGTGAGCGGAGCCGATCATCATTTTTCGTCTTTTTGAAGCAAGGGCTCTGACCTCTTTTATGAAACAATCCAAGCTATATGATATCTGGCGACTACGACACCCCCAAGATAAAGAATATACCCACTACTCTTTTAGACATTGTTCCTACCCACGAATTGACCTAGTATTGGGAAAACATTGGCTCAGTGGAAAGGATTAAGAACATTAATATCCTACCAGTGATCTGGTCCGATCATTCAGCAGTGGTATGGGATACAATAGATGATAAACAAAAACAGATAAAAGAACGGAAACCAAATGATAGGATATTAGGTAATGAGGAAAATAGAGACCATATTAAACAGATGATTCAATACTATTTTAAGGAGAATCAAGGAAGTAATGAGGACATAAGATAGTATGGCTATAAGGCCATAATTAGAGGCCATCTGATTAAAATGGAGATAAGACCTACTAAAAATAGGGATACACATCTGACAGCCCTATACTTGTTATTGTATAAATTAGATAGACTAAACCAAGAATCCCCCACTCAACTTAGATCAAAATAAATTTTGGACTTAAAGACTAAAATAAACAATATGTTGATGGAGAAAATAAACAAAAATCTGGAGAGATTAAAGCAAACATGGTACTTTAATAACAACAGAGTTAATACCAATTGGTGGTGAGTTACCACCAAATTAAAAAAACAACAAGCCAGAAGGAGAATAGATATGATTATCCACCAAAATAAGACAAGTAGAGCCCCAGAAGAAATAGGACAGGCCTTTAGTATGTATTATAGATCCCAATATAATATCCCAACAACTGCAGGGCTTGAACAAATAAAAGCGTTCATGGGAAACCTAAAAATTCCACAGATTCCACAACATTTTTAAGACAGCCACAATAAACAAATACAAGAAACTAAAGTAGAAGAAGCTATTATACATATGAAAAAAAATAAAGCACCAGGCCCTGATGGGTTTACCGGATATTTCTGTAAAGTAGTGAGGCAAGATATAGTTCCATAGCTGATGGATTACTCAAATGGGTAACCAGATGAAATGTCCATCTGAGTTTTTAAGAGCAAACATCCTGCCAATAGTTAAACAAGATAAAGATCTGACATTAGTAATCAGCTATCGACCAATATCCTTGATTAACTCAGACGCTAAAATAATGGCTTTAGTGTTGGCTCACAGAATGAAAAAGGTTATAAATGATATCATTTCAAAAGACCAGATTGGTTTCGTACCTGGCCGTAGCTCAACATTTAATAAAAGACGGCTAATTCATATTATTGATACCTCAATACATATGGACGAAGAGCTGATCCTACGCGGAAAAAGCCTTCAACCGTGTCAACTGTATGTATATGTTCGAATCCTTAAAAGCTTTTGGATTTACTGACTGTTTTCTGAAGGCTGTTGGAGCTCTCTATAGTAACCCAACCGCTAGAGTGGTGGGACAAAACATACGTGCAGACTGGTTCCAATTGAACAACGAGACGCGGCAGGGTTTGACCCCTGTCACCGTTACTGTATATAATATCACCGGAAATCATGGCACTAAAAATAAGAGCGAGTGATAAAATAAGAGGTTTTCCCGTTGCCCAAGAATAACACAAACTCTGCATGTTTGCAGATGATATTATGATAACACTATGCGATCCAATAAATTCCCTACCAGCTCTGTTAGAGCTTATTGGGGATTACTCTAACATAGCTAATTATAAGATAAATGTAAACAAATCTATGATAATGCCTATTAAAACCTATCAATCTATGTGTAAAACATTAAAGAATAAATATGAATTTATATGGTCTGAAAAATAAATGATATATCTGGGTATTAGAATTACACCAAAAAATGAAGACATATTGAGCAGTAATCTAATGGCTATGTTGAGGGAAACTAACTTCACCCTGAAAGGGTGGAAAAATATGATCTTGTCATAAGTCGGTAGGATAAACGTAATAAAGTCATACATACTGCCTAAATGGCTATACATTTTTCAACACCTTCCATTGGAAATCCCAGACACTTGGCTGGATATGATCCAGTCAAACCTTAACAAGTTCATATGGCTTAACAAGAAACCTAGAATTGCAATAAAGCGTATGTCACTCCCTCCTAGTAAAGGCGGCCTAGGCTTCCCTGTTATTAAAGACTATTAGGCTAATGTGATTCGACATATATACCTTCTTCAGACACCAGGGATTAAAGATGAAACGTGGTACCTGTTGGAAAAAAGGTCTCTGGTAGTGGGAGACCCTAGCCTAATGTGCATGCCGCTCAGGTAGGGGGGGAGCGTTCCAGAGAAGTGGTTATGCACTAAGCAAGCTAGGTGGAGAGTACGCCTGGAGGCAAGCGTCAGCCAATTTAACTATTTTAACATTTTACAGTGATGCGTGTTATAATCACACTGTAGTGCAAAACGACACAATGTATTGTACATAGTGTCGAGTTTACCGAGATGGGTCTGCGGGGCAGAATCATACACAACATCTCCATAATCTAAGATCAGCATTAACATTTGCTGCACAATACATTTCCTTACCATGGAATTTAGGTTAGATTTGTTTCTATACAGAAAGCCGATCCTAGGATATAGCTTTGACACAAGCTTATCAATATGGAGACCAAAAGATAGGTTTGGACCTAGCCACATGCCAAGATACTTATATGAGTTTACCTGGGTCAGGTTATAACTGGTTTTGGTCTTGATGGTTAATTGAGGAATGTTTAATTTAAGTAGTTTGGCATTTGTCTCAAACAACATGGACACAGTTTTTTCAGCATTGAGGAATAATTTGTTGTTAGCTATCCAATTTTCAACTTTAGAAAACTGATCCTGTAGCACGAACTCCACTTATCCACGATAGTTGAGTACCGCAAGTATAAATGACCGTATCATCAGCATACATATGCACATGAGCCAGGTCACACACCGAGGGTAGATCATTTATAAATAGCAAGAATAGCAGAGGCCCAAGAACAGATCCTTGAGGCACTCCACACTTGATTAGCAACGGGAGGGAGGCAGTATCAGCCATGGACACATATTGAGTTCTATGAGACAAGTACGAGCGAAACCAGCAGAGCTGGTCTCATTTACACCGGAACAACTTAACTTGTTTAGCAGCAGCTCATGATCAACCGTGTCAAAGGAATTTGCAAAGTCTAGGAAAACTGCACCTGTGAGTTCACCCCTCTCCATACCACTCTGAATGTCATTGCTCACCTTTAAGAGGGCAGTTATCGTGGAGTGATTTGACCTAAACCCAGATTGAAGCGGGGTTAGATAGTTGGAGCATTGATAATACTCGCACAGTTGATCATGGGCACATTTTTCCAGGATTTTATAAAGTATGAGTAGCAGTGAAATAGGCCTGTAGTTTGACACTAAGTTTACATCCCCATTTTTTTGAATGGGGATAACTCTGGCTTTTTTCCAGGCTTTGGGGACATAACCGGAGGACAGGGATGCATTTATTAAGCAGGCAATGGGTCGCGCAGTAACAGGCGCACTCAGCCTCAGCAGAATTGACGGAAGTAGATCCGGCCCACACTGTAATTTCATTTTTTGATTGAGGAGATGCGCTGCTATTTCACTATCTGATATAGAAGTAAATTCAAATTCAGCAATGTGTTTGGCCAGGGGTGATATCGGTAGTGAATCGTCTGCCATAGAAAAAGTGGCATGATCTTCTTTGTGGTGTTTTGCTATAAGAGCTGTGGCGCATCCTACAAAGTAGTTATTGAATTCATTTGCTATTGCCACTGGAGATTTTAGAACTTCATTATGTGTCTTAATTGTGGTAGGTTCTGAGCGGCACGGAGGGTCATACAAGTTTTTTATGAGGCTCCAAAATTTGGTTGGGTTGGCTAGATTTCTGTTCAGCCGTTCAGAGAAATAGGTTGTCTTGGCAAGTTTGGTTTGAGTCTTGCATCTATTGCGGACATGCCGATAAGCGTTGTGATCTTGGTCAGAGACAGTTTGCTTAAATTTTGACCATAAAGCATCCCTGAAATGGAATAACCAATATGATTGATTCCAAGACGTTCAGAATATCCTTTACAAAAGGATCTTCCCATTTCCAATGGGAATCGCAAGTGGCTTTCTACGGGGACAAGACATTTTTACACATGCTGATGTCATACTGTCCAGATCTGTTGTTGACAATAATATGGTTGGGGAATTTACAGGGTCTATCTAATGGCCATCCACTTGTGGTCTCACACAAAAGGGTGCATTCATTAGTGGATGAGTTGAAAAGACAGGCAGCTGAGTACATATTTTAAACTCATCTACTAATGTCTGATTTTTTCTGTACGCTTGTCAGTTTGCTTTGAGGGGCTCTATATAGTAAGTGTAATTCCTAGATTTTACTAGTATATAACATGAAGTCATAATTTATAAAGACACGGAGGCGATAATTATGCATTTCTCTTTCTTTAATTCCTCAGCAGCAAAGAAGAGAAAAAATAAACAAATAAAGTGTATAACCAATCGCAACACATAATATACTCCCTCCCCTTTACTATAAAAATCAACATTCCAGCATAACATTTCCTCTTTCTTTGAAAAATATATGTATAGAAAAAAGGTCCCTATCAAAACAGTCCAAAAACTAAACCACACAGGCAACTTAATCCAGAAAACGAATTAGAACTTTCCCAAGGAACACCACAGGAACAGCTTCAATGCGCAGAAGCCAACCATGATCGAATGCCAATCTTCAAGATAAAATAAATTCAAAAACAAACGGTAATAACTGTGTATAATAAACATATCGCCCATGGTACACCAGGGTTAAGTAATCAGGGTATGAAAAAACACAGCAAAATATGAATCATATAAAATCATGGAATCATAAAAAGTACGTTTAGGAAACAGGGTGGGAAAAATAAAAATCCAATCAAAGAAGGGTGGGAAAAATGCTCACCTCCGTGTCTTTATAAATTATGACTTTACGTCATATACTACCTAGTAAAATCTAGGAATTTATATAGACACAGAGGCAAGCATTATTCCCACCCTTCTTTGGGGTACTATGATTGGATTTTTATTTTTCCCATAATTTTTCACATTATGCAAGTTTAAAGTAAAGCAATAACATTAGACGTAAAGTGTGTCTCAGGTATAAAATAGAATTCCCTAAAAGTAGATTCTCTTGACCAGTCAGCCGATTTAAGCAAATCTTCGAGTCTACAACCCATTGATATAGCTTTAGAAGCCATGGCACCTTTCACAGAGGGTGTACCAAAATACACACATCTATCTAAAAGAAGCATCTTTTAACACCCATTTAACCCATCTGGTCAGAAATTGGGCAAATGAGGCCTGAGTAGAGCAAAAACAAATCAGGACGAGAAGAAACTCTGAATTGAGCCGTGCAGAGTTTATACTATTTAAGACTGGCAACGGGACAGAGCATAGAATTAGTAGGGAAATACCGATAAAAGACCGAGGAAATAGATGTTTTTGTCCATCTGGTAATATAAAAAAAAAACCCTGTCAGGAGTAAAAGACCGAGAAGAAATATCTAGAGCCCTGACATCTGAAACACATTTGCAGGACACCAAAAAACACAGGGTGACCAGTTTTGCAGACAACTGACTAAGGACAAATCCATGTTTGCAGGCCAAGACTCAAATAATCGAAGAACTACTGTTAAATCCCATAATCCAGAATAGCGAGGGTGAGGCGGTCATGCTAATCATATGCCCTTCAAAAGACAACACACAACCGTCGAAACCCGCATGACCAGCCGAAATAGCTGACCTATACACATTAACTGTCCTATAAGCCCGACCTTGTTCAAACATAAAATTGAGCAACCGAGCATTGATGCTACAGGTGCTGAAACAGGATCCAAGAATTTTCCCATGCACCAATGAGCCCATGCATTCCAGGCATGAGTATAGGACTGTCTGGTCCCGGGGCCCAAGCGCCTTCCAAGAGGGCAAAAGTTGCTGACGAAATGTCTGACACAAACCAGGATCCCTGGAAAGGGACCAGGCAAAGAGGGGAAGTTAGCCGTCTACTAACAGTGGATGTGCTATGCCTTGAAGGTCCATCACCAGATCCGGAGAAGTGGGCATAAGTCTGGGAAATCCGTGGACAGTTCCATAAGTGACGTGAACCATGCCTGAGTGTCCCAACAAAGAGTTATCAAGACCATGCATGCTCGTTGATGCCGAAAGTGCACCAGCGTACGAGAGATCAGGCAAAAAGGGGGAAGCGTGTAAAGTCTTCTTGTTGGCCAAATTTGCAGGAATGTATCGGTGGCCAGTGCGTTTGGGTCTGGCCTCCTGCTGTAAAATAGAGACGCAAATAGATCCAACACCAACAGACCCCAAATATTCTGAAGCATCTGAAATATTCCGGGTTAAAGACGCCAGTCGTCTGAGTCTCGTAAATAATGAGAATTCCGCCTCGGAATTGTTCGGGATATTTTCGGTTTGAACCGAGATGTTGTGAGCTAGACAATAGGTCCAAAAATCTGTTGCCAATTGAGACAGATCTTGTGATCTCGTGCCCCCCAGATGATTTATGTATCGGACTGCGGATACATTGTCTATCCGAAGGAGGACAGAACAGTTGTGAGATTCTCCGGCAAAACTGCGCACTGCAAAGTTCCTGCCAACAGTTCCAGGCAATTGATGTGAAGCGCAGTCTCGGCTTTCAACCATTTTCCTCAAATGGAGGTAGGACCACATTGCGTGCCCCAGCCTAGAAGACTGGCATATAAGTCGATGACCAGGTCTGGAATCACGCTGAAAATTGCTCTCCCATTCCACATTGCGTCTATGTGTATGGGCCACCACAACAATTCTTCCTTTGCGTCACACTCCAAGGGAATCATGGTGTCGTATGATAACCTGTGGAGTAGGGATCTGTTCCGCAATCTATGTAATGCCATGTAATGTAGAGGCCCCAGAAAGATGGCTTGGATTGAGGCTGAAAGGAGACCAAACATCCGTGCCAGATGGCGAATCCCAATGCACAGACAAATCAATATTCTCCAAATCTCCTTCTTTATTGCATTCACTTTTGCTCCTGGGAGATGGAGAGACCCTTGTGGGGAATCTATTGTGAAACCCAGAAATTCCATGGTCCTGGATGGAATGAGGACTGACTTCTCCCAATTTATGAGGAAACCCAGTTCCTGAAGGAGTGAAGTGCACCAAGAGAAATGTAGGCGCAGGGTATGTAAGTTCTGGGACATGATCAGGATATCGTCCAGATATATTATTACCCATACCCCTAGGTAACCGGCCACCGGTTTTAGCAGCTTGGTGAAACACCATGGAGCTGACAAAAGGCCAAATGGGAGGCAAGTGAACTTCCATCTTTGGTCCCCCCCTGTCACGAATGCACCCTGCTGCAAGAGTGCATGTGACTGGGTTATGGTGGTGCAAGGGTTAAAATTAACAAGCTGTCTGCCCTAGACTAGGAATAATGATAAAACCCTGATTCGAACACCACCCACACTTAATTATATTGATATAACTAATGTCCTAACACTGCCACCACCAAGACAATTTATAAATGGGGTGCCTTGGTCCCCCAAGCAAATTAGTCTAAACCCACAAAATATGCTTTAACACAATATCTATGTGATTTAAATTACCAATAAATTGGTCTAATAAGGTAACATGAGTCTCTTTACCAGACAAAGGCAGAACTTAATAAAGGAATATTTATTATGAACAAAAGAATAGTCACAGTGCATACATAAAATAAAACAGATGACAAATTATTTACTCCTAAACAGATAAAAATAAAAATGATACATTAACAGAAAACCTAACTACTTACTTAGATGGAGGAGTACAAATATTTTCTGTCCGAGGGACTGCAGCAAGGAAATGAAGTCAACTTACACAAAATTAGATCTTGGTCCCTAGTAAGCACACAGGACATTGTTCCATCATTCGATTTATACCTTGTCAGGTCAACTCAGGATTCCAAGCTGGCCCAGAGGTGGGAAGGTGTACCTAGAAGTGTCCTCCCCCATGTGTGGTATAACTACCCCAGTCAAAATAAGGAATCTTGTTTCTAATTTCCCTCCCATGCATGTCACATACATAATTATTGCCTCTATTAATTTGTTGCAATTTATGAAGTCCATAGATATGTCACACTTGTTACCCATGACTCTATACCACAGACTTCACAATAACTTCCAAATGGCTCAAGTTGCACCAGCCATATTTGTACTCATTTTGTAGGGTGTACTCTTCCCTGTCTAAATATTCACAAAATGAGGCATGATTAATAATCTGTGAGTTATTATTAATGCATGTTTGGGAGATGACTTTTGCAGGACAAGACTTCTAACTGGTATGGGCCACTTAGCATATCAAAAGAACCTACTATCTATGAGGGGATACAGACCTATGCTAGATAGACTTGCTGGCAACTAACTCAGTGTAACATTTCACATCTTGTAACATCAGTTCCAGCTTCAAAGGAAGCACTCAAGTTGCAAAGCTTTTCAGATCACAAAGGTCATACCATCTCTAGATGCAGGTATGCACTACACCAATTGTTGTGACACCTCCCCCAAATAAGAGACGCAGTGGGAGGAGGCTCACATGCCTCTACCTTGCATATTATATGGAATCCTCCGCTTGGCGTGACAAACCATCAGCATTGCCTTGTGTACTCCCCTTTTTGTGCTGTATGGTAAACTTATATTGCTGGAGAACTAGACTCCATCTGAGAAGTTTCCCATTTGTCCCCGCCACCCTGTGTAACCAATGTAGGGGGTGTGATCAATAATCACAGTAAACTGGCGCCCATACAGGTATGCCTGTAGTTTTTGCAATGCCCACACAATAGCAAGACACTCCTTTTCTACAGTGGCATATGCTACTTGCCTTGGCAGCAGCTTCCTACTGAGATACACAACAGGGTGCTCACCCCCCTTCTCAATTTTTCTAAATACTTTTATTAGTCCCCAGTACCCTAACTTATAACTAGGATAGCCTTGTGCCTATCCCACGCATGCTTAAAATCCTTTACTGTGCTTACCTCTACCACTTCCGCTGGAAGGCTTTCCATACATCCATCAACCCTGCTGAAAATCTTTGTATCATCAGCACATTTAAAAGTAATATCAGGAAGTATTACTTTACTGAGAGGGTAGTGGATGTATGGAATAGCCTTCCAGCAGAAGTGGTAGAGGTAAACACAGTCAAGGATTTTAAGCATGCGTGGGATAGACACAAGGCTATCCTAGCTATAAGACCGGGAACGGGGGACTAATAAAAGCACTCAAAAAAAATTGGGCAGACTAGATGGACCGAATGGTTCTTATCTGCCGACACATTCTATGTTTCTATGTTTCTATGTAAAAGGACATACTTTGCCAACAAGACCTTCTGCAATATCACTATTAAAAATATTAAAGAGAATGGGTCCACGTACAGATCCCTGATAAGCAAGAGACACCACAGGCACATTTAAAACACATTTTTTTCCCTCCTGATCTAAGCATTTGTTGCAATGTATAGATCATTTTTTACATTCTCTACATTCACAGTCAAAGCAATGTTTAGGTGAATCAGTCCCTTTTAAGAAATAAGTAGTATACATGACTTACAAGGTACACTGAAAAATCAAAGTCCCTATGTATTACATATTTATAATTCAACAGTATTTTGGTACTCTATGAGGAGTATTTACAAAGCTTAATTCTGGGGAAAAGGTCTGTAAGTGATAAATACAGTAGTTCCTTATTTTTGGCATATGTCATTTACTCAAACCAGACTCTGGGTGTTTAAAAACTTTTAAAAAATGACAACAAGGGAGCCCCATGGTCTCAGTCTTGGTTATAATGATCCCCAGACTGATTAATCCCTTCTTGTAGCCCCCAGACAAGGTCGGGGAGGGACAATCATGACAGGGTGCTGAGGGGATATGTTCGGCCTATAGTGGGAGTTAGTGGGAGGAGTTTGGAATCTATAAAAGGATAGGAACAGGAAGTGGGGAGCCATTTTAGGAAATGTTTGTTCCCCTACCTGTTGTGTCTGTCTCTCCTCTTCTTTTGCAGGATCATGGAGGCTGAAATTGACAGGATCTTGTTGGAGATGAGGGCTGCTGCGCAGCAGAGGGGACCAGGATGGCTGTAGGGACGTTTGGATGGATCCGGGCCTTCACAGGGGGTGGCAGCCCCCGCAACTGGAAGGCCTTGCCGGACTGTGAGGCCTCCTCGCTGCCTAAGCCCAGGGGATGCCGGCTCACCAGGGCCCAGCGGATGTGCTGCTGCAAGGAGTCGGGTTCCTCCTCCCCCCAGGATCGATGGAACGGCAGAAGGATCCAGATGGCGCTCCATTGAGCGCACGACACCGGCTGCAGTGAGGTGCATTGTGGATGCGATCACGCATCCGGAAGCGGCAATGGAAGGACGTTGCGGAAAGTGGGGCCGGGTGAAAGGGAGTACAGGCCCCAGCCAGGGAGGAAGACGGAGCTCCGGAAAGCAGGCAGGAGCAGCGGCTGTTGAAGGACCTAATCGGGTGAGCAGGTCTGGTGTGTGGGGGGGAATAGTGGCACGGGTACACTGTCTGGCCCCATGGTGGCTCCCACTGCCCCACTCACAGCTTGCAGGCCCCCTCAGGTACATGCTGGGCCGCAGATGGCTTCTTTTAGGAATTCAACCCCTGCTTCGATATCCCCCATTGCCCATAGGGGCAGAGTGGCCCCTGACTCACCTCAATCTCTCACCAGTTATAAGCAGGGATGTGGAAAAGCCCCTGTTAGACCTTACCAGCAGGTTTCTGGCGCTGGGGAGAGGGGGTCTGCATCATCGGGTAGCCGGTCCCCGCGCTCCCCCGCGCTGTCGCGTCACCAGTAATTCGGGGGCTCACCCAATGTGGTGGATGGAGGGGATTCGAATGAGCCTGGGCAAAGTGACGGCGGTCTCCAAAGGCTGGGTAGGGGTTATCCCAGAGCTCCAGGAACAGGTAGGAGTATAGGGGGGCGGTATAAGCAACGGGGCGTTCGCAGCCACTGTAGGTCGCGGCGTAGGGTCCAGTCCCCAGACAGGAGGGCTTCCTCCCCTATGGATTGTGGCCAACAGCGTGGCTGGGGGGAAGCTCGCAGGTCTAGGCTGGCATCACGGTGGGGGGGTCCCCTCCATCCTCTGGGGAGAGTGAAGGATCTCCGGTGCTTTCACAGTGTTCTGCTTTTTTCAGGCGTCAACATGGAGCGGAGCAACGGGGCACCGGGACGAACTCAGAGAAGGGAAATCGCTATAGCCAGGCCAGGTCAGCTGAGAGGAAGAGACCGGCTTCTGGTGGGGTGCCCCCCGGCGGGGGTAGCACAACGCGCAGATCAGCGGATCAGCTCGGTCACTGGGCCGGTGAGTTGCTTGTGGGGGGAGGCCGAGTTGCTTGGGGGCCTGCGCGCTTTCTTAGATTCCTGGGCAAGTAGGTGTAATGCAGTGGTAGCCGAGACGATGGTGGCTGCTTGGGTCCCTCTGGTGTCCCCTCCCATGGCGATCGGCGAGTCTAGTAGTGCAACCGGGTCCGCGGGGGGCGCCTCAGGTAGCGACGCAGCGGTGGCGAAGGCAGGGTTGGTTAGTGTGGCAGAAGTAGCACGATACTCTTCTTATGCGTCCTTCTCGGGTCCGTTAGGGGTGCATTTGAAGGTAGAGGTTCGGGAAAAGATTTGGAGGGGGGAGTAAGTGGAGCTACTGTCTCTGCTTCCTTTGGAGGAGTCTATTGACCTCAAGGATGATGAGAAAAAAGAGGATAGGAAGAAAAAAGAGGAAGAGGAAAGGAAAAGGCGGTATAGGAAGCTTCCGAAAACATTCGGGAACTGGTTGCGGTCCTTTTGCATCCTGGCTAGCGTCATAGGTGAAAAGCGCCCGAGCAGTGCTCCTCCCAATTCTGTTACATGGACGGGATTTGGGAGGCGTACCACCTTTGTGGTGGGTTGGCATGGTGGAGGTATGACGAACAGTTTCGTCAGTGCCTCGCCGCTAACCCAGGCATGAGCTTTGACCAGATCGATATCACTCTCTGGGTAAAGATCATGATGGCACAAAAGGCGTCGCCCTTTCCCGGGGAGGGGGGGGTGGAGGAACCCAGGGCTCCATGCTGGCCACCGGAAAACGTGGCACATGCTGGCTGTTCAATGACAGCCAGTGCAAATGGGGTACTTCTTGCAAATTCCGGCTTGAGTGCTCGGTCTGCGGAGGCTCCCACAGCGCATCCCGCTGCTTCAAGCGCAGTAAGTCAGGGGGTTTGGCTGGTCAGTCTGGGGCTAAAGGGGAAAACACAAGTGAACAGAGACGCAATGATGCCGTAAATAAGACGCTACGTTAGGCGCGCGGACGCAAAGTTTTTGGATGACAGGTTTCGGGTCGGGTTTTGCATTCCGTTCATTCCAGGCCTGGGCTTCATTTCCCGTCAGAACTTGAAGTCTGTGCTTCAATTTCCAGAGGTAGTGAGGGACAAGCTACGGAAGGAGCTGGAGGCGGGCAGGATGGCCGGCCCGTTTCAGGAACCACCGATGGAGAATTTACGGGTTTCTCCTTTGGGGGTGGTCCCCAAGAAGGAACCCTGGAAATTCCGTCTGATACATCATTTGTCCTATCCTAAGGGAGGGTCGGTAAATGATGACATCGATAGGGAGCTTTGCTCCGTATCGTACAAATCATTTGACAGAGCAGTGGACTTGGGGGCGCTGATGGCAAAGGCGGACGTTGAGTCTGCTTTCCGTCTCCTTCCCATCCACCCAGATTGTCATCACCTTTTAGGTTGCTGGTTCTAGCAAGGGTTTTATGTAGACCTTTGTTTGCCTATGGGGTGTTATATGGGGTTTCCATCGCCTATTTTGAGAAATTTAGCACATTTCTCGAATGGGTGGTTAAGAAAGTGGCAAAAAAATTGTTCAATGGTGCACTATTTGGACGATTTTTTGTGTGTGGGCCCCAGGTCGCTCACATTCCTGCATGGTTCTGCTGCGCTTTCTAGAACAGGTTGCGCGTAGTTTTGGGGTTCCCTTGGCGGCTGATAATATGGAGGGTCCTGCGACTTGCCTAAGCTTCCTCGGGTTAGAGATTGATTCGGTGGCGGGGGTCTGTCGGCTTCCATGTGAAAAGCTAGTGGTTCTGCGAGCGGCGGTTCGTATGGTCGGTATGGCCAAAAAGGTCACCTTGCGGCAGTTGCAATCATTGATCGGTCGCCTGAACTTTGCATGTCAGATAATTCCGGTGGGTCGGGTATTCATTCAGTCGCTGTCACGGGCTACGGCGGGTATTGTGGTGGGCCACCACTTTTTCCGGGTAACCAGGAGTATGCGGGCAGACTTGGCAGTGTGGTTGGTATTCCTGGACTGCTTTAACGGTAAAGTGGTGTTTCAGTGTGCAGTTGTAGGCGTATGAGCTGGAGCTTTATACCGATGCGTCGGGTAGCGTAGGCTTTGGCGCATACTTTGCGGGTAGGTGGTGCGCGGAGCGATGGCTGGAGGCATGGGCGGGTAGCAAACTCTTAAAAAACCTGACGTTTCTGGAACTGTTTCCCTTGCTAGTGGCCCTAACGTTATGAGAGGGGGGGTGCATGCGGGACCGTAGGGTTGTCTTTTTCCATGATCGTGCATTCAGTAAACAACCTGTCAGCAGCCTCAGCCCCCGTGGTGCGGCTTTTGCGGCGTTTTGTGCTGCTTTGCATGGAACTGAACGTCTCGTTCTGTGCAAAGCATGTACGGGGACACTTAAACGTTATAGCGGATGCTCTTTCTCGATTCCAGTAGTTGCGGTTTCGAGCAGAAGCTCCGGGAGCGGACAGGACGGGGCAGGATTGCCCGTTGGTGCTTTTGGAAGATCCCGATGGAGTGCTTCAGGGATGGGTAAAACGCTTGCTTGCTCCTTCCACGTGGTCAGCTTACGCGAGGGTCTGGAGGGACTGGGAAGCGCTAGTGGGTAGCGGGGGTAGGCCCCTCTCCGAGGCGTCCCAGCTCGATGAATTGCTTTGGTTTTTAGTGCAGCTTTCGTCTGACGGAGCGTCCCCTTCCAAATTAGGCAAGGCAGTGGCGGCATTGTCCTTTCTGTTTAAATTGTGAGGGGAGGTAGACGTTTGCAAACATTTTTTGGTCAGGCAGGCGCTGAAGGGCTTACGGAAGGGCAAGCGGCAAGCTGACGTTAGGCGCCCGGTGTCAGTTGCGTTGCTGCTTAAGATGGTGGATGTGCTGCGGGTCATTTGCGTATAGGACTACAAGTATCGTTGTTCAGCGCAGCATTTTCCATTTTTTTTTTTGGGGCATTCCGTATATCTCAGTTGATTAGTCTCTCCAGTTGGGCGCCATCTGGGCACTGGACGTGGTGTGTGAGCCAGGGAAGCTGTTTGCTTGGCTCAGGTCATCCAAAATGGATACAGCTAAGCGGGGCTGGATGATTGAATTGTTTCAGGTACCGGGTGAACGGGTGTGCCCGGTACGGCGCATCAGGGAGTTTTTGGCGGTGCATGGGCATGGGCCTCAGTCCCTCCTGGTCCACGCAGACTCCTCTGGTTTATCACGGTTTAAATTCCTCAGGGTGATGAGGATGGCTTTGAATCGCCTGGGTGTGCCAGCACACGAATTCGGCACCCATTCTTTTCGGATTGAGGCTGCCACGGAGGCTTCACGGTTAGGCCTGGGGGAGGCTTTAGTCAAGAAGATTGGACGCTGGGAATCGGGACGTTTTAAATCATACATTCGTCCTCACAGATTGCTGTTGTAATTTAAAAAAATAAAGAAAGAAACCAAAGGCTGGTCAAAAAAAAAAAGAGGAGAGCTGCAGTTCGCAGTAATGGAATTCAGCTGGGCTTTTCTCCGGATCGGGTTTATTTGAAGTTGTTTGGGGTTAGGGGAATGTTATAGAAAGCGGTTGTAAGCAATGTTATGCAAGGAGTGGGTCGTTGCGCCCCGAAATACTCCTTATTAATGCCGGGGGGAACGATTTAGGGGTCGTGCCGCAGAGAGAGTTGGTGAAGATCATGAAGCGGGATGTTTCCTGCTTGCTTGATCTTCTACCTGGTATTAGGATTGTATGGTCAGAGATGGTTCCCCGGTCGGTTTGGCGGCACGGGAAAAGTAAACAAGCTGATGGCTAGTTTTATGCGGAAAAAAGGCGGGTGGTGGTGCGGCATTTTGATTTAGAGGGAAAAATTGGAGGATTGTTCAAGGCAGATGGGGTACATCTGAGCGAGCTGGGGTTGGATTTCTTCAACCTGGCTCTGCAGGAAGGGATTGAGAAGGCCACAGTTTTGTGTGGGGGGGGGAGCCCATCCGGGATGATGGGCTTGTTGCGGAAGCTTGCAGAGTATCCAGGAGGGTTAATGAAGAATGGATTGGGGAGAGTCAATCGGGACTCTGGTGGGAGGTTTGAGCGGAAAGTGGTACCTCGAACCTCAGGTATTGGGGGCATTGGTATATGCCCAGAACATGGACTTATCTGGCAGCCACCTGGATACTCATGCATGCTTGGTCGGTTTTTTATGTTATATGGAATGTTATCTTTTAGTCATTGTATAAAACGGATATATATGTGTGGAATGTATATATATAATGTAATGCAATGACTATTTAACTAAAGTGCTGTGGCCGTTTGTTTTACCCCACAGTCTGGTTTTAAGTTCAGTTATTTCTAGGCAAATACATATCCCCAATGATAGAAGCTACCATGTCATGTGTTATACTAACATCACCTTTGTCTGGGGTTTGTAATATCAACATATAACTATTGTGCCTGTTTAGCACCAGGTTGAGTTAGGCTGACCTACATTGATTTTTATTTGTCACCTCACTATTTTTTTTTACGTGTGTATTATACACTATATCTTGTTTTTCACTAGATTTTTTAATATAAGAGACTAATAATAAAGTATTTTTGTTTTAAAATCAATTATGCATAATACTGATGTTGATTTCTAACAACTAATACAGGTTGTCAGGACAGCGGGATAGGCTACCAAAATCAGTACTGTCCTGCACAAAGTGAAACAACTGGGAGGCATGCAAGTGGCATGGTGGGGTCGAGGGGACCCCAGGGCAATTTTTGCAACGGGGCCTGGTGGTTTATAGTTACGCCTCTGCCTACCAACATACTGCAGATGACAAAATAAACATGTAAGTAAATATACAACATTAATTGTGTTAAAGTTTATTTACTGGTAGATTTTGTATTCTTTTTCAATGATTGATGACTGAAGACAAGTATAAGTAAGGTCAAATCAAGTCAGTTATGGGTTCTTGAAATCTGTCAAGTGAAAAGATTTAAGGGATTGCCTATAGTGGGTGTTCTGCATGCTACACAAATGTAGCCTCCTTCTAAAACATTCTGTAGCAGAGCCTCATTTAACAGGACAGGTAAGTGTTTATTTACGATGCTCCTAATTTTGGAAAACTGAGAACTGTAACTGGTCACAATGAAAGAAAGAGTAGTATTAGGGACTAGACATGTGCAAAACTAAAATTTTCGTTTCGTTTTCGTCCATTCGGACGAAAATGTTATTTTTTTCGTCTAAAACTAATTTCGTTCATTACTTCATTCGTTTCAGACGAAATTCGTTCATTATTTTCGTTTCGTTCATTTTTATTCGTTCGTTTTATAGAATACAATGTAATACTATTGGCTTTCTATAAACCGAACGAGAGCCCCATTCATAAGAAATTATGTACTACATGTTTTCTATAAGCCGAAAGTCTATAAACCGAACGTTCGGTTTATAGACTTTTGGCTTATGGAATACATGTAATCCTATTGCTATTTTATAAACTGAACGTTCGGTTTATAGAATAGCCATAGGATTACATGTATTACATAAGCCGAAAGTCTATAAACCGAACGTTCGCTGTCGGCTTATGGAATACATGTATTCCTATTGCTATTCTATAAACCGAACGTTCGGTTTATAGAATAGCAATAGGGATACATGTATTCTAAAAGCCGACAGCCTATAAACCGAACGTTCGGTTTATAGGCTGTGGGCATTTAACTACACGGAGACAGAGTCTCCATTCATAAAATTATGAATGGAGACTTTGTCTCCGTATAGTTAAATGCCGACAGCCTATAAACCGAACGTTCGGTTTATAGGCTGTGGGCATTTAACTATACGGAGACAGTGTCTCCATTCATAAAATTATGAATGGAGACTTTGTCTCCGTATAGTTAAATGCCGACAGCCTATAAACCGAACGTTCGGTTTATAGGCTGTGGGCATTTAACTACACGGAGACAGAGTCTCCATTCATAAAATTATGAATGGAGACTTTGTCTCCGTATAGTTAAATGCCGACAGCCTATAAACCGAACGTTCGGTTTATAGGCTGTCGGCTTATGGAATACATGTATTCCTATTGCTATTCTATAAACCGAACGTTCGGTTTATAGAATAGCAATAGGGATACATGTATTCTATAAGCTGACAGCCTATAAACCGAACGTTCGGTTTATAGGCTGTCGGCATTTCACTACACGGAGACAGAGTCTCCATTCATAAAATTATGAATGGAGACTTTGTCTCCGTGTAGTAAAATGCCGACAGCCTATAAACCGAACGTTCGGTTTATAGGCCGTGGGCATTTAACTATACGGAGACAGAGTCTCCATTCATAAAATTATGAATGGAGACTTTGTCTCTGTATAGTTAAATGCCGACAGACTATAAACCGAACGTTCGGTTTATAGAATAGCAATAGGAATACATGTATTCCATAAGCCGACAGCCTATAAACCGAACGTTCGGTTTATAGGCTGTCGGCTTTTAATTATATGGAGACAAAGTCTCCATTCATAATTTTATGAATGGATACTCTGTCTCCGTATAGTTAAATGCTATTGTATTCTATAAACCAACTCTATTTCGGCTTATAGAATGCAATAGTACTACGAATGGACGAATGAACGAATGATTTTCGTTTATTAACCATTCGTTCATTCGGCTTTCGTTAGCTTAGCATTTTCGTTCTTCGGACGAATGGACGAAAATGCTATTTTCGGACGAAAATTAATTTGTCCGAAAACGAATGCACATGTCTATTAGGGACCACTAAAGTTTACTTTACTCTGATTTCTATTGCTTTGGTTGGAACTTAGAAGGGACCCACGAGTGGTGTGACTAGCCCTGCTAAAGCCCTTTTCTAATATTTAAAAAGGGTCACCCCTACTACGTAAGTTATCCATTAAAATGCATTATTCAGAAACAAAGTCATCATACAGGGATCAGTTCCTGACCCCTAGGGATTGCACTTATAGTGTGTACAGGATGACTATAATTAGCATGTAAGATAGTGTTTCCTGCTTTATAGATATATATTCTATGTTTATTCTATCCTCATACACACTGCAGCTCATACCCTTATTAGACTCCCCCCTTTTTTTTTGTTAATACATTGATGAAGTACTTTAGGGCATGTGGCAAATCCACCTATATATTTATTTTCTGTTTTGTGATCTTAAGCAATAGTATATACACAAAAAAATATGTAAGACACAAGAAGTAGTACAAAAATGTTCTCCTTTTACAATACCCGCAAGGATATCCTCAGATCCCAAAAAGCCACACTAGTTTAAGAATCGGGTATAGCAGAACTGGTCGCACTTAAAAAACTGGACATCTCCATGGAGACACGGGTGAACAAATGGAGACAAGGGGAAAAAAAAATAGAGAATAGTGTAACACTGTGTGGCAATAGTAACAAATGTAAATTTATTAAGAAGGCACTCACAAAAATGTATACACAGAGGACCAGCTCTAGTGCAAAACAGGCATAAAGTGCAATACAGATAACTCCAACGATGGATATAAAATATAAATCAAAACACAATACCCCTGGCTCGACGCCTTTCATCTGACTTGTCAGACTTCCTCAGGAGCTGGGCAAAAAGTGAATGAAACACAGTGCTACACACAAAACATATACCCCCCCCTCCCTCCCACTGTCCAATCCCATCCAGTCCGATTGATTGCAATGAATGGTTTCGTATGTGTTCATTTATGTAATCCACTGAATGCGTTCCTTTTTTCGTCTATTGTTTTCATTTAATAATGCGCATGTGTAGAAGTTTCATTTTTCAATAGCTGTGAATGAGATTCGTATTATAGAAAGTTTATCCATTCATATTGTAAAGTTCACCCGAAATGGTCATAAGACAAAACCTTAAACCGAAATTTATATTTCACATAACTATTTATTCCTACTTTCGAATGCGCATGCGTTCATATGAAATGTGTTAATCCGAAATGAGTTTATATGAATAGGACTTAAAACTTCAGTGGAAATAGATCATTCATGAGAAATGGTCATAAGCCAAAATTATAAACCAGGCTTTCTATTTAACTTATCTATGTTTTCGTAATTTCGAATGCGCATGCGTACACACGAAATAGCTTAAACCGAAATAGTCGGTGGAAATGGATATGCTTCACAAGAACAGTTCGTATTAGTTCAGTACATCTGAGATGATCTAACAGATTAAACCAAAATGGTCGGTTGAGATATATTGACAGTAGTGGGTATAGTGGGATAATACTACATTCATTCTGAACACATCGATGAAGCATTTTATGATATGTGGTAAATCACAGCCTTCACTCGGAACCCCATTTTTTTTTGGGCCTTATTCACTGCACTATATGCACTTAAATATTCTATTCTTAATAAGTTCCCTATAGTCCCCCTTTGACTCCTTAACCAGATACCCGGACACTTGGTTGTACCCTACAATGTATGTAGGGTTTATTGTTTCAGTGAAGCTTTGTCTCAGTACTGAATATGGAATGAATGATTGTTATATGTTTTGTGTTTTCACTTCTCAGACAGGGATGGACTCAAAAAAAAATCGATGCAGGTTAGATTTGTCTCCATAAACTCTCAGGGCCTTAATTCTCCTCAAAAACGTGCATTTCTTTATGATCAATTGGTGCAGAAACAAACTGATGTCTGCTTTGCTCAAGAGACACATTGGAAGCAGAACGGCTTAAAGTTATGGAAATACCAGAAATATCCTTGTCTGTTTGACTCTTCCCTTTTTGATAAAAAAAAAAGAGAGGAGTTGCTATTATAGTGGCTGCGTGAATTAAATTTGAACTCATTCACCTTGAGTTCGACCCCAATGCACGTTTTTGGAAAGTGGTTGTTGGTAGCACCATTGACAGTATAACGTGGTCTGATCATGCACCACTTCTCATGCAGATGAAGCACAATCCTGGTTGTGCCGCCAGGTCAGGATGGAGACTTAACGAGCACATTCATTCCACAGAGAAAAACAGGGCAGACCTGTGTTCAGAGACAGAGAATTTCCTAAAATCCAATGATAATGGTGAGGTAAACGATCAAATTCTATGGTGCTCATTTAAGTGTTTTCTTAGAGGGATTCTTATCAAGATGGGAGCATTCATAAAGAAGTCCCAGGGGAAGCCTCTTTCAGACCTGTACATTCTGTTGGCAAAAAAGGAACACTCTAAAAGTCTTCTATTAATTCTTTATTTTTTTTTATTTTTTTAAGTTTTTTATTACACAAAATAGAAAAATTTACATACACTGGTAGGAAAATAATTTCGTACCTAACGAACTTACAAACAAACATGTGTGGTTGTCGGTTTCTCATTGCCTGCAGGACTATATAGACGACAGGTTGTACTCGCATGTCCTCCCCTCCCCAGGCTTGGCAACATATGCCACTTTGATATAGTTTAAGTTAGTGTAAGTTCCGTTGTGGTGATAAAATTCATGTCCGCTGGATGTTGATGATTGCTATATTACGTTTAACGTGATGTAAGGACATCACGTTAAACGTAATATAGCAATCATCAACATCCAGCGGACATGAATTTTATCACCACAACGGAACTTACACTAACTTAAACTATATCAAAGTGGCATTTGTTGCCCAGCCTAGGGAGGGGGGAGGGGAGGACATGCGAGTACACCCTGTCGTCTATATAGTCCTGCAGGCGTGCAGGGGGGGTGGTAAACATACCGACGGACATTTTTTTCCCATTGATCCCAGATTTTTTGTTTTTCCAGACAAAATTGGGCCCATCCTATTTCCTTTTCCATTTGTGCCTGGAATAGGAGTTGGTTCTTAACAATTTCCCAAAGAATTTTACCCTGCTTCTTCCAGTTCCGTGCAATAGTGATCTTAAGTGCCATGAATGTATGGGTTATGATCAGTCGAGATGCCAACGTCATTCGTGGCCAATTAAGATGGAGTAATGCTGTGCTCGGTGTTTTTGTCAATTTCAATCTAGTAAGAGATTCTATTAAATCGAAAGCCCTCTGCCACACTTCTTGTATCTCTCTACAACTCCACCATATATGTGAGTGGGTACCCTCCGCTTGGAGGCATCTCCAGCAAACCGGAATTATTGATGGAAACATTTTTTTTAGAGTTGAGGGAACATAGTACCATCTGTTGATTATTTTATACTGAGTTTCAATCAAACTCAGGCATTTAATATCTTTTGAGAGATTAAGGAGTGAGTTGTTCCACTCTTCAGTGTTTATTTTAATCCATAATTCTCTTTCTCAAGCGCTTATTGCCGGGGGGTCTATAGTATGTTCCTGAGCTCTCAGAAGTTTAGAGGCTTTAGTGAATATTCTGCTCACTCCCACACCATCAAAATATCTGTTTATCTCATTTAAGGTATTTGTATCTTTAATCAGGTGTTGGGATATGAAGCTATTGACCCTCATATAACTGAATAGCTCTCTGTCAGGCAGGGCAAATTGCTCTTTGATTTGGTCAAAGGGGACCAATTCATTCGTTTTTAACACTTGTTGGATATCTTTGATTTCCCTGCGTTTCCACTCTCTTAGGTTTAGGTCAGCTAGTTGGGATTCCAAATATTCCATACTAATATTGGAAGGGATACTACCTCTATTTAATTTTAGTAGAGTTTTTAACTTAAGCCATTCTGGCATCAGTTGTTTGTGAACCAGAACTGGAGATTTAATTACATTGTGGTGTGTCTGCCAGACTAGGCTATTTAGGTCTTCTACTTTACATGCTTCCGCCTCAATATTGTACCAACCTTCTTCCCGGTTGTCTTCTATTTGACTTGCATGTATGTGGCACAGTCTGGTGGCCTGGTATAACCTTTTTATGTCTGGGAAGTTTAGACCTCCCCTCTCCAGCCTTTGTACGAGCAGTTTGTTCCTTATTCTAGGCTTTTTTCCTCTCCATATGAAATTACTTATGCTGCTCTGGAGCATGTCCAACCAAGGTTGTGAAACCCTAAGGGGGACCATTCGCAGCAGGTATAACCATTTCGGCATAAGATAAGAGTTGACTGCGTTCATCCTACCCCACCATGAAATTTCTACATTCTTTCTTTCTTTAAACCAGACATTTGAAAGTCTAAGTAGGGACAGGACATTTGTCTCCATCATTTTGTTTGGATCTCTAGTGATTTTAATGCTGAGGTAGTCTATATATCCTTTGGTCCATTGGAATTCAAACCGGTGCTGGATTTCGTTAATAGTAGTAAGATCTAGGTTAGCGTCCATTATAATAGATTTGTTTATGTTTATTTTATAATTAGATACTTTACTGTAGCACTTGATCATGTCCATAGTGCTTTCTAATGAATGCAGGGGGTTGGTCATAGTAATCATTTTGTCGTCAGCATAGAGAGATATTTTCATATGCTTATCTTTTACTTGCCACCCTGCTATATTTTTATTATTCCTGACGCTTATTGCGAATGGCTCCAGTGAAAGTACATATAATAGAGGAGACAGAGGACAACCCTGTCTTGTTCCATTATTAAATAGGAACCAATCCGTGGAAATGTTTGGGCCCTTCGTTCTGGCAGTTGGTCTATAGTAAAGAGTCATTATGGCCTTGAGAATCCAACCCGTTATTCCAAATGCACCAAGAGTGAGCCTCATATATTCCCAGCTGACCCTGTCAAACGCCTTCTCCGCGTCAATTGACAGGGTCAGCATGGGGATATTTTTTCTACCGGCCTCATCTAATATGTTTATTATTCTTCTTATGTTATTAGTGGAGGACCTCTTGGGTATAAAGCCAACCTGGTCTCGGTGAACAATAGCAGTCAAAACCTTTTTTAGTCTAAGGGCCAGTATTTTAGAAAAAAGCTTAACATCAACATTAATTAGAGATATTGGCCTGTAATTTTTCACCTCAGTTGGCTTTTTATTCTCTTTCAAAATAGGGAGAATATTTGCCCTCAGCATGTCAGGGGGAAATTTACCTATCTCAACCGCTTCGTTAAACGTATTGGTTAAGCAGGGTTTTATCTGGCTTTAAATATTTTGAAGAAAAAAATTCCGAATCCATCTGGCCCTGGAGTTTTTGATTTCTCCAGGCCATCGATAGCCACTTGTACTTCAGATTGTGTAATAGGCATGTTTAAAGACTCTCTATGCGCGTCTGAAATACTCGGTATGTCAATATTGTTTAAATAATGAGATATTTCCCTCTTATCTGGTAGGGGGAGTATGTTATACAGCTGCTTATAATATTCGTTAAATTTTTCTCCAATTTCTTTAGGAAGCATATATGTTTGATCCTTATCTATTAACTTATGGACTCTGTTATCAGCAGACTTTTTCTTAAGTTTATTAGTCATAATTTTATTTACTCTATTGCCTTTTTTTCGTAATATTTCCTTTTTAATTTGTGCAAGTTATTGATGTTATTTTCCATTAATTTCTGGTTTATTTTTACTCGGATGCTTTTTAATTCCTCATGCGTAGCATGAATTGGGCAAGTTTTATTTTTTTCCGCTATTTCTTCCAGAAGCACATAGAGGGTGGCCAAACTGGCTCCCTGTTCTTTCCTCCTCTGAATTTCTAATTTTATCAAATACCCTCTTATAACCGCTTTAAACGTGCACCAGTTATTTAGATGGGATGTGTCAAGTGGGTTATTCTCTAGCATGAATAAGTTGATCAACTTTTTTATATCCTCAATATTTTTATTGTTATGTAAAATAAAGTCTTTCATTCTCCATGAGGTATTCAAGATCTTAACTTCAGAGGCCATTTCCCAGGCCACTATGCTGTGATCCGACCATGGGTTTTCTACTATCGTGATCTTATGGATTTTATTGACTAAATTCACATTTCCCCAGACCATATCGATTCTCGAATAGGTCAAATGCACTTTGGAAAGATGGGTATAGTCAAGTTCTTTTGGATGGAATATTCTCCAGATATCAAACATGCCATATTTGTTTTTTATATTTTTTAAAGTTTGGGCCTGTCTGATAATAGATTTGTCTATCCTATCCCCACTCTTTAGTCCTTTATCCATCTCTGGGTCCAGGACTAAATTGAAATCTCACGCTAATATTATACATCCCATTCTACTCCTTCCTGTTTCCTCCATAATTTGTTTTAGAAGTTTAGTAGGGTGTTTGTTGGGTAAATACAAATTGACCAGTGTATATGCCTTGTTGTTTATCTTACAGACCACTATCAGATATCTACCTTCTGGGTCTTTTATTCGGTGGAGTATCTCTAGATGTAATGAGCTGAGAAAATTATCGCCACTCCACATTTTTTCTTGTCCCGGTTAGATGCCTGTTCAATGATGTTATAATTTTTGCCTCCCCAAGATTGTCTATCGCTCTGTCTCCAGTGTGTCTCCTGTAGGAAAGCTATTTGTATGTGGTTTTTTTTGTAGATGTTGATATACCACTGATCTTTTAAATGATGTATTAAGCCCCTGCACGTTTACAGACATCATCTTAAGCATATTACCCCTGTCCTCCCCTCTCCCTGGCTGGCTTGGTTCTCGTTCCGTGGAAACAGACTGACACACATATTGACAAACAAAACATAAAAAGAGGGAGTGGTACTCCCTAAGTTAGTGGCTACCTGGAGCATGCTCCTGGTGTCCTGAATAGTGTAGTTGACCACTATCCTATTCCTGTGTCCAAGTTGGGCACACGGTGGGGGGGGGGGGGCAAGCCATCTTTGGTCGATTGGATTTTGTAGCTGTTTGGTATTTGGTGTCTATTTCTCGCCTGCTGCTCCATATTTATTTATTCAGATACGTGATCTAATTCTTCTGCTTGTTGTTCTCTACCCCACCTTTCTTTCTTTTTCTCCCTTCCCTTTCCACCTGTTCCCTTTCTCTACGCCATTCTCTGAACTGTTCAGAGGCTCTGGCGCCTATCCTCCCTTTCTCCCCTTCCACAACTCAATTCTAGTCTCCCGTCAGGTCTCCCCCCCCCCCAAAAAAAAACAAACCCCGCTATCCGTGGGAGAAGGGTACGTACGTGCCATTATTGTACTGATATGTAATTGTGTTCATAATTACTACAATCTCTTTGAATTCGTGATCTATTATGTATATCTATGGCTTATTCCATCCCCATCTATCCTTCTATTAGGTACCAGTGTACATTTCTTCTGTTTTCTATCATTCTTTCTTATTCACCCGGGTTCACCATGATTACTCTTATTGGGTTTAGGTCCCTACCCCAGAAGAGGGAATACCTTCTCTCTGCCTTAATACATCTTCCTAAGTATCCACTCTGTGCCTTCACCAGTGAAAATAATATGTGTTCAATTATTCTTGTGGGGGAGCAAATTCTGCATTTCTAGTGCCTGGTGCGAGTTTTGCCTCGTGATCATTATAAGTGATTCTTATAGGTGGTTAATCTTACATTGTATATAGTGGTTCTACAGTTGTCTACACGATGATCTGTGTTTACTAATTTCTACCATCCTCCAGTTTCAATATTCTCTCCTTATTATAGGGATAGAATTTGAAGGGCCTAAATTTGTTCTATGTTGAATCTAAGTCTTTGTTCCCCATTTTCCCCCTGTCTCTCCCCCCCCTCCCAGTTCTCCCTTCTCGGGTTGACTTTAAATATAATCCAATCCTCTTCCCCTCCCCCCATCCCTCCCTCGATTCCTCCTCCCCTCCCCCTTCCCCTCTCTAAGATCTGCAGCTCTCAAGTAAACACAGTATACATCCCACCAACAGCAAGATGTAACTTATACTTATTGTAGTCTCTTCCTACACAGGGAAAAAAAAAAGTTCCCAACGAGAGTCTATTCACTAGGTTAAGCGATTTTTTCCGGACCAAGCCTTATCTTCTTAGATTGGATCCAGATCATGAGATTGTTTGCTGAGTCAAATTCTTCTGATGTACCGTTCCATAGGATTCTTATTTTGGCAGGGTATCTCCAGTTAAACCTGATGTTGTTGTTGCGTAGGATGTTTAGAGCATCTGTGAATGTTCTCCTCCATGCCCTGGTTTGATAGGAGAGGTCCTGAAGGATCCATATATTTTCATATTTGGTTCCTCTCTGTGGACTCGTTTTAAATGTTCGTATTAATTTATCTTTAAATTGATAAGAGTGAAGATTGACTATTACGTCTCGAGGAGTTGATTCCGGTATTGATTTGGTTTATTCAGGCGGTGCGCTCGTTCTATCTGGATATCATAAGGATTGGCATCTGGAACTATGGTTTTGAAGAATTCATTTAGGAAATCCGTTAGCTTGTCCGCAGTAATAGTTTCTTCAATATTTCTGAGTCTTATGTTTGTTCTGCGTGATCTATCCTCCAGATCTTGTATCTTGGCCTCTAATTTCTCCATTTTTTGTATTAGAGTTTGGTTTTCTTGTTTGAGTTCTTCCTGTACTGTATCAGTTTTGGACTGTTTGGCTTCCATAGTGGTGTCTCTCTCTGCTATTGCATTAATTGATATTTTTATTTCTTTGGAATTATTTTCCAGCTCTTGCATGATAGATTTAAGTTGTGTGTCCAAGCAGTCTTTTAGAAACCCCTGGGAGATCCTTGTATGGTCTTCTATCTCTGCAGAGTCTTCTTTTTTGGAGTCAGGAGATTCGTTTAGGGCCTTTGATTTTTCTTTGGATGGAATTGGGGAGAAAAACCCAGAGACTCTTTTCTCTTGGCTGGCGTCCCTTTTTTCTCTTTTTTTGTCCCTTTCTCTTTCTGGTGCCCTTTTTTATGCCATCTTATCAGATTCTATTGGATCTGTTATTATAAGGTTTGATGCAACGTGTATTTGGGACTAATGGTAGTTTCTCTTCCTTCCTGGTAAAGTGTGCAGCAGGCAGTTATTTCCAGTGACCCAAGATTTCTAATTACAGCCGGATTTCTTGGTCGAGGATACCTCTCCACCAGGGGGATCTTCAGTTTTTAGCCAAAGTCTTTGCAGCTTTAAATATTGTTTCTTTGACCTTTCCAGGATCCAAATTCACTGCTCGGGTCAATGTTACAGTTTCTTGATTCTCTAAAGGCCGTGACTATTGCACATTTGACAGTGAGGGAACAAACGGCACTTATCAAATATCGCGACCTGACAGTATTAGAGTTGCACACAATTCTTTTTGGCAAACAAGTTAACAATACATTTCTTGACTGTCTGAATTGCAGCCGAGATATTTCCTTAGATTTGAAGGTGCTGGGCCAAACAAGGACTTATCAGCTGCAACAGCTGTCAGGATTTAGGGTTTCCTAGCGGTCTTGTATCCACACACTTTAGCAATACGTTTTTTGGCAGTCTTTAAGTTGTAGTACAGTTAATCATTTATGATTGGCATTGAGGGAACATACATATATTTAGCAGATATGACGACCTGTCAGTATTAGATTTTCCTAGAAGCTTCTGCCCAGACAATTAAACATGTCTTTCTTGATAGTCTTTGAATGCAGCTCCAATTTTAACGATAAGGGAACGCCCAAGCATTAGTCTGATGCAGCACCTGTCAATATTAGACTTTACCAAAGTTCTTTTATCCAGACAGGTTGACTATATATATATCTAGACAATCTTTGAGTTGCAACAAAGTTAATACCTTACTTTAACGATGGGGAAGCTTACATGTTCTTAACTGGTATAACAGCTTATCAGTGTTAGACTTTCCCAAGGTCTTATTAGACAGACAATCCAGCAATATCTTTCTTTATGGGCTTTCAGTTGCAGCAAAGGTGTTCCCTTGTTTTTAACGGTACGAGCACAAACATGTATTTATCTGGTTTGACAACCTGTGAGTGTCCATCTTTCCCAGAGTTGCTCCCTCTAAACAATACTTTTCTTGCCTGTCTTTAAATTACAGCAGAATTAGTCTCTTAGATTTAGCGGTGAAAGAGGATACATACACCAAACAGTCAGTATTAGGCTTTCTTACACTTCTTTGTCCAGATCATTCAACATTATATTTCTTGGCCGTCTTTGGTTTGCAACAAAATTATTCACTTAAATTGAACAGTGAGGAAGATAAAGATACACTTATCTGACATGACGTGCTGTTACTTTAAGAGTCCTCTCCGCGTCCTGTATGGTATAGATGGCCAATTACTCTGGGGTGCAGTCGCTCTGTTTGAGTGCATTAGGGAGCAGCAGGGAGGAAAGACATCCTGCTCTCCAAACGACAGGAAATGCCTTTATGTAGAGTTCTTGTCCTCTACCAGAAAGCTTCCTCTTGCGGGCGCCGCTTGTGTATTATGGAGGGCTCGTATCTTCTAGCGGGAAGGGAGCAAAAAAGGGGCTTAGGCAAAGTCTGTGGAGTATCCGGCAGACATTCAGTCTCTCAGCTCCGACGGCACCCCCGCTCCACCTCTCAACGTGCGCATGCACGTGTCACGCATCTCCGCTCCGAGATGAACCTCTTCTTCTATTAATTCAGTCTTCTATTAAATAATATCAGAATGTAAAATGAAAAAAAGCAATAGCCCGTCTCAAGCAAACCTGGTACTATTCCAATGCCAAACCAGGGAAGGCCCTTTCCAGGAAGATAACATTTAAAAATCAACTGTATTAAGAAGATTATTTACCAGATTAGTAAAGCTTTTAGAACATATTTTAGTAAGCTTTATAATCTACCACCCAGTCCTAAATCAGATATAGATATACAAATGAATTTTTTGACTATCCCTGCCCAGACTTTCCCAAGACAAGTTTCAAATCATAACACAACCTATTTCAGAATTAGAATTTAAAAAGGCAATTGATGGGATGAAGAAGGGCAAGGCTCCAGGCCCTAACGGCTTTTCCGCAACATTTTATCATACTCTGCAGTCTATTGTGTCTCCTCTGCTAATGAGAGTATTTGGGGAAGTGGCTGAGAGCTCCTCATTTATTCCAGAGATGCTAGAGGCTTCAATCTCCCCGATCTTGAAAGTAGGTAAGGATCCCACGGTAGTTTCTAACTATAGACTGATATCTCTAATAAATTTAGACGTTAAAATCTACTCAAAAAAGGGATGTGATTGCAACTCGACAAGCATCGAGGGGAGGAGCGATCAAGTGATCACGCACGCACGCTCGGAGTAAAGGCGCCGAGAGAGTGAAGGAGAGATGCGACCCACGGACTGCCTGAACTAACCCCGCAGAAAATTGCGAATCATACGGGCTGTCTGGACCTTATCCCAAGGGTATACTGTAGCAGGAAAAACTGAGCCATATCAGTGGAGGTGAAGTCCCGTCATAATAAGGAAGAGGAAGGCGGGAAAACAGAGATATTTCATCAGACTGAGACCTCAACGGCTTTTGGAGACTCTAACAAACGAGGGGTGGAGGAGTCGATAACAGCCAAAGTGCTCCATATCAGACCATCTCAAGACTGCAGTGCTCAGAAAGTTTTTGTGAAGGAACCACCGCGGAAGCGTGGAGCGGTCCCCAACTTGAACCCCCAAAAGAGGCGGAGTATCGGATAAGTAAAATTATTTTCTCTTCCTTAAATTTTTTTTAGTTTTATACAGTTTCCTGGCGGGCGGGAACCCTCACGTAACCCATACCGTATAACTGAAAGTGCTTAAACGAAAAGCTGAATCGAACAGAGTCCTTGATACAGACTGGTTCTTGGGAAATAGGAAAGTCCTAGCAGCTATCATTACAAAACTGAGACCTGTTTATATATATAGTGCCACCAGGGGAAGAACTACTTATTCAACAAATCAACTCACTGGAACACATAGAACTCTAAAGCATATTTACTCTTGATAATCTGTATGGACTGTTGAAAGACATTTGAACTGGGATAAAAAAAAAAAGCAGCAGTGATATACCATAATATATAGAATGGCCAATAGTTAATCCAGATACCAATATATTATTAGGGTATACCTGCTCATATAGACTATCTGGTAAAACGCTGCATAATTAACAACTCAGACTGCCAGACATATAATATACTGAATATAGTATCATCAACCACGGTGGGAGGGGAGGATTAACACGGAAGAGTTTGGTCTATGTACAACGCGTTACTAACCCCGGGGATAATTCTTAAACCAAAATCTAGATACTGCTGGAAGCTATGGATCTGGGCCCCCATAAATATATGAACCAGGCACAAGCTAACTGGGGAAGTCAGCAACATTTTTTTACTCTGCTCAAATTGACCATAAAGTAATACTCGATAGGATCTCAAAAAACACAACTTATATCACTTGGAAGATATCAAAAAATTTGTTGAACTTATTTGTTAGTACTGATCTCGATATTTAAACAAGCTGGTACTTGCCAAGTGCGGGGGGAAATCAGGGAGGGGAAGATAATAAAAATAAAAAAAACTCTACCCCAGCTGATTGGGGAGATAAAGGGAGAAATAGGTGAGGGAGGACAAAATAAAGAAAAATCTAAACCTCTTCTAAGAAGAGAAAAGAAAACGGTAGATATAAAAGATAAAAAATATTGGAGAGTTTTTTTACCCCAACTCAACAGAAAAATTTTAACATTTCGGCAACCAGCTTGCCCTCCCCTAGAGTAGAAGAGAGTACGGTGGGAAATATCCCCAAGGAAAGAACTCCAGACTCCTCAATGGAGCAGGAGCAGATGATTACCCCAGACTTCCTAAAAAAAATCCTTGGAAGCACAATGGGAATTAATTAAAACGGAAATCCAAGTGAATGCAAGAGACACAAAATTAGATATAAAAAAGGATATAATGGCCATGGGTACAAGAGTTAGAGATATGGAAGAAAAAATCTAATTAATTAAGGCAAATGAGGCCAAAGCCCAAGAAAAGCAAGATAGCTGTCAGGGCTTACTTTTGTTGGGAGTCCTTTTAGGCAGAGATGTATGCTCACCCTTGCAAACAAACACAGACCAGGGTGACCAGATAAGAAGCCACGTGGCCTGTGAGTTTGTGCACGGGGGCTGGTCAGGATATCCAGGTAAAGTTACAGACAAGGACAAGAGTAAGAGAATCTTTGTGGGTAAGCCAGAGGTCAGAGGATGCCAGAATTCAGAATAAACAGGTAACAAATCCAAGGTCAAAAGCCGAAAATGATCAGGAATACTGGAAGTCAAAATAACAGGAACCAAACAAGGAATCCAGAGTCAATGAACTGACACTGCCCTTAGGGAGGGGCAGTGTCTTATACCTTGTTAATTAGGTATGAGATTCAGCTGGAGAGTTACTGACAGGTCTGAGCATTTGGTGAAGTCCAGCCCCCTAGTGCTGCAGGCAATACAAACATAAACAGGAGTATTTCAAAGTTCTGAAATGGCTCAGAGGCAAAATAGCAGGATACGGTCCAGAAGAACCACAGTTCAAATCCCCTGTTGGGCGGCGATCCTGACAATAGCTTATTGAAAAAGGTTGAATCAATGCAGGAAAAACTAGCTGATCTAGAAAATAGGGTGCGTAGAAACAACCTATGCTTTCGGAACATCCCAGAGACAGACAGTCAGGAAAAACTAGAGTCATATTTGGGACTATTTATAACAATGGGAGTAAGGGAAGATACCCCCCAAAATATAATTGAGAGATCTCATAGATTAGCTAGACCCAAGGGTATACCAGATACTCTCCCCCGGGACGTAATAGTGGCCTTATCTTCATATAGAATGAAGAAAAAAATCATGGACGCATTTATGTTATGGAAAGATTAACCAAAAGAATATGAAGAATATGTATCAGGATTTGTCCTATCATACTAGAGGACAAGCAACTACAGAACTATGGAAAAGAGGAATAAAATATACATGGGGATTCCCTCCCTGCCTAATTATATATAAAGAGGGGACCAGACACGTCCTTAGAAATAAAGAAGGGGTAAGGAACTGGCTCAAAAGAGAAGGGTAGAGGTGGAATAACAGTGGCGGAGAGATGATAGGGGGGTGAAGGGAGGCACATGGGGAAGGGAGGAGGGAGGACACAAGGATTAGGGGAGGGTACAGGGGGGAAGAATGGAGAGAAGGGGAGAAGAATAATAGAATATATATTAGTAGTTTAAAATTCATTTGGTGGTTAGTTAAGGGTTGGGGAATACAAGATAAGGGAAGAATATGAATAATATATTCTCACAATTAAGACATAGTAAATAAAGGATACAAGGAGAAAGTACACAATTACAATAAAACACAGAGCACAATGGACACTTTTATAATCTGCACTAGAATTGTAATATAGAGGCATGCATAAGACCGGAAATAACACAGATTTTTTTTATCTCAACACATTTACTTAACATATTAGAACAGGGTATACACGACTCACCCCACTTTATCACTTGGTATTGAGAACACTTCAGTAGTAGAATGGGAGGTTTCAACTCTCACTTAAGACACGGAAGTAAGTGGGGGGACATCTCTCTGCTAAGATTGTATGCAACTCAATACATATGTATACCTCTTGAAATATTGAAATAGGGGAATAACAGTGTCACAACAATTGTGGTAGTGCATACCTGCATCTACTATCTTGTAGAGCTGGTATGACCTTTGTGATCTGAAAAGCTTTACAACTTGAGTGTTTCCTTTGAAGCTGGAACTGATGGTACAAGGTGTGAAATGTTACACTGAGTTAGTTGCCAGTAAGTCTATGTTGCATAGATCTGTATCCCCTCATAGATAGTAGGTTCTTTGGATATGCTAAGTGGCCCTTACCAGTTAGAAGTCTTGTCCTGCAAAAGTCATATCCTAAACATGCATTAATAATAACTCACAGATTATTAATCATGCCTCCATTTGGGAATATTTAGACAGGGAATAGTACACCCTACAAAATGAGTACAAATATGGCTGGTGCAACTTGAGCCATTTGGAAGTTATTGTGAAGTCTGTGGTATAGAGTCATGGGTAGCAAGTGTGACATATCTATGGACTTCATAAATTGCAACAAATTAATAGAGGCAAGAATTATGTATGTGACATGCACTGGAGGGAAATTAGCCACAAGATTCCATATTTTGACAGGGGTAGTTCCACCACACATGGGGGAGGACACTTTTAGGTACACCTTCCCACCTCTGGGCCGGCTTGGAAACCTGAGATGACCTGACAAGGTATAAATCTAATGATGGCATAATGGCCAGTGTGCTTACTAGGGGCCAAGATCTAATTTTGTGTAAGTTGCCGTCATTTCCTTGCCGCAGTCCCTCGGACAGAAAATACTGGTACTTTTCTATCTAAGTGAGTAGTTAGGTTTTCTGTTAATTTCTCCTTTTTATTTTTATCTGTTTTGGTGTAAATAATTTGTCATCTGTTTTATTTTTTGTATGCACTGTGACTTCTTTTGTTCATAATAAATATTCCTTTATTAAGTTCTGCCTTTGTCTGGTATAGAGACTCACGTTACCTGATTAGACCAATCGCATATATATTGTGTTAAAGCATATTTTGTGGGTTAAGTCTTATTTGCTTGGGGGGCCAAGGCACCCCATTTATAAATTGTCTTGGTGGTGGCAGTGTTAGGACATTAGTTATATCAGTATAATTAAGTGTGGGTGGTGTTAAAGGGGGTTTTACCATTATTTCTAGTCTAGGGCAGACAAAGAGTTAATTTTAACCCTTGCACCACCATAACCCAGTCACATGCACTCTTGGAGTAGGGTGAATTCGTGACAAATTGGTGGCATAGCGGTGGGATATTTAAAGAGTTCCATCTTTTTTTGTACCAGATTTTAGTGTTGCTGGATTTGCTAGTTAATCCAGACACTGAAAAAAAATTGTGTCTCAATTTCCAAAGGCTGAACTCGTGCATAATTAGCATATTTACACCAAACAGTCCCCCCCCCCCCCCCCCCTTCTTTGTTTTCTTTTGCTATCATTTGTTTGGCCAGTTTGCTAAATGGAGTACCAGGTACAGTCCAAGGCAGCGCTAGACCAGCTTTGCCGTGAGAGATTGATTCCCTGCCGGGGAAAAACCAAAGAGGAGCTAGTACAAGCGTTGGTGGATTATAACTTGCAACAAGCAGCACAAAGTGATGCCTCAAACACTTCTGAGGGAAGCATGGTCACAGAGGAGATACCTGCAGCTGTTGTTATGGATGTACCCAGATCTGGAGATCCTTTGGACTTTTATTTACAAACTGTCCTCAAATACGTGGACTCAGCTGATACCAGCCTAAAACTGCAGCTCATCCTTAAATATCAGGAGGCTGCAGAGCGCCATAGGACTATGATGCAATTAAGGCTGCGCTGCAGAAACAGTACAACCTTACTCCTGAGGTGTACCGAAAGAAATTCCGGACTTTACAGAAACGTTCCACCGAGAGTTACACTGCAGTTGTGGGTCACCTTACAACCACATTCAGACAGTGGACTAGAGGGCTGGAGATCAAAACCTTTGAAAACTTGGAAGATCTAGTCATCAAGGAACAGTTTTTGCAGCTGTGCCCGGCTAATGTACAGGAATGGCTGCTGGACCGGGAACCCAAAACCGCATTGGAAGCTGGTGAGCTAGCAGATTTCCACACAGCCAACCGAGCACCAGCAGACCAGAGCAGAGGTTTTGTGAAGGGAGCATCCAGCTGGAAGACCACTACACCAAGACCTCCTTTCACCCAGCCTCCTGTGCCATCTTCTGTGTCAGCTTCCACCTCAGGGAGAGGGGGAGCTAGTGCCACTTCTTGCCATGGCGATAGTCGCAGATGTTTTATTTGTAAGAAAGTTGGGCACCTTAGTGCTACCTGCCCAGAGAGGAAGAAACCGGCACCCTCATTTGGAGGAGGTCGCCCTGCCGGAGCACCGTCTTCTGTGTTGTTCGTGACCAAACCAGAGGGCAGCAGCAATGTGAACCTGCAACCGGTTACAGTGGGAACAAAGGTAACTGTGGGGCTCAGGGACACTGGGGCTGATGTGACTCTTGTTCGTCCAGAGCTGGTGCGCTCTGAGGACTTTATTTCGGGCAGGACTCTAGCAGTAAAAGGGATTGGGGGAATGCATCCTGCAGTGCCAATGGCACAAGTATATTTGGATTGGGGAGCGGGGAAGGATTTGAGGGATGTTGGGGTATATGATAACATTCCTACAAATGTATTACTGGGTACTGATTAAGGTAGGTTGTTATCACAGTATGTGCCTGATAATGATACTTGTGACCCACCCCAACCACAGAGTGGCCCCACTATGAAAAATACAGTATGTGAAAGTGTACCTAGCTTGTCTCACTGGGTGGTAGGGCAGAATGAGTGTGCATGCACGACTGTGACTGTCCCAGGAGTGTCTGAGGTGCCATTTGAGAATGTGGACAGGCAGGGTGGCGGGGAGGAAGGACAGAGGATGAGTGAGTGTTCATCTGTGTCAGACTTAGCTGGTTCCAAGGGCCCTGTATGTGTGTTTTCTCAGAGTGAAAGTGGGGGAGAGACAGAAGTTTTAACGGTAGCAGTGGTAACCCGACAGCAGTCTTCCCGGAGTAAGGGGCAGGGGCTGATTGGGCCTGTGGACTCAGAGTGGGTGTCCACAGGGGAACACGCTAATGGGGTATCCAGGGAGTGTAACCCCACCTCATCCTACCCTCCAGTAGCTCAGGGGCAAGAACCTGTTTCAGAGAACCTGGTGGACTCTGAGATGGAGGTACCGAACCCCGAATTCCAGCAGGCCCAGCAGACAGATCCCACATTAGAGATGTTGAGGGAGTGTGCTAGGCAGCCACCCATGGACAGGGATAGGGAGAAAGTGTACTGGGAGGTGGGGAGGTTATACAGAGAAATTATACCCACAGAAGGGCAAGAGCCCTGGGTAATTGAAAGACAGCTGGTGGTGCCCCAGAGGTATAGAGATCAGCTTCTGAAGGTGGCTCATGCCATCCCCATGGCTGGGCACCTAGGGGGGCTGCGGATGAAGTCCCGGTTGTCCCATCATTTTTATTGGCCCGGTATGGGCACAGATGTAGCAAATTATTGCCGCTCCTGCCCTGAGTGTCAGAGGGTTGGAAAGCCTGGGGAGGTGGGTAAGGCTCCCTTAATTCCCCTTTCAATAGTGGGGGAACCATTTGAAAGGATAGCTGTTGATATTGTCGGCCCCCTTGCTATACCTAGTAGTTCAGGCAAGCGGTATATTCTAACTGTAATAGATTATGCCACTCGCTACCCAGAGGCTGTGGCACTGTCCTCTATCCGGGCTGACAAGGTGGCTGATGCTCTATTAAGCATATTCTCACGTGTGGGATTTCCCAGAGAAATGCTTACTGACCAAGGCCCCCAGTTCACCTCTGATCTCATGCAGTCTCTCTGTAAAAGGGTGCAAGTAGAGCATCTACTGACCAGCCCCTACCACCCCCAGACAAATGGCTTATGTGAGAGATTTAATGGGACACTAAAGCAGGTGCTGAGGACATTTGTGGAATCACAAGGGAGGGATTGGGAGAGATACCTGCCACACCTCCTGTTTGCATATCGCGAGGTGCCGCAGGAATCCAGAGGTTTTTCCCCATTTGAGCTTCTCTATGGGCGTAGAGTGCGTGGTCCCCTGGCTTTAATCCGAGAGGGATGGGATGGAGAATTGGGGGATCCACAGACATCCGTTGTTGACTATGTACTACGGTTTAGGGATAAGATGCAGGCTTTAATGGGGGAGGTGTGTGAGAATCTGAGGACTGCCCAATCCAAGCAAAAGCACTGGTATGATCGTAATGCCCGAGAAAGAGTGTATGAAGTGGGGCAAAGGGTGCTTGTGCTAATACCCACAAGGCAGAACAAATTGCAGGCGGCCTGGGAGGGTCCGTTTACTATTCTGCAGAGGGTCAATGATGTGAACTATGTGGTATCTCTGGATGAGAAGAAACAAGGTGTACCATGTAAACATGATCAAAGCATATTATGACAGGGTGTGAGGAACTGACTCTGCTGGGTTTCGAACCCTGGTTTACATGGTGCTAAACCTTTTCCTAACCAGTACACCAGCCTGCCTTTTGCAAATTTTCCTGAGATCGGATACTATTGCTTGTAGAGTCAAGGTTATCAGTGACAACTCACTTCAGCTGTGTCTGGTCAGGTGTCTGGTTCTTGGCCTATAAAAGCCACTTCCTGTCTCTGTAACCTTTGCCAGATTATTGTGGTTCCTGTACTCTCTAATCCAGCGTGTTCCTGTTTCTCCTTCCTGTTGCTGAATTTGGACTGTTTTTGACTTTGCTGCTTCTCCTTCCCACTGACCTCGGCTTGCCTCACTACGATTATCATCTTTCTGTTCCAGTCTCCCATCTCTGCTTAAGACCAGAAGGCCACTCAAGGCTCAGGGGCTCAACCACCTGGGTAACGAGTGGCTACCTCTGGCAGAAAACATTGCTGATCTGGCTACTGGACTCCAAAACTTTGTAACATCAATATCATTACAGAATAATCTGGCCCATTCATGGAGACCGTCGGATCAGATTCTGCATTGGCCCAGCAGGTTGCTTTTAATGCAAGAACTATGCAGACCCAGGCACAGACCATTCAAGTGCTGCAGGATCAGGTAGCTGAACTGCAAAATGAAGTTCGATCAATGCATAGTGAGCTTACCAGCTACAGGGCACATGATGCTGCTGCTACTACTACTGTTACACCTGCACAAGATGCCCGCTTGCCTCTACCAGAAAAATTTGGTGGAGACCGCAAAAAATTCAGGGGTTTCCTAAATCAATGCCGTTTGCAATTCATGATGTTACCTAACCGTTTTCCATCTGAAAGAGAGAAGGTGGGATTTATTTTTTCCCTCTTCAAAGATGAAGCCCTGGCCTGGGGCTCCCCTTTTCTGGAACAGGACAGTCCAATCTTGGGAAATTTAAAAGACTTTCTTGAGGCCATGTGCCTAGTTTTTGATGATCCCAATCGCTGTGCTACAGCAGAAGCCACTCTCCTTCATTTACATCAAGGGAGGCGCTCTGTGGCTGAATATGCTGCTGAATTCAGACAGTGGGTTACTGATACTACTTGGAACCAATCAGCCCAGAGGTTCCACTTCAGAAGGGGTCTCTCAGAAGCTATAAAAGATGAGCTAGCTCGTGTTGATCTTCCTGTTGAGTTTGATGCATTTGTGCGGTTGGCTATCCGTATTGATCGGAGACTTTCAGAAAGAAGATTGGAAAGACAGGGCTCTTTTAAACCAAGTGCTACTCCTACTTTCTATTCAAGAATTTCTACTCCGACCCCACAAACACCTTCAGACTCTGAACCTGAGGCTATGCAGGTAGATCTAATAAGAGGGCCATTATCCAATGAAGAAAAACAGTGGCGACGCACTCACAACTTATGCCTGTATTGATGTAGTGCAGGGCATTATGCCATCAATTGCCCTAACAAGTCTAAAAGAACAATAGCTATGACTGCTGAGGGTGCACAGATTCAACACCAATCCCAGATTTCAGACCAACTGGATTCTGTCACACAACCCTTGTTTTCTCTGGCTCAGGGTGAAGAAGGTATGATGACTCAACATCCTCATTTGGTGGTGCCTATCACTTTGCAATATGGTGATAATAAAATTTCAACTACAGCTATGATAGATTCCGGAGCAGGCGGAAACTTTATGGACATTAAATTTGCAGCAGGAAATAAAATTCAGTCTATCCCTAAATCTTCACCTGTGTTAATGGAAACAGTAGACGGTTCTCCACTTACGTCAGGCCCGGTTACACATGAGACTGTGCCCTTAAAATTGATTCTGGAAGTGAATCACCATGAGTCTATATCTTTCCACCTAATTTCCTCAACACAGTTTCCAGTGATTTTGGGTATACCCTGGCTTGCTCTGCATAACCCACAGATTGATTGGAAGACTAGAACTTTGTCCTTTCCTTCAGAACACTGCTTAATGAATTGTCAACCCTCTAAGGCGACACCTGTTACCACAACAATTAATGAAATGGTTGCTACAAACTTAACTAAGCTTCCGCTACAATATCGGGATTTTGCAGATGTCTGTGATAAGAAGAATGCTGATCAGCTTCCACCTCACAGGCCTTATGATTGCCCCATAGAGCTGCTACCTGGAGCTGCTATCCCATTTGGCCGTATATACTCCATTTCTGAGCCTGAATTGAAAGCACTTCGTGAATACATACAAGAAAATCTTGCCAAAGGCTTTATTCGACCATCCACTTCTCCAGCAGGAGCTCCTATATTCTTTGTAGAAAAGAAAGATGGCAGTCTACGGCCATGTGTCGATTACAGGGACATCAATAAAATCACTGTTAAAAAACGTTATCCCTTGCCTCTCAGTCCTGAACTTCTGGAGAGACTTCGTTCAGCTAAAATATTTACGAAGCTTGATCTACGGGGGGCATATAATCTGGTTCGCATAAGACCAAATGATGAATGGAAAACAATTTTCAGAACCAGGTACGGACATTACGAATATCTAGTAATGCCATTTGGGCTTTGTAATGCCCCTGCAACTTTTCAGCATCTAATCAATGATGTACTACGGGATCTCCTGGATCAGTTTGTTGTGGCATATTTGGATGATATCCTGATATTTTCTGATAATCTTGAAAATCACAGAAAACAGGTCTGCATTGTTCTTGAGCGCCTTCGTACCCACCACCTATACATTAAACTGGAAAAATGTGAGTTTGAACAAACAGAAATTCAGTTCCTGGGGTATGTAATAACTCCTAAAGGTTTAAGTATGGACGCAAGTAAAATTAAAGCTGTGCTGGACTGGCCCATCCCCAAGAATGAAAAAGATATACAGAGATTTGTGGGGTTTGCCAATTTTTACAGGCGTTTTATTAAGAATTTCTCTGCCGTTATTACACCGATCACTGAACTTACACGTAAAGGGACTCCTTTTCAGTGGTCCAATAAGGCTGACACTGCATTTTCCAGATTAAAGACTCTGTTTACATCTGCCCCTATCTTGGTACATCCTCAGCCAGAATTGCCATTTACTGTAGAGGTAGATGCTTCTGATTCAGCTGTTGGGGCTATACTGTCTCAAAGGACTGGACCTAAGATGTTGTTACATCCATGTGCCTTCTATTCCCGCCAGATGTTACCAGCAGAAAGAAATTATGACATAGGGAATAAAGAACTTTTGGCTATAAAAGCTGCCTTCACCGAATGGAGACATCTCTTGGAGGGAGCCACCCATCCAATTACTGTCCTCACAGATCACAAAAATCTGGAATGTATCCAATCCGCTAAGAGACTGTCTGTCAGCCAGACAAGCACGCTGGTCCCTATTTTTCTCAAGGTTTAATTTTTTTATTTCATACCGCCCTGGTTCCAGAAATGGCAAGGCAGATTCCTTGTCTAGGATAGCTGACCCCCTCCATACTACAGTAACCAAGGCCACCATCTTGCCGGAGAGCAGATTTTTAGGAGTTACCTTTCCTTCTGATCTAATGTCTCGCATTAAAAAGGGCTACTCTAAAGATCCAGTTTTTCGTGATCCTCCTCGTGATCTTCATATGACCATGCTTAATGGGTTTTGGATTTTTCAACAACGTCTGTTTGTTCCAGAATCAGTGCGACTGGACGTTTTACGCCTCTAACATGACTCTAAACCAGCAGGTCATCCAGGAATCCGAAAGACACAAGAACTACTTACCCGATCCTTTTGGTGGCCTAAATATTATGAGGATGTTAAGAAGTATGTGTCCTCTTGTGATGTATGTGCCAGACATAAGACTCCTCGCTCATCCCCTGTTGGCTTGCTTCAGCCTCTTCCGATTCCTCATCGTCCCTGGGGATCTATATCCATGGACTTTATTGTGGAACTACCTCCCTCTAAGGAACACACTACTATTCTTGTTGTTGTGGACCGGTTAACCAAGATGAGTCATTTCATACCAGCTCGTGGTCTCCCTTCAGCTAAACAGACTGCTGACCTTGTTATTCGGGAAATATTTTGCTTGCATGGAGTGCCTGATGAAGTAATTTCTGACAGGGGAGTGCAGTTTACATCTCATTTTTGGAAATATTTTTGTTCTATTCTAGGTATTAATGTAAATCTGTCTTCAGCTTTTCATCCACAAAGTAATGGACAGACTGAGCGAACCAACCAGACTTTAGAACAATATTTGCGGTGCTATATTAGTTACCTACAGGATGACTGGCTGGATTTTCTACCCACGGCGGAATTTGCCTATAACAATGCCCAACACTGCTCCACTTCTCTGAGCCCATTTTTTGCCAATTATGGTTACCATCCAACCTTTCTAGTGAGTCTCCCAATTACTACTCCCATTCCTGCAGTCACTGACCGGCTAACCGCCTTACGAGATTCCCAAGAACTGTTGAAGGAGACTCTTTCGGAGGCTCAGGAATGTTACAAAAGAGCTGCTGATAGGCACAGAAAGGAGGCCCCAGTTTATCATGTTGGTGACAAGGTTTGGCTGTCAACAAAGAATCTTAAGCTTAGGATTCCTTCTCATAAATTGGGTCAAAAGTTCATGGGACCTTTTAAGATAATCGCTCAGATCAATGCAGTCACCTTCCGTCTGCAACTTCCGGATTCCATGAAAATACATCCGGTATTTCACGTGGCACTGCTTAAACCTTTTCATGAAAATACTTTCCCTGGTCGAGCCTTGCCTGCCCCACCACCAGTCCTCGTGGATGGTGAAGATGAATACGAGGTGGAAAAAATTCTTGACTCCAGGATCTTCCGAACAAGCTTCAATACTTGGTTAATTGGAAAGGCTATGGTGAGGAGGATAGATCGTGGGAACCAGTGGACAATATTCATGCTCCTGATCTTCTTCATTCTTTCCATGCACAGTACTCTGCTAAACCAGGAAATAGGGCATCCAGAGGCTGCGCCTGTAGAGGTGGAGGTAATGTGAGGAACTGACTCTGCTGGGTTTCGAACCCTGGTTTACATGGTGCTAAACCTTTTTCTTACCAGTACACCAGCCTGCCTTTTGCAAATTTTCCTGAGATCGGATACTATTGCTTGTAGAGTCAAGGTTATCAGTGACAACTCACTTCAGCTGTGTCTGGTCAGGTGTCTGGTTCTTGGCCTATAAAAGCCACTTCCTGTCTCTGTAACCTTTGCCAGATTATTGTGGTTCCTGTACTCTCTAATCCAGCGTGTTCCTGTTGCTGAATTTGGACTGTTTTTGACTTTGCTGCTTCTCCTTCCCACTGACCTCGGCTTGCCTCACTACGATTATCATCTTTCTGTTCCAGTCTCCCATCTCTGCTTAAGACCAGAAGGCCACTCAAGGCTCAGGGGCTCAACCACCTGGGTAACGAGTGGCTACCTCTGGCAGAAAACATTGCTGATCTGGCTACTGGACTCCAAAACTTTGTAACATCAATATCATTACACAGGGGGCCCACTGTATGTAGTTTGCCTGGGGATGAGCAAGAACCTGACCCCCTTGTGGATTTGCTGGCTGCAACCAGGGAATTAGAGGGTATTGAGGTAGCCCAGATTAATGCCCACTTAACAGAGGGTCAGAAGGATAAGCTAGTTGCAGCCCTTAGACCCTTCCATAAGATCTTCACAGGAAAGCCTGGCAGGACACCCCTAGTAAAACATCATGTTGACACCGGGGACCACCATCCCCTCAGACAGGCGGCCTACAGAGTATCCTTAGAGGTGAAGGCTGACATTAGAAGGGAGATAGAGGAGATGCTGGAGCTGGGTGTAATCCAGAAGTCACACAGCCCCTGGGCCTCCCCAGTAATGTTAGTCCCCAAGAAGGATAAAACCACCAGGTTCTGTGTTGACTACCGGCGGATGAATCTAGTGACTGCATTTGATGCATAGCCTATGCCACGCATCGATGCGTTACTAGACCAGCTAGCTGGGGCCAAGTTCCTGAGTATTATGGATCTCAGCCGAGGGTACTGGCAGATCCCACTGACCCCTGAAGCGCAAGACAGGTCGGCGTTTATCACCCCCTTTGGGTTATATGAGTTCCAAGTGATGCCCTTCGGTATGAAAAATGCCCCAGCCACATTCCAGCGGCTAGTTAATCACCTGTTAGAGGGGCAGGAGGGGCATGCGGTAGCGTATCTGGATGACATAGCTGTGTTCAGTGATACTTGGGAGGAACACCTGCTCCATCTAACAAAGGTTCTAGACTGTATAGCAGCAGCTGGGCTAACTATAAAACCAGATAAGTGCCAGCTGGGCATGGCAGAGGTTCAGTATCTGGGGCACAGAGTGGGAGGAGGAATCCTTCGCCCAGAACCCAGTAAAATAGAGGCTATAATAGCCTGGCCTGTCCCACAGACTAAAAAGCAGGTGATGTCATTCCTGGGTACTGCAGGATATTATAGGAAATTTGTACCACATTATAGTACCCTGGCCAAACCCTTAACTGATCTCACTAAGAAGGCACTTCCTCGAGTGATTAAGTGGTCTCCAGAGTGTGAAATGGCCTTCAACTCCTTGAAACAGGCCCTAACTAATTCTCCTATACTACAGGCCCCAAATTTCCACCGACGGTTCCTAGTACAGACTGATGCTTCTAATTATGGTCTGGGAGCTGTGCTGAGTCAGGTGGATGAGAAGGGGGGTGAGCACCCTTTTGTGTATCTCAGTAGGAAGCTGCTGCCAAGGGAAGTAGCATATGCCACTGTAGAAAATGAGTGTCTTGCTATTGTTTGGGCATTGCAAAAACTACAGGCATACCTGTATGGGCGCCAGTTTACTGTGATTACTGATCACAACCCCCTACATTGGTTACACAGGGTGGCGGGGACAAATGGGAAACTTCTCAGATGGAGTCTAGTTCTCCAGCAATATGAGTACACATGGCAATGCTGATGGTTTGTCACGCCAAGGGGAGGATTCCATCTAATACGGAAGGTAGAGGCATGTGAGCCTCCTCCCATTGCGTCTCTTATTTGGGGGAGGTGTCACAACAATTGTGGTAGTGCATACCTGCATCTACTATCTGGTAGAGCTGGTATGACCTTTGTGATCTGAAAAGCTTTACAACTTCAGTGTTTCCTTTGAAGCTGGAACTGATGGTACAAGGTGTGAAATGTTACACTGAGTTAGTTGCCAGTAAGTCTATGTTGCATAGATCTGTATCCCCTCATAGATAGTAAGTTCTTTGGATATGCTAAGTGGCCCTTACCAGTTAGAAGTCTTGTCCTGCAAAAGTCATATCCTAAACATGCATTAATAATAACTGATTATTAATCATGCCTCCATTTGGGAATATTTAGACAGGGAATAGCACACCCTACAAAATGAGTATAAATATGGCTGGTGCAACTTGAGCCATTTGGAAGTTATTGTGAAGTCTGTGGTATAGAGTCATGGTTAGCAAGTGTGACATATCTATGGACTTCATAAATTGCAACAAATTAATAGAGGCAAGAATTATGTATGTGACATGCATGGGAGGGAAATTAGAAACAAGATTCCTTATTTTGACTGGGGTAGTTATACCACACATGGGGGAGGACACTTCTAGGTACACCTTCCCACCTCTGGGCCAGCTTGGAAACCTGAGTTGACCTGACAAGGTATAAATCTAATGATGGCATAATGGCCAGTGTGCTTACTAGGGGCCAAGATCTAATTTTGTGTAAGTTGCCGTCATTTCCTTGCCGCAGTCCCTCGGACAGAAAATACTGGTACTTTTCTATCTAAGTGAGTAGTTAGGTTTTCTGTTAATTTCTCCTTTTTATTTTATCTGTTTTGGTGTAAATAATTTGTCATCTGTTTTATTTTTTGTATGCACTGTGACTTCTTTTGTTCATAATAAATATTCCTTTATTAAGTTCTGCCTTTGTCTAGAGACTCACGTTACCTGATTAGACCAATCGCATATATATTGTGTTAAAGCATATTTTGTGGGTTAAGTCTTATTTGCTTGGGGGACCAAGGCCCCCCATTTATAAATTGTCTTGGTGGTGGCAGTGTTAGGACATTAGTTATATCAGTATAATTAAGTGTGGGTGGTGTTAAAGGGGGTTTTACCATTATTTCTAGTCTAGGGCAGACAAAGAGTTAATTTTAACCCTTGCACCACCATAACCCTGTCACATGCACTCTTGGAGTAGGGTGAATTCGTGACAAACAGGAGAAATTAAATAAACTAAAGGTCAAAGCAAATAAGAAAGTATAGCTCTCTATCAGGGCCTCCACGTTATGGGGTATCAGACCCAATGGTTTTCAGGAGGGGGAGGGACATAGTATGGGGTTTCTCAGGAGAACGACGTTCCCAGGGGACGCTAGTTTTAATCGTTTTTTTGTATGTAAATGTTTGTATAAAATGTATGTCAGCCCAGAGTGACATGCAGGGGGAGGGAGGGAAAGAGAGGAGGACAAAAATCGATTATGGTTAAGTCTTTACCCCTTCATGATCAGACTGTTTTTGGAATGTTGTGCGTTAATGACCGTGGCTGTTTTTACACTTCTGAGGTGTTTGTGTTTAGCTGTAATTTTATTCTTTGTTATTTGCTGTACCAACACATATGATATATTGTTTTTTTCAGGACACAAAGGGCTTTCTTTTGATGTCATTATTTTGTTTATATCATTTATATTATTATGGAAAAAATAGAAAAATATGTTTATTTTTTGTTTCCAAAATTAGTGTTACTGACATTGTAACATCGATATTTGACATGCATCGCTGAATCAGCCCCACAGGTACACATTTTTTTAAAGTAGACATCCCAGTGTATTCAAATTGGGGTATTTTGACACTTTTCATGCAGTAATTTTCCCACCAATCTTTGACAAGTTTTGGGGTAGTAATTGTTTGTGTGTTTTTTTCCCCACACACTTTGTATTTAGATAAGAATTTAAAGGGGTTGTTCTGTTTTTTTTTTGCCAAACACCCCAATATATGTTAAGCAACTTCCCCTGAGTATAGCGGTACCCCACATGTATAGGTTTGCTAGTGTTATGTGGCAGGTAAAGGGCCAAATTTAGGATACGGTCATTGCAGCTTTAAAACATGTATTTATTATGTAATGCTTGTGACCAGGGCCAATCCTGGGCGGGTGCACGGGGTGCACCGCGCCCAGGCGCACGGGAGGAGAGACGCCTGAATCACAGAGCGCGACAGGAGCGGAGCTTGCACCCGTCTTGCTGTGATTAGTGTGATAAGGAGGTGCGAGCCTCAGGTGAGCGCCTGCGGTTACCGCACCTCCCTATCACACCAAGCACAGCGTGACGGGTGCAAGCTCCGCCCCCATCGCGCTCTGATTAGTTGCAGGGAGGATGGTGTCTGCAGAGGCAGACACCGGCATCTAGTTTCTTTTGCCGGATGTCAGCTGAGGCCCGGCGAGAGACAGAGCAGAGGTAAGTACTGGGGCAGGGGGGAGGAGGGTGGCAAACGAGCATACTGTGGGCAAAATCCTGACATATTAATTGGCATAATCCTGATATATTGAGTGACAAAATCCTGGCATATTAATTAGCATAACCCTGACATATTAATTGGCAAATTCCTGGCATATTAATTGGCATAACCCTGACATATTAATTGGCAAATTCCTGGCATATTAATTGGCATAACCCTTACATATTAATTGCCAAATTCCTGGCATATTAATTGGCATAACCCTGACATATTAATTGGCATAACCCTGACATATTAATTGGCAAATTCCTGGCATATTAATTGGCAAATTCCTGGCATATTAATTAGAATAACCCTGACATATTAATTGGCAAATTCCTGGCATATTAATTGGCATAATCCTGGCATATTAATTGGCAAAATCCTGGCATATTACTTGGCATAACCCTGGTATATTAATTGGCATAACCCTGGTATATTAATTGGCATAACCCTGACATATTAATTGGCAAATTTCTGGCATATTAATTGGCATAATCCTGACATATTGAGTGACAAAATCCTGGCATGTTAATCGGCATATTGAGGGGCAAAATCCTGGCATATTGAGGGGCATAATCCTGGCATATTAATTGGCATATTGAGGGGCTAAATCCTGGCATATTGAGGGGCAGAATCCTGGCATATTAAATGGCTAAATCCTGGTATATTGAGTGGCAAAATCCTGGCATATTGAAGGGCAAAATACTGGTATATTAATTGGCAAATTCCTGGCATATTGAGGGGCAAAATACTGGCATATTAATTGGCAAAAGAATGGCATATTGAGGGGCAAAATACTGGCATATTAAATGGTATATTGAGGGGCAAAATACCGGCATATTAAATGGCATATTGAGGGGGAACATACTGGCATATTAAATGGCAAAAGAATGGCATATTGAGGGCAAAATACTGACTTATTGAGTGGCAAAATATTACTGGCATATTGACCAACTGCTCCCAACCGCCCTCCATATTACAGTAGACCGGTATAACATGCTTGTGAGGGTAGGTGGGGCTAGTGGGAGATATTGTCGGGGGGGGGGGGGGGCAGAAAATTTGTTCAATAAGGGGCCCTGACATTCCTGGTGGCGGCCCTGCCATCGAGAACGTCCTCCTCCCTGCACATAAAGGTAATTAAGCAGGGAGGGCGACAGCATTTCTGTGTGTGTGTGTGTATGTATGTGAATCTGACTGACTGCATGTGTGACTGTATATGTGTGTTTCTGGCTGTATGTATGTGTATGTGACTGACTGCATGTGTGACTGTATATTTATGTGTATGTATGTGATTGTATATGTGTGTTTGTGTGTATGTGACTGACTGTATATACAGTGGATATAAAAAGTCTACACACCCCTGTTAAAATGTCAGGTTTCTGTGCTGTAAAAAAATGAGACAAAGATAAATCATTTCAGAACTTTTTCCACCTTTAATGTGACCTATAAACTGTACAACTCAATTGAAAAACAAACTGAAATCTTTGAGGTAGAGGGAAGAAAAAATATAAAAATAAAATAATGTGGTTGCATAAGTGTGCACACCCTTAAACTAATACTTTGTTGAAGCACCTATTGATTTTATTACAGCACTCAGTCTTTTTGGTTATGAGTCTATCAGCATGGCACATTTTGACTTGGCAAGATTTGCCCACTCTTCTTTGCAAAAATAATAATTCCATCTATCGTAACTAAGGCTCCAGTTCCAGCTGAAGAAAAACAGCCCCAAAGCATGATGCTGCCACCACCATGCTTCACTGTGGGTATGGTGTTCTTTTGGTGATGTGTAGTGTTGTTTTTGCGCCAAACATATCTTTTGGAATTATGGCCAAAAAGTTCAACCTTGGTTTCATTAGACCATAACACATTTTCCCACATGCTTTTGGGAGACGTTAGATGTGTTTTTGCAAAATGTAGCCTGGCTTGGATGTTTTTCTTCGTAAGAAAAGGCTTTCGTCTTGCAACTCTACCCCATAGCCCAGACATATGAAGAATATGGGAGATTGTTGTCACATGTACCACACAGCCAGTACTTGCCAGATATTCCTGCAACTCCTTTAATGTTGCTGTAGGCCTCTTGGTAGCCTCCCAGATCAGTTTTCTTCTCGTCTTTTCATCAATTTTGGAGGAAGCTCCAGTTCTTGGTAATGTCACTGTTGTGCCATATTTTCTCCACTTGATGATGACTGTCTTCACTGTGTTCCATGGTATATCTAATGCCTTGGAAATTCTTTTGTACCCTTCTCCTGACTGATACCTTTTAACAATGAGATCCCTCTGATGCTTTGGAAGCTCTCTGTGGACCATGGCTTTTGCTATGGGGTTAATCAGAGGCACTTTAAATGATGGCAGGTGTATGCTGACTCCTATTTAACATGATTTGGAATGTGATTGCTTAATTCTGAACACAGCTACATCCCCACTTATAAGAGGGTGTGCACACTTATGCAAAAACATTATTTTATTTTTATATTTTTTCTTCCCTCTATCTAAAAGATTTCAGTTTGTTTTTCAATTGAGTTGTACAGTTTATAGCTCACATTAAAGGTGGAAAAAGTTCTGAAATGATTTATCTTTGTCTCATGTTTTTTACAGCACAGAAACCTGACATTTTAACAGGGGTGTGTAGACTTTTTATATCCACTGAATGTGTGTCTATGTAACTGCATACTTGCATATGACTGTGTGATTATGTGACTGTATTTAATTATGTATGTGCATGCATACATAATCACATATACACATTGGGGGGCACGTATAAACACGGCGCACGAGAGAGAGAGAGAGAGAGAGAGAGAGAGATATTGGGTATTGGTGGAGAGAGAGAGAGAGAGAGAGAGAGAGACAGACAGACATTGGGTATGAGTGGGGAGAGAGAGAGAGACAGACATTGGGTATGAGTGGGGAGAGAGAGAGACATGTGGGTATGGGGAGAGAGAAAGACATGAGGGTAGGGGGAAAGAGAGAGAAAGACATGTGGGTATGGGAAGAGAGAGACAGACATGTGGGTATAGGAAGTTAGAGACAGACATGAGGGTATGGGGAAAGAGAGAGAAAGACATGGGGGCATGGGGAGAGAGAGACACGTGAGTGACTGGCATTGTGGAATATTATCGCTCCTTGTGTACTTCTTTTCCAGTGATGCTCAGCCAGGCTTTGGCTGGTTGGGCATCATGGGAACGGTAGTAAAAACTCATTCCATGTTGCTGGCTGAGCATCATAGAAATAAATAAAACCACTTCACAGTATTATGGCAAAATATATATCTTTATTTAAAATAAAAGTTTGTGTTTGTCCTTTACATCAAAATAAAGTTTGTGCTCTAATGGGCGTCTGGAACAGACATGTCTAAAGGGGAGGAGTTCATAATATAACCACGCCCACCTTTAGGCGCCAAAAGAAAACCTGCACCCAGGCGCTCGTGACCCTAGGATCGGCCCTGCTTGTGACTACATTTACTATCATGCTCAGCCAGCCAAAAGTGACCGTAGCATCATAGGGAATGTAGTCTATAGTAGGAAGCACCAATTGTTGCTATCCTTGCTATCTTGCGGCTGCATGGATGATATATCTAGCTGCTGTGGGCCCCTATCTACTGTTGGGGGGCCAATGCAAGGCACTGGCCCCACTAGCAGTCTTTTTTTTTAATATAAAATATCCCTAGAGGACCAATTAACAGACCTACCATGTCACTGGTCCTCTACGGACTAACCTCTTATTTTTATTTAATTTAATAGTATTCTTTTTTTTTTTTCTTATTATTATTTTTTTTTATTTAATTTTATTTACTTTTATATTTTTATTAGACTCTAACTTTATCCCTAAGGTTATGGTTAGTACAACCCCAAATTCTAACTCCAAGGGTTAAGGTTAGCAAAATAAAAATGTAAATAAAAAAAACCTGGGGGGCCTGGATGGGCTTGGGGGGACCAGGGGTGGCTTCCAGCACTATATTTAGTCTCTCCCTGCCCCACGATAGCTGTGGAGCAGGGAGAGACTATAGCTGTCAAAGCAGGCAACTGCTTTGACAGCTATTAACATCCGGGCACTGTGATTGGCTGTCACGGTGCCCGGATGTTTCCGGGGGGGGGCTCAGCCAACATGGCTGAAGTGTCTCGATATCGAGACACTTAGCCATGCCGTTTAAATCACGATCGCGGCATGCCAAAGCGCATACCATGATCGGATCTGCATGAAGGGAGGGAGTTGCGAAGGGATTTTTTTCTCATGACAGTCCAGGACCGTCATTGGTCACGAACGGGTTAAACATTCAGGCCTTGAACTAGGCAAATAGAAGGATGATATTAACAAAATTTCTTAGGAAAGAAAAAATAGATTTATGCGTTCTACAGGAAACGCACTGGAAAAGGAGTGATGTACATAAGATGAGATTTCAGGGATATAAAGTGATCACCTGCTCTGTTATGGAGATGGAAAAAAAAGAGGTACAGCAATAATGGTGGCCGAAACCTTATCGATTGAGATATTAAGGGTAAAAAATTATATTGAAGCAAGATATAACATATTAGTTTGTAAGATCAATCATAACCCATATACGATAATAAATATGTACGCCCCTAATTTGAACCAAATGTCTACTCTTAATATACTGATGGAAAAGATCGAAAGGATCCAAAAAGGCCCACTTATTAATATACCCGATCTCTCTATATTACCCTGGCTAAATTCAAAGGTAGTCAGATTAAAGAGAATAGGATGGTAAATGGAATATTACATTTTTGGGACAAATTTAAAATGCAACACAAATTAGACTGAGACAATAGTATAAGGATAGAAGGGTCACTTAAAATATTGGAATATAAAATAGAAGATCTTAACCTCATTAAGTAGGAACAAAAAGGTATCTTGAAGCTCTCTGAGATAAATATAGATACCATTACCAGAACTCTCCCAAAAGATTTGATTTAGTAACGGAAGACATCTTAAAATATCTAAGAATTAAAAATTACATCAAAATGAATAAATGTAAAGAAGACAAAGATATTGCAGGACTAAATTTGATGATGGCCCAGAATAACAAATTGAGCACATATTTAAAAAATCCACTAATGGCAGGACAAAAACAGGAAACATACGAGGATATAAAAATGATTATAAAAAAAATGGGAACAAGACCTGGCAGAAAAAATAGACCCCCGAAGACTGGCTCGGGATAATCCCTAAAATTAAAAACAATATATACTGCCTAAATCTTATTGAATCACAATACAAACTTATGTACAGAACATACCTAGTAACCCCCCAAAAATATTTTTTTTGCAGACACTCAGACATACAGAAAGGTTTATGGATAAAAGTTAGTTCAACAACTCTTTCCTGCACTATGGTTGTCATCCCCGTGTCATTTGATCTTTTCCCTGTACCTAATTTTTACCCTTTTAATTTTTCTCTGGGTTTTTCCCTTTTCTTTATCCTTCTCTTTTTTTTTTCTTTTTACTTTTTTTTTTCCTTCTTCCCTTTCCCCCTTTTTATTTTCATTCACCTACTTTGTGTGAACTCTTTTTATAATTTGACATTTTCCCCTTTACCTTAGTATACATAGCGCAGAGTCCTGTACCTTTCTTTTCCACCTATCCGGATATTTTATTTACTTTTACCTCTCTGAGTGACATAACTAACATTTCCAAATCATACTCAGTGCAATATAGACCGAACTCGGTGTAACACGGACGGACTACAAAGACGGACTATAAATACGGACTACAGAAACGGACAACAAAAAATGGACTACATAAAACAGACTCGGTCTCGGAAGTCGGGTGGTTTTATGGTTTTCCGAATTTCAAATGTGTCATCCCTGTGAATTTATTCAGTTCACCGGATGGTTATCTTTAAAATCCCTCTCTTTTAGTGAGTCTGGCTTTCTCTTTTAGCCTTGCCTGATATTACTTATCTTATTAGCCCAGGAATTCCAGAAACCTGGAGTGTATAATCTGTGATTTTGCCCGTATGCCACTCCTCTTTCCATTATACATTGTTTGCTGAGTTGGGCTAATATACTTTTCCAGTTAATCAAGTCACTGGACTTCCAGTTTCTTGTAATGTTTAGTTTAACTGTTGTCAAAAGATGGACTAGGATAGCTTTCTGAGTGGGGAGCATGTTGGGGAGATCCAGATGTAGGAGGGCTCTGGCTGGGGTAAGTTCCCATTCGCAGCCAATTATAGTGGCGATAACATTTTCTACTTTATACCATATAGGCCTTACCCCAGGGCAGTGCCACCATATGTGTACATAATTTCCCTCACTTTGATGGCATCTCCAACATGTTGTGTACCAACAAAAATTAACCAAATCAGTACCCAATGTGTTGGAGATGTGGGAACCAAATAGGCTCCTTCCTACACATTTGGTGGAGCTGTAGCAATATCCAAAAATTATGGAATCTAACTATCTTAATCCTAAGGAATATACTTAAGATGGACATCCCAATAACCCCAGACGTGGCACTCCTCCACCTAGAATGGACACAGCTAGGAAAGGAAAACAGATATATACTAATACATCTGCTAATAGCTACTAAGATTCTAATAACTAGAAACTGGAGGGAAAAAGAGATCACAAATTGGGAACAACTAAAAAAACAAGTAACATACCAACTACCAATGGAAGATAGGGGGAAAATAGTTCAAAATAAGAGTTGGAATGAATGGAACCAATATATAAATGGATAATGAAAGCAATTTAAGAAAAAAACCCTGAATGAAGGGAAATGAAAACAGACAACTTAAAAAGAATGCGTACATAGAAATAGTAGAGACAAAAAATAAGAATGAGTACGTATGAAGGATAGAATCATAGATGTCCTCACTCTCTCTCCATACCTACCCCCAGGGTCCTCTCGGATTAGACAAGGGGACAGAAGGAGGGAAGTTCATGTCAGTAATGGGCTGGTGTTAGATGTTGTATGTATATAGTGGTAAAAGTTGGTTAAAAAGCAAAGACAGTTGAAAGATATAACAATTGCAGAAAAGGGGGATGTGCAATGGAAAAGCGTGAATATAAGCATATCAATTCAAACAACAATTGCAGAATATAAGAGAGGAACATTTTTTATATTAATAACTTATCATGGAAAACTGCGAATGTTAAATGTGCACTGTAAATGATACACGCTATTGATTGTCATAATGTATTGTACACGGTATTGATGTATTGTACATGGTATTGATATATGCTATTGACTGTCTTAATATATTTTTTTATGTGGAAAAGGAAAAGAAAAATGTTTAATAAAGACAAATAATAAAAAAAAAAATTCTATTAAAAAAACCTGGTGATTTCCGACCTGGTCCACGTAGACTAGACCGGATTTAAGGGGGCGGAGCTTGCAGTCACAGGGGAAAGACGTGCTTCGGCTGAGCTCCTACAACGGCTACTTAATTAAGTTCAATTTATATGGCATCTCCAGCCAAAACGTCGAAAAAATCCTCTACCCACCTTCCAGTAGATATGGGGAGCAGGAAGAAAAAGTCTGAACAAATTTCGGACCATATTACCAAAGATATTGGCTCCCTACTGTTTAGGCCTTATAAGCCTCCCCCTATCACACCTGCCGATTCGCAGGACAACCGGGGCTCAGACGGGTCTTCCGATGATTCGCCTCCACCACGCAATAGAAGGCCTCCTGCACACCCACCCGAACCTATCGCTGATAGAACACCTTCAACCAAAGGGGATATTAACAAATTGTTTCTGGATTTACAAGGCGTTCTGAAGGCTGAAATGGCGGCCATGCGATCGGAACTTACCTCACTTACATCCAAAGTAGCCACTCTTGAAACTGATTCGGCTGCGGCCGCTCAAGAGCGGGAAGAATCGAAGCAACAAATATGCCAAGTGATGACTTACTCACAAAAGCTGCAGCGCCAAGTACTAGCACTTGAAATGAAATCAAGGCGTGCTAATATCCGTCTACGAGGGGTTTCGGAGGCGATTGGGCCTACCGCGCTCCGTGCCTATTTGGATGGCCTGCTCCAACAGTTAAAACCGGACTTTGAACCTGGGACTAGCCGGCTTTCGGACAGTTACTGGGTCCGTAAAGCAAAACGAGCTCCACAAGCTGCTCCCCGGGACATTATTATTCAATTCCAGAGCACTGCTGACAAGCTAGCGATTCTGCACGCCTCAAGGAATATACAAAATATTCAATACGCTGAAAGTTCACTGCAATTATATGATGATTTACCTCCTGAGGTAATAAATTGGAGGAGATCTATAGCAGGTTTAACTACCCACTTGCGAAACCACGACATCAAATACCGCTGGAGCTCTCCCACCTCTATCACGGTTACCACGGAGAACAAACAACTGACCATCGAGGACCCTGCTGAGGTGGATAGTTTTCTAAAAGATTTGGGATTTCCTCCACTCCTGCCTCTGGAGCCTGGCGTTACAGACTCCACCACGCCAACAAATAATTAAGAGTTGTCACTTAGTGGCATAGACTCCCCGCAAGACTGTGCTTTGACTGGTTATGCTGAGCTGAAGGCGTCTTTCTTATTCCCTGTCTTATGTTATTGATGGTGTTTTCCCCCCCCCAGGGCATCGTCGCCACCAGACTGGTTGAGGCGGCATTTTTTTTTCGGGTAACCAGATGTGTCCCGAGGCCCAATCTTTTGGTCGCGCCTTCTGGCGGTGGCCAGCTGCTCCCTTTTTGGGCAGCCTTTTGCAGTTTCCTATGTTTCCCTTTTCAAACTCTCCCTTTTCCAATCCTCTTCTCTTCCTTGTATTTCCTCTTCTACTACACTGTAAACTTTTATTTTTTTTTATTTTTTTATTTTTCCTCTCCATATTTTCTTACCCATTTGATGGTTGAAATGAAGGATAGGGCTATTATAGTCGATTCCTATTCCTATGTGTGCTGAGTTGGAGGGACCCTGCTTGTGATAAATAATTTCTGTATCATGCAGAGGAACTGACTGAAGGAATCCTGTGTATTATATTTTTAATGTTATATAAGATAGTGTTTTTTTTTTTTTTTTACATAAAGAACACCACAGAACCTAAGTCACAGATTTCTATTCTGGGGACTCCACCCCTCACGTTTTGTATTATGCTCTGCCCATGAACAATCCTGCTACTCTACCCACAGCTGTTTGTCATGATTAGAGTCCACTTGCTTCTTTGATATCATAGACAGGTAATTAGTTGGTTTGCATAGGAAGATGTGGTGTTTCAATTCAATAATTTTGGAAGTTGTTTCTTTCTCTATAATTATAATATAATAGAAGGAACGTGTTCTGTTTTTAGTTTTTAAAAAAAATTTTTAAACGAGCCAATACTATGGAACGTGCTCTGTATTACAGTGATTACTATATTTGTTTGTTGAAATACTTATGATCTATACTGTATATTTTGAGTATGCTCAATAAAACTTTAATAAAAAAAAAAAGACTAGACCGGATTTATAACAGGGAGGTCGGGAGAGGACAACATCAGGCAAATCTTTAATCTGGTCCATAGAGTAAAACACTATAAAATCCCTTCAGTATTTATGGCACTCGATGCAGAGAAAGCTTTCGATAGAGTAAGCTGATCTTTTCTATCAGAAACTCTCAAAGCTTTCGGTATCGGTGGCATGTTTAAGACCTACGGCCTGGCTCTATATTCATCACCAAGAGCCAGCATCACAGGCTCTTTTCTGAATTCTGATTTCTTTCAAATTAAAAACGGGACCAGACAAGGCTGCCCTCTGGCTCCCTTACTGTACGCTCTTAGAATAGAACCTTTGGCGGCCCTCATTAGGGGATCCTAACAGATTAAAGGAATAGAGGGAAATAAATCTACTTATAAAATAGCTCTGTACGCGGATGATGTTGTCCTCTCCCTAACCTCACCAGAAACTTTGATACCTAAGGTCATTATTTTGATTGATACTTTTAGTAACTACTCAAATTACAAACTGAACATCTCTAAGATGCAAACTTTAGTGTTTTATCTCTACACTGCAACTTAATGAACTACATAAGATAGGCCATATAAACTGGGCTAACACAGTGCTAAATTATCTGGGCATTAGAATTAGACAGGACTTAAGACAAACTATTGCATATAACTTTGAATGTCTTAGACAGGAGTGTAAGGATCTCTTTACACGCTGGAAAGGGCTAGAGATATCGTGGTTGGGTCGGATCCATATTCTTAGAGCGTATGTCCTACCCAATAGTCTGTACTTTATGAGAACCATCCCACTTAGAGTCCCCAACTCATATTTGACTCAACTTAGCCTTTTATTTTCTTCATTTGTCTGAGAAGCTAAAAAACCCAGAATAGCTAACATAAATCTGAAACAGAATGTAAGGCAGGGTGGTCTTGGATTTCCGGACCTATTCAAACTTGCTGATTTGTGTCTGTTCTCTCACTACCTGGCCTGGCGGCATACGAAAGACACACCTACCGTCTGGTCTCAAGTTGAAAAAGATGGATTTAAACGGTTTTGACCCTAATCTCTTCTTTTGGCAGGACCAGGCCTCATGTAGAAAATTGTCAATTCCAACCCCATAGTGTGAGGCTATGTATAAATTCAAAAGAAAATTTGCAAAAACTCAGGTGACTTACCTGGCTCCATTTACAATTTTTTCCCGATTATTTTAAAGAACTTCCGGGTTCGGGCACGCCTTCATGACGCAACGCGTGATGTCATGAAGTATCGCGGGATGTCAGCAGGGACCGACAGGGTCTATAGAGACGCTGATTGGGTCCCTGCGTGTGTTCCTGGCTCCAGGTCGTTACGGACCAAAGGACCATTCCACGGGAAGGGGTTAAGAACTCAATATCAGATTTAGTGGTTTCATAAAGTTAACACTTATGTTCTATAGTTTTAACCACTTAAGGACAGACACTTGGAAACATTTTTGGCCATTCTGGACAATGGCTATTTAATGGCCCAGATGACCATCTCTCTCTCTCACACACACCGTCTCTCTCTCTCTCACATCACGCGTTGCGTCATGAAGTATCGCGGGATGTCAGCAGGGACCGACAGGGTCTATAGAGACCCTGATTGGGTCCCTGCGTGTGTTCCTGGCTCCATACCGTCTATCTCTCTCTCATACACACCATCTCTCTCTCTCTCACACACACACCGTCTCTCTCTCTCTAGCTCTCATACACCATCTCTCTCTCTCACACACACTGTCTCTCTCTCTCACACGTCCATCTCTCTCTCACACCGTCTTACTCTCTCTCTCTCACACACACAGTCTCTCTCGTACACGTCTCTCTCTTACACCGTCTATCTCTCTCTCACACACACATCTCTCACACACACACACACACACACACACTGTGTCTCTCTCGCTCTCTCTCACACACACACCGTCTCTCTCACACATACCGGCTCTCTCTCTCTCTCACACACACCGTCTCTATCTCTCTCTCTCTAACACGTGTCTCTCTCTCTCTTACACCATCTATCTCTCTCTCACACACACCGTCTCTCTCTCTCTCTCTCTCACACACACACATCTCTCTCTCTCTCTCTTTCTCACACACACCATCTCTATCTCTCTCTCTCACACACCGTCTCTCTCTCTTTCTCACACAATGTCTCTCTCTCTCACACACACACAGTCTCTCTCTCACACCGTCTCTCTCTCTCTCTCACACACACACACAGTCTCTCTCGTACACCGTCTCTCTCTTACACCGTCTATCTCTCTCTCATACACACCATCTCTCTCTCACACACACCGTCTCTCTCTCTAGCTCTCGTACACCGTCTCTCTCTTTCTTACACCGTCTATCTGTCCCTCACACACACATCTCTCTCTCTCTCTCTCACACACACCGGCTCTCTCTCTCTCACACATACCGGCTCTCTCTCTCTCACAAACACACCATCTCTTTCTCTCTCTCTCTAACACGTCTGTCTCTCTCTCTCTTACACCGTCTATCTCTCTCTCACACACACCGTCTCTCTTTCTCTCTCTCTCACACACACGGTGTCTCTCTCTCTTTCTCACACACACCATCTCTATCTCTCTCTCTCACACAATGTCTCTCTCTCTCTCACACACACATAGTCTCTCTCTCACACCGTCTCTCTCTCTCTCTCTCACACACACACAGTCTCTCTCGTACACCGTCTCTCTCTCTCTTACACCATCTATCTCTCTCTCACACACACATCTCTCTCACACACACATCTCTCACACACACACATCTCTCACACACACACACACTGTGTCTCTCTCTTTCTCACACACACCATCCCTCTCTCTCAGACACGCCTCTCTCTTTCTCACACAACATCTTTTTCTCTCTCTCTCTCATCCACACCATCTCTCTTTCTCTCACACACACACCGTCTCTCTCTCTCTAGCTCTCGTACACTGCCTCTCTCTCTCTCTTACACCGTCTATCTCTCTCTCACACACACATCCCTCTCACACACACACACACTGTGTCTCTCTCGCTCTCTCTCTCACACACACCGTCTCTCTCTCTCTCACACACACCGTCTCTATCTCTCTCTCTAACACGTGTCTCTCTCTCTCTTACACCGTCTATCTCTCTCTCTCACACACACACATCTCTCTCTCTCTCTCACACACACCGTGTCTCTCTCTTTCTCACACACACCATCTCTATCTCTCACACACCATCTCTCTCTCTTTCTCACATAATGTCTCTCTCTCTCTCACACACACACACATACACACACACAGTCTCTCTCTCTCTCTCACCGTCTCTCTCTCTCGTACACCGTCTCTCTCTCTCTCTCTTACACTGTCTATCTCTCTCTTATACACACCATCTCTCTCTCACACACACCGTCTCTCTCTCTAGCTCTCGTACACCGTCTCTCTCTCTTTCTTACACCGTCTATCTCTCTCTCACACACACATCTCTCTCTCTCCCACAAACACACTGTCTCTCTCTCTCTCACACACACACTGTCTCTCTCTCTCACACATACCGGCTCTCTCTCTCTCACACACACCGTCTCTATCTCTCTCTCTCTAACACGTCTGTCTCTCTCTCTCTCACACACATAGTCTCTCTTTCTCTCACACACACACACACATCTCTCTCTCTCACACACACACACTGTGTCTCTCTCTCTTTCTCACAACACACCATCTCTATCTCTCTCTCTCACACACCGTCTCTCTCTCTCTTTCTCACACAATGTCCCTCTCTCTCTATCACACACACAGTCTCTCTCTCTCACACCGTCTCTCTCTCTCTCTCTCACACACACACATCTCTCTCTCTCACACACACACTGTGTCTCTCTCTTTCTCACACACATACCGTCTCTCTCTCAGACACCGTCTCTCTCTTTCTCACACAACATCTTTCTCTCTCTCTCTCTCTCACCATGTCTCTTACTCTCTCACACACACCCCCCTCTGTCTCTCTCTCTCACATAAGTCTCTCTCTCACACACACGTCTCTCTCTCATACACACGTCTCTCTCTCTCTCTCTTTCTCACACACATCTCTCTCTTTCACACACACACAGTGTCTCTCTCTCTCTTTCTCACACACACCGTCTCTCTCTCTTTCTCACACAATGTCTCGCTCTCTCTTACACGTCTCTCTCTCTCTTTCTCACACACATCTCTCTCTCTCTCACACACACAGTGTCTCTCTCTCTTTCTCTCACACACCATCTCTCTCTCTCACCCCCCTCTGTCTCTCTTTCTCTCACACACGTCTCTCTCTCTCTCTTTCTCACACACATCTCTCTCTCACACACACACACAGAGTGTCTCTCTCTCTCTTTCTCTCACACACCGGCTCTCTCTCTCTCACACATACCGGCTCTCTCTCTCTCACACACACACCGTCTCTTTCTCTCTCTCTCTAACACGTCTGTCTCTCTCTCTCTTACACCGTCTATCTCTCTCTCACACACACCGTCTCTCTTTCTCTCTTTCTCACACACACGGTGTCTCTCTCTCTTTCTCACACACACCATCTCTATCTCTCTCTCTCTCACACAATGTCTCTCTCTCTCTCACACACACACATATTCTCTCTCTCACACCGTCTCTCTCTCTCTCTCTCTCTCACACACACACAGTCTCTCTCGTACACCGTCTCTCTCTCTCTTACACCATCTATCTCTCTCACACACACACATCTCTCTCTCTCACACACACATCTCTCTCTCTCACACACACATCTCTCTCTCTCACACACACACACACACTGTCTCTCTCTTTCTCACACACACCATCCCTCTCTCTCAGACACGCCTCTCTCTTTCTCACACACCATCTTTTTCTGTCTCTCTCTCATCCACACCATCTCTCTTTCTCTCACACACACACCGTCTCTCTCTCTCTAGCTCTCGTACACTGCCTCTCTCTCTCTCTCTTACACCGTCTATCTCTCTCTCACACACACATCCCTCTCACACACACACACACTGTGTCTCTCTCGCTCTCTCTCTCACACACACCGTCTCTCTCTCTCTCACACATACCGGCTCTCTCTCTCTCTCTCACACACACCGTCTCTATCTCTCTCTCTAACACGTGTCTCTCTCTCTCTTACACCGTCTATCTCTCTCTCTCACACACACCGTCTCTCTCTCTCTCACACACACACATCTCTCTCTCTCTCACACACACACCGTGTCTCTCTCTTTCTCACACACACCATCTCTATCTCTCACACACCATCTCTCTCTCTCTTTCTCACATAATGTCTCTCTCTCTCTCTCTCTCACCGTCTCTCTCTCTCGTACACCGTCTCTCTCTCTCTCTCTCTTACACACCATCTCTCTCTCACACACACCGTCTCTCTCTCTAGCTCTCGTACACCGTCTCTCTCTCTTTCTTACACCGTCTATCTCTCTCTCACACACACATCTCTCTCTCTCCCACAAACACACTGTCTCTCTCTCTCTCTCACACACACTGTCTCTCTCTCTCACACATACCGGCTCTCTCTCTCTCACACACACCGTCTCTATCTCTCTCTCTCTCTAACAAGTCTGTCTCTCTCTCTCTCTTACACCGTCTATCTCTCTCTCACACACACAGTCTCTCTTTCTCTCACACACACACACACATCTCTCTCTCTCACACACACACACTGTGTCTCTCTCTCTTTCTCACAACACACCATCTCTATCTCTCTCTCTCACACACCGTCTCTCTCTCTTTCTCACACAATGTCTCTCTCTCTCTCACACACACAGTCTCTCTCTCTCACACCGTCTCTCTCTCTCTCTCTCACACACACACATCTCTCTCTCTCACACACACACTGTGTCTCTCTCTTTCTCACACACATACCGTCTCTCTCTCAGACACCGTCTCTCTCTTTCTCACACAACATCTTTCTCTCTCTCTCTCTCACCATGTCTCTTACTCTCTCACACACACACCCCTCTGTCTCTCTCTCACACACACGTCTCTCTCTCATACACACGTCTCTCTCTCTCTCTTTCTCACACACATCTCTCTCTTTCACACACACACAGTGTCTCTCTCTCTTTCTCACACACACCATTTCTCTCTCTCACACACACCGTCTCTCTCTCTTTCTCACACAATGTCTCTCTCTCTCTTACACGTCTCTCTCTCTCTCTTTCTCACACACATCTCTCTCTCTCTCACACACACAGTGTCTCTCTCTCTTTCTCTCACAAATCATCTCTCTCACTCTCACCCCCCTCTGTCTCTCTTTCTCTCACACACGTCTCTCTCTCACACACGTCTCTCTCTCTCTCTTTCTCACACACATCTCTCTCTCACACACACACAGAGTGTCTCTCTCTCTCTTTCTCTCACACACACACACCATCTCTCTCTCTCTCTCTCTCTCTCACATACCGGCTCTCTCTCTCTCACACACACACACTGTCTCTCTCCTTCTCTCTCTAACACATCGTCTCTCTCTCTCTCTCCCTCACACCGTCTCTCTCTCTCTCTCTCTCTCACACACCATCTCTCTCTCTTTCTCACACAATGTCTCTCTCTCTCTCTCACACACACACACACATACACACACACAGTCTCTCTCTCTCTCTCTCTCTCTTACACTGTCTATCTCTCTCTCATACACTGTCTATCTCTCTCTCATACACACCATCTCTCTCTCACACACACCGTCTCTCTCTAGCTCTCGTACACCGTCTCTCTCTCTTTCTTACACCGTCTATCTCTCTCTCACACACACATCTCTCTCTCTCTCCCACAAACACACTGTCTCTCTCTCTTTCTCTCTCTCATACACACACTGTCTCTCTCTCTCACACATACCGGCTCTCTCTCTCACACACACACCGTCTCTATCTCTCTCTCTCTAACACGTCTGTATCTCTCTCTCTTACACCGTCTATCTCTCTCTCACACACACAGTCTCTCTTTCTCTCTCACACACACACACATCTCTCTCTCTCTCTCACACACACATCTCTCTCTCTCTCACACACACACACTGTGTCTCTCTCTCTTTCTCACAACACACCATCTCTATCTCTCTCTCTCACACACCGTCTCTCTCTCTTTCTCACACAATGTCTCTCTCTCTCACACACACAGTCTCTCTCTCTCACACCGTCTCTCTCTCTCTCTCACATACACATCTCTCTCTCTCTCTCACACACACACTGTGTCTCTCTCTTTCTCACACACACACCGTCTCTCTCTCAGACACCGTCTCTCTCTCTCTCACACCGTCTCTTACTCTCTCACACACCCCCCTGTCTCTCTCACACACACGTCTCTCTCTCACACATACGTCTCTCTCTCTCTTTCTCACACACATCTCTCTCTCTCTCACACACACAGTGTCTCGCTCTCTTTCTCACACAATGTCTCTCTCTCTCTCACACACACCGTCTCTCTCTCTCTCTCTCTCTCTCTCTCTCACACTCCATCTCTCTCTCTCACACACACACCATCTCTCTCTCTCTCTCTCTAACACATTGTCTCTCTCTCTCTCTCTCTCTCACACCGTCTCTCTCTCTCACACACACCGTCTCTCTCTCTCTCTCTCTCTCACACATACCGGCTCTCTCTCTCTCACACACACACACACTGTCTCTCTCCTTCTCTCTCTAACACGTCTGTCTCTCTCTCTCTTACACTGTCTATCTCTCTCTCTCACACACAGCGTCTGTCTCTCACACACACCGTCTCTCTCTCTCTTTCTCACACACATATCTCTCTCTCTCACACACACACCATGTCTCTCTCTCTTTCTCACACACACCATCTCTAGCTCTCTCACACACACCGTCTCTCTCTCTTTTTCTCTCACACACAGTCTCTCTCTCTCACACACGGTCTCTGTCTTGCTCACACACACTGTCTCTCACTCTTTCTCAAACACACACACTGTCTCTCTCTCTTTCTCACACACACACTTTCTCTCTCTCACACACACTGTCTCTCTCTCTCTTTCTCACACACCGTCTCTCTCTCTATTTCACACACACCGTCTCTCTCTCTATTTCACACACACCATCTCTCTCTCTATTTCACACACACCGTCTCTCTCTCTATTTCACACACACCGTCTCTCTCTCTCTCTCGCACACCGTCTCTCTCTCTCTCTCTCTCGCACACCGTCTCTCTCTCTCTCTCTCTCTCGCACACCATCTCTCTCTCACACACCGTCTCTCTCTCTCACACACCGTCTCTCTCTCACACACACTGTCTCTCTCTCTCTCTCTCTCTCACACACATCGTCTCTCTCTATTTCACACCATCTCTCTCTCTCACACACACGTCTCTCTCTCTCTCTCACACACACAGTCTCTCTCTCTCTCACACACACCGTTTCTCTCTCTCACACACACCGTCTCCCTCTCTCTTTCTCTCACACACGGTCTATCTCTCTCTCTCTCTCACACACACGGTCTCTCTCTCTGTCTCTCTCACACACTCTCTCTCTCGCACACCGTCTCTCTCTTTCTCTCGCACACCGTCTCTCTCTCTCTCTCTCTAGCACACCATCTCTCTCTCTCACACACCGTCTCTCTCTCACACCGTCTCTCTCTCTCACACACACGTCTCTCTCTCTCTCACACACAGTCTCTCTCTCTCTCACACACACCGTTTCTCTCTCTCACACACACCGTCTCCCTCTCTCTTTCTCTCACACACCGTCTCTCTATTTCACACACACCGTCTCTCTCTCTATTTCACACACACCGTCTCTCTCTCTTTCTCTCTCACACACTCTCTCTCGCACACCATCTCTCTCTCTCTCTCGCACACCGTCTCTCTCTCTCTCTCTCTAGCACACCATCTCTCTCTCTCACACACCGTCTCTCTCTCTCACACACCGTCTCTCTCTCACACACACCGTCTCTCTCTCACACACACTGTCTCTCTCTCTCTCTCTCTCACACACATCATCTCTCTCTATTTCACACCATCTCTCTCTCTCACACACACACGTCTCTCTCTCTCTCTCACACAGTCTCTCTCTCTCTCACACACACCGTTTCTCTTTCTCACACACATCGTTTCCCTCTCTCTTTCTCTCACACACCGTCTATCTCTCTCTCTCTCAAACACCATCTCTCTCTCTTTCTCAGACACGTCTCTCTCTCTCTTTCTCACACACACACAATTTCTCTCTCTCACACACACACACCGTCTCTCTCTCACACACCGTCTCTCTCTCACAGACACCGTCTCTCTCTCTCTCTCTCTCTCACAGACACCGTCTCTCTCTCTCACCATCTCTCTCTTTTTCTCTCACACATTGTCTCTCTCTCTTTCTCAAACACACCGTCTTTCTCTCTCTTTCTCACACACACATACACTGTCTGTCTCTCTCTCTTTCTCTCACACACCATCTATCTTTCTCTCTATCTCTCTCACACACCATCTCTCTCTCTCGCACACTGTCACTCTCTCTCGCACACTGTCTCTCTCTCTCGCACACCATCTCTCTCTCTCACACCACCGTCTCTCTCTCTCACACACCATCTATATCTCTCTCAGACACCGTCTCTCTTTATCTCTATCTCTTTCACACACCATCTCTCTCTCTCGCACACCGTCTCTCTCTCTCGCACACTGACTCTCTCTCGCACACCATCTCTCTCTCTCACACACACCATCTCTCTCTCACACTGTCTCTCTCTCTCACACACCGTCTCTCTCTCACACACACCATCTCTCTCTCTCACACCCACCCACCGTCTCTCTCTCTCTCTCTTTCTCACACACACAAACTGTCTCTCTCTCTTTCTCACACACACATTTTTATGGCATTGAAAACTGTATATTATATGTGTGATTACAGTAAATGAGAGAGGAAAATGATAGCTAAATACAAACACCTCAGAATTTTAAAAAGAGCCTGCGTCCTTAATGGTACTACATTCCAAAAAAAACAGGGGTTAAGGAAGCATCTTGAAACAAAATAGCTAACTTGGCAACAAATAAACCATTTTGGTATGGTATATCTGTGTACTTATATTGGCTACAACTCCGCTGAACCTAGGAAGTTCATTTTGTATCAAGAATTCCATGCAATGTTTTTCCAACCAATATTTCTTTAGCTACTTAAGGGTTATTCAGGTAGATGTAAAGGGACACTCCCACCAAAGAATGAAAAGGGTTTTTTGGGGTTTATTTTGCATTGTTGATTTCAGATATGTCTTTTGTTTTTCGTTATGTGAGTTTATTTTATGAAATATTTTAATAAACAAGTGTGATTGGGCGCAATGTTTTTGGGTGCCACCCCCAGCGACTTTACAGCACTAGTATCTCACTTTGGGGCTGGGGACACAGAATACAGTCTATAAGTCTGAATTCTGACCATAGATTAGCATTGAATGGGAAGGTAATTTAACTATTACATCATAAGGTGGCAGAGTTATTATCCTGTTTAGGTCAATCTCCTCTTTTTGTGTTGGAAAGCAGGTAAAAAAAAAAAAAGTTGTACACAGCCAGTAAGAGAACAGTGGTGTATCTTATGACATCATCATAGGCTTTAGCCACAGTTGTAAAGTGAGACTTGCTGGAAGATTTTTCCAGCAGAGAAAGAGATGTTGCATAATTGGTAAAATTGGCAAAATGGATGCTGGAGATAAACACTTCATTTTATTTTAACTTTTATGTGCAATTAATTTAAACACAGACGGATAAAACCCCCAGTGGCATATATATATATGTGCTTGTTTTAAATGCACAGGTAAACTAGTTACACCTTATGTAAGTGGTAGTGTCCCTTCAAGGTCAACACAGTATGCCACTGTTGGATTTTATAACATGGGTTGAGTATACTACACAAACCAAAACAGCAAGAAGCTGCGTCAATTGTAACATTTAGTGCTAAATTGCTGCAATTTTCCAAAGTGTAAAACAAAATTGCAGGTGACGTTCAAACCAACAAAAGTGTATTATTTTTAGTTTCTCTTAGTCATGGCCATTCTGGCCAACATTCAGGACTTTTGCCATTGTATTTTTGGATATTTCACATTTTCCTACAAACATCCATTAGCTCAATACGTTTTCAGAGTAAGTCATATGCATTTTTGATGTAATATCTAAAGTGTGGCAGTATCAGATTGAAATAAGGATCAATGCAGAGAAATACATAACGCTTCTTCAGGATCTAATGAGGCTGTTGGTGTGAGGTGGAATATTTCTATAATTGGGTGGATTTGCCATGCACCAATCATGGTAGGGCTCAATATCCACATTATGGTCAATCTGCGAACCAATAGGAGATAGGGGTTACAATTGCATCCAATATAAAAGGGGTGCTTGTCACAAGCTCCTCCCATCTGTAGAACTGAATAGAAAAATCCAAATGAAAGCATGGTTACACTGGCTTGAAGAAGAATAAATATATGTTCACATTGTGACAGGAGATGTGTAAAGGTGCAAGGCTCCCTTGAGTTTTAATAGTGTGTTAGATATGACAACTCTGATTTATAATCCAAGGTAAATCATACTTGATGTATATATAGTCCATGCATAATTCTTGTAGAAGCATAATACCACAAGAAGGAAAGGTGTTTGTAGCTACACGACACTAGTCACGTGACATAGGTCACATGACCTCCCACAATGTATACTATTGGCACACACAGCAGGTTCTCCCACGTTGCATTGTGGATAGGAGGTCCTTGAGGTAAGAGCCTAAATAGCATTATAATACTAATGCAATTAAAAAATGCTTTTTAGTCAGCCTGGTGTGTATGTATGTATGAGGATGGCATAGTTTAAGTGTGTGTTGTAAATGAGGATGGCATAGTGTAAGTGTGTGTATGAGGGTGGCATAGTGTAACTGAGTGAGGGTGGCATAGTGTAAGTGTGTGTGAGGGTGGCATTGTGTGTGTCTGAGGATAGCATTGTGGGTGTATGAGGGTGGCATAATGTGTGTATGTGTGTGAGTGTGTCATAGTGTGTGTGTGTGTATCAGGGTGGCATAGTGTGTGTGTGTGTGTGAGAGCGTGGGATAATGTAAGTGTGTGAGGGTGGCATAGTGTGTGTGTGTGTGTGTGTGTGTGAGGGTGGCATAGTGTGTGTGTGTGTGTGTGAGGGTGGCATAGTGTAAGTGTGTGTGGGGGTGGTGGCATAGTGTGTGTGTGTGTGTGTGTGTGAAGGTGGCATATTGTGTGTGTGTGTGTGAGGGTGGCATAGTGTAAGTGTGTGTGTGTGTGTGTGTGTGTGTGTATGTGAGGGTGGCATAGTGTAAGTGTGTGTGTGTGTGAGGGTGGCATTGTGTAAGTGTGTGTGTGTGAGGGACACACATTGTGTATGTATGTGTGTGTGTGGCATAGTGTGTGTGTGTGAGGGTGGCATAGTGTGTGTGTGAGGGTGGCATAATGTGTGTGTGTGTGAGGGTGGCATTGTGTGTATGTGTGAGGGTGGCATAATGTGTGTGTGTGAGGGTGGCATTGTGTGTATGTGTGAGGGTGGCATTGTGTGTGTGTATATAAGGGTGACATAGTGTGTGTGTGAGGGTGGCATAATGTGTGTGTGTGTGAGGGTGGCATTGTGTGTATGTGTGAGGGTGGCATAATGTGTGTGTGTGAGGGTGGCATTGTGTGTATGTGTGAGGGTGGCATTGTGTGTGTGTATATAAGGGTGACATAGTGTGTGTGTGAGGGTGGCATAATGTGTGTATGTGTGTGAGGGTGGCATAGTGTGTATGTGTGTGAGGGTGGCATAGTGTGTGTGTGTGAGGGTGGCATAGTGTGTGTGAGGGTGTAATAGTGTGTGTGTGTGGAATAGTGTGTGTGTGTGTGTGAGGGTGGCATAGTGTGTGTGTGTGTGTGTGTGTGAGGGTGGCATAGTGTAAGTGTGTGTGTGTGTTTGTGAGGGTGGAATGGTGTAAGTGTGTGTGTGTGTGTGTGTGTGTTTGTGTGTGTGAGAGCGTGGCATAGTGTGTGTGTGTGTGTGTGTGTGTGAGTGAGGGTGGCATAGTGTGTGTGTTTGTGTGTGTGAGAGCGTGGCATAGTGTAAGTGTGTGTGAGGGTGGCATAGTGTGTGTGTGTGAGGGTGGCATAGTGTAAGTGTGTGTGTGGGTGGCATAGTGTGTGTGTGAGGGTGTAATAGTGTGTGTGTGTGTGTGTGTGTGTGTGGAATAGTGTGTGTGTGTGTGTGTGTGTGTGTGTGAGGGTGGCATAGTGTAAGTGTGTGTGTGTTTGTGAGGGTGGAATAGTGTAAGTGTGTGTGTGTGTGAGGGTGGCATCCTGTGTATGTGTGTGGCATAGTGTGTGTGTGAGGGTGGCATAATGTGTTTGTGTGTGTGTGTGTGTGTGTGTGTGTGTGTGTGTGAGGATGCCATAGTGTGTGTCTGGACCATTGGTTCCTCCAGATGGTTCTGAACTTTTTATTTTTTTGCTATGAAAATGTAACATTATTTGCTTATTTATAAAACATTATCATATTTTGCAGTGGTGTATAATGGACAGATAAAAGATATCAATAGTTCACAGACCAACTTTGGATATAGTAGAATAGGAGGTGCACTGCTCAAGCCAACTTAATTATAGCCATGCTTCCACACTTCATTACTCCAATGCTACTTAATCACATAATCACATGTCCCATGGCATTATGCGTTTCCTTATGCATTAATGACCCACTGAGACCTCAGTTTCTATTTTACTCATACTTCTTTATGAGATTAGACACAGATCCGGTGCAGCAAGTGTCCATGTTAAGTAAAAATCAATAAAATCCATGATTTAACATTGCATACCTCTCAACTGTCCCGCTTTGCGAGGGACAGTCTCAATTTGGGAGCCATGTCCCGCCTCTCTCTCTCGCTTTTTGGGACAGAGGTAGAGCTCATTGGGACAGCAGGACTCAGGACCACAATCCCACGGTTTGTCCTAGACACCAGAGAATGCTTACTGGGCATGCGTAGCATTGTGCACATGCGCAGTATCGATCCTGGCTTCAGAAGCCAGGATCAAACATGGGTGACAGTGTTACCGCACATGCCCCGACTCACCATGGGACAAAGTTGGGAGGTATGCCATTGTAATGTTATTATTTGTGTTGGGGTGGGCATTGGTTAATAATTTAGGGTGGTTGGTTCTGTTTGTGGGAAATAAGAAACAAAGCAAAAATATATTAGGTATGTTTTAGTGTAAGATTACCAGATTAAGTTTTAATGTTGTTGATTTCAGCCCACTTCAGTTGAAAAATTGGAGACATTTGCATCCAAAACTATGTTATATTCTGCCCAACACATTGCAAGCAATCTAACATTTAGCTTGAAAAAGCAATTCAACCATTCTACTTATGTTACATCTCTCAACATAAGACATATGAGGTACTTACAAAATGATGAGAATGTATTGTCCCTGTGGTGTTGTTGTTTTATCTTTTTTTTTTATACTAAATTATGTGTCATTTAAAAAACAACAACTTTATATATCACAAGCTTAATACATCCCTTGGTCTTGTTAACTGGCATGGATTATTTTTTGTGAAAAAACAAGTGGTAAATCGAATACCTTTAGATTAACACTAAAAGGTATACATTTAAATATATACACTTTGGAAACAAATATAAAAGAAGCAAACAAAAACCAATGTGGCTAACCAGTAAGGTAAATTAAAAAATACATTTAAAAAAAAAAAGTAGCATTCAAATATTATAAACTTGAGGGATCAGAATAGGAGGAATTCCCCAAAAATATTAAAATAAATAAATGGCAAACAAAATGAAAAGTTATGTCTTTGTTATCTGAAATGGATGAGGTGGACAGTGAGGATAGGGACAAAACAGATATTTTAAATAATTTCTTTTAATCTGTTTTTACCAAGGAAGAACCGATGGAAAAGAACCTGCAAGTTACTTTTACACAACAGTCACAGCAAGCATGTGACTGGCTGACACAAAAAAACGTGTTAAAACAATCAAATGGTGTTAAGGTAGACAAAGCCCCAGGACTGGTTGATATACAGCATTTGAAGAGCTAAGCTAGATCCTAATTTTTATTTTCAGGGATTATTTTTATTTCAGGCAATGGCTTGTGTTGAGGAAACTGTTGCAAAGAGAACTATTTTATACGGTTCCACACAAAAAGTTACTGTACACATTGATTGAAATATGCTTAGGTTCAAATATCTGATTGCGGATTGACAAATGGCTGACTGATAGAATGCAAAGAGTGGTGGTATATGTGAAGTTTTCAAATTGGACCTATGTGATAAGTGGATTGTAGGCATATGGGTCTATGCATATGTGTATTGGTATGTATGTATGTGTGTATATATGGTTGTGTATGTATATTTGTGTACGCATGTGTATACATGCATGTAGGTATGTGTGTGTGTATATATATCTATGTATGAATAGGATTCCATTGTGTATCTGTTTACAAACAAATGTGCCTGGTTTATATGATGTTCCCTGGGGAGTTCACATCACTCTGTCCGGTAGAACACGATGGGCTTTGATGTTTGATTACTCCTTACAGGAAGATAGTAAATTCAGCTTTTGCCCGTTCTCAGTGAGAGGGATCCCACATCTTCGTTTTTGTCTCAATGAGTTATTAGGGTATGCCCAGACGTTGGTCCCTAGCTCGCTGCACCTACAGGGATACCAGCCGTACCACACTGACGAGGCCAATGAAGGCCGATACGTACGTCTGTGGTTGCTGTATTCTTCATGCAGAGAAGACCTGTCAGGCTATTTTGATCTGGACTGCCCATATGGGTGGGACCAGTCTGATATGCTAATGGAGAGGTTTCCTCTGTAATGGTGCAAGCGAGCAAAAAAAACGATATGATCTATAAGAGATCTAAAGATATACTACAGCAGACACACCGCCAAAATATATAAAACATCTCTCAGCCTAACCTGGAACACATGCCAATATACAACATATTGTACCTGCATATATTATCTACAACATGGAGTACCTCAAGTATTTCTCCTGGGTCCTCTTCTTTTTAATTTGTTCATCAATAATCTCCCACTGGGCGTAGGGAGCCATGTCTCAGTGTTTGCCGATGACACAACATTAAATAGGGTTTATACAGTCTGAACTAGATGTGTGGACATATTGGGTAGCAGGGCAGATAAATGGCAAATGAGATTCAATGTAAACAAAAGTAAAATGATGCATTTGGGATATAATAATAAAAAACCCAACATATAGTTTAAATGATGTTTCCTTGGGTAAATCTGCAAATGAAGAAGATTTGGGAGTAATTGTAGCCAGCTGGCTACTGCAAAGGCCAATAAGATATTATTCTGCATCATTACAGGTTAATGGTAAGAACCCACTTTGAATATGCAGTTCAGTTCTGGGCTCCTTGTATACCAAAAGACATAATGGAACTAAAGAAAGTGCAGAGGAGGGCTACAAAACGAATACGGGAAATGGAAAGTTTTAGTTATGAAGAAAGGCTAGAAAAGTTACATTTGTATAAGCTAGAGAACAGTACAATGGACAAGAGGCCACCCGCTAAGAATTGAAGAAAGGAGATTTAGTCTACGACCACAGAAGATATTTTTTTTATGTGAAGAACAATGCTTAAAGAGGTGGTGCTATCAAATACATTAGATGCCTTTAAAAGGCCACTGGATACTTTGTTAATGAACCGTCATTAATGAACCGGATGTTTTCCCCCCATGAAAAGCATCATTCAAAATTAGGATGAGGGTTGAACTTGACAGACACAAGTCTTTTTTTAACCTTAACTACTATGTAACTATGAAATTACGGTTAAACACACAAAAAGAAGAAGGCCATGAAAGGCGTTGATAGATTTAGTAATGGCACTAGCTATTTCTCACAGTTCAATTGGAACCTCCTCCAAAATTGTACTTGACATAGTTCTAGAAATCTATATACAGTGTCACCTATCATAATGCATGTAAACTATTTAATTACAAATGTCTTGTGCATCTCTAATTCCTATTCAATTTCTACTAAGTCAAGACACACTATCATAAAATATGCATTGCACTTTAGCAGACTCAGCCAACCTTTCCTTGAACCATTAATGCCAAAAACATTAATTTCATGCAAGAAAAACTGTTGAAAATAAACTGCACTTATTGGGAAACGCTGTAGCCTTTAAATTCCTTTTTTTTTTTATTACAAAAGTATCAAAGGACAAACAACATTTAAAATTTGTGAGGTAACCCTCACACCACCATACATTTCCAAATCACAATTACTTAAAGTGGATAAATATAAAGTACGTCATATTAAATTGTTATTTAGTACCACAACAGTTAAAAATAGATAAAACAAAATAAATAAACAAACAAACATGGTGCCAGATCATTTATCCTTCCTAGGGTTCCATACCTAACTCCTTTATGTCACTTTAAATAGAACAGAAAAGGATTTAGCTCTCGTTTCTTTTGCCTTATTCAACACTCTTTTCTTTTTATCCACGGATTCCAAATATCATAAAATCTGGACATTTGGTCTTCCCTTTTGTTGTAACTTTCTTCCATTTTACAAATAAAATGTACCTGAGATTGAACCTCTCCCCACTTTATAGCCCCTCTAATCTTCCATTTTCTTGCCATGCATATTTTGACTGACATTAGAATACTTATCAATAGGTTGTTTTGGAACGCATTCTTCATAGGGACTTCCAAATGAAAAAGAAAATTTTGGGGGGACAAATGTATATCTACCCCAAACATCTCTTTGATGGTTTTTACAAGTGGTATACACACTTCACCAATCTCTTCACACCCCCACCACATGTTTGTTGGAGATGTGATAAAAAAGGTGGGATCATTGTTGATCCCACCTTTTTTATCACATCTCCAACAAAGATTTTTTATTTAATCTTATCGAATTTCTGGATCTTTTTTGGGACCATATACCACCCATGGAAAAGCTTATAATAGAGTTCCTGTAAGTTCACACAATCAACAACTTTTCTGATATGACAATATGCCCTCAACCATTCCTCATTACGATATGCCTTCCCCATCTCATTTTCCCATAGTTTTATTTTTTTCTCTATTTTCTCATTCTTACTTGCTTCTAATAAATTCCTAATTTTAGTGATTAGCCCTTTCTCATACTTCTTTTCTAGGAATTCTTCCAGATCGGGACATTCACCAATATGCGATGCAGAAACAAAGTGTGCGACTCTAAGGTATGTAAACCTCTCTACTTCTTCTAGCCCAAGCCTATTTTTTATTTGAGGGAATGTTTTTTTATTTTATTTTATTATAAACATCTAAAAAAATACATGGTTTGTTCTGTTTAAGATATATATCTGAGAAGCATAACTAAGTTAATAATAAATTTGTGTCTCTTATAAATTCATAGTTCTGTTGCCAGAGCTAAACAACAAATTACAATACATTTCACTCATACACAATACATAAAAAAGAAAAGAATGGCAATGGAGAGGGTCCCTAGGAGGGGTGGGTGAGGAGCTTTGTTACTAAACGTGGCCAAGGGGGGTAGAGGTAGGTGTGGGGGGGGTTCGATGTTATTATATTATACGTGTCAATGCTCGGGGTGAAACCTGTTCGTTGTCAAAGATTTGGGGTTTTCAAACCATATGTCCCAAATATTTTTATAAGTTTGGAGATTATCATCATTAAAAAATGATGCCTTTTCCATTAATCCCTGGTAGTTTATCTGCTCTATTATTTAGTTTAAGGTTGGAGGGTTTTCGCTCTTCCAGTCTGTCTGGATATGCATATTTTAACTGCCATGAGTATATGAACCGTTCATTGCTAATTGTGCTAAACCAGTGCTAATTGTGGTTTTGAAATTTTTGGAAGGTCAAAACCAACAGGGGTTAAATTGGTTATATTAATCTTTAGACTCCCTAATATCTTTAAAATGGCTTTTTTCAATAGATCTAAAACTGTGCAATCCCACCAGATATGCCTTACAGTGCTCATTTCCTGCATCGGCAGCACTGGTCAGATGTTGTTTCCTGGAATTTGCAAAGTCTTACCGGGACCATATACCATCTATGGAGAAGTTTTAAAAAGGTTTCCTGGATATTTATACAGTGGATATATTTCCTCAATATCTTAAATGTTTTTCACCAGTTAGTCATTGGGAATTCAATTTCAAGATCTTCTTCCCATTTTATAATGGTAGACAATTTCTCTTCCTCTCAAGAGTTATTTAAGATATTTCTAATCTTTGCAGTTATTTTTAGTTGGCAACCCTTTAATAAACCATCCATCTGTCCTTCTTTTATGACTGTTTTCTTCACCAAAAGCGATTTCAATCGAGTGTATGTATATATATCTGGATCTCTAAGTCTATATTTTATTTGTAATTGATTAAATGGACTTTTCTTATCCTTAACATAGAGATTTTGAATGTTATTTATTTCCGCTTTTAGCCAAGGTTGTAAATCTAAATCTCATACCATAAATTTTAGGGCAGGTAAAGGGGTATATAGTTCTTTTTTAATAGGGTGTATAGATTTATAAACTTGATTTATTATAATAGTAATGCAGTTTAGCTTATTAAAATCCTTTTTAAGCCAAAAAACTAATAGTGGGTCAATATTTCCAATATCCTGTTTCTCTTGGATATACCAGGATTTCTGTTTTGCATTTGGGGTGCCCCAACGAATACAGTGAGAAAATTGGGCTGTATCGATGTGGCGGACCCAACCTTGCCACTATGTTCTGGAGAAGCCTGGTTGCTCGCCTGCTGCCTCTGGACTATGGCCCCATGGTAAATGCTTGTATTTTCCCCTGCAGAAAGGCTTGTTGTTTGACAAATAAAGGAGTTGTTCTTTTTGCTGTACCTAACTGCTAGATGTCCTGTCTATTTAGGTACAAAGAGCAAGGGTCCAGGAAAGACTTGCTGGGTGAATGCTGAGCTTTAGTTGGGGGCTAAGGAGGTGATTTCACAATGGACAGAGGGTCTACTATGTCCGGTAGACGGTCCATTACAATTGGTGGCAAGCGACGGGATGGTTATCACAGCCCAGAAGGACAGCTACAAGGCAACACCATTTCCTGGATTTATAATTTGAGGGCAACGCATGTCTCAGTACAGCGACCCTGACATCACCAGGATTGAACCAGGCTGGACCCAAACAGCAGTTCCATATGAGGAGGAAGACCTGGATGGCCGGGATGCAATAAGGAAAGGCATCTGGTACCAGGCACTGGATAACGTACAGTATCAGCAGGGCGAGGGACTCCCCAGCGAGGAGCAGCGACAGCAGATGCGACTGGCACTGCGGATGCCCTTCCTGGGAGAGCAGCCCCTGGAGCAATGGGTAAAAAAGCTTGAGCACCGGGTATGGCAGGAGCTATGGCTAGAGGATGCCTACCAGGCACTCTGGTGGTATACAGTTCGGTATACACCCTGGACAGTGGAGCATGATAACCCAGAGGGCGAAGAGTTTAATGGCCCTGGCTTGCTGTGGGAGGCTTTCACAGAACCTGACTATGGGAGCCCTGATGAGACCCGGTTCCAAGATATTTTTGACTGGAGGGAGGGTATCCAAGACTGGGATGACACCCACGAAGTGAGACCAGACTTGACGCACCTAGTATCCCTGGAATAGGAACTGGAGCAGGATTACAAACACCTGGTCCGCTCCATTGAGGATACCCAGCAGGAGAGCATCATGGCAGACTCAGGTCCAGAGCCTTTCAGCTGGGAGGATATCATCGAGATGTACTGGGAGGACCTCCAGCCGGCAAGTGAGATGGGACCGAGGTCTCTCCACTGGCCCCACAGGGAGAGGAGAGCATTGTCTCCATTCCCCAGCGGCAGTGTGATCTGCAGGGAATTGGGACCCCAGTCTCCATTCCCCAGCGGCAGTGTGATATGCCGCTAATAGGGAGCCCAGTCTCCATTCCCCAGCAGCAGTGTGATATGCAGGGAATAGGGAGCCCAATCTCCATTCCCCAGCGGCAGTGTGATTTGCAGGGAACAGAGAGCCCAGTCTCCTTTCCCCAGCGGCAGGCTGAGTTACAGGGGGCAGAGACAGTCGGTCCTGTCCCCCAGCAGCAGATTGTTTTATTGCGAGAGGAGAGCCTTGTCCTCCCTCCTTAGTGGCAGATACAGCAGGGAATAGAGAGCCCAGCCTCCTTTCCCCAGCGGCAGGCTGAGATACAGGGGGCAGAGACAGTTGGTCCTGTCCCCCAGCAGCTGAGTGTTTTATTGGGTGAGGAGAGCCTTGTCCTCCATCCCCAGCGGCAGATACAGCAGGGAATAGAGAGCCCGGCCTCCTTTCCCCAGTGGCAGAGTGTCCAGCAGGGAATAGAGAGCCCAGTCTCCTTTCCCCAGCAGCAGGACACTGTATTGGGAGCGGTGACAGTCGGTCTCCCTCCCCAGTGGCTGGGAGTATGTAGGGGAGAGGAGCTTGTTACCCCCTCTCCCCAGCGGCAGCTTAACGTACCAGGGGGAGACAGTAAGCCCCACAACCGTGCAGATGGGACCGTGGTCTCTGCACTTACAGCACAGGGGGTAGGGACAGTCGGTCCTGTTCCCCAGCAACAGGGCTATTAAGCCAAAGGGGAAACAGTCAGTCTCCCCCCACAGCAGCATGGTGGTTTGTCCAAAGGGAAGACAATCGGTCTCCCTCTCCAGCAGCAGAGCTGTGTATCCAAAGGGGAGACAGTCGGTCTCCCCCTCCAGCAACCAGGCTCCAACCAGGCTACTTCCGTGGTAGTTCTGGCACCAGGGCAGAGTACCGCTGGTCTCTGCCCACTCAGCAACCCACCAAGGCAACCTACCAGTCCCCCACACAGCTGTGGTGAGCCACCTGGACATGGACAAGTTTCTCCCTTACTCAGGTGTAGTAAGCATTTATTGTGGGTGGGCTGTACTACAGTTTATGTTTTGTGGGTGGGCTGCTGGACTAACCAGGGCACTGACCGGCAGGAGGTCAGATACCCTGTTAGTCTGTTTGGAAAAGGGGAGAGATGTGGTGGAACCAACCTCGCCACTATGTTCTGCAGAAGCCTGGTTGCTCGCCTGCTGCCTCTGGACTATGGCCCCATGGTAAAAGCTTGTATTTTCCCCTGCAGAAAGGCTTGTTCGTGCCTTTCTGCCTGGGTGTTCGGTAGATTGAATCTACCGAACCAACTCACGAATGAACGGACCACCTGGGTAAGGGATGTGCCATAACACTATACGTTAATATTGTTAGTTAGTTATATTCTGTTAGTATATTGGTTATGTGTAATGTTTAATTCTGTGAGTAGACCACTCTGAAGGTTTATAATGTGACAGTGACTCCAATAGTTTACTCCAACATCCATTGTTCTGTATTAACTAGATTAACTTGTAAACTGATTATGTTGTGTACATTACTGTGTGTATTGTAATTAGGTCTACTCACTCTATGTTAATTCCTTTTTGGTTTGCAGTCTGAATGTCCAATGTTTTCCTAGCCCCAGTTAGTTGGAGAACTATGTTTAGTTCCATCCCCCCCCCCCCCCCCCCCATTGTATACTTATGTCTGTGATGTCATGTTTATGTCTTTCTATAAGTCTGTGTTGTTTGACAAATAAAGGAGTTGTTCTTTTTGCTGTACCTAACTGCTAGATGTCCTGTCTATTTGGTTACAAAGAACAAGGGTCCAGGAAAGACTTGCTGGGTGAATGCTGAGCTTTAATTGGGGGCTAAGGAGGGGTCTACTATGTCCGGTAGACGGTCCGTTACAATCATGTAGTCAAAACACATTGGGAAAGGAGAGACCTCCGTCCGACAGGTTTGCTGACATGGTTTTTAGGGCTATTCAAGGCTTTTTGCCTCCCCACATGTATGAGGAAAAAAGTTTATGAAAAGAATATACAATCTTATTTGGAACCTGGAGAGGGATCATGCTAAACAGATAATCTAACTTTGGAATAATATAAGCTCTAATAATATTTATTTTCCCCATCCAAGAGACAAAAAGTTTATTTCAATTTGTTATCAAATCCTTTAATTCTTGTAACAATCTAAGGTATTTATTTGAACCCACATCTTTAAATCTCCACGTATATCGATACCAAGATAGGAAATAGTTTATCCAATTAAAGTTATAATTCTCTGTTAGGATTTTCATTTGGGGTTGAGAAAGATCACATGTAACCACTTGTGTTTTTACTAGATTAATTTTGTAGTTTGAATATAAACTATATTCATTAATGATTTTGAAAGTTGCTGGGATTAAATCTATGGGATTCGACAATGTGAACAAGATATCATCCGCAAATAAAGTGATCTTATGTTCACATGATCGCATAATAATTCCTGAGATTGCTGAAGTTTGTCTGATATATGCCGCAAATGATTCTATAGAAAGGATAAAAAGCAGGGGTGCCAAAGGGCAGCACTGCTTTGTTCTGTTTCTGATACAAAACCAATCCTGATCCCTGTAGGGTTCGAGTACAAGGCCATGGCTAAATCTTTAAACAGTCCCCCCATCCCAAAAACCTCTAAAGTTTCTGAAAGGAACAGCCAGTTCACTCTATCAAAGGCTTTCTCTGCATCCACGGAGAGAATAGCCACTGGAAGCCTATGAGTATCGACCTGTTGAAAAATATTTAACAATTTCCTAATGTTATCACCGCCCCATCTACTCCTCACAAACCCAGATTGTTCCTGGTGTATCAGATCTGGAATGACCACGGTCAACTTATCTGCTAGTATTTGAGAACATTTTCATATCTAGGTTTATAAGGGAGATCGTTGATAATTGCTTACATATTTAGAATCCTTCCCCGTTTTCGGGATGGGGGAAATTGAGGCTTTTAAGAGATCTTTATTCATTTTTTAGTATTACCTATTTCGTTAAAGAACATCTCCAACAAGGTGTTAATAGTTGGTTCAAGAAGTTTGTAGAATTGAGCCGTAAAGCTGTCTGGGCCTGGTGATTTGCCATTCTGCAGATTTTTTTTATAGCTTTAGTTATTTCTTTTCTATTTATTGGTTCATTCAATTTTGCCTTTTTATCTATGTCAATTTTGGGAAGGTTGCATTTTAGAAGAAAGGATTGCATATCCCGTAATGTCGGACTGACCGTGTCGATATTATATATATTTGTCAAACGCATTTCCTATTTGAGTGGCTGAAAGAAGGATTTTATCTCCATCCATAATTTTTTTTATTATGTTGTTTCTTTGACTGGTTTTTAGTCTATTTAAAAAGAGGTTTCCCTACTTTATTATTACTACTATACCATCTTTTATTTAGGGATGTAATCATCTTTCTAACTTTCTCTTTCAAGATGATTTGAATTTGCGCTTGTGTTAATGTAATTTGTCAAGCTAGCTGTAAGGATGGTTAGCTTTATTATTTGCTTCCAATTTAGCCAAAGAAGTATAAAGATCGCACAGTCCTTTACCTTTAGCTTTCATTTCCCTACCCTCAGTCTGTATTGTTACCCCTCATTACACATTTAAATGCCGCCCATAAATTTTCTGCCAAGACTTGACCATTGTTATTTATTTGAACGTATTGCTCCGCCTTAGCTGTAAAATAAGATCTGTTTGTTTCTAAAGCTAGAGTTAGTTCGTTCATTCTTCACTGGTGATTGATTCTATATTCTTGGTTACTAGTAGTTGTTTTACTGATAGGGGCATGATCTGACCATGTAATTTGTCCAATCTGAGAATCTTCAAATTGTACTAAGTTTTTTGAGTCTGTTAAAAAAAAAAAACTATTCTAGAGTAAACATTGTGTACCTTAGAATGGTATGTAAAATCTTTTTTTAGAGGGTGCTGCACTCTCCAAATATCATAGAGATTGTGTTCATAGCATAGGTCGTGCATCCATTTGGTTCTGTTTCTGTATAGTTTTTTCTGTTTCCCTATTTTATTAGTTGTTTTATCCAGATTTTCATATAAAACTATATTCATATATCCACCTATCAATAATGTTCATTTTTTGCATTTATCAATATTTTTAAATATTTTTTTTAAGAATTTTTGAGAGAATTCATTAGGAGCATATATTTTGGCCAATGTGTATATCAAACAAACTGAAGACTGCGGAGTGACCAAACCAGATAGCGAAATTATATCCAACGAGTGTGATTTATTACAAAATAAATAGTGGCTAGCACAATCCTGAAATACCACAACACACAGAAAGGATCCGCCTGTGTGTTGTGGTATTTCAGGATTGTGCTAGCAATTAAAAAATCTAACAATGTCCTTGGGGTTTAAAGATCCTATACCATCTCTCGAATAGAGGGTTAGTTAAGATTGTATAATCAAAGTATTGGGTCATGAACTCTAGCAAATATTTTTCAATTTTTTCCCTTGTAATGGATTCTGGTATACCTTTAAATCTTAAATGATTTCAGCAGGATCTGTCTTCTAGTTCACTTATTTTGATATTCATTTCTTTTACTTGTTTTTCTAACATTTTATTATGTTTCTGCAGTGATGTGACCTCTTCCCGGATCTTCCCTAGCTCTCTCCTCTGATCAGTGACAATTATACTTAGAGAAGAGATTTCCTTGCTCAATTCGGCTATGTTCTCTTTAAAATCCCCTTTAATTTTCTGGAAAAGCTCATCCATTAGTTTAATCAAAGTAGAGTTTGTAACCCCTTCCATTGGGCTAGTGTGTATCACCCCTGGGGGATCTTTTGTAGGGGATTCCTCACGGGGGAAGGCGTTATTGATCTCCTATGAATTGATTTACCAGAATCTGCCTTTGGTGAATAAAATATATTTATAGATTTGTTCTTATCTGGTTTGTCCGATTTTTCCCCTTGTAGGATTTTTTTTTGAGGCATTCTTTATTTTAGATTATGGGGTACAAAAGGAAGAGAAAACAATAATTACACTTTCTCCTATAAGCTGATACTAGAGATTTGGTCTATCTAGGACATGCAAAATCAGAACTAGAGTTGTGGTAAACACACATCCAATATCCGAAGGCGTTTTACCAATAGTACCCTATCAATAGTAAGAATACGCTAGTCTAAATGTTTGTATGCTAATCAGCTAAAAAAAGTAATGGTCTAAGGGCATGTCTGCCGAAAGGCTTTTTCAGACTAGGCTCAAGGGCCAATTCCATTCATAAGATGTCTATATTAGGTTAAATGTATGTCCACAATTTATGTTCCCTTCAAGATTCCCAAGTGTCCAGCTGTAGGTAATCATATGACTCCAATACCTGGGCAATATGTTTGTTTCCCTGCTCACGATTTGTACATTACGACTCAAAGATTCAAAATGACAAATAAGCTAATAAAATATCCTGCTCAAAATTTAGCTCCCATTATCATAAATACTAAGGCAAAGTAAAGACACATTTCATCTTCCAGGGTGATACATTAGATCGATACAAGATAATTCATTCCGGAGTTTATGATGTTAGGTTCCAGAGTATCAAAAACCAAAGGTAGTACAGTTAGTTATGTTCAATCACCGAATTTGGTGGGGTTATAAATTTATCGGGGCTTGTACTACTTGTGTACACAATAGTGTCCTTGCACCAATAATCCTCCCTGAATGCCAATTTAGGAACAATGCTTTATGAAGAGACTCCTTATAATATATTCATACTTTGTCCGGGAATAGGTATATTCAATTGTGTTTATAGATGTTTCTTAGCTCTGGGAATTATATATTTTCCAATAACTTTATGATAACAGGCTTCGGATCATATATAAGCCTGGTAGGTTTCTCTGTCCATACCCAAACAGTACAACGATCAAAGGGGAAACAAAGTTACACTATATGATTCCTCTATTCTAAGGGAGAAGTCCCTTTTTATTAAACATTAAATAGTGTGGGATCATACATGCCTCATGTAAACTGTGTACATCCGGCATGCATGTTTATATTCCTTGAGAGTGTGCTTTGGGCTATTCAGGGTTTTTTATTCTGCCATACGTATGCGTTGAAGATCCCTTGGCATCCGTTAAAGATATGATTTGGGACCCTTAGAGGAATTGCCCTCATTAGATAAATAATTTTGGGGACTAAATAGGAATTGAGCATATTGACTCTACCGACCCATGATAGTTCAAGTCCTTTCCATGCTTTTAATTTTCCTTTAAGTTTCAGTATTAGTGATTCAAATTTGGTTATAGATATATTTTCCAAATCGAAACTTAGTTTAGTTCGAAAATAATCTATTACTTGATTGTTCCCCTTCAATTTTAATCTAGAATTAATATTTTTCCTATCATTTATAGAAATATTTGTAGAGATAATCTAAGTGTTATGTAAGTTTAATTTATAATTAGAGTATTTCCCATATTCTTGTATTCATTTTAATAATGATGGAATGGATTGTGTGGGCCTCGAAAAAGTCAGAAGGATGTCGTCCGCAAAAAGCGTGATTCTATAATCATGCGACTTTATTTTGATTCCCCATTTTTCGGAGCACTGTCTCACAATCTGTGCCAAGTGTTCCACAGCCCATACATATAAAAGGGGTGCCAAAGGGCATCCCTGGCGTGTGCCATTTCTAATATCAAACCAGTTGGAATTTAGGAATACCATTCCTGTCTTAATTGGTTTATGTTATAATTTTTTTTTCCTGCTCCTTTCTTAGTATTTCCTACCTGATGTCTGAAGATCTTACTGTTGGAATTGGACTTGGGTTCCTTCTATTTTTCCTCTCATTCAATTCCAAAGCAATATATAAATCAGCCAGATTTTTGCCTTTCTGTTTTTTAATTCTAGCCCCTGATCTTATAATGTATACTCTCATCACACATTTAAAAGATTTCCATAATGTGAGATCTGATACTGATCCCTCATCATTAGTTTCTTTAAAAATCTTAGCTTGGTTTATTAGTTCCTCTAGGATATTTTTATCCTGTAGGAGAGATTTGTTTAGTCTCCAGTTTGAATAATTGGGATAGTTAGGGCTATTCTTAAATTCAAACATAGTTGGTGCATGGTCTGACCATGTTATGGGACCTATGCTGGCTTTAACAAATAGATGTATCGATTGTGTTTCTGAAAGCAAAAAATCAATTCTTGAATAAGAAGAATGTAAATGAGTGAAGTGCGTAAAATCCCTCTGTTGCGGGTGAATTGTTCTCCAGATATCAAACAGAGCATTCTCTCCAAGGAAGGTCTGCATCGCCGAGTGACACGACAGCACCGTCACACTGCCAATCACTCCCTCCTTACCTGCTCAGAACTCCCCGGAGCTCTGTCTCACTGCCCTCTGGGTCTTCTGCAGGGATTCCCAGCCAGACACACAAGCTCCATTAGCAGGCCTCTCATGACTATCCCTAGGTTACTGTTCTGCACATGTGCAGTTCTACATTTGGCTTCCTGCCCTTACTGTCCCATAAAGGGACAGTAATAAAACCTCTGTTTCTCCTCCCCAAAGCCTCCATTGGCCAGCCAATCTCTCCTACACTATTTAAACCCTCATTTGTGAACTAGTCCTTGCCTGTAATTTGCCTGGTGCCTTTCCTAGTGTTTGTGTTATATCGTGATTTGCTGATTCCTGTTGCCGACTCCTGCTTGCCCGACCTTGCCTGTTCTGCCGCCTGTCCCGACCTGTTTCCCTGAATTGTCTTCGTTTGTTTGCCGCCTGTACTGATTTTTACACCTGTCTGACTATTTTTCCGTCTGCACCCTTGATACCTTTGCCTCGTTCCTACTCTGTATCCAGCTGCCGTCCTATTAGGTTTAGCTTTGGTATTCTGGTGATAGTTCAGAGTGCAAAAGTCCTGGGGGAACGAAACCTGTGTCTCAACCATAGGGTGGAATTCCTTCAGGCAGAATAATTCTGTTCTATTGCCGGGGTCCATTGCCAAAACCTATACCTACTCTGCAAAGCGGTTCCAGCCTCGTACCAGATCGTGACACTGAGGCCATTCTCTTTCCATGGGGGTCAATCGTTACTGATTTTGGCAAACTCTTATCTAATTTAACATCTTGAATACAATTAAAATTTCCTCCCATCAATAGATGTCCCTTCTTTATTAGTTCTATATTTTTGTACAGACTCTTTAAAAATCTAATTGAAATGGTGTCATTGATTTTACATATGAGGATTATAAAGCATCCGTTAGGGTCTCCCTCCTCATACACGCTCTCAAATTCAACCCTCTTTGAAATAATAATTGATACTGATTTTCACCAGTTTACAACAGATGGTCTGCAATAAAAAGAAGACATCTGTGAATTTAAAAACTGAACCTAATTTATTTATATTCTAAGACCATTAGTACAGAAATGTAATCTTATAGAATGCACTTCTTCTCAATTTTGATAAGTGAGATTAACAGCAACTACAGTTCTTGACATTCTTTTTTATTAAACTGTATTAAATGGACTCAACAAACCACAAATACAACCATTTCTAGGCCCAAACATGTACCAACAACCAAATTGACCATTTGAAAGATACAAATAAGGAAAGCAGTGCATTAGGTGTGTAAAGCAAATTTTACATCATTATCATCCATATTTAACCCCTTAACGAATATGGACGTATATATATATATATATATATATATATATCCTTAGCGCAACACTACATGCCTGCAGCTACTCTCAGAGGTTCATTCGGATCCGAAGCAGCCTCTGAGAGTGCTTTCGCCCCCACCCCCCATGCAACGATCACCGCAAATGTGATCGTATGCGCTTCAACATACACAGGCAGTGATCAGCTTTCAATGAATCAACACCTTCTGTGCCCCCCTGGGCACCGCGATCACCACGTGATCTTGGGTGGGTGCTGTATTGGAGGATTATGCTCCTCCAATACTGAGTGCCCTTTAGAGAGCGACGGAAGAGAGAAAAAAAAATCTCTCCCGTCGCTCTTAAACCGTTGCTTGACTGCCCCTAGAGGCAGTAAAATAAATAAGTTAGTAAAAATAAATAAATGGAAAAAGCTAACCCTTGATCTACTAAACCTAGATCTAGGGTTAGGGTCATAATTAGGATTATAATTAGGTTTACAGAGGGGTTCGGGTGAGTACAAGGGTTAGGGTGGGGGTAGATTTAGGGTTAGGCTAGATTTAGTGTTGGGGTAAATTTAGGGTTGGGGTTAAAAGATCACTGTAGAAGAAAATGGTTAGAAAACAAAAAAACACTAATATTGTTTATTGCCCTATTACTTGAAATAAAACATAGACAAACATGGAAACATTGTTATTTCTAAACTCAGGACAAATATTAGGTATAGTAAACTATATCATATGATGAAAAAATAGTATCAAATGAAAGCCCTATCTATCCTTTAAAAAATTATATATAATTTGTGTAGGTGGACTGAACACAAAGAAAGAAATTCACTGTTCAGTAAACATATGACAAAAATAATGGAATTCTAGTCTTCAAGGTACATCAAATGCAGCATAGCACTCTGTCACTAAGGGGTTAAGTAGAGGCCATCACAGTAGAGCATTGAGGATGGAGTCAAAACATTCAAGATCTGTGAATATACACACCCAAGTAATTGTATCCAATAAGGCAAGTCACTAAAATGGGAATGGAAACACATATACAACACAAATGCCCCCATAAGTATGGAAAACATGTGAAGCACATGAGCACATTATACGAGGACGTTGGTTAATGACAATTCTAAAGTGAGTAAATTTAGGCAATATATCTGATAGGAATAGGACTGTTACCTATACTGGCATTCAAACTTTAAATTAAATAAGATGTAATTTACAACTTTAAAATGTACGAGGATTAACATTATTATTTTTTTTTTTGTTTTGTTATAATCAGAAATATTCCAGCAGAATACAGCTAATGAAAATATTTTGGATAATACACATAACAATTATCCATGAATATGTCACACATTAAGTGTAAACAAATGTAACAAGACACATGTGTAAACAATAAATGAAAAAATGTATCATCCATGTAAATAATTAGTTTGATCCACATATTCATTTCATACATGGATGCTGGTAACAAATGTACATTCCATGGCTGTAATGAAAACTAGTCACCAACCTTTATTGAAAACATTCTTGTAATAAGTATATTCCATACATGTCCATTAAAGAAATAGCAATGTGTTCACGCTATACAATATACATGTTCACATGTCATATGATAGATTTATGTCTAAGGTATGGCTACAGCATCCAGTATGTCACCCAAAAGCACTGACGGCAACACTGACACTGGTACTGGTGAGCTGATTGATAGAGTAAGATAATAAAGTAATTCAGTGAAACATAATCACCATTTTTTTTTTCATATAAGAACACATAGTGTTGATATGGCTATTTACAAAACTGTTATCTGAAATGAGACGAAAGATGGAATGGAATCCCAAGATGTTTTCTATATAATAGTAGCTGTTACTGACATTATAATTGCAACACCAGAACAGAGAATACAGATTGGTATAAACATAGCTGTTGCATCATCATGTGAACGGAAAGGGAGAGCAAATGTTGTCAGGAAATAGGCAATATTGCTCACAATTGTCCTGATGAACATATGTGTATTACATACACAAATAAACAAATGTCTGGCTGAAGGTATTCCTAATGTTTAGGATGATGGATACTACTATGAAAATACCAGACAAGCATGTGTTTTATGGTATGTATATGTAATTAAGCATCATGTAACGGATCTAATAAGAATGATATTAGTATCATTATTCACAACAACAGAACTGTTGGAAATCGTTTTAAAAATTAAGTAAATAAAAATATTTCAAGCATAAATCCATAGATATATGAAATCAATGTATGAGTTATGAAAGTAAATTTATCAGCCAATATCACTGCTCATGTCATACACATTACAAACAGTATAATGAGGTGGATGGTATAATTGATGGTAATGTCTGGCCCCTAAATTTGTTACTGGCTCCTAAAACTAAATACAATTAGTCAAGCTCAGGTTTAATGTCTGAAAACCATTTCATTACAGTTGTCAGCACAGATGAGAAGAATTGGGAGTATTTTGAAGATATTAACAAATCAGAGGAGTCTCTTTTGGAAACTAATTTTATGTCTAGTAAATATAAAAATCATTAAAAAGTGAAAAACAGGGGGCGGAGCTAAGCACAGCCGCGGATGGAAGTGTTTCACTATCTCCACAAGGCGATTTCTGATGGCTACACAGCATATACCCATAAATAAAAAACGTCTGAAAGTGTCTGATGCTATGGGGCAACACATCAAAAGGGGGATCCGTCCCTTATCATGGCGAACCGTGATATAGGCGCCCTGTTGACTAGGAGAAGCCTATGATGTCCGCTGCTGGATTACCACCATTTCAAGCCCGATCCGACTCTGAGGAGACTTCACTGGACTGAACACCTCCCAAGAAACAGACGGGAACCGTTAAGCCTCCTGAATTGCACAAGGACAAAACTCTAGTTACCAGAGGCGATCTCCGGAAACTTTTTACGGATTTGCAAGCAATGGTTCGGGAGGAACTAGCAGTGCTCCACACGGAGGTCACCTCATTGCATTCCAAAACTGCTATATTGGAAACCGAGACTGAGAGTCTACAGATTACTCAGTCAGACACAAGTCAACAGGTGAGCTTTTTCACCCAACAACTGCACAACACGCAGAAACGTACTCTGATGCTTGAAATCAAGCCCAGACAGGCCAATATTAGGGTCAGAGGAGTACTGGAGGCGGTCGGACACGCCACACTCCGCACTTACTTACAAGGCTTAGTGAATCAACTCAAACCTGTTTTGCCTTTGAGGACTTACCACCCGACATTCATGAATGGCGAAAGTCGATGCACCCATTAACTGGCAGTAGATATTTAATTCCCATAGATCGTAGGTGTCCATCTACGATCTCTGGGAATTAAATATCGATGGGGTTGCCCTACAACACTGACTGTGAGCCAAGAGGGAAAGCAATAGTTGCTTAGTTGCTAATAGTTGCTACTGCCAACCCAGCAGACATCCCAACATTTCTGGCTGATTTGGGCATCGCACCACATTCTCGAATGCCTGCGGATGATCCGACGATGGAACGTGAGCTCCCCAACACATCCGGTATTTCCTATTGACTTGGTTCTTAATTGGAAGAGCCACCGAATTCGTCTCTGAACTCAGAACTTATTTCTTTTTTGTTGGACTCTGCAACGAACTGTTTTGTTGGACTCTGCAACGAACTGTGCCCCCAGGGCATCCCCTCAACTCTATTTTTCCTTTTCTAAATTTCAATTTTTTACTTTTTTGTTTAGAGTGAGCGGTGTCACACCGACCCCCAGAACGGTGAACCGGCAGCCCGTCTTTTTGTACAGCCTCCCATGTGCTGTCTGTACCTCTCCTTTGAGGTTTACTTTCAACGCTAACTCTTTTACCACACTTTTCTGGCCTGCCTCTTCGTTTTCCTTCTTGACTGCTTAGAGTACCAGGTTTTTTGTTAACCACAACTCTCCGTGCTGTCATTGATATGATGTTTGGTTTTACCTTTTGTAAATTCTGTAAATATTATATTCGTAATATGCTATTTTGTCTTATGATGTCCCTAAATCTACGTTAGGTAATTTTCTGAATGGGATTTATCATGTTTAACAGAAAAACTAGGAACCCAACTTGACGGTATATTTACATTTAGTTTGACTGAATGCACTTCCCCTTCTGCTTTGTACTGAATACAATCAACAAAGGATACTGTATATCAACGTATAAGTCACACAAATGTAGTTTATAATTTGATTCTACAGTTTGTCTTTTTGTGTAATGTGACTGTGAAATGAAGGTGAGCACTAGAAACCTAAATATAGAGCAAAGTTTATGTTTTTTACAAAATATGAAAAGCATACTGAGATTTACTCACTAAAGAGTGAACTAGATTAGGCATCAACAGTGGAGTTAAAAAAATGTTCCAACCTGCTTATCTTTCCAGATCAGTTACTAATTCTAGATATTTTCTGTTCCCTTGTTTGTTTACCAATGTTCACTCATAACCGAATAGACCCCACTGTAAATAAGACACAGCACAGTCACAGCATTGAATTCTAGAGCTCCAGAGCAATCCTTAATGCAGTTTAGAAAGGCAGATACATAAACAATGCACAAAAGCCATACAATTCTGCCAAAACAATACATGTCCATACCAGCCAGATCAATGCTGCTGCAAGCTTCCATATTAATGCTGCTTATACAGCTTGTGTCTGTGAAACCATCATAAAGCCGCAATTTATCTGCGAGCAATCACTTGATGTGTGAATTTAAAATATTGCACATGTACTATTCACTAAATGGTAATATCTGATAGACAACTTGCAAAGTTCACCCGATGAAAACTTCTGAGTTCCTGGAATTTGTGATAGAACAGGGGCAATCCAAAGAAATACATTAAATATGACCCAGAGATGCCCTTAACAAGATAAAATAAAAATTTTGTTTGTGTATGACTTACTGAGACTTTATGGAGTTTTGCTACATAAACTCTGTGAGTTTATTCCATCATAAAACTTAGTGACTTTTTAACTATTCCAGTAGCATTGCTGGAAACATAGGATTACCAAAGTTATAATGACAAAAAAAAGGAACATTTGTGTTTGGTGACATTCATTAAAATTATAGAATTCAGTCATATATGCTGTATGATTAATCCAGTACATATTGTTTCATATGCAATGGTTTTCAATGTTTTAGCCTAATAATAAGTCTCTGCATATCAAAGCAGACTATAAATATAGTGATCTAAATATATTTCCTCATGTAAACCTAATCCTTCCAAAAATAGTAAGAGACTAACTCATGGATGCTATTATGATGAGGCACACAGGGATGATCAGAGAGCAAGTAATTGGCACAACATTAAATTATATGCTTCTATACTGGCCGAACGAATGAAAGGGGTCATCGGAGATATAATACACAAAGACCACATGGGGTTCATTCTCAATAGAGAACCTACAAACAACATAAGGAGGATAGTTAACATTCTGGATAGTGTGGGGAGAAGTGGAGTCCCCCTTCTCACTCTGTCGTTGGATGCAGAGAAGGCCTTCGACAGAGTGAGTTGGGGGTTCATGAAACAGGCCATTGAGGCACACGGGATAGAGGGAAGGTTTCTGAGGGCAAGGCCTAGTGAATCAACTCAAGGTTTTCTTGCTGCTATACTTGGGACCTACAGCTAGGACGGTTGGGCAGGGGATAAACTCAGACTGGTTCAGAATAAGAAACGAAACCGGACAGGGGTGTCCCCTCTCCCCATTATTATATATAATATCAATGGAACCCATGGCAGAAGAAATAAGAAGGGCAAAGGAAATATTGTGGTTTCAGGTGAACGGGGCAGAGTTGAAAATCAGCCTATACGCGGACGATGTCCTCCTGACTTTGGAGAACCTGGTCGATTCGCTGATACCCCGGATGGATTTAATAAAGAAATTTGGAGAATTATCCAACTTCAAATTAAATATAACAAAAACAATTGTGTTGGCAAGCAATATGGACGATAAAGATTTAGGATTGATTAGAGGGAAATATAAATTTACTTGGGCACAGGAAGAAATACCATATTTGGGTATTAAAATCACAAAAGACCCTCAAAATCTGGCACAGGCAAATTTTCTACCACTACTTAAAACTACAAATAGAAAATGTAAAAGCTTAAAGAACACAGAAATTTCCTGGATGGGCAGAATAAATGTGGTGAAGTCTTACATAATCCCAAAATGGCCTACATCTTCAGAATGATCCAAATTGGTCTTCCAAAACCTTGGCTAGATATGTTGCAAAATGCAATTTCAAAGTATGTCTGGCAAGGAAAAAAGCCTAGATTAAACAAAAACATATTGGCTCAGAGCATTAGAAAGGGTGGGTTGGGATTGCCCAATATAATACAACTACACAAGGCATATATATATATTAACTCATGCAGTTAATACCCAAGAAAAATATAATTCCCAGGAGGGATGGTACGCCATTAGTGTTGAGCGAACCCGAACCGCAAAGTTCGGGTTCGTACCGAACACTACGATTTTTGGGGTTCGGCGATTAATATTGCCTTAAATTTAAAATTAGTAGTGACTGGACAGCTATTGCTGCCCAGTCACTAGTAAAATACCCCCCCACCCTAAAAAGAAGGAGGGGGGGACCTAGTGTCGCCCCCCCCCCGGTCCCCACCCAGGGCCTGCAGGTGGGGACCCTAAAAAGAATGAGGGGGGGGACCTAGTTTCCCCCCCCCCCCGGTCCCCACCCACCAAGAGTCCTACTCTTACCCACATTTTACTTCATTTTGCAGCCCTCTAGCCCTTTCCAGGACTTTTTTAGAGGCATTTTAGTGGCCAAAAGTTCGTGTCCCCATTGACTTCAATGGGGTTTGGGTTCGGGGTCAAGTTCGAGCACGGACCCGGACATTTTTTCGAAGTTCGGCCAAACCTGCCGAACCCGAACACCCAGGTGTCCGCTCAACTCTATACGCGATTGAATATTCCATGACTGAAGTAAGAGATCTCTCAGGCTTACTTTGGACGCCTTTAAACAATATAAGTAAAAATAGGAATTCTGTGCTTAGTGAAATATTGAAATTGAGGGAACTGCTAGGAATAGCCACCCATGTTTTGATAGGATGGAAAACCTCTTCAGCCAGGAGCGGGGAAAAAAGAAGGTATTCAGAGAATAGCATCAGATACTACTGGAATATAACAAGGTAGAATTCCCGGCCAGGAGACAGTAGAGTAGGAAATTGGGGAAAAAGATCACAACAGTAGACTGGATTACATCTATTAATAGAGTTCAACGAAATATTAACTGTTTAAATATATGAGAGACGTATTATAGGATGCTGAATTATTGGTATTTGGTCCCAAGCAAGCTTAACAAAATGTTCCCCTCCTCACCCGCAGAGTGCTGAAGATGTAACAGAGAAAGGGGATTATTTGCATACCTGGATGAAATGCAGACAGATTAAATTATTGTGGGAAGTGGTGATAGAGAAAATTAGACAGATAACAGGAATACAAATTAAAAACACACCTGAATGTATCCTGATTCATTTAGAGTGGCCTACTATGAATCGAAACCAGACTCAAATAATTATTCATACTCTACTTAGTACAATACTGTCAATTGCCAGAAATTGGAGAACGAGACAAATCCCAATTTGGCAGAATATAAAAAATCAAGTAATATTTCAGCTTAGAATGGAGACAGGTAGAATTATGGGAATTGGAAAGAATAGGCAAAGAATGTGCAGCCTGGAGAATTGGATCAGGATAATAGAAAATACCTGACTTACCCTGTATACAATTTTGACGCAATTAAGCGGGATAGAGGTATGGGAAAAAAGAAAGAGAAGAAAAGGAAAGAAAAGGGGTAGGAAAAAGCATAGCTCCCGAAACATTCATTGTGCTCTATAAAAGTTCACAAAGTATAGAACCTTCACCAGTATATGTGTGTCTATATTTGTATGTTCTGTCTGAATATGAGTCTGATTTTTAATGAGATTGTAATTTATTCTTAAATGTGAAGCTGGTGTAAGATCAGAGGATATAGAATAAATGTATTTTTGTAATTTGTTAATAAAAAATAAAAAAAAGTCATTGGCACAACAGATGTTTCAAAATACTAGGATTTAATTTGAGTTGTTCATAAAGAAGTTTTTAAGCAATTTACAAGCACAGTGCACCCATACATTTCTGTGAAAAACATGAAAAAAATCCATGAGACCTCAAATTTCTAGGGATTACCCACATAACACACAATTGGAGAGGGGAGAATATAGCCAACATAATTATCTGCACAGAAATGAGGTGGATACTCTCACTTAATTGCCTTTTTCCATATGGTCTATATGCAGATTTTGAGTTAAGCCACTTCTTGTGAATTCGGTTGTAGCCAGTGTATTTTGTGTCATTAACACTTGTCTCTTTTAGTAGTAATGAGCACCAACTACACAGTCTATGTTAATCATGCCTATAACTAATAGTAATTTCTGTATACTCTGTATTGATTATGCCTATGAATTCTACAAATGTTTTATGTAATGATTGGGGTATAATTGTAATGCTTTTATTAAAATTATGGTGAGAAAAGGGGGGTGGGAGCACAAACTCACTGAGAACGGACAGCACTACAATTTCCTGTCCTATATGATGGTACCTACTCGGGAGGGCATCGGATCCCTGGCTTGCTTGTACCTAGAGGATCATCAGCCATACCACACTGACGAGGCCAATGTAGGCCGAAACATACATCTATGGTTTGCTATTTTCCTCGTGCAGAGGAGACTAGCCATGCATTTCGGGTCTGGACTGCCCTTATGGGTGGGATTAGCCTGATAAGCAAATAGAGTTGTTTCCTCTGTAATGGTGTAAGCAAGCAAAAAACGGAGATGCCCTCCCGAGTAGGTACCATCCTATAGGACAGACTACTGTAGTTCTTGCAATACATACAATATATATTGTTCAAAAATGTTTTATATATTCATCAATTTTGTACACAATTGGAATTTTTTTTTTTTTATTCCAAAATTACAAAAACAAAGACAGTAACAATACCATAAGTACATTTCAGTCTAATATCCATTTATAAACTATTATACAAATTTCCCTTCCACTTACATTAGTCGGACATTTAACAAATATCCTTAACTATCTAACCAGACAAAACAAAAAACATTTAATTTCAGAAGAGAGTGTGCGCCTACCTTCCCCCTCATTTTATCCATTAGATAACCTGTCGATCCATTTTGACCACATCTCAGTCTTCTCTGCCGCTCTATAATATTGTTGTGCTATTACTCTTTCCATTTTTATTTGAAACAACACTTGTGTTTCTACCATTTCCCACTTGGGAATTATCGTTGTTTTCCAATTCCTTGTGATTTCCAGTTTTGCTGCCATCAGAATATGAGAAATGATCAACTTAATTTCTTTTTTAACGCCCTTTACGTTTAAGTGTAGCAAAGCTGTTTCTGGAGCTTTCTCTATTCTTAACCCATAGATTTGGTTTATTCTCTCATATATTTCATCCCAATAATCCTCCAAAGCCGGGCAGTTCCAAAACATGTGCATTATATCTCCCCCTAGTCTATCACATCTCCAACAATTACCACTTTGCCAAATGGATCGGAACATAATACCATCTGTTAAGTAATTTAAAAAACATTTCAACTCAATTAATATTGAGGCACTGGGACCCTTTATAAACTTGTTCAAACAACCCATTCCATTCTTCCCTTGTAATCCTTTTTTTTTTAAATCTGATTCCCATTTCTTTATAACCACTACCTCTGAAAGCTGGTTAACCCCTTGGCAACACAGGACGGACTAGGTCCGTCCTGTGTGCCGAGGCGTTAGTGACACAGGACGGACCTAGTCCTTCCTGTGTCAAAACGAGCACTGAAAGCGGAGTTTTTCCGCTTTCAGTGCTCAAGCGGCATTGTAACGATGCTTCCGTGTGGAAGCATCGTACAATGCTAAAAAAAATGCCCGTCGGCATTTCGATCGCTCCGGAGAGCGATCGAAATGCCGGTTTTAAAGGCACAGAGCCTTTAAAACACGTGCATTAAAAAAACGAGCATAGGAAGCGAATCTTTCGCTTCCTATGCTCAGAAAATGTTTCTGATTGCCTCGCAAGTCGAGGCAATCAGAAACACAAAAAAAAAATGCACGATCTTGGTCACTGAGTGACCAAGATGGCGCTGCCCTTCTAAGGGCAAGAGTACAGGAGGCAGGAAGTACCTGCTTCCTGTGCTCTCTGGTTGTCACACGATTGCCTCTTCACAGAGGCAATCAGTGACTGCCAGGCACACTGACAGGCAGTGGGGATGTTCTGCTGAACATCCCCACTGACTGGTCAGATCAATATTATCCCTATATTGATCTGACCAGTTAAGATCTGTCTCCCTCTCCTCACATTTTTTTTAGTGAGGGAGAGAGACAGATCAAAGTAAGTACAAGTAAAAAAAAAAACAATAAACACACAACACACAAATAATAAAACAATAAAAAAAAATGTATTAAAGCAATTCCCTACGTTTAACCCCTTCCCTGCCACTGATCTTGCGTAAGCAGCGATCGTGCACATCAGCGCATTTATTTTTGCTGTTTGTGCATTTTTTAGGGGTTAATTTTTTTTGTACTGTGATTTATTATAGTACTACAAAGGCTCTTCTAAGAGTTATTAACCCCTTATTTGCTGTCGATCACTGCTTACGCAATGATATTGACGCCAAAGCAATTTTTATCTGTCTGCATATTTTTATTTTATTTATTTTTTTTACACATACCCGCTAGGGGATTACATGTAAAGTAAAAATATTTGAGATTTTTTTTTTAAGCTGCCTGAGCGCATTGCGATCAGTAACAGCGAATTAGTGGCAAAGGCGGTTTGGTGATTTCTCAATTAAGCTCACCATTCGCCCTGGTCAGATCAAAATTAGTCGGATCAATATTCACAAATATTGATCTGCCTCCCTCTCCTCACTTACATTTTTGTGACGGAAAGAGACAGATCAGTATTAGTGATATAAAATAAAATTTTATAAAATTGGCAGGTTTTATGAAAGTCTTTCACTGTGTATTAACCCCTTCCCTGCCATTCATCACTGTGTAAGCAGTAATCTTGCACAGCAACAGTATGTTTTGCTGTCTGCACTGTTTTATGGATTAATTTCTTTGTACTCTAATGTATTACAGTACTAGATAGGCTCTTCTAAGAGCTATTAACCCCTTCTTTGCTCGAGATCACTGCTTACGCACTGATTCTGAGGCCGCAGACTCAGGGTTCGATTTTGACCCTATTCAGCTTTCTGATACATCATCTAGCGATGTATCGGTGGCTGCTGAGCCCTTGCCACAAGTAGTGATGGGGGTCTACCGATAAAAAAATATATGGTTTGGTGGGGGTACATTACATTGGCTGGCTTCAAAGATATATCCCATAAAGGACACGGACGCAGGTTGACTACATGTCAAAATTCCAAGTTGGGTTTTTTTAGATGCGCATCTCACAAATGTTGCCTTCTAGCCAAAAACAAACCAACAAACCTATGCATGGGTGCTATCCCTGTACTCGGGAGATGTTGCTGAACACATATTGGGTTGTTGTTTGGCAGTGACATATACCAGAATCTGTGAATTCATGCCTGAAGTACAATGCATGTGGAAAAAAAACTCCCAAAAAATTACTACCACAAACTTTTACAAAGGCTGGTGGTAGAATTAGTACCTATACAGTATTAAAATACCACCATTTGAAATACCTTAGGATGTCTATTTTCCAAAAATATATGGTTTGATGGGGTAAAATTCATTGGACGGCTTCAAAAATGTTCCAAATGGAACATGGGCGCAGGCTGACTACGTCAAAATTCCAGGTTGGAATTGCGCACCCCCTAAATGTGGAATTTTAGACCCAATACAAACCAACAAACCTATGCATGGGGGGTATCCCTGTACTCAGGAGATGTTGCTGAACACATATTGAGGTGTTGGTTGGCAGTGGCAAATACCAGAATCTGAAAATTCCTGCCTGAACTACAATGTGTGTGGGGAAAAAATGACATCCCAACCCTTTGACATAGGTTGGTGGTAGAATTAGCACTTGGAAAGTGTTAAAATGCCACAATTTTAAATACCCTAGGATGTCTAGTTTTCCAAAATATATGGTTTTATGGGGTAAAATACTTTGACAGGCTTCAAAAGTGTCCCAAATAGAACATGGGCGCAGGGTGACTACATGTCAAAATTCCAAGTTGGAAATGCACCCCCCCTAAACGTGGCCTTTTAGCCCCCAAATAATCTAACTAACCTACACATGGGTGGTATCCCTGTACTCAGGAGATGTTGCTGAACACATATTAAGGTGTTGTTTGGCACTGACACATAATAGGATCTGTGAATTCATGCCGATGTACAATGAATGTGAAAAACAAATTACTATCCATAACATTGACATAGGCTGGTGGTAGAATTAGTGCATGAAAAGTGTTAAAATACTACCATTTGAAATACCCTAGGGTGTCTAGTTTTCAAAAATATATGGTTTTGTGGGGTAGAATACACTTTTTGGCTTGAAAAATGTCCCAAATGGGACATGGGCGCAGGTTTTCTGCACGTCAGAATTCCAAGTTGGAAAACCAAAAAGCGCACCTCTCAAATGTGGCCTTTTAACCCCCAAATAACCTAACCAACCTATACATGGGGGGTATCCCTGTACTCAGGAGATGTTGCTGAACACATATTGAGGTGTTGTTTGGCACTGACATATAACAGGATCTGTGAATTCATGCCCAAAGTACAATGTATGTGAAAAAAAATTACTACCCAAAACATTGACATAGGCTGGTAGTATAATTCGTGCACGGAAAGTGTTAAAATACTACCATTTGAAATACCCTAGGGTGTCTAGTTTAAAAAAATATATGGTTTTGTGGGGTAGAATACACTTTCTGGCTTCAAAAATGTCCCAAATGGGACATGGGCACAAGTTTTCTGCATGTCAGAATTCCAAGTTGGAAAACCAAAATGCGCACCCCCTAAATGTGGCCTTTTAGCCCCACACCAAACCAACAAACCTATGCATGGGTGGTATCCCTGTACTCAGGAGATGTTGCTGAACACATATTGAGGTGTTATTTGGAAATACCCCTTCACATTTTAAGGTAATGTTTACCTAAATTGCAATATATGTGAAAAATTAAAAAAAAAGATTTTTTGCTGCAAACTTTGGCATAGATTGGTGGTAAAATGGCTACATGAAATGTGTCAAAATACCCCAAGTTAAATGCCCTGAGTTGTCTAGTTTTCAAAAATATGTACATGTTGGGGGTCATTCATGGATTTAGTACAGAAATCAGTGTTACAATGTCAATATCGCTAATTTTGAAAGAAAGGATTTTAAAATAGCTTTGCACCACTTATAGTTCTGGCCCTGTAACACAGGGCTTGACAAATATAATTTGATTTTAGGAGCCAGAATTTTTTTTTAGGAGCCAGACAATCACGCAAACATAAACACAATTCATAAACACACACGCCTACTTCACATATATACAAACACACCTACTTTACTTATACACATATATTCAAACCCCTCACACACACCTACTTTACATATACCCATATATCCAAACACCTCATACACACCTACTATACATATACACATATATACAAACACCTCACACACACACCTACTTTACATATACCCATATATACAAACCCCTCACACACACACCTACTTTACATATACCCATATATACAAACCCCTCACACACACCTACTTTACATATACACATATATACAAACACCTCACACACACCTACTTTACATATACCCATATATCCAAACACCTCACACACACCTACTTTACATATACACATATATCCAAACACCTCACACACACCTACTTTACATATATACAAACACCTCACACACACCTACTTTACATACACACAAATATACAAACACACCCACCTCACACAGTCTTTTCTTGGGGGTTTCTTCTTGATGTGTCCCCCTCCCTGCTGCTTTACCTCACTGCAGGGAAGGGGGACATTCGTGCTACAGCTGATCTCCGTTGGTCGGCCTGCTGAGTGCCAGGATGTCACGTGACGACACCCGGCACTCAGACACGCGTTGCGCGAGGGGGCGGAGCTTGCAGTCTGTGCCATCCGCACAGACTTTACCCCCTCGCGCTCAGAAAGTTTTTTTTTAAAATGTGATGGCAGCGGCAAGGGGACCATAAGGCTGACAGCACCCAGGCGCCAGGTCTAAATTCCTGGTCGCCATGGCGACCTGGCGCCTGGGGTTTGTCGAGCCCTGCTGTAACATGAATAAAAAAGCACAAAAACATAAAAACATGGGCTATTTCTGAACTCAGGACATATATTAGAAACTTTTTAGCAGTGTTTTTTTGTTGTCTCTTGTACATGAGTATACGATTTTTCAAATAAAAGTCATAAAAAAATTATTTTTTCAATTTTTTTGCCATATTTTATTATTTTTTTTACATCAAATTATATGCTATTATGTATGATGTACCATGTCTCATCCTGGGAGACTTTAACATTCCACTTGACCTAACCAACTCTCCTGCTACTTCAAAACTCCTTTCCCTCACCTCTACCTTTGGCCTCTCCCAGTGGACCAACTTTCCAACCCACACTGTCGGTCACTCACTAGACCTAGTATTCACTAAATCTTGTGCCATCTCTTACTTTTCCCATTCACCTTTCCCCCTGTCTGACCACCACCTTCTTACCTTCTATCCCACTATACCTCAGTCGACTACTGCACGTCTCCCCCCAGCCGAATTCAAAAGACTGCTATCTAACTCCACCGTCCCGCTACTTACCACTGCTCTTCAAACCTCCCTCCCCTCCTTAGAATCAATCTCATGTCCAGAGAAAGCAGCTAACTCTTATAACAGTATCCTCACCTCAGCCCTTGACAACATTGCCCCTGTTGTTGCCAAACGTGCCCGCAGACCCAACCAACAACCGTGGCACACTGACCAAACACGATACCTCCAAAAATGTACTTGCACGTCTGAGCGGCATTTTAGGAAATCACGTTGCAAGGAGGATTTCCTTCATTACAAATTCATGCTGTGCTCCTACAACTCTGCTCAGTCCAAGCAACACTACTTCTCTACCTTAATATCCACCCACTCATCGAATCACAAACGTCTATTCTCAACATTTAATGCTCTCCTCTGCCCTCCTGCTCCTCCTCCCTGCTCCGCTCTTACGGCCCAAGACCTTGCCTCTCACTTCAAGAACAAAATCGACGCAATCAGGAGTAACTTCACCTCCCGTGACTTGCTTCAACTACCTCCTGCCTCGTTCCCATCCCCAAACCCACTCTGAATATCTTCTCCCCTGTAGCTGAGAAAGAGGTTGACAATCTGCTCTCCTCCTCGAAATCTACTACTTGTGCGCTTGATCCCATCCCATCTCACCTTGTATCCTCTCTTTCCCCTCTACTTCCAACTCTAACCCATCTCATCAACCTCTCCTTGTCCTCTGGAATAGTACTGTCATCCTTCAAGCAAGCCCAAATCGTACCTGTATTGAAAAAATCTTCCCTCGACCCTACTCTTCCGTCTAACTACCGTCCTATATCCCTTCTCCCCTTCGTGTCCAAGTTGCTGGAGAAAACGGTGCACTCGCGACTGACAGACTTTCTGACTCACAATAACCTACTTGTCCCTTTTCAATCTGGCTTTAGACCCTTACACTCTACTGAAACAGCCCTTACTAGAGTATCAAATGACCTCCTTGCTGCCAAATCTAAAGGCCACTTCTCGGTGATGATCCTCTTAGATCTCTCTGCTGCCTTTGACACCGTTGACCACCGCCTCCTTCTGAATACATTATCCTCGCTTGGCTTAAGTGGTGTGGCACTCTCTTGGATCGAGTCGTACTTATCTGAGCGCTCCTATTCAGTGGATCGGTACTTGGCCCGCTGTTGTTTTCCCTCTACACTACCTCTCTGGGAGAACTCATCCGCTCTTTTGGCTTTCACTGCCACTTGTACGCGGATGATACTCAGCTCTACCTCTCCTCCCCTGACCTCACTCCCTCTCTAGTGTCACGAGTAGCTGAGTGTTTGTCAGCCATCTCCGCTTGGATGTCTGATCGCTACCTGAAACTTAACCTCTCCAAAGCAGAACTCATTATCTTCCCTCCCTCAACCGCTGTCCCTACACCTGGGTTCACGGTCAACGTTGATAATACTACGATCATACCGGCTGACCGTGTTCGATGCCTTGGGGTCACTTTTGACTCTGCTATCTCCTTCCTTCCTCAAATCCATTCCTTGGCCAGATCCTGTCGGCTACACCTAAGAAACATTGCACGCATGCGCCCGTTCCTCAGCGAAGAGACCGCCAAAATTCTAGTGCACTCGCTTGTGATCTCTCGCCTGGACTACTGTAACGGTCTTCTGACTGGACTACCTCTGGTTCGTCTTGCTCCCCTACAGTCTATCCAAAATGCGGCTGCCAGACTCATCTTTGTTGCACGTCGGTCTGATTCGGCGGCTCCTCTCTGCAACGCCCTCCACTGGCTTCCCGTCTGCTCGAGGATAAAATTTAAAATTCTGTCATTAACCTACAGAGCCCTCCACTCCTCTGCTCCTACGTACATTTCCTCCCTTGTTAACCGCTACTTCCATACACGACCTTTGAGCTCCTCACAGGGGTTAACACTCTCTTCTAATCTCATCACCACTTCTCACTCGCGTCTCCAAGATTTTGCCCGAGCTGCCCCCTCTCTCTGGAACTCCCTTCCCCGGAGCATCCAGCTCTCTCCCTCGTTTTCAAACTTTAAAAAGTCCCTTAAAACTCATCTCTTTAGAGAGGCTTACTACCCAACCTAGCTGGAACACACACTCCCTCTTTGACCTATCCCACCTAATGCCTCCCATCCACTCTACTGTTACTACAACTTCAATCCCTCTGACCTCTTCAATCCCTTAATTGTGTCATGGACCCCATTCCCTCTAGATTGTAAGCTTATGAGCAGGGTTCTCTACCTCATGTACCAGTCTGTACTAGTTTGTCTAAATTAGTATGTAGTTCCTTTCTTTGCTCTGTACCAAGCGCTTCGAGAATTGGTGGCGCTGTACAAATAAATGTTAATGTAATGTAATGTAATGTTTAATATTTGCTATATTATACTCCAGTATTTGTAAGTGGAGGCCTGTCAGAATTTCAATCTTCACTTTCTTTTTTAAATTTTAACCAAAAGTTCAATATATGATCCATAACCAGAGATCTTTTGCATTTTTTACAAGAAACAAGAGAGAAACACACTGCGCCCAATTGTGGTGGAAACAGCTGCAGCAAATTCTACCAGTGTCTCACTCCTGGCAATAAACAAATCAAAACAACACACAAGTGAAAAAGTGCGCTGTGACCCAACACTTCAAAACACACAACTCAGGAAAAATAAATAATAAATTGTTACCCTTAAAGTAAATCAGCCTTAAAGTAAATCAGCTCAATATTCAATCCGAAGGGAAAAAAAAAATAAAACAAAACAGAACAGAAATAATATAGTGTAGTATATCACTTAAAAGTGCTGATAACAAATAATAAGTGAGAACACACTCACATCTTCCTGAGCAGAGATCTGCTCATTCTATACAGCATCCAGGGAGCCCACCAAGGGGTTAAAGATCCAACTGCTTCACAGAGGAATCCTAGGCAGCTTATTCAGGGTAGCAGACCCAGAAGGTACTCCCAGCAGTAGTATAAGAGTGGGTAAGGAGGAGACTATTTAGGTTCAACGATTTTAATACCAGTAAAAACATATAAAGAATCTTACATTCAAAGATCCACTTGAACAGTACATATATTGAGTCCCAGTAGCAGTCTCCTCTTGTCCACAACGCGTTTCACTTGAAAAAGCCCTACTTTTGTTTTTGCGTTATTAGTGCATGAGCCAACATGCTTGCTTTATGGTAATGTTGGAGATTAGGTGCCCCCAGTCCACCCTGTTTAGGTGGTAATGAAATCACCCTTTTGTTTATGCGCGTTTTTCCCCCCTGCCATATATATCTGGAAAATGACTCCTGCATCATTTTCAGCCATATCTTTGAGATGTTCATAGGGATCATCCTGAAGAGGTTGGTCCACCTGGGAATAATATATGATTTTACAACGTTTATCCTCCCCCACCATGAAATTTCCATGTTTTTCCATTCGTTTAAGTTTTTATTAGATACTTTCATTAGAGGGAGGAAATTAGCTTCTATAATCTTATCTGCTGTAATTTTTATCCCCAAATAATCAAAATGTTCTCTAGCCCATTTAAATCCATATTCCTGAGTTAATATTTTTTTTTCCCTTCTCTTCTATGTATCTAGCCATTACAGTGGATTTATCCAAATTTAATTTGTAGTTAGAGATTTCACTTATCTCCCGACCTCTTCTATTACTTGCTTAATTGATTCTATCAGGTCTTCAATTGTTATCAAAATATCGTCGGCATACATGTTTAATTTAACATCTAGCTTATCAGCCTCAATGCCCTTAATATTTATATTGCCCCTAATTGGAGTTTTTTAGATGTTATTGTGACATACCCCAGAGGTATCTGCTATAATATGTTCCGTAACCTTGTTTAGAATGCAATTATGAGTTTTTCATGATATTCATGTAAACTTGTACATCCCTTTAAATGGAACAACATTTTAATGAAAGAATGTAGCCAAACTCAACATCCACTAGAACAGAGGTGGCATTAATACAAAAGCGTTGAAGAAAACCACCAATCATTGTGAGACTTCCAGATATTTAAAGATGACAGGAACAGACATCAGACATGCGCCACTGAAAAAGCCCAGTATCCGGGTGAAACGCGCAGCGTAACATCTGAGGTCACCGGAACGGAAGGAGCCAGAACGAGGAGGGAAACACAGCCACCATCACATCTGGTCGCATTGATATTTTTTTAAACTTTTTTTTTTCAGGCAGCCGAATCTAGAGGATGCGGCTACCAGAAGAAGAAAAAAGTCCAGCAGCGCGAAGTGCTGTGGTGGGTCCCGCATTCGTCTCAATTTCGACTTTAGTTGTTAGATTGTAATGCTATTAGAATTACATACAACAGCCTAAAAGCCAAATTGAATGAATGGATGAATGGACGAATTCCACAGCTCAGACAAACTACTAGTATAGGGTTGGGAAATTGCTTTCAGTTTAAATAAAAAAAATCTATAAACTGTATGTCTGTCTGTATTTGTCAATATTGTATAATGTATACCAGTGGTAGTGAACCTTTTTCTACCTACCGCCCACTAATGCATCTTTCTTGATGGAAAAATTTCCTTACCGCCCACCAGTTTTCGCGCAAGCGCGGAATATTTTTTAGAAAGGAGGGTGTTTTAAAAAAAATAAATGTACGTACATTTATCTTTTTATTTCTTTATTTTTTTTTTACGTTTTGATCTGCACTCCACACAGTGCTTTTTTTCCTCCTCTTTTCCCTTTTATTACTAACACCAAAAACAATGTTGTATTAGGTGCCAATTTTTATTAATGTCACCATCAAAAGAAATTCCTTTTCCTGCCTGCTTCTTTACCTTCCTTATAGTATATCACTATATTAAGGATCTCTTTTTCCTTTTTTTTTTATTTTCTCCTTCCCTTACTTATTTTTTTCTTTTATTTTATAAGATAACAAAACTTAATTTATGAGCCAGACTAAACACTGCCTACTCTCCTCCTTTATTTTATCCCCTTTTCTCTATTTTTCTTCCTTTTTTTTGTTATTTTTTTTTTTATCTTTTCCTTTTTATCTCCTTTCTTTTACCTTCCTGAGTGACAAAAGTAAGGCTGAGCTAGTTAGCCCACTTATTATTATTAGCCAACAATTCTCTTCTTCTGCCTGTCCCTGCTATCAGTTTCCACTCCTCCCCTTCCTCTTCCCACGTGTTTGCGTGCGCTCGCTCCCGCCCGTCCCCTTCTCGCACAAAAGGAGGTTGATTGATGTGTGCGCTCACGCCCGCCTGCACCGCCCGCCCACTCTCTCAAAAGGAGGTTTTAACTTCCGAAAATCCTACTCTCATTCTCGCGCACGTTGGTTTCTTGATGTGTGCGCCCACTCACTCGCTCGTTCAAAAGGAGGTTTTAACCTCCAAAGTACCTACCGCCCACCTGGAATCCCAAAACGCCCACTAGTGGGCGGTAGGGACCAGGTTGACGACCCATGATGTATACTAAGCATTTTGATAATTATGGATGTGAAATTTATAAACTTTTTTAACGTGTAATATATTTTTTTTTAAATGTTTATATTTCATATCCTTAATTAGCAAAATACTTAGTAATACAATCTGTTATGTTATTTGCTTATATACACTGACTTTGCCTCCAATTCACTCCCTGTACTTCACATACTGATTGTGTAGTACAGAGAGAGAATGACAGCAAAATGACAGTGAAACTGGAAAAAAAAAAAATTTCCTGTTTAAAAAAAGTTAACCCTTCCCTTGCAGTTTTTTTTTTTTTTTTTTTTTTTTACTGTGATCAGTTTCCTTCCACGTTTATGGCCCTCATTTTGTTTTGTTTTTCATAATATTTTTTTTGTTTGCAATTTTACTATATTACTTGTATTGTTTTCATATATTAATTTAATTACAGTTAACCCTTGCAGGCCTGTGCTGTGATTCTGATTGCTCTGACCAGTTCTGTATACTGGTCAAAGATTGTTTCTGTACTTTTTTGGGGGTCTGGGAACCTATATTTTTATTTTTATTAGCGAGTTAATTGGGCTTAGAGGACCAGTGTTGTACTAGTTGTGTACAATATTATTGGGAAAATAGTTATCCAACCAAAAGTATCCAACCAATGAAAATTCTAACATATAACTTGTATGGGTGCGTTAAATAAGAGAGAGGAAAACTAAGTGTAATCAACCACTTATCAAAATGGAAAAACCGTCTGTCATTAGCCCTGGAAAATCCCTGGTTCTTTAAGGGTTAATGCATGCCTTAAGATTATATGAATGTGTGTGAAGTCTTGATTAAGATTAAGACATAACTTTTATTGGTAATAGATAAAATTACACATATATAAAAAACAAGATAGGTGAAAAAAAACTGAGGTAAGTGAAGTTGTGAGTAAAGTCTTGCACGCCCATAGATAATCAGGTGTAAATTGGTATACTGTAGATAAATATCTAAAGCGTGGTATGGGGTGCAAGGACAGTAATCTGGTTATAATATAGTCATAAATGTAAACCCTGATGACAAAAAGAAGTCCTATCACCACATATAAGTATCATTAGGAACCGAAAAAGTTCAATTGTCTTCCCATCGTTTAGTAGCCATGTGCATTCACACATTATACAGTTTAACATAAAATGCAATGCCCATGAAATAATCACTATAGCAGGAAAAATCGCATGTAACGTTAAGGCAAATTAATCTGACTTGTAATAATATAACTGTTTGGCAAAAAAGAAGGAGAGAAAAGGAATTGTTACTTTTAAATTCTGTAGCTAATCATAAAGATAAAATCCTAACTCTCTGTTGCCAACATTCAATACATTTAAACAGTTTGCCAAAACAGTTGTAACAGTGTGATTCCTGCTATTTGTATAGGATGAAAAACAAATATCTGCTGTATAAATTTAAATATCAAAATGATTGATGTAGTATTGGTTAGTTTCGTGGTGCAGCCAGGTGTGCCCACTAATTAGATGGAAGTAAAAGTTTTTAACTACAAAAAATTAAACGGGGGGCTGGCACCACATATGCCAAAAGCACAAACCAATAGACATGTGCATTCGTTTTCGGACGAATGCATTTTCGGACGAAAATAGCATTTTCGTCCATTCGTCCGAAAAACGAATAACGGAAATTTTAACTAACAAAATCCGAATGAACGAATGGTTAATAAACGAAAATCATTCGTCCATTCGTCCATTCGTGCTATTGGCATTCTAAACCGAAATAGAGTCGGTTTACAATACCAATAGCATTGTACTACATTCCATAAACCGACATGAATGACTTTCGGTTTATGGAATGCATGTAATGCTATTAGCTTCCTATAAACCGAAATTGAGTTCCCATTCATACGAATAGGTCAATTGACCTATTCGTATGAATGGGGACTCTTTCGGTTTATAGAAAGCCAATAGCAGCATGTATTCTATAAGCCGAAAGTCTTTAAAACAAACGACGTTCGGTTTATAGAATACATGTAATGCTATTGCTGTTCTATAAGCCGAAAGACATTCGGCTTATAGAACAGCAATAGCATTACATGCATTCTATAAACCGAACGTCGTTCGTTTTAAAGACTTTCGGCTTATAGAATACTATTGGCATTCTATAAACCTAACTAGAGTCCCTCCTCATTCATAAGAATTTCTTATGAATGGGGACTCGACTCTAGTTCGGTTTATAGAAAGCCAATAGTATTCTATAAGCCGAAAGTCTTTAAAACGAACGACGTTCGGTTTATAGAATACATGTAATGCTATTGCTAAACTATAAACCGAACGACTTTCAGTTTATAGAATAGCCATAGGATTACATGTATTACATAAGCCGAAAGTCTATAAACCGAAAGTCGTTCGGTTTATAGGCTGTCGGCATTTAACTATACAGAGACAGAGTCTCCATTCATAAAATTATGAATGGAGACTTTGTCTCCGTGTAGTAAAATGCCGAAAGTCTATAAACCGAACGATCGGTTTATAGACTTTCGGCTTATGTAATACATGTAATCCTATGGCTATTCTATAAACCGAAAGTCGTTCGGTTTATAGAATAGCAATAGGAATACATGTATTCCATAAGCCGACAGCCTATAAACCGAACGTTCGGTTTATAGGCTGTCGGCATTTTACTACACGGAGACAGAGTCTCCATTCATAAAATTATGAATGGAGACTTTGTCTCCGTGTAGTAAAATGCCCACAGCCTATAAACCGAACGTTCGGTTTATAGGCTGTCGGCATTTTACTACACGGAGACAAAGTCTCCATTCATAATTTTATGAATGGAGACTCTGTCTCTTATTAGTTAAATGCCGACAGCCTATAAACCGAACGACTTTCGGTTTATAGACTTTCGGCTTATGTAATACATGTAAACCTATGGCTATTCTATAAACCGAAAGTCGTTCGGTTTATAGAATAGCAATAGGAATACATGTATTCCATAAGCCGACAGCCTATAAACCGAACGTTCGGTTTATAGGCTGTCGGCATTTTACTACACGGAGACAGAGTCTCCATTCATAAAATTATGAATGGAGACTTTGTCTCCGTGTAGTAAAATGCCCACAGCCTATAAACCGAACGTTCGGTTTATAGGCTGTCGGCATTTTACTACACGGAGACAAAGTCTCCATTCATAATTTTATGAATGGAGACTCTGTCTCTTATTAGTTAAATGCCGACAGCCTATAAACCGAACGACTTTCGGTTTATAGACTTTCGGCTTATGTAATACATGTAAACCTATGGCTATTCTATAAACCGAAAGTCGTTCGGTTTATAGAATAGCAATAGGATTACATGTATTCCATAAGCCGAAAGTCTATAAACCGAAAGTCGTTCGGTTTATAGACTTTCGGCTTATAGAATACAATTAATACTATTGCCTTTCTATGAACCGAACGAGAGCCCCATTCATAAGAATTTCTTATGAATGGGGCTCTCGTTCGGTTTATAGAAAGCCAATAGTATTACATTGTATTCTATAAAACGAACGAAAAAAATTAACGAAACGAAAATAATTAACGAATTTCGTCTGAAACGAATGCACTAATGAACGAAATTCGTTTTAGACGAAATAAATAACATTTTCGTCCGAATGGACGAAAACGAAACGAAAATTTTAGTTTTGCACATGTCTACAAACCAAACCGCAAAGATAAATGTGCACAGGTAGGAGTGAGGACAAAAGACCCTGGCCCAATGCGCATTTTTCCACCGCCGTGGCTTGGTCAGGGGGTAATTCCCTGTTTAGAATGGGGGATATATATCCGGTTTTGACAAGGGAGAGAGTATGCAAAGAGCCAGCTCTGATTGGTCAATGATCCCAAAGTAATACTGAACTCAACAACACTGTGAGGACAGAACTGACTAGTGGAAATGGGAAACAAAAAAATTGTAAATAAAAAGAAGTGGGGTATGTAAATGAAAAAACCCCAGGTGGCTATAAAAGTATATCAATGTGTAATTGTGTACTGACAAGGTGCTTGTGAAAAGTAATAGAGTGGACATGCTGCAAAAGTGTAATGAAAGAGGGTAATAAACTATAGTATGAAACAAATTAAAATGTTAAATTAAAAGGGTTAATGCATGCCTTAGGAGTATCCCTGAGTTAATGGCGTAATATACCAGTAACATGCTCTAAGAGTTTTCGTGGGACAGCTCTGATTTTGGGGGTAATTCTATGTATTCTATAAACCGAAAGTCTATAATCCGAACAACCTTCGGTTTATAGACTTTCGGCTTATAGAATACGTGTAATACTATTGTCTTTCTATAAACCGAACGAGAGCCCCATTCATAAGAAATTCTTATGAATGGGGACTCCATTCATAACAATTTCTTATGAATGGGGCTCTTGTTCGGTTTATAGAAAGCCAATAGTACTACACGTATTCTATAAGCTGAAAGTCTATAAACCGAAGGTTGTTCGGTTTATAGACTTTCGGATTATAGAATACATGTAATTCTATGTATTCTATAAACCGAAAGTCTATAAACCGAACGACCATCGGTTTATAGACTTTCGGCTTATAGAATACAATTATATGTATTCTATAAACCGAACGAGAGCCCCATTCATATTATTTTTTAGATTTCTTTATAAGTAAAGCAAACTATCAATTTACTGCTTCATTATTGTATCATTCCTCCCTTGTTTTTATACGTTTTCCCTAGAAAAAAATAAAAAAAAATATTGTGAGATCCATATATATGTGTGAGACACATGTACACACAAGGCTATGGGTGAGGTATTTGATAAGGACCTTCAGTTTTCACCAATAAACGCTAAATAATTCTGGTGACAAATCACAATAACCATATCTTCACAACCTGTCTTCTGCATTAACCCTTCACTTACTGAACAGCGATAGATATACGCAGTCAGTTTCCTCAAAATGACTATTCCATGCCCGGACATTAATATTGTGGTTCGGTTCCACTTGCCCAAGTGCTTGCCAAGGGCAAAACAAGTGTGCAAGGAGGATCCAGCTCTGGAAGGGATTTGAGCAGACGGGAGCCAATCCATAACATTTGGGCTACAGAATATTATTTTATTATTTAGGCATGCACTTGATCTGTTTAGCTGCCACAGAGAAAGATCCCCTTAATGCCAGAGGCAAGGCAGTGAATGTGTTAAATGACCTATCAAACCAATTGCATGAATGTCCTCTCTCCAGCCAAGAGCTAGCATTATATTGAAACTATAGGAAAATTCACATCAAAACTTAAGCAGTAAATAGTTTTTCCGAGGATCCAGCACAAATAACAAATAAATACAATCACAAAAATCCCATACAAATAAAACGCATACATATCAAGTCATTGTTTGCGAGTGTAATTCAAGGCACGATAATAATAATAATTACCTACCATTGAAGTGTCCATCCATTTTTAATAATCTTCTTAAAACGAAGTCCACTTTTTATAACATTATATCTAGGATGCCCCTAACCAGACCAGTGTTCACGCTAAGTGAATGTGCTGTGTGATTCTGTGCAAATCATCTACATATTTCGACATTTAAGACCTTTTTTTAACAGGAACAAAAACTGCAAGGTGTTCAGATTTCCTTAGTAATTTCAGAAATCGTGGGATGTTTTCCCATTAATTTAAACAAGCAAACATCAACGGTTTTCATTCTGCAGCCCCTGCAATGCTGGTAGATGATTAACTAGACTACACAGAGGAGCCATTCTCCCTTTTTTTGGGCGATGGGGGTATGATAAAATGGGACATGAAATGTTGTGCAAATTTTCTGTTTGGTCAATATAAATTAAAATTAATCTTTATTTTACCACTCCTGATTGTGATTAAGCAAGTAGAATTTACTGTATGGACCCATTCGTGTTGAAATGTAACCCCTTTGCTAGACATTATAGTGCTGGTCTCCGATCTGCACAAATACTCTTACAATTAAAAACATATATATATTTTTGTATTAATATATTTGTTGTAACTAAGGATGTTATTGCTTTAAAAATACAGCTTAAACACATTTATTGGGAATTGCATTGCATTAATTTACCTTTCTAATGTGTCCTTTAATTGCCGAATAAAATACATTTAACCTTAAGAATATATTACAGTAATAGTATGCTATTTTAAATGGTATTTAATAATCAATTATCCATTTTACAGTCATCACTCTGCATTACAATAGAAACATATTTTAAGAAAGGTAATATCCATTAACCAATAACTTTGTTATTCTCGATGGCAATGAGCATTTGGGGGTTGGTATAGGCGCTTATTTAGTGCTTTAAAATTAATATTCCACCATCCACACTATTCTGTTTGCTCCATTAGAGATGAGATATAGAGTTCATGTTGCGAGCTCAGTAAATATTCCATTTGGGAAAATCTAATGCATGGATCTTTTTATTTAATAAAATACACAACATATTCCTGGGTGGGGTGAAAAATGCAATGATGCTGTGGAATGAGATGTATGGTACTAAGAGTTAATACTGAACGCTGTTCATAATCAAACCACTAAAATAATGACATTATCTATACCAGTGTTTTGTATTCTCTGCTGTACACAAATACCATATATTTCCTTTCCCACTGTCTGGAGCATAAATACAAGCACCCCATCCCCAACTATTTGGGATATTTTGTAACCCAGAACCCCCTATCTTTTCTTCAGATTAAAGGGCTTGGATTTGGGAGAAAAAGCACTTTGAGCAAAAAAATGCTGCTCCGTGCATTTCATTGTCTGCGAACACAAAGGGTTAAAGCTCTTGCCCTGGCGGGGCACTCATTCAAATCAGTATTGATTAGGAATTTTTATTGGCACTAGGGGATAAAGAGAGAAATTATCGAGGATAAAGAGAGAAAATAGATATTGCACCTTTTTAAAGAGCAGTGATCTAGATGTGCATTAAATCCAGGGAAGGGAGTGGGGCTTCGAAGATGTGTGAGCTTGTCTTATACACACAAATATACTTACATACATGCAATGTATAATATATACTTTTGCTATCACGTGTGTATAATACATATAAAATGGAGCTGGTTCTAGCAGAGCAGTTACTGTAAAGCTGGAATGTGTACTTGTGAATTAGTTATTATATACCGGATTTGTGTATTCAATTCATGACACACAATTATCTACCTTCTTACAGTGTATCACGTATTCTATAAGCCGAAAGTCTATAAACCAAAGGTCGTTCGGTTTATAGACTTTCGGTTTATATAATACATGTAATTCAATGCTATTCCATAAGCCGACAGCCTATAAGCCGAACGTTCGGTTTATAGGCTGTCGGCATTTCACTACACGGAGACAGAGTCTCCATTCATAAAATTATTAATGGAGACTTTGTCTCCGTGTAGTAAAATGCCGACAGCCTATAAACCGAACGTTCAGTTTATAGGCTGTCGGCTTATGGAATACATGTATTCCTATTGCTATTCTATAAACCGAACGTTCGGTCTATAGAATAGCAGTAGGAATACATGTTTTCCATAAGCCGACAGCCTATAAACCGAACGTTCGGTTTATAGGCTGTCGGCATTTCACTACACGGAGACAGAGTCTCCATTCATAAATTTATGAATGGAGACTTTGTCTCCGTGTAGTGAAATGCTATTGTATTCTATAAACCGACTCTATTTCGGCTTATAGAATGCAATAGTACTACGAATGGACGAATGAACGAATGATTTTCGTTTATTAACCATTCGTTCATTAGTCTTTCGTTAGCTTAGCATTTTTGTTATTCGTTTTTCGTACGAATGGACGAAAATGCTATTTTCGGACGAAAATGCATTCGTTCGAAAACGAATGCACATGTCTAATACATAGTATAAGGTTGGGAAATTCGGATGAAAATGATGAATTTAAACAGTTCAATAGCATAAGGTAGGGGATGAATGAAATTCGAATGAATTTCAAATGAAATTCGGATTAATTAGACTCTTTGAACCGAATTCTCCAATAGGTGAATTATTTTCCATTCGTAGGAATGAATATAACGAAACGAAAATAATGAATGAAATTCGTCTGAAACTAATGAGGCAATGGACGAAATAAATAACATTTTTGTCCGACTGGATGAAAACGAAAATTTCCATTTTACCCACCTCTACTTCCTTTATTGATTTCTCACCAGATAATGCATTTTGGTGATGTATGAGGGGGTACTCCACCTGAGTTGTAGCTGCACATTTTATCTTATTAGAGCTCCTATTTCCACAATTCACCATTGTTTTGTTCCCACTTAAAGGAAATGTTAAATTCTTAAGATTTTGTCATTTGTCAATAAAACGTATTCACGCAAAAGACATGCGATGAATATAAAGTAATGTATTGTGTTCAACTCCGTGTGAGAAAACAACATATACTATCAATTATACTGAATTATATAAGAAAAACAGAGGAACACAGTTAGTAATGAACACACTGAAGTGACTCGTGTAAATTCAAATACCTATGCCACAACTCTTGAATGTCATTCAACCAGATCGCATAGTGATTTTATTACTTCATAAATCCACCAACCGGTTTCGGCACACAAAGTGCCAGTAAGTATACAGGTGTAACTAATTAACAAGAATATATTTACCCGCTATGGGTCACAGGATTAAATATAAAAGATAATCGAAACAACCAATTAATGCAATATACAAACAATATACAATAATATACATTTCACAACATAACAGCCCATTTTAACTCCATATTTAACCGACCACTATTATTTTCATTCCCATAGGCACCAAGTTCGTTAATCTAAAAAATCTTTCGGTGTAATAGGGCTTGATGTCTGTCTCTACCCCTCGAGGGAACAGTAACAGCCATCAAATCTTAGTGAAGCAGGAGACAGTGCTGTATTTACCGCGAGGTAGGGCAGCAAATTTTGGGGGCGGCAGCGCCCCCCAGCACTGAGAAAAAAAAATGCAAAAAAAAAATCAGCCCCTTTAAAAAAAAAAAAAAAAAGACCGCGCTTGCAGGCAGAGACGGAGGTGAGAGTGGATCGGAAGATCCCTTCTAACTATCTCTGCCTGCCGGCAGGCTGCACAGCATTCCAAACAGGCAGCACAGAGAAACCTCCGAGCTGCCTGTTCGGCTTCCCGTGCATTGTGACACGGAAGTGCCGACAGTCACATGACCTGTCGGCACAACCGCCTGGGAGCCGAACAGGCAGCATGGAGGAGACCATGCGAAAGGGACTAACCCCAAAAATGGGAATAGAAAGGAGGGCAGGAAACAACAGACCATGTTGCCTCCCACTAGCCACCAGGGAAAGGTAAGTGCTGGGGAAATGGGGGGATTTGAGGAAATTGGCTGGGGCTTATTAAATGACAAATAACACTGCCATATTATTGGGCAAATTAGCAGGGGCATATTAAATGGCAAATAACAATGGCATATTATTGGGCAAATTGGCTGGGGCATATTAAATGGCAAATAACACTGGCATATTATTGGGCAAATTAGCAGGGGCATATTAAATGGCAAATAACACTGGCATATTATTAAGCAAATTGGCAGGGGCTTATTAAATGGCAAATAACACTGGCATATTATTGGGCAAATTGGCAGGGGCATTTTTAATGGCAAATAACACTGGCATATTATTGAGCAAATGGGCAGGGGCATATTAAATGGCAAATAACTGGCATATTATTGGGCAAATTGGCTGGGGCATATTAAATGGCAAATAACACTAGCATATTATTGGGCAAATTGGCAGGGGCACATTAAATGGCAAATAACACTGGCATTTTATTGGGCAAATTGGCAGGGGCATATTAAATGGCAAATAACTGGCATATTATTGGGCAAATTGGCTGGAGCATATTAAATGGCAAATAACACTGGCATATTATTGGGCAAATTGGCAGGGGCATATTAAATGGCAAATAACTGGCATATTATTGGGCAAATTGGCTGGGGCATATTAATTGGCAAATAACACTGGCATATTATTGGGCAAATTGGCTGCGGGATATAAAATGGCAAATAACACTGGCATATTATTGGGCAAATTAGCAGGGGCATATTAAATGGCAAATAATACTGGCATATTGTTGGGCAAATTGTCAGGGGCATATTAAATTGCAAATAACACTGGCATATTATTGGACAAATTGGCTGCGGGATATAAAATGGCAAATAACACTGGCATATTGTTGGGAAAATTGTCAGGGGCTTATTAATGGCAAATAACACTAACATATTATTGGCCAAATTGGCAAGGGATATTAAATGGCAAATAATACTGGCTTAATATTGGGCAAATTGGCAGGGGCTGATTAAATGGCAAATACTGGCATATTATTGGGGAAATTGGCTGTGACTTATTAATGGCAAATAATACTTGCATATTATTGGGCAAATTGGCTGGGGCATATTAATGGCAGATGATACTGGCATATTATTGGGCAAATTAGCTGGGGAATATTATGGACAAATAATATTGGCAATGTGTATGTAATGGGGTGGTAGAGGCATGTAAATGGGGTGATGGGGCATGCCCTTGGTGTGCAACGTGGGTTATGGGTCATGTCGTGGGTGTGCATCGTGGGTAGGGGGGGTGCCCAAAATTTGTCTGCCTAGGGCAGCACAAAACCAAGATACACCACTGGCAGGAGAGCCATATTTGGCCTTAATATGATGAACTGACATGGCATTAAATATTTGACTATCAGTACACATTTCTAATGGATGACTTACGTTCAGATATCCTTTCAGGTAACATTCTAGTGGTACAACCTATATAGAATTTTGATCACAGCATTTCAAAATAAAAATAACTCAAGTGGTAGAACAATTAATAAACTGACTTATGCTAAGCTAAGGTGAACAGGTACAAAAACAAAACAAAATAATTTTTTTTTGTCTGCCAGGTCAAAAGCTGCCATTGTTCACATATCTGTTTGTCCATATATCTCTTCCTGTAACTTCCTTTTATGGTTTGTATCAATGAATTTTGAAAGGAACTAATTCAAACATGAATATATTGGTGGGGGGGGGGGGGGGGGGGGTTGGGGTGGTATAATTGACTCACTTCAGGACTAGGCTGCTGAGCACTTGCCACAAGGAGTAATGGGTGTCTACTTTTAAAAAATATATGATTTGGTGGGGTAAATAACATTGGCTGACTTCAAAGATATATCCCATATAGGACATGGACGCAGGTTGACTACATGTCAAAATTCCAAGTTGGAATTTTGAGATGCACACCTCAAAAATGCTTTACCACCCAAGCAAACAAACAAACCTATACATGGATGCTATTGCTGTACTTGGGAGATGTTGCTGAACACATTTTGAGGTGTTGTTTGGCAGTGACATATATCAGAATCTGTGAATTCATGACTGAAGTACAATGTATATGGAAACAAAACTCCAAAAATGTACTACCACAAATTTTGACAAAGGCTGGTGGTAGAATTAGTACATATACAGTATTAAAATACCACCATTTGAAATACCTTAGATGTCTTTTTTCCAAAAATATATTATTTGATGGGGTAAAATACATTGGGCGGCTTCAAAAATGTTCCAAATGGAGGCAGGCTGACTACATGTCAAAATTCCAAGTTGGAAATGCGCACATCCCAAATGTTGCCTTTTAGCCCCAAAACAAACCAACAAACCTATGCATGGGTGGTACTGTAGGAGATGTTGCTAAACACATATTGAGGTGTTGGCAGTGGCAAATACCAGAATCTGAAAATTCATACCTGAACTACAAGGTGTGTGAAAAAAATGACATCCCAACCCTTTGACATAGGTTGGTGGTAGAATTAGTACATGGGAAGTGTTACAATACCACAATTTTAAATACCCTATGATGTCTAGTTTTCCAAAATAAATGGTTTGATGGGGTAAAATACTTTGACAGGCTTCAAAAGTGTGCCAAATGGAACATGGGTGCAGGCTGATTCCATTTCAAAATTCCAAGTTGGAAATACACACCCCCTAAATGTGGCCTTTTAGCACCCAAACAACCCAACAAACCTATGTATGTGTGGTATCCTGGTACTCAGGAGATGTACATAATTAAATATTTACATTTACGCTGAATATGTCCGGGTATCGCATATGACCCGATGCTGTGATCTGCAAATTAATAATAATTAGAATTAAAATGCATACCTGACAGATTAATGATGAGTTTGCTATCTAACTCCCTAGAGGACAATTATATTGGCCAGTAAGTTATTTGTAAAAGAGATGGGGTATAAAAAGAAGAAAGTATCTTTCAGCATTCGGGCCATGCGGGACAGATGGGTTTCAATTATTTATTATAGAATGACGCACAATTATGTTTTTTTTCTTTCCCCTTTTCTCTTTTCTTTCTCTCTCCTTCTTCCGTAGAATATAAGAAAGGGTAGGGTTTAGTGTTGAGTGAACTCAAACCGCATTGTTCGTTCACTGTATGTTCGGGTTGGAGTTCAAGGTTCGGCGATTTAATGGTGCGTTTTCAAAGGCTGCAGGGCAGCCAATCAGAAAGCCCATAGCATTAGATACATATTCAAGGTATGTAATGCTATTGGCTTTCTATAAACCGAAATAGAGTCCCCATTCATACGAATAAGTCAATTGACCTATTCGTATGAATGGGGACTCTATTTCGGTTTATAGAATATCGATAGCATTACATGTGTTACATAAACTGAAAGTCTATAAACCGAATGTCTTTCGGTTTATAGACTTTCGGTTTATGGAATACATGTAATGTTATTGGCTTTCTATAAACCGAAATAGAGTCCCCATTCATACGAATAGGTCAATTGACCTATTCGTTTGAATGGGGACTCTATTTCGGTTTATAGAATAGCAATAGCATTACATGTATTCCATAAACCGAAAGTCTATAAACCAACTCTCTTTCGGTTTATAGACTTTCAGTTTATGGAATGCATGTAATGCTATGAACGAATGAACGAATGGTTAATTAATTCGTGCTATTGGCTTTCTATAAACCGAAATAGAGTCGGTTTATAGAATACCAATAGCATTACACGCATTCCTGCACTTCATATCTGAGGATCAAATAGAACCGTCAAATACTGTGCTTACAGCGCACTTTGAAAAATTCTAATAGTTTTGGGTGGTAAATAGTACATTTGCGTCTTGTGGTGCACTTCATATCTGAGAGTCAAATAGAACTGTCAAATACTGTGCTTACAGCGCACTTTGAAAAATTCTGGCTTCCTCCTCCTCCTCCAGCGCCGCTTCAACCTACACCGTCACGGTCACCGCCTCCTCAACCTATGGGTCACTTAGTATAAACTGAAAGAGAATACCCTGCACTCCAACCCTCTCTCAAATGGATAATTCTGTTGATCCTCCTGGCAGCCATGCTTTAGATTTTGATTTATGTTCTTCCAAAGCTAAAATCAAAGATTCCATCTAGTGCTATTTTATGGCTCAGCTGTATTTGTAATTTGTATGTATTTTATGTTATTTTAAGTTATTCCCCTATCTACATTTGCTTGCAGGGCACTTGTCCTACTCTTACCCACATTTTACTTCATTTTGCAGCCCTCTAGCCCTTTCCAGGACTTTTTTAGAGGCATTTTAGTGGCAAAAAGTTCGTGTCCCCATTGACTTCAATGGGGTTTGGGTTCGGGGTCAAGTTCGAGCACAGACCCGGACATTTTTTTGAAGTTCGGCCGAACCTGCCGAACCCGAACATCCAGGTGTCCGCTCAACTCTAGTAGGGTTATTTGGGAGGTTTTAACAACCCCAGACTATGATTAAAGATGTCTTGGTTCTAAATACCACAGAATGGGGGTATAATTTTTTATTGTGATATAATAAATTAGAAGAATTGCACAAGAATTAAATAGAATGTAAGTCTTTTTCCACTTTTTGGTTGTTTTTATTATATACGTCTGATAGACAAATAGGCACTAGGATTAGTTATTACACTGAAAGGGAAATAAAGGGTCATAATAAAGTCCCAGAATAAAGACAAGAAATAGACGCTAATTTATTTTTTTTATTTAGAAAATAGAAATAGGTTTCTACACAAGAAAGGACACTGGTGTCAAGTTGGTGTTTTATATTTGTAGAGAGAGAAAGGAATAGTATTATGCTTCTTTTGGCTTAGGATAATTGTAAATATGTAGATTAGGATATATATAATGGTAACGCTATATTAGTCCAAGAACACAGTTGAGACCTTACTTAAAATTAGGGAATTGTCGTGGGATTATGGTAAGGAGGATCTGTAAATTTTTGACCTGCGGCGGGAGTATATAGAGAGAGGGAGGGAGGAGGAGTTGGAAAGTGGGGTCCTTCTTTTTGTTTTGTTTTTTGTTTTTCTCTGCAAAGGGACTCCAGCTTCGCCAAAAGCACTGTCGCGGCTGCTATTTTACAGTCGCGGCAGGCACAGTAGTATTGGAGCTAAATTCTGATATAGGGTTCTTTTCCTCAGATTGGTTCAGAATCCTCCTAGTCAGGAAGTACTCTAGGGGTGGGATGTGTTTTATGTATTGTTGTTTATATTTTTGTTTGTATGTTGAATGTGCAGGACGGGGAGGCATGGGGGATCCCGGGGGGATGGGGAGAACAAGTAGCAAACATACCACCTTAATTAGACAGCATTAAGCTTGCTTCAATAAATGCTCAGGGCCTTAATTCCCCACAAAAGAGGAGTATTCTTTTGAATGATTTAAAAAAAAAAAAGCAAATATATATCTGTGGAATACAAGAAACCCACTGGAGAAGGCAAGACGAATTGAAAGTAAAGAATTGGGCATACCCTCTAATCGTCTGTGCCTCTCTAGTGGACAAAAGGAAAAGAGGAGTAACAATTTTTTTTTTGTCCCACTTAAAAGTTAAAATCATACACCAAGACTATGAAACGGAGGGTAGATTTATCATACTTATGTGCGAAATTAACAATGTGATTTATACTCTATTAAACATATATGCCCCCAACCATTCTCCAGTGCAGTTCATAGATAAAATGTTGAATAAGCTAGATAGAATTAAACAAGGTGCCACTATAGTTTTGGGACACTTTAATTGTCAAATGGATCCCAATTTGGATAACATGTCTCTGAAAGGGAATATTAAGAACAAAAATACTATAAGAAACGCAAAAAGATTAAGAGAATTACTGAAGAAGCATGCATTGTTAGATCTTTGGAGAGTGTTCCACCCAGGAGAAAAAGATTTTTCATATTTTTCGCGCTCCCATCTCGTCTATTCAAGAATAGACCTGATTTAGGCAGGTGTTGGTCTGACAAAAAATACTAAAAAAATAAACATTATCACTATCCCCTGGTCGGATCATAATATGATTCTTTGGGAAGTAGAGGACGAATATGTGAGGACCAGGTCGGATTGGAAATTGAACGAGAAGTTAAAAAAACATTGAATATTTAAAAAAACAATTCGGATCCATTTTTTGGGGAAAATAAGGATAAAGGGGTTTCCCCTTCTATGGTATGGTGCACCTACAAATGCGTGATGAGGGGCCATTTAATTAAGTTGGGGTCAAGAGAAAAAAAAGCAAGTGGAGTCCCCCTTACGGATTTGTATATAGCTTTAGACCAATTAGATCCAATGAATTTAAAAAATCCAGCGGCAATAACTACCCAAAAAATCATTACCACACAAAATTCTATCAATGAAATGCTAATAGACAGGGCTAATAGGAACTTAGAATACCTAAAGCGTAATTGGTACTACCATGGAAATTAGGCTGAGAGAGAAATGACCGGAATTAGGGGAGTATACACAAAAAAGGGGGAGTTCAAGTTGAACATGTATGCGGATGATGTCATATTGACCTTCCAAGACCCTAGAGAGTCAATCCCTAGAAGAGCTTATAGCCCAAAAGAAAATTAAGAAACCGATTTCTAAATGTTTGACGCTATTAAAAATAATAAATAAAGAAGTAACAATTCGGGCGCTGGCAAAATGGGAAAGTGATCTGAAAATACAAATAAACATTAAAGACTGGCTTGTTTCACTCAAAACCACCTCTAAGGCTATACATTGTTTAAACTTAATTGAAACTCACTATAAAATCTTGAATAGATGGTATCTGGTGTCCTCACGCACTGCTAGGATGTTCCTGGGAGCTAGTGATGTGTGTTGGAGGTGTGGAGAACAGAGGGGTGATATGAGGCATGTGTGGTGGAGTTGTAAACCTATAGAACTGTACTGGAGAATGGTGGGGAGTAGACTTTTTTCAATATGTGGTACGGATTTGGTCAAGGTTGGTAATCTCAACCTCCAATCTCTAATTTTAGAAAAAAGAACTCTGTGTATTGCAAAATATGTATTTATAATAAGGATCTGTTTAAATTTATAAATGTTGCAAAACATGACATATTAAAAATAAAAGCAACAAATTATTCAATGTTTAGTCCAAATCATATTCTTTTTATTTAAAATGTGGGAATAATTATGGATATAATATGGACCTATGAACAAATATTTCTACAAGATTTAGCACAATGGGTACAAACTTAAATCTTTGCTATATAGTCTATCTTATTGTTACATTACTTGTATTGATTGCTGGTGTCATGCTCAAAGTTCCAAATAAAATAAATTGAAAATAGATGCACAGATTTCAATTCATCTTCAGCATAATCACATTGCAATTGTAGATGTTTGTTTTACTCAAAGAAAATTGTACTATTTTTAATTTAGAAATCACATAAAGGTTGGAAATGCAGTGAAGGGAGTGACATGTTTGCACTTTGGTATATGTGTTGCTATGAATTATTCCCAGAAGGAATGACAACACATGATATGACATTGACTGAATTTGCAAAGGTGGCAATGGTTTTATATTGCTGCATTATATAACAGTTTAAACTTAATGGGCTAGTTACATGTTTTATGGGTGTTCCCAATTGCAGACTGAAAGCAGCACTCAAATTGATGGATGAGAAGACTAAGGCTAGTGCAACTGAAAATGGCAATCATATTCTGTTCCTGATATCATGGAGTGTTTTGCAATGTGGTTTGAGCCCCTGGTCTAACAGATAAATTACTGCAAATGCAATTATTTTAATTAAACACACAACAAACCCATTTTATACTTAGGCGTATTTGAAGAAAAGTTGCAAAATGTAAAAATGCAGATGCATCCTTACAGAGACTATGTCCATTTCTGGGAACCTATGATTAGAGTCTTTAACGTGGCACAACAATATTTTTTTTTTTTTAAACTTTTGATTATTTAATAAAAGCAAAGTTAAAAATGTAATGCCACTTGCCACTGCAATGTAAACCTGATGTGTATCTTTGTGCAGTCACTCAACTGAGGCGGTCACTCAACAGAGGTGATATGATATGCATATGTTGCCACCATCGGCCATGTCTCAGGGACACAAGAAAAGAGCACGCAAAGTGCAGCCAGGCAGTATTTAGGATGGATATACAAACAGACACAATCCAATTAATTAATCATCTTTTGTCCTATGACAGGAGTGTCCAAGTTTATTCTGCAAAGGGCCACTACAATAGAAATGTATGTGTGCGTGGGCCGCATTTATGTTTGATTCATTCAGAGAATAATATACATATAAAATTTATATACATATATATGTGTGTATATATTTATTTTATATAATTCACACTAATGTGCAGCAGTCACATTAACTACACACACATACATACACTTAGGCCGCGCACACTTACACATTTATACACACCCACCCACATACATACACTTACCCCCCCACACACTCACAAGCATACATACATTTACCCCACACACATTTGTCACAACAATTGGTGTAGTGCATACCTGTAGAGATGGTATTGCATTTGTGATCTGAAAAGCTTTACAACTTGAGTGTTTCCTTTGAAGCTGGAACTGATAGTACAAGGTATGAAATGTTACACTGAGTTAGTAAGCTGGTCTATCTAGCAAATGTCTGTATAACCTCATAGCTAATAGGTTTTTTTGATATGCTAAGTGACCCTTAGCAGCAGTGGCGGATCCAGAGTCTGATCTCGGGAGGGGCACATGTTCGTCTGTCTTTTCCTCTCTCCTATGTCCGTCTGTCTTTTCCTCTCTCTCATGTCCTTCTGTCATGCTCCTCTCCCTTCCCATGTCTGTCAGACTCCTCTCACTCCCCGTGTCCATCTGTCTCTCTTCCTTCCCATGTCCGTATCTCTCCTCTTTATTCCCATGTCCGTCTTTGTATCCTCTTCTTTCCCATGACTGTCTGTCTTTTCTCTCATTTACCAGGTCTCTGTCTCTCCTCTGCCATCCCATGTCTGTCTGTCTTTCCTCTGCCATCCCATGTCTGTCTGTCTGTCTCTCCTCTGCCATCCCATTTCTATCTCTCTCTTCTCCCTTCCCATTTATTTCTCTCTCCTCCCCCTTACCATGTCTCTCTATTCTCTACCTCCTATGACTTTCTTTGTCCCTCTACCCATGTATGTGTCTCTCCTCTTCCCCATAGCTGTCTCTTTTCTTCCTCTCCCCGTCTGTGTTCTCTCCTCTATCCCCCGTCTCTGTTCTCTCCTCTCTCCCTCACCCGTCAGTGTTCTCTCTTCTCCCCATAAGTGTTCTCTCTTCTCCCCCATCAGTGTTCTCTCTTCTCCCCCATCAGTGTTCTCTCCCCCCCCCCCCCCCATCAGTGTTCTCTCCTCTCTGTCACGACAGCACTGTCACACTGCCAATCACTCCCTCCTCACCAACCTCCTTACCTGCTCAGAACTCCCCGGAGATCTGTCTCACTGCAATCTGGTCTCCATTAACAGGTCTTTCATGAGTAATCCTAGGTTACTGTTCTGCACATGTGCAGTTCTACGTTTGGCTTCCTGCCCTTACTCATCCTTAAAGGGCCAGGTTTAAACATTACTTTTCCTGTGATTCTCATTGGTTGATAGTTTGGTAGGAGGGCTATTTAAACCTCATTTGTGCACTTGCTCCTTGCCTGAAATAGTGCTCCAAGCCTTTTCTAGCGTTCACAGACTACCTTTACTCCTGTTGCTGATTTTGCCTGTTTTTGACTCTTCGCCTGCCTCCTGACTCCGATCGTTTGCTGCCAGCCTTGATCCCTGCTTGTTGACCATTCTCTTGCCTAGCCCTCCTGTACCTTCGTTTTTGGTTATTTGCGCCCGTGTCAGTTTTATTCTGGTTACGTTTCATTATCCTAGTAAGTGTCAGAGTGCCAAAGTCCTGGAGGAAAGAAACCTGAGGCTCAACCGTAGGGTGGAATTCCTTCAGGCAGAAGAATTCTGTTCACTTGCCTGGGTTTGTTACGTATACCATACCTACTTCTGCACAGTGGTTCCAGCTCCGCATCAACCTTACACTCTCTCTCCCCCTATCAGTGTTCTCTCCTCTCTCTCCCCCCATCAGTGTTCTCTCCTCTCTCCCCTGTGTTCTCTCCTTCCCCCCCCCCCCCACCCCAGTTGTGTATCTTGGTTTTGTGCTGCCCTAGGCAGACAAAATTTGGGCACACCCACGACATGACCCATAACCAACGTGACACACCAAGGACATGCTCCATCACCCCATTTACATGCCCCCATCACATACACATTGCCAATATTATGTGCCATTAATATTCCCCAGCCAATTTGTTTAATAATATGCCAGTATTATTTGCCATTACTATGCCCCAGCCAATTTGCCCAATAATATGCCAGTATTATTTGCCATTATTAAGCCACAGCCAATTTGCCCAATAATATTACAGTATTTGCCATTTAATCTGCCCCTGTCAATTTGCCCAATATTATGCCAGTATTATTTTGCCATTAATATGCCCCAGCCAGTTTGCACACTAATATGCCAGTATTTGCCATTTAATATGCCCCTGCCAATTTGCCCAATACTATGCCAGTATTATTTGCCGTTTAATATACCCCTGCCAATTTGCCCAATATTATGCCAGTATTATTTTGCCATTAATATGCCCCAGCCAGTTTGCCCACTAATATGCCAGTATTTGCCATTTAATATGCCCCTGCCAATTTGCCAAATACTATGCCAGTATTATTTGCCATTTAATCTGCCCCTGCCAATTATATGCCAGAATTATTTGCATTTTAATATTTCCCTGCCAATATGCCCAATATTATGCCAGTATTATTTGCTATTTATTCTGCCCCTGCCAATTTGCCCAATAATATGTCAGAATCATTTGCATTTTAATATGCCCCAGCCAATTTGCCCAATAATATGCCAGTATTTGCCATTTAATATGCCCCAGCCAATTTTCCCAATAATATGCCATAATTATTTGCATTTTAATATGCCCCTGCCAATTTGCCCAATAATATGCCATAATTATTTGCATTTTAATATGCCTTTGCCCAATATTATGCCAGTATTTGCCATTTAATATGCCCCTGACAGTTTGCCCAATAATATGCCAGAATTATTTGCATTTTAATATACCCTCTGGCAATTTGCCCAATAATAAATATGCAAGTATTTGCCATTTAATCTGCCCCTGCCAATTTGCCCAATTATATGCCAGAATTATTTGCATTTTAATCTGCCCCAGCCAATTTGCCCATTAATATGCCAGTATTTGCCATTTAATCAGCCCCTGCCAACTTGACCAATAATATGCCAGAATTATTTGCATTTTAAATATGCCCCTACCAATTTGCCCAATATTCCAGTGTTATCTGCCATTAATATGCCCTACCAATTTGCCCAATAATATGCCCTGAAATTCCTGGTGGCGGCCCTGCGCGCACAGCTCTATGCCGGCTCTGGCACCGTTTGTCCCAGAGCAAGCCCTGCAATGTGGCAATTTAGTATTTGAATGAAATCATTGCCAGCAAGCGTAAATCGCTTGCTGGCACCGACACTTTAATCACAGCTACCGCTCGTGGTGCATGCTCCGGCCCCTCGCGCTGTGACACCGTTGGAGTGCCGGATGTCATGTGACTTACGGCACTCATAATAAGTGGAGTTCCGGTGTTCTGCCTGTTCAAAGAGGCAGAAACCATCTGAACAATCTTCCTCCCTGCAAAAGAAGGTAGAAGAGCAGGGAGGAGAACAAACATCAACAGGGGTATTTTTTGGTTAAAAAGAAATGAAACAAGTGTAAGTGGTAAGTGTGTCTCAGGTTATGTGTGTATTGGTGTCACTGTGTGTGTAAGTGGTAAGGGTGTGTGTAAGTGTGTCACTTTCTGTGTAAGGGTGTGTGTGTAAGTGTGTCACTGTGTTATTTTCCACACTATACATTATAGTTTTATATATATAAAATGTATGGAGGGTTGGTGGTGTGGGAGATGTGGCGGGTCACAGGAGGGGGCACCAAAATGCACCTTCACCTGTGTAGACGAAAATCCTTGCACCGGCCCTGCCCCCCCACACACACCACACATTCACTTACCCCCCCACACACACACACCACACATAATCTTATCTGTCACACACCACACATACACTTACCCCCCCCACACCATACATACACTTACCCCCCCACACCATACATACAGACACACACTCACATACATACACACCTCACAAATACACATACACACACAATCACATCCACACACTTACCCCACACACACATACCCATTTATATGCACACACACACTCACATACATACATACACGTACCCCACACACACATACCCATTAACACACACACTCACGTACATACACTTACCCCACACACAGATACCCATTTATACACACACACTCACATACATACACTTACCCCACACACACATACAGATTTATGCACACACACTCACATACATACACTTACCCCCACATACACATTTATACACACACACTCACATACATACACAGGGTAGGCGCTACCGTAATGCCTTAGGGCACCACAAGGGTGGGGGATCGCCCGCGCACCCAGGCCTGCTATCAGGGGTTTAGGCACTCCGCGTATGCATGAATGCCTTAAGATTAATTTCTATGCCGATGATGTCATTCTAACTCTGGTGGATCCCTTCGAGTCCATGCCAGAACTGATCAAAGAAATACAAACATACTCTGCATATTCAGGATACAAATTAAATCTGGATAAATCAATTGCATTAGCCAGTAACATATCACAATATAACAAGTCAATCTTGGCACCAAAATTTGGATTCTCTTGCGCAAAACAATATATAAATTATTTGGGGATAAAGGTCGGGTCGGACCCGGGAGATTTAGTACAAATACATTTTCTCCCTCTTCTACTCGAAACAAATAAAAAACTGAAAGACTGGAAACCTCTTGGATTTTCATGGAGGGGAAGAATAAATGTCCTCAAGTCCTATATTTTACCAAAATGGACATACTTATTTAAAATGACAAATATGGAGATTCCGAAAAGTTGGATAGAGATGGCACAATCAACTATGAACACATTTATATGGAAGAACTCCCATCCAAGAATCAGTCTAACCACCTTGGCATTGCGAGTAAAAGAGAGGGAGGTTTGGGCATCCCAATCCTTGAGGATTATTCAATGGCATGCAAAATAGCACAAGCAATTGCCGCACAACCGAAGGGAATAGAACAAGAGAGCTGGTACAAGATAGAACAACATATGCTAAAGTGCCATGACCTGGGTTCATTATTCTGGAGGATAAAGGGAGAACACTTGGATATAAGAGATAAGAAAAGTAAGGAAGGGGAAATACCAAAGGGGACAATACTACATGATATAATGATTAGTTGGGGAAAACTGATGAAATCTCTGAAGATAAAAAACCAATTGCTATCGGATCTTCCATTAAAAACAATAAGTGCGAACATGCAGAACATGAATTTAAAAAGCTGGGAGGATCGAGGTATTTGTAAAATAGAGGATCTGTTTAATACAGCAGGATTTAAGACCTTTGCACAAATTTCGGGAGATATAGGATTATCAAATAAAGAGATATACACATATCTCAGAATAAAACATTTTACGGCGAAACATGCCAGAAAACCAAAGAACAACAATGAAAAAGAACTAACTCAATTAATGACCCAAAGTAATATGAAAAAAAGCAGCAAGGAGGTAAGTACTGGGGAAGGGGAAGGGTGGTGCATAATGCTGGCATACTGAAGGGCAAACTCCTGGCATATTGAGGGGCAAATGCCTGGCATATTAATTTGCAAAATCCTATCATATTAACTGGCAAAATCCTGGCATATTGAGGGGCAAATTCCTGGCATATTAATTGGCAAAATCCTGGCATATTCAGGGGCCCTGAAATTCCTGGTGGTGACCCTGCGCGCACCGCTCTATGCCGGCTCTGGCACCGTTTGTCCCAGAGCCAGCCCTACAATGTGGCAATTTCCCCAGGCGGTAGGATTTGAGTGAAATCATTGCAGCACCGACACTTTAATCACAGCTACAGCTCGTGGTGCATTCTCCGCCCCTTCACGCTGTGACACTGTTGGAGTGCCGGATGTCATGTGACTTACGGCACTCATAATAAGCGGAGTTCCGGTGTTCTGCCTCTTCAAAGAGTCAGAAACCATCTGAACAATCCTCCTCCCTCCCTGCAAAAGAAGGTAGAAGAGCAGGGAGGAGAACAAACATCAACAGGGTTTTTTTTTGGTTAAAAATAAAAGTGGTAAGTGTGTCTCAGGTTATGTGTGTATTGGTGTCACTGTGTGTAAGTGGTAAGGGTGTGTGTAAGTGTGTCACTTTCTGTGTAAGGGTGTGTGTGTGTGTGTAAGTGTGTCACTGTGTTATTTTCCACACTATACATTATAGTTTTATACATACTAAATTTATGGATGGTCGGTGGTGCGGGAGGTGTGGCGGGTCAGAGGCGGGGGGCACCAAAATGCACCTTCGCCTGTGTATACGAAAATCCTTGCACCGGCCATGCCCCCCCCCCCCCACACACACACCACACATACACTTACCCCCCCACCACACACACACACCACACATAAACCTACCACCCACACACACCACACATAATCTTACCTGTCACACACCACACATACACTTACCCCCACACACCATACATACACTTACCCCCCCCACACATTTATACAGACACACACTCACATACATACACACCTTACATACACACACAATCACATCCACACACTTACCCCACAAACACATACCCATTTATATGCGCACACACACACTCACATACATACACGTACCCCCCACACACATACTCATTTACACACACTCACATACATACACTTACCCCACACACACATACACATTTATACACACACACTCACATACATACACTTACCCCCAATACACACATACAGATTTATACACACACTCACATACATACACTTACCCCACACACACATACAGATTTATACACACACTCACATACATACACTTACCCCACACACACATACAGATTTATGCACACACACTCACATACATACACTTACCCCACACACATACACATTTATACACACACACTCACATGCATACATACATTTAACGCACACACACATACACATTTACACACACTCACATACAAACACTTACCCCACACATATACACATTTATACACACACTCACATACATACACTTACCCCACACACAAACATACACATTTATTCACACACACACACTCACATACATACACTTACACTTACCCCACACACAGATACCCATTTATACACACATACATAACCCCCCACACACACACTCACATGCATACATACATTTAACGCACACACACATACACATTTATACACACACTCACATACATACACTTAACCCCCCTACACACACACATACACATTTATACACACACACTCACATACATACACTTACCCCCCACACACATACAGATTTATACACACACTCACATACATACATCACTTACCCCACACACTCACATACATACACTTACCCCACACACACATACAGATTTATACACACACTCACATACATACATCACTTACCCCACACACTCACATACATACACTTAACCCACACATGCACATTTATACACACACGCTGACATGCGTACACTTACCCCACACACACACACAATCACATGCGTACATACATTTAGCCCCACACACATTCACATACATACGCTTAACCCACAGACACACATAACCATTTATACACACACTCACACACTTACCCATTATTTTTTTTAAACGGGTCTGTGGGCTCCATGATCCCAGAGGCTGAGGGCTCCCCGTTACCTTCATGCTGCCGGTGCACTTCTTCCCTACCTCTGACCCTTGCACATGACCTCGAGCGCAGGGTAGAGGAGGGGAAAGCAGCACCACTCTGTGTAGGGAACTTTTGTTCCCCGACATAGCTTCCCATATGGCAGAGCTCAGGCGGGCCGCAACTTGATGCCCGGCGGGCCACACATTGGACACCACTATCCTATAAGATCTCCACCCTGATTAATTAACTGGATTCTGTGCGTATATCCATAATGCCAGGCTTTACTGTCAACCTCCCACAGACAATTTTGAGGGTGTTGGAAATCGACCAGTAAGCTGTGTATAACCGGTGTATATAGGGGGAGTTCTTTGTCTGAGAGTGACAAATGATGTGATTAAATAGTGAGGATGTTCAGTGTTGAAAAAAGTGTTCTTCCAGGTTATAGTTTTTAGCTTACCATTGGAGATAAAGTCATGACAGGGAGGGTAAATAAGGAGAAAAGTGTCTGCATGTAATAGGACGAAAGCTTCTGTTATGTGTTTAAAAATATAAGAGAAAGGGAGTTGACAAGACCTGGGTCTTAGTTACCTTTCTCCAGATTGCCAGTGTGGGGGACATGGCAGGGTGAGAAGTAATCAAAGGTGTCATTGTTGACCTATTTAAGAGAGGAATTGGTGGGTCAATGAAGACCTGTTCTCAATTACGCCATAATTTGTGAGAAGAACTGGACTATTCTTAAAAGTTGGGAGGCGAAGGTCTCCACGAGTCTTATCTTTGATTAGGTACCTAGGTGGTTTAGACATACATTTTAGGTCTTGAAAAAATTTCATAAGCACAATTGGGAGGGTCCGAAGTACTACCCTGTCAAACCAGGGAATGCAATGTTGAGTCCACAAGTAAAATTAAGTTGATAATGTAAGTCAAGGTCAGCAGACTGTCCAGGTTCCATTTAAAAAGGAAAGAGGTTTGTAAAGTCAAGGGGCATAGATATGGACAAATTTCAAATCTTGAATTTTGACATATTGCCTGGTAACAATCATCAAGAGGTTGTCCGCAAATGCGACCAACTTGTGGTGAGGAGTCCCAGCACAGATTCCATGAATAGTTGGGTTTTTCATAATAGCATTCAGAAGAAGCTAAAGAAAGGTTTATTTTTCTCAATTAAATTGCAAAGTTAGTATTATATACACTGTGATTCACGACATAATCACTTGCTTATTTGCTCTGCAGTTACATAATATATTAAGACACTTGATTATAACAAATTCATGGTTACCTTTACAGGGCAAAACACAAGTTTTTATTGTGCATATATCCTATTAGTGGATATTCCTTTGTATATTTCCCATTTGCCTACATACTGTGCAGCGGTATTTGATTTTGTTTGAATTACATTTTTCCAATTACGAGTAGACTTCTGTGGAATTGTTTGTATATTTAACCTCTTTTGGACTATATGGTGTTTTATTCTCGCACTGCACATTTTTGTATTGTGGGTTATATAAGGATATAAGGACAATTTTTGTCTCACTACTCAATGTGCGCACAATATATAAACCATTTTTATAAACCACTATTCTCTTTATTTATTTGTGTGCAATAATTGTGTCAACCATATGCTTGCCTAAATAATATTGGTTAGGTTTAACCACAAAGCTTTAAAATGGTCAAAAGTCCAAGCAGGGGTATGCTTAATCCTGCATTGAGCTTGGAATTGTCCTCTCTTTATTAAGGAACTAGACATTAAGCCCGTTAAATTAACGGGCGCTAGAACCTATGTGGAGGGGGGGGGGGACGACATAAGGGGGCAACATAGGGGCAAGCACCCTGGTGAGGGGGGGAGCCTTGAGGGCTGCCTCATCTTGATGGGAATTGTGATCCTCCTGCTGTATTATTGATGCAGCAGGGGGATCACAACTCCCATCAAGATGAGGCAGCCCTCAAGGCTCCCCCCTCGCCAGGGTGCTTGCCCCTATGTTGCCCCCTTATGTCACCCCTCCCCCGTGTTACTTACCACCTTACAGTGATCAGCTGTAACTTTGTGCGCATGCGCAATGAGTAAATTATCCTGCGATTGCGCAGGAGAATTTGCTCGAGAAATCTGTCAGCAGGGCCGGCCTTAAATGTTCCAGCGCCCTGTGCGGGATTCCCCCATGGCGCCCCCCCCCATGTATGTATCTCTCTGCCTTCCCATGTTTGTCCCTTTCCTCTTCATTGCCCTGTCTGTCTCTCTCTTACTCCCCCATACCTGTTCTCTATCTCCCTCTATTCTGTCTCTCTCCTCCCCTTCCTCTGTTCTGTCTCTCTCCTGCCCTTCCTCTGTACTGTCTTTCTCTCCCCCCTGTTCTGTCTCTCTCTCCCCCCCCTGTTCTGTCTCTCCCCCCCCCCTGTTCTGTCTGTCCCCCCCCTGTTCTGTCTCTCCCCCCCCTGTTCTGTCTCTCTAGCCCTGTTCTGTCTCTCTCTCTCTCCCCATTCCCCCTGTTCTGTCTTTCTCTCCCTCCCTCCCCGTCTGTCTCTCTCTCCCCCCCCTGTACTGTCTGTCTCTCTCTCTCTCCCCCTTCCCCCTGTTCTGTCTCTTTCTCCCTCCCTCTGTTATTTCTCTCTACCCCCTGTTCTGTATCTCTCTCTCCCCCTTCCAGCTGTTCTGTCTCTCCCCCTCCAGCTGTTCTGTCTCTCCCCGTCCCCCTGTTCTGTCTTTCTCTCCCTCCATCCCCTGTCTGTCTCTCTCTCCCCCTTCCCCCCTTTCTGTCTCTTTCTCCCCCTCTGTTCTGTCTGTCTCTCGCTCTCCCCCTGTTCTGTCTCTCCCCCCTCCAGCTGTTCTGTCTCTCCTCCCTGCCCGGTCTCTCTCTCCCCTGTGCCTGCCCTTCCTCTGTTCTGTCTCTCTCTCCCCCCTGTTCTGTCTCTCTCCCCCCTGTTCTGTCTCTCCCCCCCTGTTCTGTCTCTCTCTCCCCCCCTGTTCTGTCTCTCTCTCCCCCCCTGTTCTGTCTCTCTCTCCCCCCCTGTTCTGTCTCTCTCCCCCCCTGTTCTGTCTCTCCCCCCTGTTCTGTCTCTCTAGCCCTGTTCTGTCTCACTCTCTCCCCATTCCCCCTGTTCTGTCTTTCTCTCCCTCCCTCCCCGTCTGTCTCTCTCTCCCCCTTCCCCCTGTTCTGTCTCTCTCTCTCCCCCTTCCCCCTGTTCTGTCTCTTTCTCCCTCCCTCTGTTCTTTCTCTCTACCCCCTGTTCTGTACCTCTCTCTCCCCCTTCCAGCTGTTCTGTCTCTCCCCCTCCCCCTGTTCTGTCTTTCTCTCCCTCCCTCCCCCTGTCTGTCTCTCTCTCCCCCTTCCCCCTGTTCTGTCTCTCTCTCCCCCCCTGTACTGTCTGTCTCTCTCTCTCCCTCTGTTCTTTCTCTCTACCCCCCTGTTCTGTATCTCTCTCTCCCCCCTCCAGCTGTTCTGTCTCTCCCCCTCCCCCTGTTATGTCTCTCCCCCTCCAGCTGTTCTGTCTCTCCCCCCTGCCCTGTCTCTCTCTCCCCCCTGCCCTTGTCTCTCTCTCCCACCCCTCCCCTTCCTTTGCCTTCAAAGGTGGATACAGGGAGGGGGCGGAGCTAACCGGCTGAGCGGTGTAGCTCCGCCCCCACCCGGTGAAGCAGATCAGCGTCTGCTTCACTGGGAGCCCAGGTCAGCAAGAGAAGGTGCTGCTCGGGCTCCCCATGCTTAATGCAGGCATGGGGAGCCGAGCAGCACTTTCTCATGGTGCCAGTGGCTTCCCGTGAAGCAGATGCTGCTCTGCTTCACAGGGTGGTTGCGGAGCTACACCGCTCAGCCGGTTAGCTCCGCCCCCTCCCGGGATCTAGCAGAGCATGCCGAGCAGAGGGCTGGTGAGGGGGGATCTTTAGATCTCCCCCACCCAGTGCCTCTACCGGCTTTTTTTTTTTCTTTGGGCGGGAGGGAGTCTCTGCGTTCCAAGTCCCAACGGCTGTCCGTGGGGCACATGCGCAGTAGCGTAATCCCACGGACACAGGGACTGGACGCAGAGACACTTCAACTTTATTAAAGAGGATGAGAAGCAGGAAGAAAATACTAGCAAAATCTGAAATCTCATGTGAGTGCAGGGTATTGTGAGAATAAGGCATGGAGAAAAAGAGAGTGAAACATGTCATAATATATATTATACACAGTGGTGGGATTCAGCCGGTTCGCACCGGTTCGTGTAAACCTGTGACAAACATTTTACATAGTACGCAGAACATTTTAAGTAGCTAATTATCAGTGGCATATTAATGAGAAAATTATCAGTGGAATATTAAGGAGAAAATTATCAGTAGCATATTAAGGAGCAAATTATCCGTGGCATATTAAGGAGCAAATAATCCGTGGCATATCAAGGAACAAATTATCCGTGGCATATTAAGGAGCAAATAATCCGTGGCATATCAAGGAACAAATCATCAGTGGCATATTAAGGAGCAAATTATCAATGGCTTATTAAAGAGCAAATTATCAGTGGCATATTAAGAAGCTAATGATCAGTGGCAGTGGCATATTAAGGAGCTAATTATCAGTGGCATATTAAGGAGCAAATTATCAGTGGAATATTAAGGAGTAAATTATCAGTGGAATATTAAGGAACACATTTTCAATGGCATTTTAAGGAGCAAATTAACAGTGGCATATTAAGGAGCAAATTAACAGTGGCATATTAAGGAGCTAATTATCAATGGCATATTAAGGAGCAAAATATCAGTGGCATATTAAGGAGCAAATTATCAGTGGCATATTAAGGAGCAAATTATCAGTGGCATATTAAGGAGCAAATAATCAGTGGCATATAAAGGAGCAAATTATCAGTGGCATATTAAGGAGTAAATTATCAGTGGCATATAAAGGAGCAAATTATCAGTGGCATATTAAGGAGTAAATTATCAGTGGAATAGTAAGGAACACATTTTCAATGGAATATTAAGGAGCAGATTATCATTGGCATATTAAGGAGCTAATTATCACTGGCATATTAAGGAGCTAAATATCAGTGGAATATTAGGGAGCAAATTATCAGTGGCATATTAAGGAGCAAATTATCACTGTCATATTAAGGAGCTAAATATCAGTGGCATATTAAGGAGCAAATTATCAGTGGCATATTAAGGAGCAAATAATCCGTGGCATATCAAGTAGCAAATTATCAATGGCATGTTAAGGAGCAAATTATCAGTGGCATATTAAGGAGAAAATTATCAGTGGAATATTAAGGAACAAATTTTCAATGGCATATTATGGAGCAAATTATCAGTGGCATATTAAGGAGATAAATATCAGTGGCATATTACGGAGCAAATTATCCGTGGCATATCAAGGAGCAAATTATCAGTGGCACATTAAGGAGCAAATTATCACTGGCATATTAAGGAGCTAAATATCAGTGGCATATTAAGGAGCAAATTATCAGTGGCATATTAAGGAGCAAATAATCCGTGGCATATCAAGTAGCAAATTATCAATGGCATGTTAAGGAGCAAATTATCAGTGGCATTTTAAGGAGCAAATTATCAGTGGAATATTAAGGAACAGATTTTCAATGGAATATTAAGGAGCAAATTATCAGTGGCATATTACGGAGATAAATATCAGTGGCATATTAAGGAGCAAATTATCCGTGGCATATCAAGGAGCAAATTATCAGTGGCACATTAAGGAGCAAATTATCAGTGGCATATTAAGGAGCAAATTATCAGTGGAATATTAAGGAGCACATTTTCAGTGACCTATTATGGAGCTAATTATCAGTGGCATATTAAGGAGCAAATTATCAGTGGAATATTAAGGAGCTAATTATCAGTGGCAGTGGCATATTAAGGAGCTAATTATCAGTGGCAGCGGCATATTAAGGAGCTAATTATCAGTGGTATATTAAGGAGATAATTATCAGTGGCATATTAAGGAGCTAATGATCACTGGCATATTAAGGAGCAAATTATCAGTGGCATATTAAGGAGCACATTTTCAGTGGCATATTAAGGAGCAAATTATCAGTGGCATATTAAGGAGCAAATTATCAGTGGCATATTAAGGAGCTAATTATCAGTGGCAGTGGCATATTAAGGAGCTAATTATCAGTGGCATATTAAGCAACACATTATCAGTGGAATATTAAGCAGCAAATTATCAGTGAACTATTAAGGAACAAATTATCAGTGGCATATTAAGGAGCAAATTATCAGTGGCATATTAAAGAGCAAATTATCAGTGGCATCCAATTACATCAACAGAATAAATTAAATAAACAAATAGCAACAAGGGAACGGGGGAAAAAAGATCAAAGAGTTACAAAAAATAATTAATACGGAAATTAATTGACAGAGCAAATAAGACAATAATTGAGCTCAAGATGGTATTATAAGGGGAATAGGGCAGAAAAACTTCTGTCTAACATGATAAAAACAATGAATAAAAATAGCAAGATATTAAAAATAGAATATAAAAAACAGACATGCTTATCCCCGGAATCAATTGGCAAAGCTTTTAATGATTACTATCATTAACAAGCAAAGCCAGAGGAAATTGTTTAGTATTTTAAGGGGAAAGCATACCCTAAAACCTCCCAGGAGATAATAACTCAAATGAACAAACCATTTTCTAATCAAGAAATAATAGGCGCAATTCAAAAACAGAAAAATAATAAAGCCCCAGGACCATATGGGTTTGATACAACGTTTTATAAAAGATTACAGCAGGAGATCTCCCCCCACATGGCAGAAGTTTTTAACGACGCCATGGAGAGGGGAATTCTCCCGGAGGAGCTACTGAGAGGGAATATAGTCCCGATATATAAACAAGGAAAAAAAGAGGAAGAGGTGGAGAGCTATCGGCCGATAGCTCTCTTAAATACAGATGTAAAGATCTATGCACACATTCTGGCCGAAAGATTGAAAATAGTAATTGCAGATTTGATACACCCAAATCAGGTGGGCTTTGTTCTGGGGAGGACGACAGGTGGACAGTTTGGTTAATCTTTTCCAGCAGACCGCCCGAAGAGGGTCGCCCAAGCTGACTCTGTCATTAGATGCTGAGAAAGCCTTTGACAGAGTCGGCTGGGGATATATGGAGGAGGTGCTCAGGGTCTTCGGGTTGGAGGGGAATATCCAAAAGGCGATAAGGGCTTTGTATTCTTCCCCATCTGGAAGGGTAATAGGTCCAGGTATTAAGTCAACATGGTTTCGATTGGCCAACGGTACAAGGAAGGGATGTCCATTATCGCCCCTGCTTTACATTTTAACACTGGAACCATTAGCTAGAGAAATAAGAGAAAACCAAAATATAAGAGGATATTATGGGGAGGACACACAAAAAATCAAGCTATATGCAGACAAACATCTGGCGAAGCCACACTACCCATTCCAGAGAGTCCAAATTGACCGCATTCAGATGCCAAAGAGTGTCCGGTATGAATATGCCCTAGTTCTGGTGGACATGTTACAGGATGGCCAGAAGCTTTCCCGGTTACTAATATGACCACCAAGACCACTGCCAAGCGGTTGCTCACTGAAATTGTCTGTAGATATGGAGTTCCTGAAGTGATTGAAAGTGACCAGGGCCTGGCTTTCACAGCACTAGTGACTAAGGAAGTCTGGGCAGCACTGGGGGTGACCCTTGCATTCCACACACCCTATCACCCACAGAGTAGTGGTAAGGTAGAACACATGAATGGCACCTTAAAAGCCAGAATGCTTAAGATGGCCCAAGAAACTAACCTGCCCTGGCCAGAGAGTCTCCCCATAGCTATGTTTAGTGCCAGGTTCACACCAAGAGGGAAGTTTAACCTGTCCCCCTATGAGATTTTGTTTGGTTCAGCCCCTAGGTTAGGTTGTTACTTTCCTCAACAACTCCAACTGCAATCAGATACTATGGTTAATTATGTGACTACTCTTTCTCAAGCTTTAAACAATATACATGCCCAAGTTTTCTCTTCCATTCCAGATCCAGAGTCTGATACAGGCACACACAAGTTGCTTCCTGGTGATTGGGTTCTGGTTAAGAAGTTCCTGAGAAAACATACCCTTGAACCCAGATATGATGGTCCGTTCCAAGTTCTTCTAACCACAGTTACCTCCGTTAAATTGGCCGGAAAGAGCACTTGGATACACGCTTCACATTGCAAGAAAGTTAAAGCTCCAGAGGAAGCAGATCCTGTTATAACATGAATTTTGTGTATTTGTTCTTGCTGCTAGGTCTGATAAAGGCCCAACAAGTCGCTATAACCAAAGACAATCATGTTTACACATTTTGGTACAATTCCTCTAGTACACGGGTAGCCACATTTGCATTTGATTATTGTGATGTTGTAAATTGTACATTTCCATCGTCATTGTCGTCAACAGTGTACAAAGATACACCTAACATCAAGGACCCATACATATGTGTGACTTATGACTACTGGGGATATGAGTGTAGTTCGTGGAAGGCAGCAGGTTGGAATACAGGGCCAGCCTGGGGCTATAGACCACAAAGTGCCTTAGACAGATTAGATAAAAATGGGGAGTCCTTACTGAAAAGAATGACGTTCAGGAAACCAGGGGGGGGGCGCGACACCTATAAAACTAGCTTTAAACATAGAACATCCCAGTCCTGGAGATGCTGGGCAATATGTAATGGGAATGTACTGGAAGGGAGGAGGTTCATACAGTAAACAGGGGACCTTTTACTTACGGGACATGTATGACTCACCTGACTGGGTAGGTGCCACGCACATGACTATTAATCCTCTTAAGCCACACATCAAAACTCTAAAAGACATGATAGCTATAGCTAACCCCACGTATGAGGACACTATGGCTGTAGAGACGGGTTTCTCTGACACTAACTTATGGCTTGAGTGGATGAAATATAACGCTAACAAACACAACAGATCTAACTACTATGTCTGTGGAGGAGCGAGGCCTCACTTAGGTACTGTCCCTTTGAACATACCTCCGGAGATAGAGATGTGTTTCCTAAGTCTCTATACTATAATTAAAACTGACCGGACGGAATGTGAATCATGGACAAAGGAATACCCAATTATCCTTAAAGATGTTAAGCCAGATAAAGGTATCACCATATATCCAGGTAACTACACTTGTTACGGTATATATGATGGGGTAGGCCAATTCTTTGGTAATTTCACTGGTAAGTACTGTGCCGCATATAGCCCGATTCCAGCCGCCTTAATCCAGCAACACGTAGGATCCCTTGGAGACATATATTGGATTTGTGGGGATATGTGGGGACACCAAGATACCCCAGGTACGTTAAATACTCTAGAATAAAGAGAGGTACATCTATATAAAGCATTTTTGATCCCCATATTTATATAGATGCCAAAGGAGTGCCAAGGGGGGTGCCGAATTAATTTAAAGCAAGAGCTGAAGTGTCCGCAGGGTTTGAATCTATTTTCCCAATCATCACGGCCAATAAAAATTTAAATTGGATTAATTACATCTATTATAACCAACAACGTTTTGTAAATTATACAAGAGATGCCCTCCAGGGTTTGGCGGAACAATTACAAGCAACTTCCCAGATGACCTTCCAGAATAGAATGGCCTTAGACATGATTCTGGCAGAGAAAGGGGGAGTATGTAAAATACTCCCAGACACCATGACATGCTGTACCTATATCCCAGATAATACAGGCCCTAATGGTAAGGTAACGTTGGCAATAGAAAAGTTAAAGAATGAACTGAAACGGAATTCTGGGGCCACGGATCCATGGGAAAGATGGTTTGGATGGATGTCTGGATGGCAGGGTGCTCTGGCCCAAATAGGTGTTGCCATTTCAATTGCTCTTCTTGTTTGTTGTGTGTTACTCTGTCTTAAGAAATGCCTACAAAAGACAGTTGATCAGACAATCGACCAGACCACCCCGACCTTCCTTCACCAAGAGATTGACGACATAGACCGTGATACCCCACATACACCCTTACAGTCCCACCGCACTAAGTAAACAGCTACTTTCTCTTAAGGAAATTCAGGGATAGCGTCTGTCTCTACAGGCAGAAGTCTGTCGCGGGAGAAGTAGTGGACAAGCTGCTATGGGCCACCCGCGCAGTGAAGCGTTCGAGGCCTGTTCAGACAGATGTGCTGTTCAGACAGATGTGCAAGATAGCCTTTTTGTTATTTTTCTATAGGGACAGTATTAGAGTTAGAGATAGTAGCTGTTAGTAAAATAGTCATTTTAAGGGGGGACTGTTATGGACAAATGTCTCTTTTACTATTATACACTTGTGTTTATGTCTTATTTGTCACACATTCCCTAAAAGAATATCCTTGGTCATAATTTTGCTCAGTAACTATTTCCTCTGTAAATTCCTCCCATCTGGCTACCCCTCCCCCTTCCCATCCAGCAAGCCTCATGTAACAAATTCCTGAACAGCTTCCGTTACTAACTCCTCCCCCACTTCCTTTGTGTAAGTTAACAGTTATGTGCCACGTGCAACAAAATGGAGAATCTCTGTTAAAGTAACAGTAACTGTTTCCCCTGCAGCCCCTCTTTGTTCAGTAACTACTCACTCCCCCTCCCATCGTGTAACCGAGATAGAGCTGGGATGTGGGTGGGAGAACTCTGTAATGATGACGTCACATCCTGTAGGGTTGGTTTAGACAAGACCCCTTAAACTATTAGCCAATTGTTGAATGTATACTGTATGTTTAACTGTGACTCTGTACATGACGTATTTCTGCTTTAAAATGAGTCTCCCACTGTGGGAAATAAAGGTTTGCCTCAGGTTTTTCACTGATCAGAAACTTTGTCTCCGGTGTGAATTACTTCTAGGGAGAGCGCATTAATTTATCAATTTGGAAGGAGTAGATAGACAATAAAGCAAAGTTTGCTTTGATCCAAATCAATGTTAAGCAAGTAACATTGATAGATGCTAACTGTGGATGGGGCTGTGCGAGGGGGAGGGGGCAATGTCTACAGTACAAACACTAACTTTTGTTGACTGAATCTACAATGATATACAACCAGCTTTAATGCTTGCTTAACTTGTTATAGACTGGGATTATTACACTGCACACAAACTTTTTTTGTTGTTGACCACAGCTCCCATGATTTACAGCCAGCCCATTTCTGGATGAATACCATAGCAATTGTAGACTGGGGTAATAGTGGCTAATCTTTACTTCCCATGATGCTCAGGTATATGCTGGTCCGTTAGCTACTACTATCATGGCTATATAATGGGTAACTTTTGTAACATTTGCCTATGTATTTGACATACTGTATTTTCTTGATTATAAGACGACCCTGGTTATAAGACGACTCCCCCATAATTTGGATCTTGTTGAAAAAAAATGAAAAGGCCTGAATATATGACTACAATCAAATCCACTGCTTTTGCCATAACACATTGTTTAATTATTAAAACACATAACAACCAGATTATCTGCAAAGTATTACATCAACTCTTCCTAAAAAAAAAACTAGGATCTATCAGAGGGAAAAAAAACTGTTTTTTTTTTTTTTTTAAATCAATTATGACTGGAATGATATCATCATCTTCTTCCTCCTCCTCGTCCTCCTCATCTCCAATGTTTTCAGTGCTCAACTACCCCTCCTATAGCCCTGGTGACCAATTATCAGTTCGAAAAGTGGCCTTACCGGAAAAATACACTATTCATACTATAACCCACTTGTCTCATGACAGGGGTATCTACATACACATAAACACATACAGCGAGGACCCAGAGCAACGACAAATGGAGATCATATGTCATCAGCACTATATTAGTCATATCTGAATGTCAGGTGCTTAATTAACCTCACTATTCCATCCTTCCCATTTACTGAGCCAATTTCTGTATCTCTTTGCTGTCCTACCAGACAAATCTCTGGACCAACTTAGGTCTCTTTCCATCTTTAGTTGATGCTTTAATTGCTTTTCCATCTGCGTTACTGATAAAGGCAAACTTGATTTCCAGTTTCTAGAAATAGTTATTTTTATGGCCGTAAAGCAGTGTAGAACTAAAGTTTTATCGTTTTTAGAGAGCTCATTCATATTTAAATGTAAGATAGTAGTTTTAGCGTCAAATTTAGGGTGAATACCTAGGTTATTAAGTTTATTAAAGATCTTACTCCAAAGCGGCTTGAACCCCCTACATTGCCACCAGATGTGCAAAGCTGAGCCATCTACCCCTCCACATCTCCAACAATTTGGTGGGTAACCTTGATACATTTTAGATAATCTCCTTGGGGTCAAATGCCATCTGTGCATCGTTTTAAAATGGTTCTCTACCAAGTTTAAGCAATGGATATGCTTTGAAATTTGTGATACAGAGTTATTCCATTCTTTGATTGTTATGTTTGTTTGAAGTTCCTTTTCCCACGTCTCTTTGGCTGCTGGGGGGGAGAAATGTTGTGACTGTTCTAATAGCTGTCTGTTTTTAGAAGTCACGCCTTTAACTCTTTTTTGTGTAAAGACACCTTCTAAGTAGCCCGTCCTTTTTCCACTTTCTATTAAGTGCTTTTTTAGGAAGTGTCTAACTTATCCCTCTCACTCAGGTTTAGTTTGACTGTCAGCTGTTCAAATGGAAGAATTTCGTTATTTAGTATTATGTCCTCAATATTTCCACCATTCTCTGTTTTCCAGTTATTTAAAGATATGTTTTCTATGTTAGATTGAATACTGTTAATCCCGGAGGTTTTGAGGATTTTGTTTTTTAGGCCGAGTACTTTCTTAATAACTTTCCATTCTTGTATTAGCTGGGTCAAGATCTCAGAACTGATCGTTAAGTTAGTGATAATCTTTTGATAATTAAATGTCCAGAGTAAGGTCTCCAGGTCGCTACTACCGTATGCCTCAGCCTCTATCCTATACCAAGGTTCACTTTTTGAGTCTTCTTCCTGTAGTCTGTATAAATGGGTTAGAATATTTGCCTGATAGACTGTCTTTACATTTGGGTATCTTATTCCTCCCTCCTTGGTTTTTCTATCTAATACGTGTTTGGCAATTCTGATTTTCTTACCTTTCCATATATAGGAGTTGAATGATGACTGAAGCATGTCCAGTCATGCCATCGGGGCTCTTAAAGGAACCATACTGAACATATAGGCCCATTTTGGTATAAGATAATAGTTGATTGTATTTACTCTCCCCCACCAAAATATTTCTAGGTGGGCCCAATCTTTGAGTTTTCTATTAGTTTCTTTTAGCAGTAACATAAAATTACATTCCATTAAATTGTCTAATCTCGTAGTGATGGTAATTCCCAGATAAACAAATTCTTTTTTTGTCCAGAGAAAGTTAAATTGTTGCTCTAATTCTTTTACTAAAATTGGATCTATGTTTTTAGGTATAACCGTTGTTTTTGTTAAATTTAATTTATAATTTGATATGCGACTGTATTTGTCTATCTCTGCCATTAATGGGGGGAGAGAATGTCGAGGGTCTTTAATCGTCAGCACAACATCATCCGCATATAGAGATATTTTGAGTTCTTCATCTTTTATGGGAAAGCCTGCAATCTCCTGATTGTTTCTAATGTTGATAGCTATTGGTTCAATCGAGAGTACGTACAGGACAGGGGACAAGGGACACCCCTGTCTTGTACCGTTGCTCAATCTGAACCATTCAGCAGTGATGTTTGGTCCTACCGTTCTAGCTACTGGGTTAGAGTATAAGGCCATTATAGCACTGTATATCCAGCCATCAAAACCAAATGCTCTCAGGACCCTACTGAGGTAGCCCCACCCGACTCTGTCAAATGCCTTCTCTGCATCTAAAGACAGAGTCAGGAGGGGCAGCCCTGTTTTATCCACCTGATCCCAAATATCTAGTAATCTCCTGACGTTATTAGAAAAACTCGACCAGGAACAAATCCTATCTGGTCAGGGTGAATCCCTGTGGAAATAATTTTCTTCATTCTCTGTGCTAATATATATGAATACAATTTTATATCCACGTTGATTAGAGATATAGGTCTAACATTTCTGACATTCGTGTGATCTTTGTCTGGTTTGGGGATTGGCAATATATTTGCACTCAGCAATTCTTCTGGGGCTTTCCCTACCCTTGTGATTTCATTAAATGCATCCAGAAGATTCGGGGAGATGATATCTTCAAATACTTTATAAAAGGAATTGCCAAAACCATCCGGGCCCGGGGTCTTGTATGTCTCTAAATTATTAATAGCCTCCTTCAATTCCCTCTTAGAAAATGGTTTATTAAGCTCTGCTCTGTGTGCTTCTGAGATCCTTGGGATCCGGGTGTCCTTTAAATAATTTTTTTAAATTTCATCTACTTTGTTCATGATCTTCTGTAGTAGCCTAGTATTTTATTTGGTAGGTAGACATTGACCAGAGTGCATATAGTGTTGTTAATTTTGCACACCATTATAATAAACCTACCCTCTGGATCCAGTACTTGGCAGAAAATGTCTTCCAGAATTGAGTTTGAGAAAATTAGAGCTACCCCACATTTTTTTTAATCTATTCTTGATGCTTGAATTATAGTAGGATATTTTTTCCCTCCCCAGTTTTGTTTTATGTTTGCTATCCAATGTGTTTCTTGAATGAAACCTATATGCGTATCGTATGTATTCAGTGTATTATACAAAAGCCCTCTTTTCTTGTGTGTGGACTGACTCCTCTTCCTTCTTGTGCATTGCTTAGCATGTCAAAAAAACTGGTGTTTGATCTGTATTACAGATTTGATTGAGGGCATATGTATGCCCTTTTCTCAGAGTGATCACAAAGCGTTGGAAAGAGAGGAGTTTTTCACAAGTCATTTGGTAGTCTTTGTGCTAAAGTTGTGCATCGCCTCAAGGCCAAACCATTTCTTACCATCATCCTTCTGCACCATCCCATGCTAGCTTTAAATTCCATTATTTTTAACTTTCTTACAATTTCGAGAGCTTTTATTTGCATAGCTTCTCTGGTTACAGGATAGCCTTTGTTATGCATTTCACTGACAAACTCAGCTACCCGTTTGTCAACTTCTTCGTGTCTCCCAACTTTAGTGCCTCTATAACCTTTTCTGGTGGAATATAAATTCATCAGTTCTGTCATGTGTGCCTGCCATCACAACCAACATTACACTAGGTGACGTCTAGGTTTGCCACCTTTTCCTCAAAAAAATACTATCCATGTGTGGGCGGAGCTACAAGAGGGAGGAGCCATGAGGGGTGGGGCCACAAAGGCGGCGGATTATCACTGAAATGATATATATTATTTGTATATCATGCCAGTGAGAAGCGTGTGTATATATATAAAATATATATATATATATATATATATATATATATATATATATATATATATATAAAAAAAAATATATATATATATATATATATATATATATATATATATTTGTATATTGAGTGGCAAAATATTACTGGCATATTGACCAACTTCTCCCAACCATCCTCCATTATACACTAGACAGTATAGTGTAATATGGAGGGTGGTTGGGAGCAGTTGGTCAATATGCCAGTAATATTTTGCCACTCAATATGCCAGTAATATTTTGCCACTCAATAAGTCAGTATTTTGCCCTCAATATGCCACGATTTACCCATTCAATATGCCATTATTTTGCCATTTAATATGCCACTCCTTTGCCATTTAATATTACAGTATTTTGCCCCTCAATATGACATTGTTTTCCCATTTTAATATGCCAGGATTTTGCCACTCAATTGCCACTTAATATGCCAGGATATTGCCATTTAATATGCCAGGATATTGCCAATTAATATGCCAGGATATTGCCATTTAATATGCCAGGATATTGCCAATTAATATGCCAGGATATTGCCAATTAATATGCCAGGATATAGCCACTTAATATGCCAGGATATTGCTATTTAATATTCCAGGATATTGTCAATTAATATGCCAGGATATTGCCAATTAATATGCCAGGATATAGCCACTTAATATGCCAGGCCTTTGCTATTTAATATGCCAGGATATAGCCAATTAATATGCCAGGATATAGCCACTTAATATGCCAGGATATTGCTATTTAATATGCCAGGATATAGCCACTTAATATGCCAGGATATTGCTATTTAATATGCCAGGATATTGCCAATTAATATGCCAGGTTATTGCCACTTAATATGCCAGGATATTGCCACTTAATATGCCAGGATATTGGCAATTAATATGCCAGGATATAGCCAATTAATATGACAGGATAATGCCACTTAATATGCCAGGATATTGCCACTTTATATGCCAGGATAATGCCAATTAATATGCCAGGATATTGCCACTTTATATGCCAGGATATTGCCAATTAATATGCCAGGATATTGCCAATTATTATGCCAGGATAATGCCAATTATTATGCCAGGATAATGCCAATTTATATGCCAGGATATTGTCACTTTATATGCCAGGATATTGCCAATTAATATGCCAGGATATTGCCAATTATTATGCCAGGATAATGCCAATTTATATGCCAGGATATTGCCACTTAATATGCCAGGGTATTGCCCCTTTATATGCCAGGGTATTGCCATTTAATATGCCAGGATAATGCCAATTAATATACCAGGATATTTCCATTTAATATGCCAGGATATTACCAATTAATATGCCAGGATAATGCCACTTAATATGGCAGGATATTGCCAATTAATATGCCAGGATATTGCCACTTAAAATGCCAGGTTATTGGCAATTAACATGCCAGGATATTGCCACTTAATATGCCAGGATATAGCCACTTTATATGCCAGGTTATTGCCAATTAATATGCCAGGATATTGCCAATTAATATGCCAGGATATAGCCAATTAATATGGCAGGATAATGCCAATTAATATGCCAGGCTATTGCCACTTAATATACCAGGATGTTGCCAATTAATATGCCAGGATATTGCCACTTAATATGCCAGGATATTGCCACTTAATATGCCAGGATGTTACTAATTAATATGCCAGGATAATGCCAATTAATATGCCAGGATATTGCCAATTAATATGCCAGGATATTGCCATTTAATATGCCAGGAATTTCCCATTTAATATGCCAGGATATTGCCAGGTAATATACCAGTTGTGCATCGCCTCAAGGCCAAACCATTTCTTACCATCATCCTTCTGCACCATCCCATGCTAGCTTTAAATTCCATTATTTTTAACTTTCTTACAATTTCGAGAGCTTTTATTTGCATAGCTTCTCTGGTTACAGGATAGCCTTTGTTATGCATTTCACTGACAAACTCAGCTACCCGTTTGTCAACTTCTTCGTGTCTCCCAACTTTAGTGCCTCTATAACCTTTTCTGGTGGAATATAAATTCATCAGTTCTGTCATGTGTGCCTGCCATCACAACCAACATTACACTAGGTGACGTCTAGGTTTGCCACCTTTTCCTCAAAAAAATACTATCCATGTGTGGGCGGAGCTACAAGAGGGAGGAGCCATGAGGGGTGGGGCCACAAAGGGGGCGGATTATCACTGAAATGATATATATTATTTGTATATCATGCCAGTGAGAAGCGTGTGTATATATATAAAATATATATATATATATATATATATATATATATATATATAAAAAAAAAATATATATATATATATATATATATATATATATATATATATATATATATATTTGTATATTGAGTGGCAAAATATTACTGGCATATTGACCAACTTCTCCCAACCATCCTCCATTATACACTAGACAGTATAGTGTAATATGGAGGGTGGTTGGGAGCAGTTGGTCAATATGCCAGTAATATTTTGCCACTCAATATGCCAGTAATATTTTGCCACTCAATAAGTCAGTATTTTGCCCTCAATATGCCACGATTTACCCATTCAATATGCCATTATTTTGCCATTTAATATGCCACTCCTTTGCCATTTAATATTACAGTATTTTGCCCCTCAATATGACATTGTTTTCCCATTTTAATATGCCAGGATTTTGCCACTCAATTGCCACTTAATATGCCAGGATATTGCCATTTAATATGCCAGGATATTGCCAATTAATATGCCAGGATATTGCCATTTAATATGCCAGGATATTGCCAATTAATATGCCAGGATATTGCCAATTAATATGCCAGGATATAGCCACTTAATATGCCAGGATATTGCTATTTAATATTCCAGGATATTGTCAATTAATATGCCAGGATATTGCCAATTAATATGCCAGGATATAGCCACTTAATATGCCAGGCCTTTGCTATTTAATATGCCAGGATATAGCCAATTAATATGCCAGGATATAGCCACTTAATATGCCAGGATATTGCTATTTAATATGCCAGGATATAGCCACTTAATATGCCAGGATATTGCTATTTAATATGCCAGGATATTGCCAATTAATATGCCAGGATATTGCCAATTATTATGCCAGGATAATGCCAATTATTATGCCAGGATAATGCCAATTTATATGCCAGGATATTGTCACTTTATATGCCAGGATATTGCCAATTAATATGCCAGGATATTGCCAATTATTATGCCAGGATAATGCCAATTTATATGCCAGGATATTGCCACTTAATATGCCAGGGTATTGCCCCTTTATATGCCAGGGTATTGCCATTTAATATGCCAGGATAATGCCAATTAATATACCAGGATATTTCCATTTAATATGCCAGGATATTACCAATTAATATGCCAGGATAATGCCACTTAATATGGCAGGATATTGCCAATTAATATGCCAGGATATTGCCACTTAAAATGCCAGGTTATTGGCAATTAACATGCCAGGATATTGCCACTTAATATGCCAGGATATAGCCACTTTATATGCCAGGTTATTGCCAATTAATATGCCAGGATATTGCCAATTAATATGCCAGGATATAGCCAATTAATATGGCAGGATAATGCCAATTAATATGCCAGGCTATTGCCACTTAATATACCAGGATGTTGCCAATTAATATGCCAGGATATTGCCACTTAATATGCCAGGATATTGCCACTTAATATGCCAGGATGTTACTAATTAATATGCCAGGATAATGCCAATTAATATGCCAGGATATTGCCAATTAATATGCCAGGATATTGCCATTTAATATGCCAGGAATTTCCCATTTAATATGCCAGGATATTGCCAGGTAATATACCAGTTGTGCATCGCCTCAAGGCCAAACCATTTCTTACCATCATCCTTCTGCACCATCCCATGCTAGCTTTAAATTCCATTATTTTTAACTTTCTTACAATTTCGAGAGCTTTTATTTGCATAGCTTCTCTGGTTACAGGATAGCCTTTGTTATGCATTTCACTGACAAACTCAGCTACCCGTTTGTCAACTTCTTCGTGTCTCCCAACTTTAGTGCCTCTATAACCTTTTCTGGTGGAATATAAATTCATCAGTTCTGTCATGTGTGCCTGCCATCACAACCAACATTACACTAGGTGACGTCTAGGTTTGCCACCTTTTCCTCAAAAAAATACTATCCATGTGTGGGCGGAGCTACAAGAGGGAGGAGCCATGAGGGGTGGGGCCACAAAGGGGGCGGATTATCACTGAAATGATATATATTATTTGTATATCATGCCAGTGAGAAGCGTGTGTATATATATAAAATATATATATATATATATATATATATATATATAAAATATATATATATATATATATATATATATATATATATATAAAATATATATATATATATATATATATATATATATATATATATTTGTATATTGAGTGGCAAAATATTACTGGCATATTGACCAACTTCTCCCAACCATCCTCCATTATACACTAGACAGTATAGTGTAATATGGAGGGTGGTTGGGAGCAGTTGGTCAATATGCCAGTAATATTTTGCCACTCAATATGCCAGTAATATTTTGCCACTCAATAAGTCAGTATTTTGCCCTCAATATGCCACGATTTACCCATTCAATATGCCATTATTTTGCCATTTAATATGCCACTCCTTTGCCATTTAATATTACAGTATTTTGCCCCTCAATATGACATTGTTTTCCCATTTTAATATGCCAGGATTTTGCCACTCAATTGCCACTTAATATGCCAGGATATTGCCATTTAATATGCCAGGATATTGCCAATTAATATGCCAGGATATTGCCATTTAATATGCCAGGATATTGCCAATTAATATGCCAGGATATTGCCAATTAATATGCCAGGATATAGCCACTTAATATGCCAGGATATTGCTATTTAATATTCCAGGATATTGTCAATTAATATGCCAGGATATTGCCAATTAATATGCCAGGATATAGCCACTTAATATGCCAGGCCTTTGCTATTTAATATGCCAGGATATAGCCAATTAATATGCCAGGATATAGCCACTTAATATGCCAGGATATTGCTATTTAATATGCCAGGATATAGCCACTTAATATGCCAGGATATTGCTATTTAATATGCCAGGATATTGCCAATTAATATGCCAGGTTATTGCCACTTAATATGCCAGGATATTGCCACTTAATATGCCAGGATATTGGCAATTAATATGCCAGGATATAGCCAATTAATATGACAGGATAATGCCACTTAATATGCCAGGATATTGCCACTTTATATGCCAGGATAATGCCAATTAATATGCCAGGATATTGCCACTTTATATGCCAGGATATTGCCAATTAATATGCCAGGATATTGCCAATTATTATGCCAGGATAATGCCAATTTATATGCCAGGATATTGTCACTTTATATGCCAGGATATTGCCAATTAATATGCCAGGATATTGCCAATTATTATGCCAGGATAATGCCAATTTATATGCCAGGATATTGCCACTTAATATGCCAGGGTATTGCCCCTTTATATGCCAGGGTATTGCCATTTAATATGCCAGGATAATGCCAATTAATATACCAGGATATTTCCATTTAATATGCCAGGATATTACCAATTAATATGCCAGGATAATGCCACTTAATATGGCAGGATATTGCCAATTAATATGCCAGGATATTGCCACTTAAAATGCCAGGTTATTGGCAATTAACATGCCAGGATATTGCCACTTAATATGCCAGGATATAGCCACTTTATATGCCAGGTTATTGCCAATTAATATGCCAGGATATTGCCAATTAATATGCCAGGATATAGCCAATTAATATGGCAGGATAATGCCAATTAATATGCCAGGCTATTGCCACTTAATATACCAGGATGTTGCCAATTAATATGCCAGGATATTGCCACTTAATATGCCAGGATATTGCCACTTAATATGCCAGGATGTTACTAATTAATATGCCAGGATAATGCCAATTAATATGCCAGGATATTGCCAATTAATATGCCAGGATATTGCCATTTAATATGCAAGGAATTTCCCATTTAATATGCCAGGATATTGCCAGGTAATATACCAGGATAATGCCAATTAATATGCCAGGCTATTGACACTTAATATGCCAGGATATTGCCACTTAATATGCCAGGATATTGACAATTAATATGCCAGGATATAGCCAATTAATATGCCAGGATAATGCCACTTAATATGCCACTTTATATGCCAGGATAATGCCAATTAATATGCCAGGATATTGCCACTTTATATGCCAGGATAATGCCACTTAATATGCCTGGATATAGCCAATTAATATGCCAGGATACTGCCACTTAATATGCCTGGATATAGACAATTAATATGCCAGGATAATTCCACTTAATATGCCCGGATAATGCCACTTAATATGCCACTTTATATGCCAGGATAATGCCATTTAATATGCCAGGATATTGCCACTTTATATGCCAGGATAATGCCACTTAATATGCCTGGATATAGCCAATTAATATGCCAGGATACTGCCACTTAATATGCCTGGATATAGACAATTAATATGCCAGGATAATTCCACTTAATATGCCCGGATAATGCCACTTAATATGCCACTTTATATGCCAGGATAATGCCATTTAATATGCCAGGATATTGCCACTTTATATGCCAGGATAATGCCACTTAATATGCCTGGATATAGCCAATTAATATGCCAGGATACTGCCACTTAATATGCCTGGATATAAAGCCAATTAATATGCCAGGATAATTCCACTTAATATGCCAGGATATTGCCAATTAATATGCCAGGATATTGCCACTTAAAATGCCAGGTTATTGGCAATTAACATGCCAGGATATTGCCAATTAATATGCCAGGATATAGCCAATTAATATGGCAGGATAATGCCAATTAATATGCCAGGCTATTGCCACTTAATATACCAGGATGTTGCCAATTAATATGCCAGGATATTGCCACTTAATATGCCAGGATATTGCCACTTAATATGCCAGGATGTTACTAATTAATATGCCAGGATATTGCCAATTAATATGCCAGGATATTGCCAATTAATATGCCAGGATATTGCCATTTAATATGCCAGGAATTTCCCATTTAATATGCCAGGATATTGCCAGGTAATATACCAGGATAATGCCAATTAATATGCCAGGATATTGACACTTAATATGCCACTATATTGCCACTTAATATGCCAGGATATTGACAATTAATATGCCAGGATATAGCCAATTAATATGCCAGGATAATGCCACTTAATATGCCAGGATAATGCCAATTAATATGCCAGGATATTGCCACTTTATATGCCAGGATATTGCAAATTAATATGCCAGGATATTGCCAATTATTATGCCAGGATAATGCCAATTTATATGCCAGGATATTGCCACTTAATATGCCAGGGTATTGCCCCTTTATGTGCCAAGGTATTGCCATTTAATATGCCAGGATAATGCCAATTAATATACCAGGATATTTCCATTTAATATGCCAGGATATTACCAATTAATATGCCAGGATAATGCCACTTAATATGCCTGGATATAGCCAATTAATATGCCAGGATAATGCCGCTTAATATGCCTGGATATAGCCAATTAATATGCCAGGATAATGCCACTTAATATGCCAGGATATTGCCAATTAATATGCCAGGATATTGCCAATTAATATGTGATGATAATGCCAATTAATATGCCAGGATATTGCCAGTTAATATGCCAGGATATTGCCACTTAATATGCCAGGATATTGCCACTTAATATGCCAGGATATTGCCACTTAATATGCCAGGATATTGCCAATTAATATACCAGGATAATGCCAATTAATATGCCAGGATATTGCCACTTAATATCCCAGGATATTTCCATTTAATATGCCAGGATATTGCCACTTAATATGCCAGGATATAGACAATTAATATGCCAGGATATTGCTACTTAATATGCCAAGATATTGCCACTTAATATGCCAGGATATTGCCAATTAATATACCAGGATAATAAAATGCCAGGAAATTGCCACTTAATATGCCAGGATATTGCCATTTAATATGCCAGGATATTGCCAATTAATATGCCAGGATAATGCCAATTAATATGTCAGGATATTGCCACATAATATGCCAGGATATTGCCACTTAATATGCCAGGATATAGCCAATTAATATGCCAGGATATTGCCAATTAATATGCCAGGAATTTGCCATTTAATATGCCAGGATATTGCCAATTAATATGCCAGGATATAGCCAATTAATATGCCAGGATTTTGCCCCTCAGTATGCTCGTTATGCCACCCTCCTCCTCCTTCCCCAGTCAGTACTTACTTCCTTGCTGCTGTCTCCCGGTGCAGGTCCGTTGCTGTGAGGGAAGCGTTGTGCGCTCCCCTCCAGCCGCGCGGCTTCAATAAAGTTTGTTGGAAAAAAAAGTTTGAACAAACTTTATTGATCTGCGCAGCTGGAGGGGAGCGCACAACGCTTCCCTCACAGCCACGGACCTGCACCGGGAGACAGCAGCAAGGAGGTAAGTACTGGTTGGGCAAGGGGGGAGGAAAATACCGGGCCTTGCGTGGCCGGTATTTTACATATACAGGCCCTGGCCCGAAGACCCAAAATACTGGCTGTGCCGGTAAATTACTGGCCAGGTGGCAACCCTAGTGACGTCATACTTTCTGGCAGCTGCACAATTTTTAGTTTCTTCTGCCTCATTTATGACCATAATTTTAAAATTGGGTTTGTAGCTTCTATGTATAAATTTACCAGCAGATTTGCTTTCTCTACTGATTTTCGCTATCTCTACTAGTGCAATCTCCCCTCTTGATGTAGAAGGAGCTGCAATGTGACTTGTATACTCTCCTCTGGATGTGAAAGGAGTGGAAGACATGACGCCAATTTGAAATCAGAATAAGGTATGATAGGGGATGGAAGGTTTGCTGTCCTGGTAATGTAAAGCTAACACAAGAAGGCACTAGTCATGCTATTCTGTTACTTTATATGATATGTGTATCTGTGTTTGAATAAATAAACGTATGGTAATTTACGTACCAGTACATTTAAACAATACCAGCATTACTGTATTTTTTTGAGGACTGTACATGCAGTGTACTGTAGAATGAAGCCCATGCAGTGAATCTGACACTCAATCATAAGCACACTTGAAGTCTGCCACTCACTCATTTGCACACTTACCGTACACTCTGACACTCACTGATAAGCACACTTAAAATCTGATACTTACTCATATGAAAACTTACACTTTGACACTCATAAGCACATTTACACTCTGACACTCACTCATATGCACACTTACCGTACACTCTGACACTCATATGCACACTTACCGTACACATTTACACTCTGACACTTATTCATAATCACACTTGAAGTCTGCCACTCACTCATTCGCACATTTACAGCACACTCTGACACTCATATGCACATTAACAATGTGATACTTATTCACATGTATATACAGTAGTGTGGGGACAGGACTAGGGGAAGTATGTGGAGTGGTACATTTTATTACATGTGTAGAGTGTTTTTTTTTTTTTTACAGTAGGTACTTGCCTTCCTATCAATCAGTGGCTTTTCAAACACGACTGTGTGTGTCACATTAACCATGTGACAAACGCAACAGTTACACAACCATGCCTAGCAGCGAGAGCACACTATTTCTGCGGTGGTGGATTCACATGGGTCACATGAGTTGGCGAACTGCAGCATTGAGGTATCTACGGGGCTGATCTGAGGTCTGATAAAAAAACAACCTCAATTATTAGACAAGGTCGCTTTTGCAGAACTTTTTTTCGAGCAAATACGGTACTTTAAATGCCATCTTTAATGTTATCTAAAAGTGACATTGGCAACATTTTAAAATCAAACAGCTTAACACTGTAAACGGAAAAGAAAATTGATACGTTGGACTTTTTTAATGTTAATAAATACTGACCTTTCGCAGCAAATGTGACATTACTTTTTATTAGATTTTTACCACCTTCTCTCCAGCAGTACTTTTTTCCCCCACAGATCAAGCATTTATTTTCAAGGAAAACAATTCGCTATCATAGAATAGTGTTATAAAATCTGTTTATTAATATTACTTTAGATATGTTAGTATATTGAGAGAATCAATGTAGTTTTTTAGAAAAAGAGAAATACACATATATATAAATTTTACAAAACCTCGACAAGAAATCCTACACTGACTATATGTTTCGTTGTACACAAATGTTATTATAATCCAACATTAAATTAAAAACTTACATTTCCAAAATATAAATGAAGTGCAATCTCAAACTTTGCACACCAATTCCCTTCCATCACTGAGGCACTTTCATTTGAAATTCAAAGCTAATATTCATCACACATTTGTAAACAATATCCATTTATGATTTGGAATTTACCTCTGGTTGATAACTTCCCATAGGTGAATTAAACTTCTTTTTCCCTTCTGAATCCATCCATCCCCATGTGGCTGATAGGGAGAGCCTCAGCAACAGAAGGAACAGCCAAACACTTTTTGTGGTCATTGTTAATCGTCTGTTGAAATTAAAATAAACATATATATTATTACAAAATATTAAACTAGGAAACTTAAATTAAGATGCAACTTATTTTCATGTACGTAATGGGTTGTGTTATGCATTTTTCAAGGTTTATAGCTGAGACAACACATGATGGAAATCAAATCTGCACCCCTGAGGATGCTCTGATGAGCAATTATCATACAGTCAAAGCCAATATTTGTAAATAGTAATGATCTGCCTCCCTCTCCTCACTATGGTTTTAGTAAAAAAGTTTAATATTTAATAAAATTTTAGAAACCAAGGGCTTTTATAAAAGCCATTTCACATGTTTAACCCCTTCCCTGCCATTGATCGCTGTGTACATCATACACAGCAGCACATTTTTTGCTGTGTGTGCTTTTTTTAGGGGTTAACCCCTTGCTTGCTGCAGATCACTGCCTAAGCAGCGATCTGGCGCAAATGCAGAAATCCTGCCGCCGAAGCATTTTTTATATTTTTTTCCCCTTTTTTATTACACCCGCACACATGTAAATTGCTTTTTAATATTTAATAAAAATGATGATATAAAAAAATGCATTTCTTGTTTTTATTTCCAATGCAGCCTCTCTCCCCCTAAGCGTTGTCTCTCTCTCCCAAACGCTGTTTCTATCTTCCCCTCCCTTCCCCCAGATTTGTCTCTCTCTCCCCCTTCTCCCAAGCGCTGTCTCTCTCCCCCTCCCCCAACCTCTACTCTCTCTCCCCCAAACTTTTTTCTATCTCCCCCTCTCCCTACAAAAACATTTCTCCCCCCCTGCCTCCAAACATTTCTCCCCCCTGCCTCCAAACATTACTCCCCCCCACCTCCAAACATTACTCCCACCCCCTGCCTCCAAACATTTCTCCACCCCTCCAAACATTTCTATCCCTCCTACCTGTCTACCTCCCCCCTCCCTGTCTCCCTCCCCCTCCCTCTCACCCTCCCCCATCCCTCTCACCTTGTTTCTCCCTGGTGGCTAGTGGGGGCAGCCGGGGGATGTCTGCACAATACATGCAGACATCCTCCATGCTGCCCGACACCTCCGTCTATTATGACGGACAGCCGGTCCGTCATAATAGACTGCCGTGTCGAGCAGCATGGAGGATGTCTGCACTATCGTGCAGACATCCCCCGCTGCCCAAATCCCCTGGTGGCTAGCGGGGCAGCGGAGGATGTCTGCGCGATGAGCGCAGACTCCCCCTGCTGCCGCCTGGCACGACCGCCGGGACTTTTATGCTGTTAGAGAGGGGGATCCAGGTCCCCTGCAGCTCTGCAGGGGACCTGGATCCCTGTCTTATAGTCTGACCTCAATTTGAGGTCAGATTATAAAACGACCTCGATTATAAGACGAGGGGTAGTTTTCAGAATTTTTTTTCTGAAAAAAACCTTGTCTTATAATTGCGCAAATACGGTATATACAGGGAGTGCAGAATTATTAGGCAAATAAGTATTTTGACCACATCATCCTCTTTATGCATGTTGTCTTACTCCAAGCTGTACTATTGGCTCGAAAGCCTACTACCAATTAAGCATATTAGGTGATGTGCATCTCTGTAATGAGAAGGGGTGTGGTCTAATGACATCAACACCCTATATCAGGTGTGCATAATTATTAGGCAACTTCCTTTCCTTTGGCAAAATGGGTCAAAAGAAGGACTTGACAGGCTCAGAAAAGTCAAAAATAGTGAGATATCTTGCAGAGGGATACAGCACTCTTAAAATTGCAAAGCTTCTGAAGCGTGATCATCGAACAATCAAGCGTTTCATTCAAAATAGTCAACAGGGTTGCAAGAAGCGTGTGGAAAAACCAAGGCGCAAAATAACTGCCCATGAACTGAGAAAAGTCAAGCGTGCAGCTGCCACGATGCCACTTGCCACCAGTTTGGCCATATTTCAGAGCTGCAACATCACTGGAGTGCCCAAAAGCACAAGGTGTGCAATACTCAGAGACATGGCCAAGGTAAGAAAGGCTGAAAGACGACCACCACTGAACAAGACAAACAAGCCAAAACGTCAAGACTGGGCCAAGAAATATCTCAAGACTGATTCTTTTTTTTTTTTTTTCTAAGGTTTTATGGACTGATGAAATGAGAGTGAGTCTTGATGGGCCAGATGGATGGGCCCGTGGCTGGATTGGTAAAGGGCAGAGAGCTCCAGTCCGACTCAGACGCCAGCAAGGTGGAGGTGGAGTACTGGTTTGGGCTGGTATCATCAAATATGAGCTTGTGGGGCCTTTTCGGGTTGAGGATGGAGTCAAGCTCAACTCCCAGTCCTACTGCCAGTTCCTGGAAGACACCTTCTTCAAGCAGTGGTACAGGAAGAAGTCTGCATCCTTCAAGAAAAACATGATTTTCATGCAGGACAATGCTCCATCACATGCATCCAAGTACTCCACAGCGTGGCTGGCAAGAAAGGGTATAAAAGAAGAAATTCTAATGATATGGCCTCCTTGTTCACCTGATCTGAACCCCATTGAGAACCTGTGGTCCATCATCAAATGTGAGATTTACAAGGAGGAAAAACAGTACACCTCTCTGAACAGTGTCTGGGAGGCTGTGGTTGCTGCTGCACGCAATGTTGATGGTGAACAGATCAAAACACTGACATAATCCATGGATGGCAGGCTTTTGAGTGTCCTTGCAAAGAAAGGTGGCTATATTGGTCACTGATTTGTTTTTGTTTTGTTTTTGAATGTCAGAAATGTATATTTGTGAATGTTGAGATGTTATATTGGTTTCACTGGTAAAAATAAATAATTGAAATGGGTATATATTTGTTTTTTGTTAAGTTGCCTAATAATTATGCACAGTAATAGTCACCTGCACACACAGATATCCCCCTAAAATAGCTAAAACTAAAAACAAACTAAAAACTACTTCCAAAAATATTCAGCTTTGATATTAATGAGTTTTTTGGGTTCATTGAGAACATGGTTGTTGTTCAATAATAAAATTAATCCTCAAAAATACAACTTGCCTAATAATTCTGCACTCCCTGTACATATCTTAAAAAAAGGGCTGAATACTTTCCCATAACCCACATGTAGTATTAACTATAAAAGTCGCACAACTTCACAGGGCGTTAGTGCATCTTCTAAGGAATGTTGTGTGTGCATAAATCTGAAATGCCAGATACAAGACTTTCATTTCTAGAATTTGGCAATTTCAGTTCAGAATAGGCGACTGAATCATTCTTGATAAAGTTTCCTAAACAGTAGAGTTGAGCGGACACCTGGATATTCGGGTTCGAGAGGTTCGACCAAACTTCGAAAAAAGTCCGGGTCTTTGAGTCCGTGCTCGAACTTGACCCCGAACACGAACCCCATTGAAGTCAATGGGGACACGGACTTTTGGCCACTAAAATGCCTCTAAAATAGCACTAGATGGAATCTTTGATTTTAGCTTTGGAAGAAAATAAATCTAAATCTAAAGCATGGCTGCCAGGAGGATCAACAGAATTATCCATTTGAGAGAGGGTTGGAGTGCAGGGTATTCTCTTTCAGTTTATACTAAGTGACCCATAGGTTGAGGAGGCGGTGACCGTAGCGGTGTAGGTGGAAGCGGCGCTGGAGGAGGAGGAGGAGGAGGTAGACAACACTGTTTTTTATTTGTTTTTGTTTTTTAAATTGGAGTAGCCCCCAAAATATTGGGACATATAACAACAGAAAAAAAAGAATAAGTGCACTCGAGTATAGCAATGACTGGGTGAGGCCGGTATAAATGTCTATTCTGCACAAGGTACAGAGAAGTCTGGTGGGATCCATGCCTGGTTCATCTTAATAAACGTGAGCTTGTCCACGTTGGCTGTGGACAGGCGGCTGCGTTTGTCTGTGATAACGCCCCCTGCCGTGCTAAACACACGTTCAGACAATACACTGGCTGCAGGGCAGGCCAGCACCTCCAAGGCATAAAGGGCAAGCTCAGGCCATGTGCCCAATTTGGAGACCTAGAAGTTGAATGGGGCAGACCCATCAGTCAGTACGTGTAGTACTGTGCATACGTACTGTTCCACCATGTTGCTGAAATGCTGCCATCTGCTAAGATGTTGCATATCAGAAGGTGCTGGCGGTGCCCCAGCTGCGTTGGCGACCTCTTCCTCTGCCTTCGTCTTGTGCTTCCATTGAGCCACCGGTGTCATTTTGCAATGCCCTCAGCAGCGTGTCTACCAGCGTGCGCTAGTAGTCGTGCATCTTACGATCACGCTCCAGTGATGGAATTAAGGATGGCACGTTGTCCTTGTAATGGGGATCCAGCAGGGTGGCCACCCAGAAATCAGCACAAGTTAGAATGTGGGCAACTCGGCAGTTGTTGCGCAGGCACTGCAGCATGTAGTCGCTCATGTGTGCCAAGCTGCCCAGAGGCAAGGACAAGCTGTTCTCTGTGGGAGGTGTATCATCTGTGTCCTCCGTATCCCCCCAGCCACGCTCCAGTGATGCCCACGAGCTGCGTTGGGTGCCACCCTGCTATGAACACGGTTCCTCCTCCTTCTCCTCATCATCATCCTCATCCTCCTCCAAAACTGTGCCCTGGCTTGACAGTTGTGTACCTGGCCTATGCTGGTGCAGGAACCCACCCTCCAAGCCACTTGTGAATGACTGGCCTGATAAACGTGGAAATTACCCCTCTTCTTCCTCCTCCTCTTCCTCCTGTGCCACTTCCTCTTCCATCATCGCCCTAAGCGTTTTTTTCAAGAAGACATCCAAGCAGGATAGTAAGGCTGAGAACGGCATCATCGGCACTGGCCATGTTGGTGGAGTACTCGAAACAGTGCAAAATGGCACACAGGTCTCGCATGGAGGCCCACTCATTGGTGGTGAAGTGGTGCTGTTCTGCAGAGCGACTGACCCGTGCGTGCTGCAGCTGATATTCCACTATCGCCTGCTGCTGCTCGCACAATCTCTCCAGCATGTGCAAGGTGGAGCTCCACCTTGTGGGCACATCGCATATGTGGCGGTGAGCGGGAAGGCCTAAGTTACGCTGCAGCGCAGACAGGCGAGCAGCAGCAGGGTGAGAACGCCTAAAGTGCGCACAGATGGCACGCACTTTCTGTAGCAGCTCTGATATATCTGGGTAGTTTTTCAGGAATTTCTGCACCACCAAATTCAGCACATGCACCAGGCAAGGGATGTGCGTCAAACCGGCTAGGCCCAGGGAGATTTCGCCCATTATCGCAGACCACCAGGCCAGGCTTGAGGCTCAGTGGCAACTACCACTCATTGATCTGTTGTTCCATGCCCGTCCACAGCTCCTGCGCGCTGTGGGGTTTTCCCCCCAAACATATGAGTTTTAAAAAAGCCTGCTGTCGTTTCCCCCTGGCTGTGCTGAAGTTGGTGGTGAAGGTGTTACGCTGACCGGATGAGGAGGTGGTAGAGGAGGTGGTAGAGGATAAGGAAGAAGCTGAGTAGGAGGCAACAGGAGGCAACAGGAGGCAAAGAGAAATGCCCTGCAATCCTCTGTGGCGGAAGGACATGCGCCAAACTGCTATCTGCCTCAGGCCCAGCCGACACTACATTTGCCCAGTGTGCTGTTAGGGAGATATAGCTTCCCTGCCCATACTTACTGGTCCACGTGGTTATGTGGACCTTGGCACAGATGGCGTTGCACAGTGCACACCTGATTTTGTCCGCCAATTGCTTGTGCAGGGAAGGGATGGCTCACCAGGAAAAGTAGTGGCGGCTGGGAACCACGTACTGTGGGACAGCCACCGCCATCAGGTTTTTAAAACTGTCGGTCTCCAACAGACGGAATTACAGCATTTCAAAGGCCAGGAATTTGGAAATGCTGGCATTCAGGGCCAGTGTTCGTGGGTGGGTAGGGCCATACTTCCTCTTTCTCTCCAGTGTTTGAGAGATGGACAGCTTGGGGACGGTGGCGGACGTTGTGGCGTTGCTGCCACTTCCTCTATTTGCTCAGTGGCAGGTGCCACTGTGACTCCAGAGCTGGAGGAAGAGGCCAAGACAGCAGCAGAAGAGGAAGCAGGAGGAGCCTGAGACCTTTCTTGGGTTTTGAGATGCTTACTACACTGCAGCTCGTGCTTTGCATGTAGATGCCTGGTCATGCAGGTTGTGCTCAGGTTTAGAACATTTATGCCTCGCTTCAGGTTCTGATTGCACAGCTTGCAAACCACTCATGTCTCGTCGTCAGCACATTGTCTAAAGAACTGCCACGCCAGGGAAATCCTCGTAGCTGGCTTTGGTGTGCTCGGCCCCTGGGTGCGGTGGGCAGTAGCAGGCATACTGTCTAGGGGACGGCCTCTACAGTTTTGCACCCTGCTGCCTCTTATGCTGTGCTGGTGCCTCTTTGCGACCACCGCCTCTTCCTCCAAACTGGACACGTCACTCGCATGACCTTGATTACATGTGGGGTCTAGGACCTCATCATCCTCCATATCATCTTCCACCCACTCCTCAACCCTGCCCTCCTTGCCGGTCTGCACACTGCCGAAAGCCACAGCAGTTGGCACCTGTGTTTCGTCATCATCAGAGACGTGCTGCAGTGGTCCTCGCATGTCCACATCCTGACACATAAGTGGTTGTGCATCAGTGCACTCAATCTCTTCCACTTCTGGGGAAAGGCTAGGTTTGATGACCCCGCCAGCAGAGTCATCAAAAAGCAAAAGAGACCGCTGCATGACTTGTGGCTCAGACTGCTTGGCTGATTTGCAAGGGGGTGAGGTGAAAGACAGATGGCCATGGGCTGCAGTTGTCGACTCTGAGCTTTCAGCAGGGGACCGGGTGGGAGACAATGTGTAGGAACTGGAGGCACTGTCAGCCACTCAATCTACTAGTACTTGTTCTGGCCTCACCATTCTAAAAGTGGCATTCAGGCCTACCAAATAACGCTGAAGGTTCTGTCACGTACTAGCACCTGAGGAAGGTGTTTCACTTGTGCGTGTAGCTGGCACAGATCAACCACATCCCCTACTTGCAACAGGAGCTCCACCAACACCAGCAGCACCACGACCAGGGCCACGTCCCTTATTTGACGCTCTCCTCATTCTTTGCGGTCAGGCGACAATGTAACCGCCAATAGTCAAGAATTTTTATTTGTATTTTTTTTGTTTATTGGACTGCAAGAAATGCACCGCAAGACGCAAATGTACTATTTAGCACCCAAAACAATTAGAATTTTTCAAAGTGCGCTGTAAGCACAGTATTCAGTTCTATTTGACTCTCAGATATGAAGTGCAGTAAGCAAATGTACTATTTAGCACCAAAACAATTAGAATTTTTCAAAGTGCGCTGTAAGCACAGTATTGGACTGTTCTATTTGACTCTCAGATATGAAGTGCAGGACGCAAATGTAATATTTAACACCAACAAATTGCAGTATTTAAAAATGCCTAGATGTTGCCCACTGAGCTAACAAAACAGGATTAAAGTCATGTGCCTGGCACACATGCAGTTACTCTCTGTGGTACTGGGCTCAGGGCAGGGTACAAATATGTAGTATAGCACCCACTAAAATAATCACTGTAATTTGAATAATCGCTGTAGTTTGAATAATTGCTGTAGTTTGCAGATTCAACACCCGAATTTTTTAAAATCTGTCCCTCACATGCCGTTAGTAGGCATGGCTGTGATGGCTTCTAAGGGCAAACAAGTCAAACACTTGTTGATTGGCTGCCCTGCAGCCTTTCAACATGCGCCATTAAATCGTCGAACCCCGAACTCCAACACGGACATACAGTGAAATGTCCGGGTTCGGGTTCGTGGCACGGACAGCGTAATGTCCGGTACGAACTCGAATAGTGCGGTTCGGGTTCGCTCAACACTACTAAACAGAGATAAAAATTTTACGGTGCTCTATTTAATAAATATTGATGATGTTTATTGTTAAATGATATGATAGAAATAAGCCATTTTAGTTTTAGAAGTTAACATTTTTACACATTTCAGCCACACGTTGTGCATGATAAGTGATTACTTGTACTTGAGCAAACAGTTCTATATAGTACCATGCATTACTGGAAATGATATATATATATATTAGACATGTGCAAAACTAAAATTTTCGTTTCGTTTTCGTCCATTCGGACGAAAATGTTATTTATTTCAAATTCTTATGAATGGGGCTCTCGTTCGGTTCATAGAAAGGCAATAGTACTACATGTTTTCTATAAGCCGAAAGTCTATATACCGAACGTTCGGTTTATAGACTTTCGGCTAATGGAATACATGTAATCCTATTGCTATTCTATAAACCGAACGTTCGGTTTATAGAATAGCCATAGGATTACATGTATTACATAAGCCGAAAGTCTATAAACTGAACGTTCGGTTTATAGGCTGTCGGCATTTAACTATACGGAGACAGAGTCTCCATTCATAAAATTATGAATGGAGACTTTGTCTCCGTGTAGTAAAATGCCGACAGCCTATAAACCGAACGTTCGGTTTATAGGCTGTGGGCATTTAACTATACAGAGACAGAGTCTCCATTCATAAAATTATGAATGGAGACTTTGTCTCCGTATAGTTAAATGCCGACAGTCTATAAACCGAACGTTCGGTTTATAGGCTGCCGGCTTATGGAATACATGTATTCCTATTGCTATTCTATAAACCGAACGTTTGGTTTATAGAATAGCAATAGGAATACATGTATTCCATAAGCCGACAGCCTATAAACCGAACGTTCGGTTTATAGGCTGTGGGCATTTAACTATACGGCGACAGAGTCTCCATTCATAAAATTATGAATGGAGACTTTGTCTCCGTATAGTTAAATGCCGACATACTGTCGGCATTTAACTATACGGAGACAAAGTCTCCATTCATAATTTTATGAATGGAGACTCTGTCTCTGTATAGTTAAAAGCCGACAGCCTATAAACCGAACGTTCGGTTTATAGGCTGTGGGCATTTAACTATACAGAGACAGTGTCTCCATTCATAAAATTATGAATGGAGACTTTGTCTCTGTATAGTTAAATGCCGACAGCCTATAAACCGAACGTTCGGTTTATAGGCTGTCGGCTTATGGAATACATGTATTCCTATTGCTATTCTATAAACCGAACGTAGGCTGTCGGCTTTTAATTATACGGAGACAAAGTCTTCATTCATAATTTTATGAATGGAGACTCTGTCTCCGTATAGTTAAATGCTATTGTATTCTATAAACCGACTCTATTTCGGCTTATAGAATGCAATAGTACTACGAATGGACGAATGAACGAATGATTTTCGTTTATTAAACATTCGTTCATTCGGCTTTCGTTAGCTTAGCATTTTCGTTCTTCGTTTTTCGGACGAATGGACGAAAATGCTATTTTCGGACGAAAATGAATTTGTCCGAAAACGAATGCACATGTCTAATATATATATATATATATATATATATATATATATATATATATATATATTTATATATATATATTTATATATATATATATATATATATATATATATATATATATATATATATATATATATATATATATATATATATATATATATATAAGCAAGATGTGGTTTTGTGGTTTACTATTATTGATAATAACCCAAAAATGAAAGATAGTACCGACTTGAAGAATTTAGTATATATTCACAAATACATACTGAGCATGTACTCATTGCTAAAAAGTATTAAATAGACCAATTTTCTATAAATATTAAAAAAAAGAACATTTTGGAAATGTCTTATGGTTTGACAGAAGTAAAAAAAAAAAAAAAAGAGAGAGATTTTCAGTAATTGCTTAACTGCCCTAGGTGAAGTGTATGAGCTTAGAATTTTATTATAACCTGTAACATTACACAGGAGGTGACCCCTAAAGGTTAATTAAGAGGACTATGCAGCCTAGTAAGGGGAAAATGATGAACTAAGCACTGATTGTATTTCTCTTGCAATTCATCTACCAAATCTTCCCTGACGGCTATCTTCTAACTGAGCCGGCAAGTTTCCTTCCATAGTTAAAAGCTTTTATGCTATTGCTATATGTCCATTTCCCTTGACCTTTGTAATGTTATTTAAACATATTTTGATAATGAGAATGTGCTGTACTGTTATAATCCCTTTTTACTTGCATGGCCCTGCATTCTGGGGATTTTATCTACATTCAACCATCACTTCTACTGGATGAAATATTTTAGTGTTCTGCCTCCATATTTGTATTTGAACTTGCCTGTGTTTTGAGGAGCACTTGATGAACATACACAACTCTAAGGAGAGTTAAATTCAATCTCTAAAACATCTTGCGTTCATAAGCCTAAGAATGGGAGTTTTCAGACCATAGTTTAGTGGATAGCTAACTCAACACAGCTCTAGTTTTTACCCTAGTTGAAACAGCCATTCTTCAGCCTCACACATACTAAGTTAGACAAACAAGAACAGACGAATACATGAGTAAGAGAGCCCTGCTTGCAAGCTTACAATCTAGAAGGAATGGGTGTTATATAAGTAATGTGTTTCTCTGTCTCATAACACGTAACATGTATGTAGCATTTACTCTCTGAAGGTTTTTTAAATGACTTTGAAGAATATTGTGTCACAGTACAATATATGAAAATAAGAGCTACAATGTAGGTTTTTGTACAATTATGAACGCAATTTAATTTATCTTAGATTACTGAAATTATTATTCTATTGCTGAAAATAGTCACCAAACAGAATGAATTAATATCTAAGCAACCGTTAACTGGATCAAGTGCTGCTTATATGTATGGTGGTAAATCCAAATACATGTCACGTAAATGATATGAAACTGTGATACTGACTAGGTCCCATTCACTATTGGCTTCTAACAATCAATATAAAATTACTTTGAATAATTGTTTATGTAAAATAAGTACCAACATATTTTAAAGTAGTAGTGAAATACCTCTACCCCATAGTATCTATGTATGTTTTCACATACCAAGTGCAACAGTATTCAAAACTAAAGAATAAGCTTAAAGGGACAGTCTAGTCACCCTTTTAACTTTGGTGCAATTTGTAGGCAGCTCAGTTTAGAGTAGACTGTCAATTTCCGTTTATTTTTTATTTTTAGTTCTCTGTAAAAAAGAGATTATACTTAGCTTTGAAACAGTGGCCACTAGTGGCCGTTTTCGGGTACTACATCGGTACGTATGTATGCCTTAACGCATGCTCAGTTGCTCCTTCTCCCATCAATCACTGGGCTGTCTGAAGGATTTCCCAGCATCCCCCAGGCCTCCTCTAATCTCCTGCTCTCAGACGCAAGCATCTCCATGGAAAAAGGCAGGTCAGCATGCTCTGAATTCACTTCAGGAGGGGGGAAGGGATCACAGAGGAACTTTCATTATCGCAAAAATGACTTCTTCTCTGTGGATTTCACTATAAATCATGGTTTATCAGCAAGGCAGTAAGTATTATATTGTATTTACTGCCTTGCTAAAGCATGGAGAATGAGTCCTTTTTCTGATAATAAAAGTTCCTTTCTGTTTACTCCCCTGGGTGTCCTGCTCACTCTTGAAGGGGACATGTAGTATAATATTAATATAAATAAAAAAGAGTGTGATGTGAGTGGTGGCACTAATATGCGGGACTGCAGTGCCTATCATGCTCAGCCAGCTGGCATTTATGATAGGGACTGCAGTGCCTATCATGCTCAGACAAGCTGGCATTATTTATGGGGAAGACCACACTGCCTATCATGCTCAGCCATGCTGTAATTTAGGGGGGCTGCAGTGCCTATCATGCTCAGCCAGCTGGCCTTTATGATGGGGACTGAAGTGCCTATCATCTCAGACAAGCTGGTATAATTTATGGGGGGGACCACACTGCCTATCATTCTCAGCCATTCCGGCAATTTAGGGGGGCTGCAGTGCCTATCATGCTCAGCCAGCTGGCATTAATGATGGGGACTGCAGTGCCTATCATGCTCAGCCAAGCTGGCATCATTTATGGGCGGGACCACACTGTCTAACACAGCCAAGCTGCCATCTAGTAGGGGGCTGCACTGCCTATCACACTCAGCCAAGCTGGCATTTAGGGGGGTCTGCACTGCCTATCATGCTCAGCCAAACTGACATGATAGTCAGTGCTGGATGATATGACTGACATTATACAGTGACAGGGCACTTATTTATAATGCTTTTGTATACACTAGGATCTCTAATACAACACATTGCCTGATTACATCACTAAACAGGAAATCATATTCCAATCCTTATTGGCTGCTGCTGGGAAAATAAACTCCCTTAGAAGCCTAAGCGAGACGCCCATTGAGTGGGCTGTCCTAAACCTCTGCAAATGTGCATTTTCATCTAAGTGTAATATCTTCATTTTTTAAGTAATGCAAAATATAAAATATGCATTTTAAAGTACTTTGAAAGTACTTTAATATGCATTAAAATGTTGAGGAGGCATTTTGGGCACTAGACAGTCCCTTTAAAGTCACATTCCTGCATCAATATTAGATCTATGTAGTTAAACAGCTATGAACACGTGCACATTATGCTAAGTATACTTCTGTTCTTATTAGCAACTCTAAGGTACATATTAACTCCTTTGTCTGTGAGGTAACAGACTCATGATGGTGTGATTTATAACTTAATATTAAAGTTTTTTTTATAATGCTATAAATACTAGCTGAAAACAATGTTACTGTGTTTAGTGACATGAGATCTCTCATAAAGAACACCTTTAGAGCAAGTTAACAAAAACAACTAGTAGATGGATGGCTACATTTTGGCATTCCAGCTATTGCTATGTACATTCCCAATGATTCCTAGCCAAGCAGTTGGCTGTCTGAAGACAAAGTAACTGCGGGTCATAATAGTTAGAGTGCCTAAGGCTAGCCAATGCTACAGCAGAAGAAAATGATGTGCTTTTAAGTTATCTTTTTCAAGCAATACGACTTTTTACTGCAAACAGTACTATTTTCAGAAATGAATGTAGAATTCAGTATGAGTAACTGTTTGGGATGAAAGACCTACCAGGTAAATCAATACATTTGTAGTTGATACCCCCATATCAATATTTCTCTGAACTGATTTAAGCTTTCTAGAATGTTGCTACGGTATAAAACATCAATATAACCTCACTGTCTTTATGGTCTGCAATATATATTTTACATTTTTCAAAATGTAAAATTATTAATTTCATTGATTTCCTTGGTGCTGTACATATTGCAAACTTGAGAACAGGAGGCTAGATGCAAACACATGTCACTGGAAAGATTATTCTACAGTGCCTTTGGAAAATGAAAACTGTCAGGCTCAAAACATACACCACCAACCATAGAGTACTAACTGTAAAATCACTGGAACCCAAGATGAGTACAAACTACAGACACAATAGGAATACACCACGCAATGTGTAAAGCATGCAGGCATAAAAGAAATTAAATTTAACATTGCAGATCCTTTCATTCTAGCCTAGTGAGCTCTCGTTCATTTAATCCTACTACACTAATGAAGAAACACAACAGAATTACCAAGCAGCACCGTGAGCATGAAATTCACCTGAAATGCCTTTGCCTGCAGTTTTTCCCGTATAATCAACCGACGAATCCCATTTGCTTACTTTTTATATTTTTCATCTATTTATAATTTTCACTCTTCCATTAGTTTTATTTTTTATCATTTGAAATATCTAAATATAATTTTATTAATTCAGCATCAGAAACTCTATGTTAGCGAAGGAAATGCAAAATGCACTTACCTGTGTTACACCAGCCCCAAGATGCCAGATTGCAAGACTCAGGAGTAAGATTACAAAAGCCACTGCAGAGGTAAGTATTCAGTAGTAGTATCGTTCTCAACTAGAGAAAACGGTCTGCTTCAATAGATATTTGATTTATTTTCCTTTTTTTTTTAATAACGATATAATTCACTATACCGGGAAAACAAATCTTAGTAGAGCTCTCAGCCACAATCCAAAGCAATAAGAGGTATAACTGCTGCTTGCTGCTGCCTGTCCTATTTCTGCTGTCAGGATCAGTGCTCTCCACGTCACAGGCTGATTTGCATATTCCACCCAATAGCTGAAGCCTGTGTGTGGTGTGTGTGTTCAATGCAGCCACAGGATGTGTGAGAAGAGGCAAATAGCTGCATCTATCCCATTCATTGTAAAATTTGCGTTAATAATGAACGCTAACAGGTCAGGCTTGGTCGTATGCGCAATTGTCACCTGAAATTTAAGTTTAACTTGAATGTGTTTAAAGATAAATGACATTAATTAATTGTCTATATAGATAAAAACAAGCAATACTTCTCCAGCTGCACTGCCACCAAGACAGCACAATGCATGTTTATGCATATCCATATACAAGGAATTGAAAATCCTAACCATACTTATCTAGCTAGATTTATTGGTGAATGTTATATTTCTGATACCATTTATACATTTTGTGTACATGTATGCTTAATATAATGAGCTATTTCATACTTATTTTAACATTTGTGTACCTTTCTCATTCGGTCTCTATTGACCAGTGTGGTTAAATCATAATGCACCTGTGTTAAAAAAAAATTGTTATTAAACCTTTCCTCTCTGCTGCCAGTCAAAATCATATTACAATTCAATGGTTTTCTTGGCCCCTCTGGCAAATAAAGAGGTTTGGCTCTCAATGTTTCCTCAGGGGTCTTTGATTCACACCTTCTGTGATCTCTTCCTTTGTAAGAAGATGCTTTTATCTTTACTATTTTGTCGCTGGCAGCCACTCCACAATGTTATCACTTTTAAAATGGTCTTTCCTCATTTTAAGAGAAAGAAAGGATGCACAGTTTATTATTCCCTTAAGAAAAATATAATATAGGAGTCATTTTAATGCTGGGTGTCACAGTATGTTCTCCTGAATTTAAATCATGTAAAATATGTCTGGTATTAAAGAGCAGTTCCAAAAATTGAGCCTTAATTTTAAAACATGGGAAGTCTCATTATGTGCACAGCTTTTTTATATTCTGATATCTATTAGCATCACCATAAGCAGTATTAAAAGTATGCTGGAAGTCACTAGTGCAGAGATATGGATGTTTCCTAGTTATTTCTTATTTTATTTACTCTATATTAACACGTTTCCCTCTTTTCCCATACAAATCTAGCAACATCATGTTTTTCGCTAGCACTGTCAACACCAGTAACTGTTCCATCTTTCTTACACATGGGCCGTCTTTAACATTTTAGTGACATTCATTTTTGGCCGTGACTTTCCCTTAGTGACATGGGCTGTTTTAATATTTCTGTGGTGTTTGTGTTGAGCTGTAATTTCCCATTTATCGTACCCACGCAAATTATATTGTTTTTATCGACAAAAGAAGGGCTTTCTTTAGAGACCATTCTTTTCATCACATCATATAATTTACTACACACAAAATCATTAAATATGATGAAAAAAAAATTAAAACAACTTAATTTCTCTAAGTTTGACCTGTAATATCTTTTACACAATTACAAATGGTAAAAAAGACCCCATCTAAATAGTTTATACATTTTGTTTAGAAATATGCCATATTTACGTGTTTTTCTGCAGTTTTTTGCAAGTTATAGGGCAATAACTATTTTTTGTTTCCTAACCATTTTCTCCTGTTTCATAACCCTAAAAGTAACCATAAATCTAACTCTGACCCTTATTGCTAATCCCTAACCACAATATAACTCTAATCCTAACCATTATGCTAAATGCAACCCTAGATTTAAGGTGTGTGGGTGGGGGGAGTTTGTACTGCAATGCTGCTGACTTCCTCTAGGGGCAATCTAGCAACAGCAATAGATTACTAACAAGGTTAGTAATATAATCACGACCTCATGCAGGGAGGCTAAAAAAATCCTGCACCCAGGCTTCTGTGACCCTAGGATTGGCCCTGAGCATAGTGTAGGGAGAGCTGGAACGAAGGTACAAATTTAACAGAAGGAACTAGGGGCAGCTTCTGTGGACCCAGATGCCATGTCTGATCAACTGCCGTTTTTGCCATGCCTTAAAGACCACCCTCCTCTTACACTTTTGCTCTCTCACATTTCATTTGTTAACCCTACCTTTTCCATTCACTTCCTCTGCTCTTTGTTCCAACCTGCATGCCATAGTCTTTCTTGCACTAACCCCTGCATATTGTTTATATTTGATTTTTTTTTTTAAGCTGTCTGAGCGTATAGCGATCAGTAACAGCGAATTAGTGGCAAAGGCGGTTTGGTGATTGCTCAATTAAGCTCACCATTCGCCCTGGTCAGATCAAAATTGGTCGGATCAATATTCACAAATATTGATCTGCCTCCCTCTCCTCACTTACATTTTTGTGACGGAAAGAGACAGATCAGTATTAGTGATATAAAATAACATTTTATAAAATTGTCAGGTTTTATGAAAGTCTTTCACTGTGTATTAACCCCTTTCCTTGCCATTCATCACTGTATAAGCAATAATCTTGCACAGCAACAGTATGTTTTGCTGTCTGCCCTGTTTTATGGATTCATTTCTTGTACTGTAATGTATTACAGTACTAGACAGGCTCTTCTAAGAGCTATTAACCCCTTCTTTGCTCGAGATCACTGCTTACGCACTGATTCTGAGGCCGCGGACTCAGGGTTCGATTTTGACCCTGGTCAGCTTTCTGATACATCATCTAGTGATGTATCAGTGGCTGCTGAGCCCTTGCCACAAGGAGTGATGGGTGTCTACCATTAAAAAATATATGGTTTAGTGGGGGTAAATTACATTGGCTGGCTTCAAAAATATATCCCATATAGGACACGGACGCAGGTTGACTACATGCCAAAATTCCAAGTTGGAATTTTGAGATGCGCATCTCAAAAATGTTGCCTTCTAGCCAAAAAACAAACCAACAAACCTATGCATGGATGATATCCCTGTACTCGGGAGATGTTGCTGAACACATATTGGGTTGTTGTTTGGCAGTGACATATACCAGAATCTGTGAATTCATGCCTGAAGTAAATAAACTCCCAAAAAAGTACTACCACAAACTTTTACAAAGGCTGGTGGTAGAATTAGTACATATACAGTATTAAAATACCACCATTTGAAATACCTTGGGATGTATATTTTCCAAAAATATATGGTTTGATGGGGTAAAATTCATTGGACGGCTTCAAAAATGTTCCAAATGGAACATGGGCGCAGGCTGACTACATGTCAAAATTCCAGGTTGGAATTGCGCACCCCCTAAATGTGGCCTTTTAGCCCCAAAACAAACCAACAAACCTATGCATGGGGGTATCCCTGTACTCAGAAGATGTTGCTGAACACATATTGAGGTGTTGGTTGGCAGTGGCAAATACCAGAATCTGAAAATTCCTGCCTGAACTACAATGTGTGTGGGGAAAAAATGACATCCCAACCCTTTGACATAGGTTGGTGGTAGAATTAGCACTTGGAACGTGTTAAAATACCACAATTTTAAATACCCTGGGATGTCTAGTTTTCCAAAATATATGGTTTGATGGGGTAAAATACGTTGACAGGCTTCAAAAGTGTCACAAATGGAACATGGGCGCAGGCTGACTACATGTCAAAATTCCAAGTTGGAAATGCACCCCTCCTAAATGTGGCCTTTTATCCCCCAAACAACCCAACAAACCTATACATGCGTGGTATCCCTGTACTCAGGAGATGTTGCTGAACACATATTGGGGTGTTGTTTTGCGCAGACACATAACAGGATCTGTGAATTCATGCTCGAAGTACAATGTATGTGGAAACAAAACATTAAAAAATTACTAACCTAAAATTTGACAAAGGCTGGTGGTAGAATTAGTGCATGGAAAGTGTTAAAATACTACCATTTGAAATACCCTAGGGTGTCTAGTTTTCAGAAATATATGGCTTTGTGGGGTAGAATACACTTTTTGGCTTCAAAAATGTCCCAAATGGGACATGGGCGCAAGTTTTCTGCATGTCTGAATTCCAAGTTGGAAAACCAAAAAGCACACCTCTCAAATGTGGCCTTTTAACCCACAAATAACCTAACCAACCTATACATGGGTGGTATCCCTGTACTCAGGAGATATTGATGAACACATATTGAGGTGTTGTTTGGCACTGACATATAACAGGATCTGTGAATTCATTACCAAAGTACAATGTATGTGAAAAAAAATTACTACCCAAAACATTGACATAGGCTGGTAATATAATTAGTGCAAGGAAAGTGTTAAAATACTACCATTTGAAATACCCTAGGGTGTCTAGTTTTAAAAAATATATGGCTTTGTGGGGTAGAATACACTTTCTGGCTTCAAAAATGTCCCAAATGGTACATGGGCGCAAGTTTTCTGCATGTCTGAATTCCAAGTTGGAAAACCAAAATGCGCACCCCCTAAATGTGGCCTTTTAGCCCCAAAACAAACCAACAAACCTATGCATGGGTGGTATCCCTGTACGCAGGAGATGTTGCTGAACACATATTGAGGTGTTATTTGGAAATACCCCTGCACATTTTAAGGTAATGTTTACCTAAATTGCAATCTATGTTAAAAATGTAAAAAAAATTTTTTTGCTGCAAACTTTGGCAAAGATTGGTGGTAAAATGGCAACATGAAATGTGTCAAAATACCCCAAGTTAAATGCCTCTATGTACATGTTGGTGGTCATTCATGGATTTAGTACAGAAATCAGTGTTACAATGTCACTATTGCTAATTTTGAAAAAAAGGATTTTAAAATTAAAATTGTTTCGGAGGTGAAACTGGTATATAGCAGCCAACCCCCTCCATCTCACCCGGAAGACCCTTAGCTAATTGTATCCAAATATACTTTACATGTTTCCAAGTCCACCGTTTTTTTTTTTGTATAACCATGTTGTCCTATTTGTTTGTTTTGTCGGATGTCTTTATAAATGCCGTAAATCATGCTTCGGTTGTTTCGCTATTAAGAGCTGGCCGGTTTGGGTATTGACACCATATACTGATGTAACATTTATATTGTGACATCTGGGTATGTCTGGTTGTAACCTTTTTCTGAAAATAATAAAGAAGAATAAACAATAAATAAAATAGCTTTGCACTACTTATAGTTCTGGCCCTGTAACATGAATAAAAAAGCACAAAAACATAAAACATGGGCTATTTCTGAACTCAGGACATATATTAGAAACTATTTAGCAGTGTTTTTTTTTTGTTGTCTTTTGTACATGAGTATAGAATTTTTCAAATAAAAGTCATAAAAAAATGTATTTTTCATTTTTTTGCCATATTTTAATATTTTTTTTTACAACAAATTATATGCTATTATCAAAATAATGGTATCAAAAGAAAGCCCTTCTTATAACGATAAAAACAATATATAGTTTTTGTGGGTACACTAAATGAGACAGAAATAAATGACAGCAAAACACAAACACCTCAGAAATGTTAAAACAGCCCATGTCACCAAGCGTCGGACAAGCCAAAAAAGTCATGTCACTAAGGGGTTAATGGCCAATGGGCTGAATTAAATCAATGTCAGTAGGAAGAAGCTAAGGGAACGTGGGCAAAACCAGGATAAAAGGGGTTTAGTAGTGAGTGAGGGAAGGAATAATCATTTTAACCAGTATAATGTCGTCCAACCTGTCAAGTAAGAATCTTTTTAAAAAAAGGATTCAAAAACTATAGGGCTCAAGTAGCAGATTCAGTGGACCCTGCAGTGTGTCCAGTCAGGGCAAATACCCCCATTGATCAGTGGTAAAAACAACCCCGAGAGAGCAGACCAAACCATTCTGACAGGGGGGAACGCCCATGGAACAGCTGTGTCCAAAGATGAAAAGATTTTTCACAGATGTTCATTTGATCTGAAACAGAGAGAAAGAAAATATATCAAATAATATAAGTGAGCATATAAACTACATATGTGGGATCACATGGAACATAAGATTTTAATTACTACTTTTCCCTGTGTGGATGCCAAAATCTCTCACCCCTAAGTCTGCTGGAGCAGGCTACACCGCATAGCCAAGGGTAATTGCTTAGATTTAAAAGAGGTATATTCTGCTCTGACTAGTCTGTCTCAAATGGCCTTCCCATACCTAAATGCCATCATAGGTGATTTAGAAAATTCCTTTATTTCTGGATGGGCATCGCGTAAAATATGACAATATGTATTTAAGACTTTTGCAACACTAGGGCTTTGTGTCCCAAAGCCTAGCTTTTTTCACCAATAGGTCTGCTCAATCCAAGTGTCTAACATCTATTTAAGTTGTATTTAACACTTTCAGTTTATAACCTCTATCCTGAAATGTCCTTATTAAGTGTTCTTGCATAGCAAGACCACTTAATGTTATCTCACATATATATTATTATTATTATAGCAAAATTTGCCACCCTAACTCCTCCCACAGTTTTTACACTACATAGACAAAAATTTACCAAAACGTGCAGATTGTTCCCGATCGGATTGCTATTACTTTGTGGAACGTTTCGCCGAATGGTTCACGGAATATCGTCGTTTTTGTGGCGCAATTTGTCCCATAGGAATGAATGGCAAAGCTAGAGTGGGAGCTGCCAAAAGCTGAAAAATCAGGACATGATTTCTAAACTGCCACCACTCCCTCATTTTCAAGCCCACCTACACAAATCTTATATCAAAACGTTCAGCTATCCCTGGTGCCACTAAACATGTAAACGGCTAAGCCGTAGTCCTGATAGTTTTCACAATATGACCATTTGTTTGCAACCAACGCCGTCCATTGACATTCATTGAAACTTCACTCTGCAAAGCTCAAATTTGAAGTGAAATTTCTAAACTGCGGCTGTGCCTTCATTTTTAATACTTCAGAGACATACTATGCATCAAAATGTAGGTCTGGGTCTTGTGATTCTCACAATATAAAGCTCTTCGCTGTAGGATTGATAGTTTTTAAAATACGACCGTTTGAATATGGCAACCGCCAAAATACTCTGACCTGTGTCAAGCTGCAGCAGCAAGTGATGTCATAGACAGGGCCTTTTGAACACCTGCTAATGTTTTTATAAATGTATGGTTTAATGTAACTGTGCAACAACGTTGCAATTAAATGTGCTATGTAAATGATAACAGTTACTCCGCCCACTTCAGTTGTAGACTACAGGTGGAGGCAAGAACACTTCACACAATTTCCCCAGAAATTGTAACTTTTCTAGTTATTTCATGCAATCTTATAATTTGTATATTCGTATATGGGGAAATACCTTTGACCCGAATAAGCTGACTTTTTGGTAGCGAGTTTAGCAATTGTTTTGGATGGGCAGAATCATATCTTAAAATGTTATTTTTATCTGGAGCTTTCACAAAGAAATCTGTGGAGAAACCTTGGTTAGTTATATAGATCATAGTATCCAAAAAATTCACTGTGTTTGTCAAAGGTAATTTGGAACGTTATCTCAGCCAAGGATGAGTTAAGGTTTACAAAGAAATCGCCCACACTGCCAGTATATCATTTATATACCGTTACCCTTTTTTCACATAGGTTTTAACCCCTTAGTGACAAGACTTTTTAGCCTTGCCTTTCCCTTGTTGACAATGGCTGCTTTAACATTTCTGAGGTGTTTGTGTTAAACTGTAATTTTGTTCCCTCTCATTTAGCGTACCCACACAAATTATATATTGGTTTTTTCAGCATAAGTAGGGCTTTCATTTGATACCATTATTTTGATCATAACATATAATTTTATGTAAAAATAATAATAAAATATGGTGAAAAAAATGAAAATGTTTTTATTTTCTGATGTTGATATTGTTGACATTTTAACACTGATATTGGTCATGAATCCTTGAATTGCCCCCCACATGTACATATTTTTCAAAACTAGACATCTAAGGGTATTTAACTATGGGTATTTTGACACTTTTCATGTAGCCATTTTACCACCAACCTTTGCCAAAGTTTGCAGAGATAAAAAAAAAATGTTGATTTGTCAAGCTGAGTGAAATTCATGTAAAAATTTCCTGAAAATCTAAAGGGGTACTGCCAAACAACACACCAATATGTGTTCAGCAACATCTCATGAGTACAGGGATACCACCCATGCATAGGTTTGTCAGGTTATTTGGGGGCTAATGGGCCACAATTGGGAGGTGCGTATTTTGAATTTCAGACATGGAATTTAGACATTTTGGAAGTCAGCCAATGTATTTTACCCCCATCAAACCATGTATTTTTTAAAACTAGACACCCTAGGGTATTTCAAATGGTATTTTTTTTTAACACTTTCCATGCACTAATTCTACCTCCAGCCTATGGGTAATCATTTTGTGTGTGTTTTCGTGCACATTCACTGCACTTTAGGAGTACACTCACAGATTCTGTTAGGTGTTACAGTCAAACAACACCTCAATATGTGTTCAGCAACATCTCCTGAGTACAGGATACCACCCATGCATAGGTTTGTCAAGTTATTTGGGGGCTAAAGGGCCACAATTGGGAGGTGCGCATTTTGAATTTCAGACTTGGAATTTTGACATGCAGACAACCTGCGCCCATGTCCCATATGGGACATTTCCGAAGTCAGCCAATGTATTTTACCCCCATAAAACCATATATTTTCCTCTCCCATGTCTGTCTGTCTCTCTTCTCCCATGTCTGTCTTTCTCCCCTGCCATCCCATATCTGTCTGTCTCTCCTGCCATCCCATATCTGTCTGTCTCTCCTCTGCCATCCCAAATCTGTCTGTCTCTCCTCAGCCATCCCATGTCTGTCTGTCTCTCCTCTGCCATCCCATTTCTATCTGTCTCTCCTCTACCATCCCATTTATGTCTTGCTCTTCTCCCTTCCCATTTATGTCTCTCTCCTCTCCCTTCCCATATCTGTCTGTCTCTCCTCTGCCATCTCATATCTGTCTGTCTCTCCTCTGCCATCCCATGCCTGTCTGTCTCTCCTCTGCCATCCCATGTCCGTCTGACTCTCCTCTCATTTCCTATCTCTCTGTCTCTCCTCTCCCATCCCATGTCTGTCTGTCTCTCCTCTCCCATGCCTGTCTGTTTCTCCTCTACTATCCCATTTATGTCTCTCTCTTCTCCCTTCCCATTTATGTGTCACTCCTCTCCCTTTCCATGTCTGTCTGTCTCCTCTCCCTTCCTATGTCTCTCTCTATTCTCTACCTCCTATGACTGTCTCTTTGTCTCTCTAAACATGTATGTGTCTCTCCTCTTCTCAATAGCTGTCTCTTTTCCTCCTCTCCCCGTCTGTGTTCTCTCCTCTCTCCCCCACCCGTCAGTGTTCTCTCTTCTCCTCCCTTCAGTGTTCTCTCTTCTCCCCCATACGTGTTCTCTCCTCTCTCTCCCCCATCAGTGTTCTCTCCTCTCTCCCCCGTGTTCTCTCCTCCCCCCCCCCCCCAGTGGTGTATCTTGGTTTTGTGCTGCTCTAGGCAGACACAATTTGGGCACACCCCCTACCCACGATGCACACCCACGACATGACCCATAACCCACGTTGCACACCAAGGACATGCCCCATCACCCCATTTACATGCCTCCATCACCCCATTACATACACATTGCCAATATTATTTCCCATTAATATTCCCCAGCCAATTTGCCCAATAATATGCCAGTATTATTTGCCATTAATATGCCCCTGCCAATTTGCCCAATAATATGCCAGTGTTATTTGCCATTTATTATGCCCCTAATTTGCCCAATAATATGCCAGTGTTATTTGCCATTTAATATGCCCCAGCCAATTTGCCCAATAATATGCCAGTGTTAGTTGCCATTTAATATGCCCCAGCCAATTTGCCCAATAATATGCCAGTGTTTGCCAGTGTAATTTGCCATTTAATATGCCCCTGCCAATTTGCCCAATAATATGCCAGTGTCATTTGCCATTTAATATGCCCCAGCCAATTTGCCCAATTATATGCCAGTGTCATTTGCCATTTAATATGTCCCAGCCAATTTGCCCAATAATATGCCAGTGTCATTATTTGCCATTTAATATGCCAGTGTTATTTGTCATTAATAAGACCCTGCCAATTTCCCCAGTACACAGTAATAATTTTAGAAGGGCTAACTTAATTTTAGAAGGGCTAACTTTGATGGACTAAGGGCATCGATTGAACATTTAGACTGGGAACGATTGTTTTCTGGACTAAACACAGAAGACAAGTGGAATGCCTTTAAGCACACATTACAAAAGTACACATCCCAATATATACCTTTGGGAAACAAATGCAAAAGACACAAATCAAAACCAATGTGGCTTACAGGTAACGTGAAACAGGAAGTACAAAACAAGAAAATGGCATTCAAACATTATAAAAACACGGGATCAGCATTATCATTTATAGAGTACAAAGAGGCCAACAAAGCCTGCAAAAAGGCAATTAAAATGGCTAAATTGGAAAATGAGAAAAGGGTTGCCAAGGAGAGTAAAACTAACCCCAAAATGTTTTATAAATATATAAATGGAAAAAAGCTAAAGAGGGAAAATGTTGGGCCCTTGTTATCCCAAATGGGAAATTTGGTAAGTGAGGACAGAGAGAAAGCAGACATTTTAAATACTTTTTTTTCTTCTGTTTATACTAAGGAAGAGCAGATGGACGAGCCCCTGCTACAGGAAGTTATGGGACATTCGCCGCAAACATGGGATTGGCTGACACAGGAAAAAGTGCTTAAGCAATTACACTCTGTTAAGATAGACAAGGCCCCAGGACCAGATGGTATACACCCAAGGGTACTTAGAGAGTTAAGCATAATTCTGGCCAGACCACTATTCATGATCTTTAGGGATTCATTCAGTTCAGGTACAGTGCCAACAGACTGGCGAAAGGCGGATGTCATTCCAATATTTAAAAAGGGATCAAAATCTCTGCCAGGTAATTATAGGCCAGTGAGCTTGACATCTGTAGTGGGGAAACTATTTGAAGGATTGCTAAAGGTATACACTCAAGAATACATCTTGAACCAGAATATAATTAGTAAAAGTCAACATGGTTTTGTGAAAGACAGGTCTTGTCAAACAAACTTAATAACATTCTATGAAGAAGTCAGTATAAATATAGATCTAGGTGTGGCAGTTGATGTGATCTATTTGGATTTTGCGAAAGCATTTGATACAGTTCCACACAAAAGGTTACTCTACAAATTGAGAGAAATAGGTTTGGGGGCAAATGTGTGTATGTGGATTGAAAATTGTCTAAAAGATAGAACACAAAGGGTTGTTGTAAATGGAAAATTCTCAAATTGGACAAGGGTATTAAGCGGAGTACCTCAGGGGTCTGTTTTGGGCCCTCTTCTTTTTAATTTGTTTATTAATGATCTGCCACATTGTGCTGAGAGCCATGTCTCCGTGTTTGCGGACGACACTAAATTAGGTAAGGCAATAAAGACTAATCTTGATGTTTTTTCTTTACAGGAAGATTTGGACAGAGTGGGGGACTGGGCAGTAAAGTGGCAAATGCGGTTCAATATAGACAAATGTAAAGTTATGCATTATGGGAAAAATAATAACAAAGCAACATATACGTTTAATGGTTTTTCCCTGGGAAAAACTACTAATGAAAAGGATTTAGGAATAATTATAGACAACAAACTTGGCAACAGTGCCCAATGCCAGTCAGCAGCTGCAAGGGCCAATAAGATATTGGCATGTATAAAACGAGGTATAGATTCACGGGAGGAGGATATCATCTTGCCTCTTTACAAATCAATGGTAAGACCTCACCTTGAATATGCAGTACAGTTCTGGGCACCAGTCCTTAAAAAGGATATTAAGGAACTAGAAAAAGTGCAAAGGAGAGCTACAAAATTAATAAGGGGTTTGGAGGATCTTAGTTATGAAGAGAGACTTAAAAAATTGCATTTATTTACTTTAGAAAAAAGGCGTCTTAGAGGGGATATGATAACATTATATAAATATTTGCAGGGCCAATATAAAGAGCTCTCCAGTGACCTGTTCATTAACAGAAAGGTACAAAGAACAAGAGGTCACCCCCTCAGACTGGAAGAGCAAAGATTTCATAGACAGCAAAGGAAGGGATTCTTTACGGTTAGGACAATAAAGTTATGGAACTCACTGCCAAGAGAGGTAGTGCTAGCAACCACAATAGATGCATTTAAAAATGGTTTGGATGTTTTTTTAGGAAAGCAGAACATACAGGGCTATTAATAATAGAATAAGCATTAATAAAAGAGCTTATTGATCCAAGGAGAAATCTGATTGCCTCTTGGAGTCAAGAAGGAATTTTTTCCCCCAGGAGGCAAAACTCGAAATAGCTTCCTTAGGGGTTTTTTGCCTTCTTTTGGATCAAAAGCTGTAATGATAGGTAGAAGGGTTGAACTTGATGGACTTGTGTCTTTTTTCAACCTAAATTACTATGTTACTATGTTACTATGTTACACCCCCCCCATCACCCCACTCCCCAGCACTTACCTTTTTCCCTGGTGGCTAGTGGCAGGCAGCATGGTCTCCTCCATGCTGCCTGTTCGGCTCCCAGGCGGTTGTGCCAACAGGTCACGTGACCCGGCGCGTGTATGACATCAGGGCGCCGGTCACGTGACCTGTCGGCATTTCCGTGTTTCTCTGTGCTGCCTGTTCGGCTCCCCGTGCAGTCAGGCAGGCAGAGCGATGGTGAGGGGGGATCTTCTGATCCCCTCTCACCTCCGTCTCTGCCTGCAAGCGTGGTTTTTTTTAAGTAATATGCCCAGCTTGATGCCCCAGTAATATGCCACAGTTTATTTGCCCAGTAATATGCCCAGCCTGATGCCCCAGTAATATGCCACAGTTTAATTACCCAGCCTGATGCACCAGTAATATGCCAGTTTAATTGCCCAGTAATATACCCAGCCTAATGCCCCAGTAATATGCCAGTTTAATTGCCCAGTAATATGTCCAGACTGATGCCCCAGTAATATGCCACAGTTTAATTGCCCAGTAATATGCCCCAGTAATATGCCAGTTTAATTGCCCAGTAATATACCCAGCCTGATGCCCCAGTAATATGCCACAGTTGAATTGCCCAGTAATATGCCCAGCCTGATGCCCCAGTAATATGCCATAGTTTAATTGCCCAGTAATATGCCCAGCCTGATGCCCCAGTAATATGCCACAGTTTAATTTCCCAGCCTGATTTCCCAGTAATATGCCAGTTTAATTGCCCAGTAATATGCCACAGTTGAATTGCCCAGTAATATGCCCAGCCTGATGCCCCAGTAATATGCCACAGTTTAAATGCCCAGTAATATGCCCAGCCTGATTCCCTAGTTTAAATGCCCAGTAATATGCCACAGTTTAATTGCCCAGTAACATGCCACCACCCTCCTTCCCCATTACTCACCTGCTCCATGTATCCTCCGTGCACCGGCAGAAGGTTTGTTTGTTTTGATTAAAGTTTAAAAAAAAAAAAAAGTTCCCTGCGCAGTTCAATCTGTGTGAACTGAGCTCACACGTTACCAGCCCTGTCACATGCGTCCTGCCTGCTTCCAGCAGACGCATGTGGCAGGGATGGCTACAGCAGGCTGATGTGAGCTCACCTCACACAGACTGAACTGCGCGGGTCACATGACGTTGCGCTATGAAGTCACGTGACTCGCGATCACGCTAAAACAGCGCAATTCCCCCTGGACAATCTTGGTTTTCACGGGACTGTCCCGGCAAATCCGGGACAGTTGGCAGCTATGCCTGAGTATACCTATATTTCAGAAGTTGACACCCCGAGGTATTGTATATGGGGTGTATTGAAGCCTCTGATTAAATTATTTAGCCATAAAATTGGGAGAACATGTGTGGTGGTAATTTGTCAATCTTAGTTTTTCCATCCACATTTCTTTTTGACAGTGATTTAGGAGAGCCTGTTATACATTACTGCAATAAAACACTCAAGGTTGTTTTCTGAATGGCCCCCTGAGTATACCTGTGCCCCCCATGCATAGGTTTGCCAGGATTTTTGGGAAGGTTGAGGCACAATTGAAGGACTTGGTCCTTTGGATTAAATTTTAGTTATTTGTTTTAATAGGCCTATCTTTAGTTTGGGGACTTTTGTATACCCCATTTGCATTTTTTTGCCATGAAAGTCTATATATTTCAGAAGTTGACACCCCAAGGTATTGTATATGGGGTGTATTGAAGCCTCTGATGGAATTATTTAGCCATAAAATTGGGAGAACATGTGTGGTGGTAATTTGTCAATCTTAGTTTTTCCATCCACATTTCTTTTTGACAGTGATTTAGGAGAGCCTGTTATACATTACTTCAAGAAAACACTCAAGGTTGTTTTCTGAAAGGCCCCCTGAATATACCTGTGCCCCCCATGCATAGGTTTGCCAGGATTTTTGGGAAGGTTGAGGCACAATTGAAGGACTTGGTCCTTTGGATTAAATTTGAGTTATTTGTTTTAATAGGCCTATCTTTAGTTTGGGACTTTTGCATACCCCCATTTTAGTTTTTTTGCCATGAAAGTGTATATATTTAGAAAGTTTGCACCCCAAGTATTGCATACAGGGTGTATTGATGTCTCTGATGCAACTATTTTATGAAAAACAATAATGGAGTAAGTGTGTGGTAGTCATTTTTACACACACTTTTTTTATTGTGATGTAGGAGAGCATGAAGTAAAAGAATAAAAAAAACTGAAATAGGAACAGTAAAAAAAGAACATTAAAAATGGGCTACGGTGTGATACACTTTAAAACATGTTCCAATGCAGAGTCCTGGTTGTCCAGGACAATCAGGACAGTAAAAAGTGGTGTCCTTTCTCTGCCCCTTGCTGTAGCACACTCTGCACTTTTTTGGGGGGTTCTGTTTCCTTAGAGTAGGGGGGATTTTAAAAATAATATCATAAGCCCCAACCCTACTCTCCCCCATAACTACCTGGGGACCATGTGCATAGTGGTACAAGATCCCCGAAATTACCTGGAGCTGGAACTGCAAAAATGTCAGCCTCGTTCCAGGGTTTGCTTTTTTGCAGAGCAAAAAAGCATTGTGGGTTGCTATCTGCATAAGGTAAATTACCACCTTCTTGTACCACGCTTTTGATTTCCTCATGATGAGGTAGGGCTGTAGCAGCTGATCTGAGAGATCAACCCCACCCATATGCTTTTTGTAGGCCCTGATGCACACTGGCTTTCTGTGGTTTGTGCCAGATCTTTAGGGAAACCTATGTGGTTCTGGCGTACAGTAACGCATGCTACTGTATCAAAGCAGTACAGTAGCTTGAACAAAGGCACAAGTGGTACCCTTTATTCATAAGGGGAAGTATTAGGTCCCAAATGATCTTGGCACTGGCTCCCAGATATTCTGGGCAACCTGGAGGGTCAAGGTGGCAATCCTTTCCCTCATGTACCCGGAAGGCCTGAGTGTACCCATTCTCGCTATCGCAAGGTTTGTACACCTTGATCCCATACCTGGTGCGCTTGGAAGGAATATACTGTTTGAATCCCAACCTTCCCTTATATTTAATCAGGGATTCATCAACAGATATATTCTTCCCAGGTGTATAAACTTCTGCAAACCTGGCAGTGAGGTTGGTAATCAGGGGGAGGATTTTGAACAGACTGTCAAACTGGGGGTGCTCCCTAGGGGGGCACAGGCTGTTATTACTGAAGTGCATGTAACGCAGGAACATTTCATAACGCAGCCTAGGAATTATTTGGGGGGAAATTGGGGTGCTGCATTAGGAGTGGAGTGAGGGTTTCTTGATGGTGCCCATCAATAAAGTGAGTGCCCAGAATTTCAGAAATTCTGGCACATCAGTTGGGACCCAGTGCAGCTTTCCCAAAAAAAGACTGTGGGTTAGCAGCACGGTACTGCTGGGCAAAAATATTAGTTTGTGTCTCCCAAAACATCATCCCCCAGAAAAATCTGCACAAACTGCAATATTGATGCCAGGAACTGCAGTGAAAGGAGTGATAGTTGGCCTATAGCGATTAGGCGCTACCTAGTCCTCAGCAGTACTGCCAGCCAGAGTATCGTGACTCCTTTTGGCAGGGGGCCCAGCAGCCACTGATACATCTGAAGTGAGGATGGCATAAGCCACTTCAGCGCTATACATGCACTCAGACATATTTAAAAAAAAAAAAATTTACTTTACAATCACGCCCTAGCGGGTATAATTACATCTAGTGGGTTTCTAAAAAAAAAATATGCAGACAGAAAAAATGCGCTTCTGCATTGCAATTGCAATGATCAACGACAAGGAAGGGGTTATCACGCAGGGAATGGCTTTGAAAAAAGCCTTTGGGTCTCACAATTTATTACATTTATAAAACTGACTAAATTACTAACTTACTCACAATACTGATCTGTCTCTCTCTCTCACCAAAACGCAAGTGAGGAGAGGGAGGCAGATCTATACTGGTCAGAGTCAATATTGCTCTGACCAGACAAATGGTGAGAGCTGATCAGAGTTCTCACCCCACCTCGTTTCACCTCTATTGGCTGGTCTCTCTGATGAGACAATCAAGTAACACCTCTAGAGGGAGTAAACTTCTCCTGAGGCTGCTGCCCTTAGAAGGGCTGCACCATCTTGGCCATGCTTCTTTGTGGCCAAAATCAGGAGACTATTTTTTGCTTTTTTTGTGTGTTGCTGACTGCCTTGACTTGTTAGGCATGTCAGCAACACACACACAGGGCAATAGGAAGCGATAAAATTCACTTCCTATTCTCTTTCACACCGCAGAAGGTTTTAAAGGCTCTGCGCGAGGCTCAGAGCAATCGGGCGGTGATTTCAGTATTGCACAATGCCTCTCTACTGGAGGCATTGTAGCAATACACTGGAGCACTGAAAGTGACATAAAAAGTACTTCAGAGCAAAAAACTACTTCAGAGCAAAACAAATGTTTTAAAATGTTTTCCTTCTCTTGAGAAGTATTATATAGGGAGGCGTCTAAGAAGCTCTTTAATCTCAAATAATTAAATGTCTCAGTGGAAGGGATCTGCCATCTATCTGTTAATACTGGGAAAGATAGGAGGCTATGATTGTGAACTAAATCGTCGACCAGCATAGCACCTCCCCTCAACCAATGGTCCAGTGAGATATTCTCCACTAATTGCTCTATTAAGCTAATTCTAAGGGTAGTGGAACTTTTCCATGTAGTCCCAAAAGGGTTTTAATAGGCTGCCAAGAATGAATTGTTTGCCCCAGGATCATGTTTCTCGACATAAGGTCAATTTGCTTCTTTTTAGTGTGGAATGACCAAATAAAACCTTCTAGGCAGCTATTTCACACACTCTCGGCTTCTAGCACATACCAAGGTTCCGCCTGGTTTGAAAAAACCTGCATATTATAAATGTGCACCATCATGTTGGCTTGGAATAGGTTTTTAATTGAAATTTAAGCTGCCCTCATTATATCTCTTAGATAATAGATTTGTGCCGATTCCCGGCTTTTTGCCCTTCCAGACAAAGGCGGTAAAAATCTTTTGAGCCATATCCAGCCAGACCTCAGGGACCGAGAGAGGGATCATACGGAATATATAACTCCATTTAGGAATGAAATAGGCATTTCAAAAATTGATCTTCCTCCACCAAGAAGACTCCCACTGTCGCCACTCTTTCAATAGCCTGCTTGTTTGTTTGAGTAATTTCATGAAATTATATTCCATAATTGTATCTACTTCTTTAAACAGCACTATCCCCAAGACTAACAAATTTATTAGTCCAATTGAAGGTAAATTGTAATTTTAGTTGGGCCAGCCCCAAGTCCAAGATATTGTCACGACAGCACTGTCACACTGCCAATCACTCCCTCCTCACCAACCTCCTTACCTGCTCAGAACTCCCCAGAGATCTGTCTCACTGCAATCTGGTCTCCATTAACAGGTCTTTCATGAGTAATCCTAGGTTACTGTTCTGCACATGTGCAGTTCTACGTTTGGCTTCCTGACCTTACTCATCCTTAAAGGGCCAGGTTTAAACATTACTTTTCCTGTGATTCTCATTGGTTGATTGTTTGGTAGGAGGGCTATTTAAACCTAATTTGTGCACTTGCTCCTTGCCTGAAATAGTGCTCCAAGCCTTTTTTAGCGTTCACAGACTACCTTTGACTCCTGTTGCTGATTTTGCCTGTTTTTGACTCTGCCTGTTTGCCGCCTGTCTTGACTCTTCGCCTGCCTCCTGACTCCGATCGTTTGCTGCCAGCCTTGATCCCTGCTTGTTGATCATTCTCTTGCCTAGCCCTCCTGTACCTTCGTTTTTGGTTATTTGCGCCCGTGTCAGTTTTATTCTGGTTACGTTTCATTATCCTAGTAAGTGTCAGAGTGCCAAAGTCCTGGAGGAAAGAAACCTGAGGCTCAACCGTAGGGTGGAATTCCTTCAGGCAGAAGAATTCTGTTCACTTGCCTGGGTTTGTTACGTATACCATACCTACTGCATGGGTGGTATCCCTGTGCTCGGGAGATGTTTCTGAACACATATTGTGGTATTGTTTGTCAGTGACACATACCGAAATATGTGAATTTGTGTCTAAAGTACAATGTATGTGGGAAAAAATACACAATAAAATGACTACCACAAATTTTGACAAAGGCTGGTGGTAGAATTGGTGCATGGAAAGTGTTAAAATACCACCATTTAAAATAGCCTAGGGTGTCTACTTTTACAAAATATATACTTTTTTGGGTAAAATACACTATCCTACTTTAAAAAAAAGTCCCAAATGAAAGATGGGCTCAGGCTGACTACATGTCAAAATTCCAAGTTGAAATTGCGCACCTTCAAAATGTGTCCCTTTAGCCCACAAACAACCCAACAAACCTATGCATGGGTGGTATACCTGTACTCAGGATATGTTGTTGAACACATATTGGGTTATTGTTTGGCAGTGACACATACCGAAATCTGTGAATTTATGTCTGAAATACAATATTTGTGAAAAAAAACACACAAAAATTACTACCACAAACTTTGACAAAGGCTGGTGGTAGAATTAGTGCCTTCAAAATGTGGCCCTTTAGCCCCCAAACAACCCAACAAACCTATGCATGGGTGGTATCCCTATACTCAGGAGATGTTGTTGAACACATATTGGGTTATTGTTTGGCAGTGACACATACCGAAATCTGTGAATTTATGTCTGAAATACAATATTTGTGAAAAAAAACACCAAAAAATTACTACCACAAACTTTGACAAAGGCTGGTGGTATAATTTGAGATAGTCTAGGGTGTCTTCCTTTAAAAAATATATGGGTTGATGGGGTAAAATACACTGGCTGGTTTCAAATATGTCCCAAATGGGACATGGGTGCAGGCGGTCTGCATGTCAAAATTTCAAGTTGGAAAACAAAAAACTGCACCTCACAAATTTGGCATTTTCGCCCCCAAACACCCCAACAAACCTATGCATGGGTGGTATCCCTGTACTCAGGAGAAATAGTAGAAGTTCGTTCGCTTTTGTCGATGACGAGAAGATGTTTCAAATAAAAGTCAGGAAATTTGTGTATTTTTATTTTTTTTACCATATTTTATTATTTTTTTAAATAATATTATAAGATATGATCAAAAAGATGGCATCCAAAGAAAGCCCTTCTTGTCCCGATAAAAACAATATATAATATGTGTGGGTACAGCAAATGACAAAGAAGAAAATTACAACTAAACACAAACAGCACAGAAATGTTAAAATAGCCATTGTCCAGAATGGACAAAAATGTTTCAAAGGCTCTGTCCTTAAGGGGTTAATCTAACTAATCCTTGTTTTACTTTCCTTTTCTCATTTATGTATCTAAAAAATGTTTTATCCCCCTTTTTCACTGACTGGGCTATAGTCTCTTCTGTGTGTGCTTTGGAAGCTCTTATAGCTTTCTTTGCCTCTTTCTGCCTACTCTTATAGATCTTTCTATCTTCCTCACTTTGAGTATTTTTATAATTACTAAATGCTAGCTTTTTATTTTTTACTATTTTAGCCACCTCTGCAGAGTACCACAGTGGTTTCTTCAATTTTTTACTCTTACTGACAAGCCTTATGCAATTTTCTGTTGCCTTCAGTAGTGCAATTTTTAGATAATCCCATTTCTCCTGGACTCCATTTAAATTGCTCCAGTCTGATAATGACTCTTTTACACCTAATCTAATTTTAGAAAAGTCTGTTTTTCTAAAATCTAAAACTTTTGCTTTTGTGTGGTGTGACTGCGTCACTGTTCTTATATTAAACCACACTGTCTGGTGATCACTAGATCCTAAACTTTCACCTACAGTAATATCTGATAACAAATCTCCATTTGTGAACACTAAATCTAGTATGGCCTGCTTTCGAGTTGGCTCCTCCACTACTTGTTTTAGAGATAATCCCAGTAGGGAGTTCAGGATATGCGTACTCCTTTTGCAAGTAGCTATTTTGTATTTCCAGTTCACATCAGGAAGATTAAAGTCACCCATGATGATCACTTCTCCCTTCATTGTCATTTTAGGTGTTTCCACAACTAGTAGATTATCTAACTCCTCTATTTGTCCAGGGGGCCTATAAATCACACCTACCCGAGTTACCATATGATTACCAAATTCTAATGTAACCCAAACTGACTCTATGTTCGCCTCACTAACTTGTATTACGTTATATTTTAAGCTATCCCTCACATACAGGGCCACCCCTCCCCCTTTTTTTTTACCTTCCTGTCTTTTCTATATAAAGAGTACCCTGGTATTGATATGTCCCGGTCATGTTTTTCATTATACCATGTCTCAGTAACAGCCACTAAATCTACATTCTCAGTTGCCAATATTGCCACAAGTTCATGGATCTTATTCCCTAAACTGCGAGCATTTGTAGACATGACCCTAAGCTTATCATTTTTCAGCACACTGACTACAGGTACCTTCTGTCCCAGTTTTGGGGGGCAATTGGATTGATGTTTTATAGCCATTTTGCCCCCCTCTTTTAGTTTAAAAACCTCCTAGCAAAACCTCTAAACTGCTCACTGAGAACATTCGTTCCCTTTTGAGAAAGATGGAAACCATCTTTTTTGTACAGTTCCTTTCTATCCCATAGTGAACTTCCATGAGAAACAAAGCCAAATCCTTGCTCCCGACACCATTCCCCAAGCCACAAGTTAAAGTCCCTAATACGCATCCGTCTATCATTCTGAATGTTATGCACAGGCATAACTTCAGAAAAGGACAGTGTGGACACAACCTGCCGTATATCATTGGCAAGAACACAAAAAGCTTCCTTCAATTTATATTAGGAATTCTGGCAGAATTATATCCCAAGCAGATAATTCCCAAATTGACAATTAACTCAAACACACTGCTGCTGTCTAGATAATAATAATAATTTAATAAAACAAACTAGCAAATGGGTTTATCTGAGTGAAGTCTAAACTACAGTATAAAAATATAAAGAAATTGATATAGTTTATACTTATACCCCAGCTAATCTTTGTAGCTGCATCTGCATCTTTGGGTGGATCAGCCTCTGGATCAATCGGTTCCCAATGCTTCTGTAGGAAGTTACTCTGTCTAATACATCACATTGCCTAGCTGGATTTGGGCCTGCTGGCTGGGTTGATAGTTTGGTCACATCTTCCCTCTTCCTCAGTCATTGCCAGAGTACCTAGCTACCTGAATAACCTTAGGAACATTTACAAGCCCCTCCTAGAGTCACACCTTCCAGCCCCCAAACTGAACTAGTTACTGTGGAGGACACAAACAAACACATCCTTTGTTTGAAAGTAACCTTTCCACATCTGGTAACTGTCATTTAAAGGAAAGGGAATGCCTGGATATAAAAAAAAAAAGTGAGTTATATGGTGGTAATGCACAAAATATCATATTACAACATTCCACCTCTTGCTTTTACACCATAAATACACTAAAGTTATGTTCTCATAGGGGGTTCTCTTAAAATCTGTATTTGCTATTGCTAAACATATAACACATACATATAGTGAAACATAAAGATATAAATATAAAACAGTAATCGATTTTCTATGTACAATGTATTTCCCCAAGCTTCCCAGCCATCCCAAATAATTTGATGTCTGGTGTCTCATGAAGCTTGTTTTGTTGCTGCAGCCAGGTTGGATAAATTATCCTTCTCTGATGGGAATTTATTATTTGAAGGGAGTGTACATCTGGTCTAGCTTTAATGTGATGGACATCTATGGAATCAGCAGGGCTATGCGGTCACTATCTGCTGGAAGGAGAATGGACATGTATCAAATAATAATACAGTTTTATTATTACCATCACTAACCTCTTCCTTCTACTGCATTATACTGGTGGTAATACCCATGCTTTAGACCCTTACTTATATTTTGTGGGGTGCCCTGATTGTCACCTCTCCTAGAACAGTTAGAACTAGTTCCAAACAAAGATGTGCTCCACATCCGTCCATTCACTACCCAGTTGTACTCTAACCACCTCTGGTTCGCTCATCAGTGAGTACAAAGATACCTCCATCCAGGCCCACTGCCCGTATAAGGAAAGATCAACCTATGTTAATCCCTCCCACCACCGGAGATAAAAAAAAAAAAATATTAGTTTAAAATAAAAAAAACAAAGTTGTTTCCCACTGATTTAGGAAGGCTACATGTAAAATGTGAACCTTAAGCTAACAAATAGTTTGTCACCTTACAGATAAGCCTGGCAGAGATGTGAAATCATAAGAGCCTGTGTAAAAGTTCTATCCCACCCCCTTTTGACATACTTGGGGATAGTGTATGAATCTATCCTTTCTAAAGCCCATTGCACCTTTTAATCAACCCCGAAATGAAGGGGTGATATGGGATAGCCTGTGCCCATTGTTGGACTGACCAGTAAAGTTAGTACCAATGTCAGTTTTGAATTTCAGTTGGCATGTTGGATGCAGTAATATTAATTTCACTGCAAATGAGACTTTCTTAGTGGTAGTCACGAGTTTCAAGACTTTTTGCTGTAGCTAGGGTTGCCACCTGACCGGTATTTTACCGACAGGCCGGTAAAAAATTGGCTTCAGGCCAATGTTAAGTCTATGGAGACAGTACTAAGGCCGGTATTTTTCTAAAGAAAAGGTGGCAACCCTAGCTGTAGCCTATTCCAGGGTGGCTTTATTTCCTCAATGTCCTCCAATTGCATTTGCCCATGCAGCCACCTGAAATAAAACTGGATCTGCAGTCTTCTATCTTCAGTCTTCAGGTTCCTTGCTTGAGTCAGTTCTTCTGAAGTGTTATTAGGATTCACTTCTTTTTGGCAATAGTACTGAATTTGTAATGAATGTATTAGTACTATTGGCTTTCACTACACAGAGACAGAGTCTCCATTCATAAATTTATGAATGGAGACTCTGTCTCTGTGTAGTGAAAGCCAATACTACTATTACATTCATTACAAATGCCGCAAGTCTATAAACCGAACGTTCGGTTTATAGACTTTCAGCTTATGGAATACATAGAATCCTATTGCTATTCTATAAACCGAACGTTCGGTTTATAGAATAGCAATAGGATTGCATGTATTCCATAAGCCGAAAGTCTATAAACCGAACGTTCGGTTTATAGACTTTCGGCTTATGGATTACATGTAATACTATGGGCTTTCTATAAACCGAACTAGAGTTCCCATTCATAAAAATGTATGAATGGGGACTCTGTTTCGGTTTATAGAAAGCTAAGAAGTTGAACAAATGGTTTAATATAAACGAAAATCATTCGTCCATTCGTGCTATAGTACTATAAACCGAAATAGAGTCGGTTTATAGAATGCCAATAGACTTACATGCATTCCATAAACCGAAAGTCGTTCATTATGTCGGCTTATGGAATGTAGTGTACTATGCTATTGTATTCTATAAACCGTCTCTATTTCGGCTTATATAATGCCAATAGTACTACGAATGGACGAATGAACGAATTATTTTCGTTTATTAACCATTCGTTCATTCGGCTTTCGTTAGCCTAGCATTTTCGTTATTCGTTTTTCGGACGAATGGACGAAAATGCTATTTTCGGACGAAAATGCATTCGTCCGTAAACGAATGCACATGTCTAGTCTCTAAAAAGTATTATAAGTTGGCACTTTCCACTTGCGTTAGCTTTAGTTTCTGGCAACCAGACATGGCATGTGGTGGGGCAGTGTAGATAGTCTTGCGGCATCAAAGGTATAATAGCTTCCTTCCCAATTGAATGCATGTTGAATTTTCTGTCTCAGGTGCAATGAGAATTGAAAGAGAAAGAATTTACTAGATCAATCACTACGTGCCACTCCCATGACAGAGACGATAAGGGGGACTCCTGCGCTCAATGAAGAAGCAACTTTATTGAGGCCCCTATAATCAATTGTCATTCGCCAAGAGCCATATGGCGTCTATACAGAGCAACAGGACTGTTAAAAGAGCTATATGCATAATCTGATTTCTTTCAACCCAGCCCCAGTTGGACTAGAGGGAGGGAGAATAACCACAGGTGTCCAGTTTGTATTTCCTCTCACCACCTCCACTGCCGCATGATCATTCGAGAGTTTGTGAGGAAAGCCACATTTTGAACACCTAACTGCATCTCTATTCTATGCCTTAACAATATATCTACCCCAAGATATTGTCAGGAAATTAGAAACCCAAAATATTAGCCGTAAACCCGGGGGCCCTTGGTTTATGGAATATGTGACTGTTGTTTCTACTGCCTTAGCTACTCTTTCCCTAGACCCTCTGTGTGAATGATTGGGCCTACAAACTTGGAAGGGTCACCTTACAACACTGTTACCTCGGCCCCAGTGTCTACTAAGGCTAAAACCTTGGTGGGGTTGGTTTCTTATCCCCACCACACAGTCAAAGGAACATGGGACTGTCGATCCCCAGCCATGATGGGTAACAAACGTCGTGCCGGGGATCAGCCATCCCATGAGTCATTTTTAACTATGGCCCATAATTCAGCTGATGGGTACAGATGTTTTGTTTTCCTAGGATGGGGAACAGGAGGACAGGAGTTAGGAACAGGAATATTATATTCAGATGACTTGTGTATCAGATTTGCTTCATTAGTTTGCATTTTAGAAATAGGTACATTAACCTGTACCTTTCTCTTTAAAGCTTTCCACCTTTTGAACAAAACATAATTTGACATTTTTCTTAGCTCATCTACATTGACACCAGCTTTAACAAGAGCTGCCATCATTTCTTTTCTTGGCACTTTTGTGCCAAGGAAAACATCCTGTTTCTAATAACATGTTGGTTTATCAGTAGGTGCTTTTACTTCACCCTTCCCTTCTAACTTGCTAGCCATGGGGACACCCCTTTTCTTTTTTAACCTTTCCCTCTGTTTTATATTCCCCAAATTCTGCTAACCTTTGTGTAATCTCAAAATTATGACCCTCCATTTTTAAGACATTTAAAATAATCCAACCTACTTCTGCCACAGCCCTACTCTCATGCTTAGAATAGACTCCTAAATCAAGCTTAAGTGACATACCTCCTATCTCTTCCCCAACCTCTGGGTATACAGGAGCACCGTAACGTACTAACCCATCCGCTATGCCATTCCATCTGTCCATAGTGGTAGCCCAATGTGGTACCGCCCCAAATTTGGGTCTTTTGTGCCCCATCAATGCACTCAACTTCTTCTTAAGGAAACCCATTCTCTCAGAATCTCAAGCGCAATCAGACAGCAGAACAATCATACGTGTTTGTAGTGAGCCTTACAAGTATGTATTGTACCACTAACACACACACACACAGGCCGCACTTATGTGTTTTACTTTCACTCGGGAAAACACGCAAATATACAGTGAAAGAAACAGAACACACAAACTGCTGAATGTTTTTTCCTGACCTTCTAGAAAACAAACAACTCATATATAACACATACATTAGTCTTGGGAAATGTATTTTTTCTGCTTTACCAGTCACCTGTCTAGTTACCTGTCTAAGTACTAGTGACTAGTCAGTGTCAAAGTAATGGTTCAGTTGCTAGTTAGTGACGTGGCTAGGTGACAAGAAGTCTAAATTTCTAGGGTACAAGCATTACTAAATAATAAAACCCCATATACACTGCATGATTTTATGCACGTAATTATCCAGTTTATCCAGATATATTATTGGGCACGTTGGGCAGTGCAGATCCATGATTTACATTTACAGATTAAACATACAAAATCACTGTTTAGTCAATAAGCCTCTTGCAGCTGTGACAACATCAAATCACACCACTCTCATCGCAGCGTGAGATTGACACACAAAAATAACTTGGGCGGCTCACTGACTAAATCACACTGGGAAAAATATTAATTTATCAAACAATTGGAGGGGGGAGGAGCGATGACGACGTGACGTGACGTCGCCGTTTCGCAGGGTTTGCTGGGTGCCGGTCTGAGGACCTATGCTGAAGAGTGGATGAACTCACTAAAGGCTCCGTCTTTCGCGCTATAGAACCTTCGGGAGCCCACTACAACCTCTCCATAACCTCTCCCCAGCCTCCTCTAAGCCTCTTCATAGCTTACTAAAGGGAAAGGGAAGAACTAATGCTGCATCGCTTACCCATGAAGATTAGTCGGACATCCGGAGGTCCTGTCTTGAGTGCTTGACGGAGTCTCCGGAGGTTCAGAATCTGAGTGGTGGAAGAACCCCTGAACATATCCAATAAGAGATCTGTCGGACTGTACAGTTAACAGACGGAGCAATAAGTCGTGAGTAACCCCTTTTCGTATTGTGAACTGTTCAATAGGTGGCTGCATGGGATGCGTGTGGCGTCTGGCTACACCCTCTACATTGCGGATAGCCTGAGGGAATAAGAATAAATTGACTCTAAACTGACTCTGGATCGCCTCTGAGGGAACTCAGTAAGAGGTCTGCCCAGGAATACAGCTAATAAAAGGTGGAATTAGCTGTGAGTATATTTTTCATGTATATATGAACTATACCTTATGGATCTATATCAAATGAGTTTGACCACTTTATATCTCTTTCAAATGGTGGATATCCTGAGTTAAAAGGTGAAAATCTACTCTGACCTGACTCTGAACATTGGTGAATGAACTCAGTAAAAGGAATGCCTGAATAAACAGCTAATAGAAGGGCATGTGGCAAGTAATCTCTGCTATATGTGAACGGTATTGTAGTGGGAACTGCACCTAGGTAACTACATTGGAAGAGACTTGTTTTCTCTGTACTGTTTAAACTGTGGACAGTTTGAGCTAAAAGGGGTAAGTGGATTTGGAAAGGCATTTGGGCTGAGAGAGGATGGCTTATAAAAAGGGAGGAGAGGCAAAACTCAATCCTAAAAAGGAGAAAAAACAACAAGAAAAATTAGAAAGCAAATCCGGGAACAAAACTGAAAAACGCCTCTCTGCCTTTTTTCCCCTCAATTGGACAGAATGGAGGCTAAGAAAGGGGGCTCACCGGATAAAATGCAGGCCATAGGCCCAGTATCCGACAGAGACTCCATAGTCCAAATGTGGCCAGAAACAGGCGAACTTTCACCAGGATATCTTAAGAGCTGTCTTAACTTTCAATTGGAGAGAATAAAGGAAGAAATGTCCGGAAACACAGTAATTATTCAAAAAGATATCCTCAGCTTAGGGGAGAGATTGAAGAAATTAGAGGATCAATCTACTATATTGTCTTCCCAGATAAAAAATGAAAGAGACCTGACACAGTCTCTCGGGAAAAAAGTTGAGACACTAGAATTTAAAATAGCGGATATGGAGGACCGCTCCCGCCGCAATAATAATAATCAGATTGAGGGGAGTCCCGGAAAAAATTACGATCAGAGAGCTGGAGCAGTATTTGGAAGAATTTTTCAAGTTTTTGGGCATGCAGCCGGACAGTTATACCAAATCCATGGAGAGGTTCCATAGGGTGACAAAACCGCCTAATTCTCCTGAGCATGCCCCAAGAGACATTGTAATATGTTTCCAATCATTCAGATTTAAGACTCAGCTGCTTAGAGCGGTTAGAGATCAGCCCCTAGAGGACACAGAGTATAGGGATCTGAAGATATTTCAGGATCTCTCACTGCATACGAGAAACTGTCGCAGACTATTTGCACAACATACAACAATTTTGAGGGCCAAAGGCATTAAATACGTATGGGGCTTCCCCACTAAGATCAATTTGATCTATAAAGGTGTTAGAGAAACTTTTCATAACCCTCAGAGTTTAACGTCTTGGCTGCAGCTCAAGGAAGGAGGTGGGGGGAGGGGGGAGGGGGGAAAGGGGAGGAGGGGAGAGAAAAATAGAATAAGAGTAGTGGAACGTGAGGGCCGGGGTCTGGGTGAGGAAGAAAATTATTAAGGGGAGCGAGGAGTGGCGGGGAATGTAGGGGAGAGGGGAAAGGAAAATTGTTTTATTTTTCTATGCAGATTTGGGTCAAGGTGGAGAAGCCCCAAACGTAGTTATTATGCAATAGGTATGGTTACTATTTGTGAAGGGTATACCTAGGCATTCAAATTTAAATGACTGCTTCACTGTTATTGATGTATGACAATATGTATAGGTCAGTTCATTGATAGTTGTGTTCTAACCAAGTTTTTTTTTTTTTTCCCTCTCTCTTCTTCTGTATGTAGATTTCGGTTAAGGTGGAGAAGCCCCAAACGTTATTATTATGTAATAAGCACGGTTTCTATTTGTACTGTCTGTAAATGGTATACCTAAACATTCAAATGTAAATGACTGTTTCACTGTTATTGGGGTATGGAAGAGTGTTTAGGCCAGCTCATTTATAGTTGTGCTCTACCCAAGTTTTTTTTTTTTTGGGGGGGGGTCTGGTTTACTGAATTTAAAGATATGGAATCAAGATTAAAGGGGATAAGCCCCAAATCTCACTATTACGTAATTGATGTAGAAAAAAGGGGAAAGACAGCGCTACAGAATTAACACTCAGTTAATAAAAACAAATTGGTATTAATATATAAAACACACAAATTTGGGGTATAAAAATATATAAATTTAATAAATATAATAAAACAAAAAAACACAAAGCCACCTGAAGTGAAAGGTGGAAATATGAAATACAATAATACAATTAATCACAGCTAGCAGTATATATATGCTAGTAACAAGTACAAGTAAGACAAAAAAGCATAAAAAAAGGGTAAAAACAATGATATTAAACAAATTGAAGGTAATTAATACACACCCAATAATCCACCTGAGACAACACTGGACTCAGAGCAAGGGACTGTGAATCCAAGGCGAAAAAGAGCCTGGCCAGGTCTTTCGCAAAGTAAAGGACGCCAAAAAGGGACGCGTTTCGGAGCTTCTTCAGCCTTTGGCGTCCAGCATGTCTCAGGTGGATTAATTTCTGTTTAAATAGACCGCTTCCGGATACACTGAGTCTGTGATCATTGCTCAGTCTGCCCCAAAAAAACTAGTTTCTTTATTGACAATGTTACAACAACAAAATATCCCATTAGGAGACACATGTCGTGTAATATGAAATTTGTTATCTATCTGTTGGAATGCCCGTGTGGCCTCCAATACTTAGGCAGAACCAGTAGAACTTTTAAAAAGAGACTCTCAGAATATAGGTACAATATAAGAAGAGGTTTTGAGAAGCATGTTCTGTCCAAACACTTTCTAGATGTACACCAGCGAGATGACAAGAAATTAAAGGCAATGGCAATAAAACATGTTATACTGGGCCCAGGTAAGGGAGATAGACGTAGGACCCTGTGTAAAAGGGAGACCTTTTGGATCCTCACCCTAAACACCTTGTTCTAAATGATAATTTCGATCTAGTGCCTTTTTTAGAGTAATTTTGAACACAGTGGTTATGTATGTTTTATTTGTAAATACATATTTGTAAATACATTGTGGTCCTCCTTTTGTTATAATGTACTGTATTTTTATTTATTGACCAATGATGATTTGTGATATGTTTTGAAATGTGTAACATTGCTGCCAGATAATAACAGTAAGATATATGTGAGTTCTTTGTTTTTGTTACAAAGATGGAACATCGCTAAGTGATACTATTGTCTATTCATTCCAAGTGTGTCAACAGGGGATTTTCTTTCCCACCCCCCTCCCTCTTCCTCCTTCCCCTTTTTTCTATACATTTTCCACACATGTCCTGCTATTGATTTATATGGTGGGGGAATGGTATCTATTGAATAGACGCTGGCGTCCTCTCTATGCACCGATCGGCGCCACACTATGCCGGCTCTGTGTGGCTCCGATGCGCTGCCATGGCAGACGACATGAGCGTCATTACGTCATCCCGTCATACTCCCATGTTCCACCGCTCAGTGTATCCGGAAGCAGTCTATTTAAACAGCAATTAATCCACCTGAAACATGCTGGACGCCAAAGGCTGAAGAAGCTCCTGAAACGTGTCTCTTTTTGGCGTCCTTTACTTTGCAAAAGACCTGGCCAGGCTCTTTTTCGCTTTGGATTCACTGTCCCTTGCTCTGAGTCCAGTGTTGTCTCAGGTGGATTATTGGGTGTGTATTAATTACCTTCAATTTGTTTAATATCATTGTTTTTACCCTTTTTTTATGCTTTTTTGTCTTACTTGTACTTGTTACTAGCGTATATATACTGCTAGCTGTGATTAATTGTATTATTGTATTTCATATTTCCACCTTTCTCTTCAGGTGGCTTTGTGTTTGTTTGTTTTATTATATTTATTAAATTTATATGTTTTTATACCCAAAATTTGTGTGCTTTATATATTAATACCAATTTGTTTTTATTAACTGAGTGTTAATTCTGTAGCGCTGTCTTTCCCCTTTTTTCTACATTTCTCTGTCTTCTCTTACAGTGTTAATTCACAGTGAGTTCCACTAGACTAGCGGCTACCTAATCATTTTCCTTATTAGTTTATAATAGTTCACTCTCCGGCATATGCCAGAAGAATTTTCTACGGATAACTCTTACCTCTGTCCAGGGGCGGGCTGGGCCGGGGGGCAGGGTGGCAATTGCCCCCCAGGCCGCCCTAAGGTTTTTAAAACACGGCCGCTGGGCCAGTGTTATTAAAAAAAAAAAAAACGCGCTTGCAGGCAGAGACGGAGGTGAGAAGGGATCGGAAGAGAAACCTCCGTGCTGCCTGTTCGGCTCCCCGTGCAGTGTGCCGACACGGAAGTGCCGACAGTCACGTGATCGGCGCTCTGACGTCAGACGCGCGCCGATCACGTGACCTGTCGGCACAACCGCCGGGAGGCCGAACAGGCAGCATGGAGGGACCATGCTGCCTGCCGCTTGCCACCAGGGAAGTCCTCCTGCCACTAGCCACCAGGGAAGTCCTGCCACTAGCCACCAGGGAAAAAGGGAATGGGGGGGGGGGGGGCAAAAAACACTGGCATATTATTGGGCAAATTGGCTGGGGAATATTACATGGCAAATAAGACTGGCATATTATTGGGCAAATTGGCTGGGGAATGTTACATGGCAAATAAGACTGGCATATTATTGGGCAAAATGGCTGGGGAATATTAAATGGCAATTAACTCTGGCATATTGGGCAAATTAGCAGGGGCATATTAAATTGCAGATAACCTTGGAATATTATTGGGCAAATTTACTGAGTCATATTAAATTGCAGAATAACACTGGCATATTATGGGACAAATTGGCTGGGGAATATTAATGGCAAATAATATTGGAAATGTGTATGTAATGGGGCGATGGAGGCATGTAAATGTGGTGATGGGGCATGTCCTGGTGTGCAACGTGGGTTATGGGTCATGTCGTAGGTGTGCAACGTGGGTAGGGGAGGGTGCCCAAATTTTGGGATATTGGGTGTCTAAATCCTGGCATGTTGAGGGGCATAATCCTGGCATATTGAGGGGGAAATCCTGGCATATTGAGGGGGGATCATCTTGGCATATTGAGGGGAAAATCCTGGCATATTGGGTGTCTAAATCCTGGCATATTGAGGGGCATAATCCTGGCATATTGAGGGGCATAATCCTGGCATATTTAGGGGAAAATCCTGGCATATTGAGGGGGCATCATCTTGGCATATTGAGGAGAAAATCCTGGCATATTGGGTGTCTAAATCCTGGCATATTGAGGGGCATAATCCTGGCATATTGAGGGGCATAATCCTGACATACTGAGGGGCATAATCCTGGCATTTTGTAAGGGAAAATTCTAGCATATTAAATGGCAAATCCTGGCATATTGTGGGGGGAAATCCTGTCAATATTCGTTATAAAACAAGGAAAAGATGGCCGTGGATGGGGAGGCGATTCGATGGTGCAATGGGCCACTTGACTGGATTTGCCCCCCAGGCCTAAGGCTGCCAGCCCTCCCCTGCCTCTGTCTCAATACTTATCAACATATGGGTTTGTATTTTACCTTTTTTTAAGTGTGTTCACTGATAGGCGCTCTATATTTGTACTTCCTTCTGGTCGTATATATATATTTTTTCTTTTTATTACGTAATTGATATGATTAACATTAACAAAGGGGGCACTTAGGTATTTAATCATAAAGGATAATTTTATTGTCACTGGAACACGATAATATATGTAGGTTAGTTGAATCACATGTGGTTACTAGTAAATCTGTTCAAAGGCAGGTTATGACAGTAAGATAAGTATTGGGATTAAGATTAGGGGGAATGTGATTAGAGGATAAGGTTTTTTCTTCTTCTTCTTCTTCTTCTTCTTCTTCTCTCTCTCTCTTTGTACTTATAGCACTTATGCACATAGAATTGAATTAATAGAGAAAAGCCCCAAATGATATTTTCACATAACAGGTTTGGCCACTATGGGAATTGAGCACATTTAAGTATTTATATTTAAATGATAATTTTATTGACATTGGAGCATGACAATATAAATAGGCCTGTTTAACTGTGTGTGTTTAATAATGAGAGAGTCTTAAAGTGGGGGTATGAAACTGGGAATAAGTTTTGGGTTTAAGAATGTGGGAAGGTATACTAGGGAGGCGGAGTCTCTCCTTTTTTTTTTTTTTTTAGGGGGAGAAGCCCCAAATGTCATCTCCACATGATTATTGATAATGAGGGCATCTGAGTGTACAAATCCAATAATAATTGTACTATCACTGGAATATGATAACATATGAGGTTTGCTTAATGGTATATTTCTTTTTTCTTTCTTTTTTCCCTCCTCTCCCTCTTTGCCTCCCGTTCATTCCCCGACGGTAAAAGAGGGATAGGTACAGCACCAGCAAGGAGCCCGGTAATACGGACTCAAGCGTTGACTAACGATCTCATGAGAGAGAAAACAGTCAACTCCCTGAGGGGCAATTTTGCTTTTTGCCCCTGTGGTAGGGTTAAGGGTGGGTTACACGTCATAGGTTATGTTTTTTTGTGGTTGTTGGTTTGTATATGGGTAGGGTGGTCAACTGGAACAGTCCCCGGGGGTGAGGAGGGGTATGAATAGATACGCTCGCTGAATTAATTCACCACAGAAGAGATCTTTAATCCATAGTTTTCTGAGGCAGGAAAGAATAGATATATGTGCCCTACAAGAAATGCATTGGAAGTGCGGGGATGAGCAGAGGATGATCTCAAATAATTTTCCATTGAATTTTAGCTCTTCATTTAATGATAAGAAAAAAAGAGGGGTAGTAATGTTTTCTAGTGAGTTAACTGTAGAAATGAAATATTTAGAGAGAGATCCAGATGCTCGATATATCCTACTGATCTGTAAAGTCAATAACGCTCTGTATACAATAGTTAATGTGTATTCCCCTAACCAATCCCAAATACGTTTTATTAAAAAGATACTTACCAAAATAGAAAGGATTAGACAGGGATCTATAATTCTTCTGGGAGATTTTAACTGTATAATGAATGCAGACCAAGATAGAAAGTCAGTTAGAAAGATGGTAAACAACAAGCAGGAGGTTAACAATTCTAAAAGATTGAGGGAATTGATGAGGTACGGCGCGCTGTTGGACCTGTGGAGGATATTCCATCCCCGGGAGTCAGACTTTACATGTTTTTCAAAGACCCACCTGTCTTACGTCAGATTAGATATGATACTTTGTGACAGATATATAATAAAAACTATTAAGAATATCGACATTAAACAGGTGGTGTGGTCGGATCATAATGCTGTGATTATGACTCTCGGGGATGGATGCCCTAGGGTTAGATCAAATTGGAGGTTAAACAGTTATTTGCTGACAAAAAAAATCTACCAGCAACAGGTGAGGGATATCATATCAAACTATTTCAGAGAAAATAGTGATAAGGGAGTGTCCAGAGGAATGGTCTGGTGTGCATTTAAGTGCGTCTTAAGAGGAGAACTGATAAAAATTGGCACTAGAGAAAAGAAAAAGAATAACAAAAGTTTAGAAAAACTTTATATGGCCTTAGACTCCCTCACGGAGCAGAATATTGAAAATCCAAGTGTAGAGACAACTAATAGAATACAACAAACAGAGGGGGTTATAAATACGGTTCTAATACTGAGAGTGAATAGGAATCTGGAAAGATTAAATAGAAAATGGTATTATGAAGGGAACAGAGTTAATACTATGAGTCTATTGGAGTGGAAGAAGTAGCGAGGTCAATAGATAGTTTAAAAATGAACAAGACCGGATGGATTCAATAATTTTTTTAATAAGATCTTTAGAGATAGTTTGAAATTAGATTTAACTAAGACATTTAACGAAATAATAGAAAAATCCAAAGCCCCCTCGAAGATTCTCCAAGCAAATATATCAACCATATTGAAGGAGGGCAAGAGCCCGGATCTCCTAACTAACTACCGCCCAATCTCTTTGTTAAACACAGATATAAAAATTTATAGTGCTATTTTGGCTAATAGGCTTAAAGGGGTTGTTCCTTCTTTGATTCACTACGACCAGGTGGGATTTGTTATGGGGAGGTCATCTACTAACAATATTAGGAGGCTCTTTGATATCCTGGATACGGTTCAGAGGAGGGGGGTGCCCCATCTGACCCTGTCGCTTGATGCCGAAAAGGCCTTTGACAGGGTCGAGAATCTTTGAGAGCATTTAGATTCACGGGTAAAATAGTCGACTCTATTATGGCCCTTTATTCCTCTCCTTCTGCAAGAGTCACGGGAGTTACATCTGACTGCTTTTCACTTTCCAACGGGACAAGACAGGGGTGTCCACTCTCCCCCCTCTTGTATGTTCTGTCAATTGAGTCCCTGGCTATACATATTAGGGAAAATGGGGCTATAAAAGGCTTTAGCTCCTCAGCGGGAGAATTAAAGATTAACATGTATGCCGACGACGTAATTTTGACCTTGGAAGATCCGGTTAACTCTCTGAAAGAAGTGCTAATTGAACTGGCCGCCTTTTCAAAGGTCTCAGGTTATAAACTTAATGAGAGTAAATCTTTAGCTCTGCTGTGTAATATTCCACCAGAGATAGAATGTTCTATGAAGAAAAATTACCTGGGTATAAATATAGTCCCGGATCCTTCAGAGATTGTGGAAGCCAATTTTTTGCCACTTTTGAAGAAAACTAGTGTGGAAGATAAAATTTCCCTGGAAGCCATTTTGTATCTTGGAAGCCATTTTGTCCTACTGACTCCATTTTGTATGCCTTCTTCCATGTTTGTCCTTTGTGATACCCAAAGAGAGTGAGAGGTTTATGTGGAAATTGAGGGGGACGTACAAGTGAGTTCTGCTTCTAGTGTTGGGATATTTCACAGGAAACCAGGCTTGCTCAACTATGTCTGAGAAGTACAGGATGTAGCCAGGGTACAACCGCAATGATCAGGTGGTCTTTCTAGATTATTCCAGTAAGTTAAACTGGCAAACAATGTGGTTTTATTAAGATGATACGTGGCACTGCGACAAATTATAACCAATCATATGCTTCTATTAGAAGTGCATTATGAAATTATGCTGTTCTGTTTTACTATAAAGATGTGTGTTAAGAAGGGTGCGGCAGAGCAGTCTGTGCAGACGCCACCCTACGTACGTTTGTATTAAACTTCATTGCTTATTCAACTCAGAATCTGGGCCTGGTCTCATTTCTTTGACTCTTCATTCCTATGTGAAGTACCCAGGGAAAAAGTGACCATTCACACTAGTAAACAGCTTAAGGATTGGTGTAAAATGGCTTTCTCATGGTGGGGCCGAATTAATATTATACGATCATATATTTTGCCCAGGTGGCTCTATTTGTTTCGTATGATTCCTCTGACCGTACCCAGTAGCTGGCTTTCCTTGATACAACAATCCTTCAATAACTTTGTTTGGAAAGGGAAAGGACCGCGAATGAGTTTGGTGCACCTTAAAATAAACCCAAAACAGGGGGGGACATCGATGCCAGACATAGTCGAAATGCATAGAGCCAATCTCCTTGTTCACACATTCAATACATTAAAGACAAAGGCTCTGGAGGAGAAATGGTATGGAATAGAGCAGGACCTGGCTAATACAAAGGATTTATATAGCCTGTTTTGGGAAACAAAAGGGGCCAGATATAAAAATGCCTTCCATAGTATAGTTTTGGAAGATTTGATGGATAATTGGTCCAGGTTCAAAAGAGAATGCAGGCTTGAGGGCAAAGTGGTTGCCTCCCTCCCACTTGAAATCTTGTCACATAATATGGAGGATTTGAATCTGAAGAGTTGGATAGAAAATGGTGTTAGTAAAACTGAAGATCTTGTGAAGGAGGGAGGGATCAAACCATTCTCTGAAATTGTTGATAACTTTAGGCCCCTAAGTTCAGAAGTGTTTGTATATTTACGTATCAAAGGATACCTTCTTGGTCATTTATACAGAGATCCTGTTGCCATAGATGCCAGAATTAAGAATATTTTAGATAGAGAGAAAAACAAAGGCACGCTCTCATTATGTACAGAGCTAATTAGAGCTAAAGAGGTGATTTTGAAAATGGTGGGTATAGAGAAATGGAAGAAGGAACTGAGCATTGGCATCTCTTCAGATGAGTGGCAAAGGGCTTTCCAGAGGGTGTATAAAAAAGTAAACTGCCTAAGTCTGGTAGAATTACAATTCAAGCTCATGAACTGGTGGTATCTTGTCCCTGCCCGTCTAAATATAATGTACCCTAATCAACCCAAAGAATGTTGGAGATGTGAAACTCACCTTGGTGACATGGTCCATATCTGGTGCAAATTAATTAAGGAATTCTGGGGATCTATAGCTCAGAAAATCTTGGAACTAAGCGGGATTAATTTACCTTTTGAACCTGAGTTTTTTTTTTTGCTACATTTAAATTTTCCTAAAATGAAAAATCAAGAGATGGATTTTGTGGTTCATACTTTGTTAGCAGCTAAGATAGTCTTGGCAAGAAAGTGGAGATCTCCCTCTGCTCCCACATGGGAACAGGTGAGATCTCAACTATTGCATCAATTGAGAATGGAAAGAGGAATTAAAAAACATCAATCAGGTTCTCCTGAAAAGAATGAAGATTGGGCCTATTGGATCCAGTTGATTTCCCCCAATGAGCGTTAGTGTATACTCTATCACAAAAGGGAGCTTTAGATGCTCCAGGATTGAAAACCCCGGGGAGTGTTCCAGTGACCAACAACTAAATAGAGGCAATTTGGTGAAGTTTTGATTATGGAATTCTGGAGGGATCCCTTAGGTGGATCCACCCCAGCAAAATACAATGCCTCATGGGATTTTTGTTTGAAATATCTGTGTGTTAATGTGCTGGGCGAGAGAAGGGGAAAGCAACATGGGGGATGATATTCCCGATAAAGTGTACCCACTTGAAGAATTACTGAGTATATAATATGCCCTTTAAGCTGAAGCATTTAACTCATTTATTTTGGGAGATTTTTTGAATCATTGGAATGATCTATATAGCCAGTAGTGTCAAAGTTATAACTGTGCACTTTAGACACAAGACTAAAATTAGAAGGTCTCAATCCCCAATACTTGCTCTCTGCACTTTTTGTATGTTTTGTCTGTTGTTTGTCAATATATTATATTTGGAAATCATTGTGTACATTTTTAGATACTATCTGTATGTTTATGAAAATGGAATAAAGAATTTAAAAAAAAAATCTTTATAAAAAAAATTACAAATTAATATTTTGTCAATTTGGTTATTACCTGCCAATATTTATAATTCCAGCAGAATCCTGCCGACTACACCATTTGTTGTGGTTCTTGGTTTTGGATGAATTAATATGGCGCAATGAATTTCACAATAACTGCTGTGTTAAACTTAAACACTAATATAGTTATTAAAATAACATGAAATTGAATAATACTCCAAAGCCAACCAATTTATATTAGAATTTCTGGCAGAATTATATCCCAAGCAGATAATTCCCAAATTGACAAATAATGCAAACACACTGCTGCTGCTTAGATAATAATTTAATAAAACAAGTTTATCAACAATGCTAACTAAACAAGCATGGGCATCCGCGGGGGGGAGGGGGGAGGGGAGGGGGGGCGCTTGCCCCCCTGGATTTTTGCAATTACCCTTTAAAAAAATAATTATTATGTTTTATCATTATTATTTTTACTCCGTGTGCAGCCCCTAGTTGTCCCTAGGGGACTGCACACCAGTTGCTGGGGTAGGAGGTGGCACCAAAAGCTGTTGCTCTCTGCAACTCTCCTTGATGTAATACTGGTCTCCCATCCACATTGGTGCAGGTCTCTGCAGCTGTCAGTCATGCTGCATGGAGAGCCAATGACAGGGGTGTCCGGGGATATGAAGTTATTGCCCCGTCCCTCAGCACTCCATGTGGCAGCATGACTGCCAGAAGAGAGCCTGCAGTGCAACATCATGGAGGAAACAGGGGAAGATACTCAGAGACCATAGCTGAGCCTCTGTAACAGGTAGGAAGAGCTTATAATAGCTTTAACCCCTAAGTGACCGAGTGCTATGTTGCATTTGATGTGCCTTGAAGACCAGAATTCCATTATTTTTGTTATACGTTTACTGAACTGTGAATTTCTTTCTTTGTGTTCAGTTCACCCACACAAATGATATATCATTTTATAAAGGACAGATAGGGCTTTCACTTGATACTATTATTTTCATCATATGATATCATTTACTATTAAAAAAAATATAAAATATGATGAAAATATGCCATAAAAAACACTTTTTCTAACTTTGACCTAATTTTTTTTTACACAATTACAAATGGTAAAAAAGACCCCATCGATATATTTCTAATATTTGTCCTGCGTTTAGTAATACCAATGTTTCCTTGTTTGTCTACGCTTTATTTCAAGTAATAGGCCAATAAACAATATTAGTGTTTTTTTTTGTTTTCTAATCATTTTCTTCTACAGTGACTTTTTAACCCCAACCCTAAATTTACCCCAACTCTAACTTTACCCTAACCCTAAATCTACCCCCACCCCTTAATCTAACCCTTGTAATCATCCGAACCCCCCTGTGGGGGGTAGGGTTTAATTATGTCCCTAATTATGGTTTAGTAGATCTAGGGTTAGATTTTTCCACTTATTTATTTAATTCATTTTTTCTTTCAAAATGTAATATACTTAACTGCCTCTAGGGGCAGTCAAGTAGAGGTTTCAGAGCGACGGAAGAGATTTTTTTTTTCTCTCTTCCGTCGTTCTGTGCTGGGCACGCTGTATTGGAGGAGCATGCTCATCCAATACAGCACCCACCCACAGCAAGTGTTTCATGATGTCTCGATCGAGGCATCGTTGCAACACTTTAACACACATAGGCAGTGACCAGCTTTCACTGCCTATGTGTGTAACGCGCATACGATCACATTCGCAGTGATCATATGCACGCGGGGGGGCTGAAGGCACTCTCAGAGGCTGCTTCGGATCCGAAGCAGCCTCTGAGAGTAGCTGCAAGCATGTAGTGTTGCGCTAATGAGCGCAACACTACATGTAAACGGAGGACATATATATACGACCTCATGGTCCTCAAGGACCATGCTTTTCAGGACGTATATATACGTCCAAATGCGTTAAGGGGTTAAGGTGCATGGGAGAGTGGGGTAAATCCAAGGAGGTCCCTCCCATTTCCCTGAGGTCTCCATTTGTCCAGTCTGAGCAGCTCCTCTGACCAGGTTCTGCTCACATCAACATGGTGACAAGTGGATGGGGCAGAAAAGATAATGGAGGATAAAATGATGTGATAGATGGAAGCAGATTGCAAACAAAATGGAATGACGTGGCAGAAAAGATAATGGAGGATGAAAAGAGGTGATTTGAGCAGAATACAGACAAAATTGTGACATGGGGCAGAAAAGATAAAATGTAGGTGAAAAGAGGTCACAAACATGGAGGAATAAAACACATAAAATGATGGGGAAAGTGATGGCAAACATGGAGCATTAAAACATATAAAAAAAGGGAAAAGAGATAAAGAAATGTCATGGATTTAGGAATTTGGGTGTTTAGGGAATCTGTTGCTTTGTGTTTATATTGTGTGCTATAGTGTTGTATCTGGTGCTGTGGGGTTATATTGTGTGCTATAGTGTTGTATCTGGTGCTGTTGGGTTATATTGTGTGCTATAGTGTTGTATCTGGTGCTGTGGGGTTATATTGTGTGCTTTAGTGTTGTATCTGGTGCTGTGGGGTTATATTGTGTGCTATAGTGTTGTATCTGTTGCCGTATGCTTATATTGTGTGTTATAGTGTTGTATCAGGTGCTGAGAGGTTATATTGTGTGCTATAGTGTTGTATCTGGTGCTGAGGGGTTATATTGTGTGCTATAGTGTTGTATCTGGTGCTAAGAGGCTATATTGTGTGCTATAGTGTTGTATCTGGTGCTGAGGGGTTATATTGTGTGCTATAGTGTTGTGTCTGGTGCTGTGGGGTTATATTGTGTGCTATAGTGTTGTATCTGTTGCCGTATGCTTATATTGTGTGCTATAGTGTTGTATCTGGTGCTGAGAGGTTATATTGTGTGCTATAGTGTTGTATCTAGTGCTGAGGGGTTATATTGTGTGCTATAGTGTTGTATCTGGTGCTGAGAGGTTATATTGTGTGCTATAATGTTGTATCTGGTGCTGAGGGGTTATATTGTGTGTGCTATAGTGTTGTATCTAGTGCTGAGGGGTTATATTGTGTGCTACAGTGTTGTATCTGGTGCTGAGAGGTTATATTGTGTGCTATAGTGGTTTGTCTGGTGCTGAGGGGTTATATTGTGTGTGCTATAGTGTTGTGTCTGGTGCTGGTGGGTTATATTGTGTGCTATAGTGTTGTGTCTGGTTCTGTTGGGTTATATTGTGTGCTATAGTGTTGTATCTGGTGCTGTTGGGTTATATTGTGTGCTATAGTGTTGTATCTGGTGCTGTTCCCGGCGGGTTATATCTTTGCTATGTTGTTCTTTCTGTTGCTATGGAGTTTCAGCTAGCGCTCTGGATATTTATCTGGTACTGTGGTTTATATCTTGTGTCATGGGTTTTTAGCTGGTACCGTGGGTTAATATCTGGTGTTGTGGGTCTATATCTGGCACAGTGGATCTATATTTGGTGCAGTGAGGCTATATCTAGTGTGGTTGGTTTATATCTGGTGCTGTGGATCTGTAACTGGTGCAGGGTTTATCAACCGTTTGCATGCCTTCACTGATAATGACAAAGCTCCTCCACTTCATGATAACTTGTCAAAAAGAGGCGCGGCGCAGAAAGGATGACGGTAAAATTATGCCCCCCCCCTGAAAAAAATTCTGCGGATGCCCATGTAAACAAGTATCTTAACCCCTTAGTGACATGACTTTTTTGGCTTGTCCGATGCTTGGTGACATGGGCTGTTTTAACATGTCTGAGGTGTTTGTGTTTTGCTGTAATTTATTTCTGTCTCATTTAGTGTACACACACAAACTATATATATTGTTTTTATCGTCATAAGAAGGGCTTTCTTTTGATAGCATTATTTTGATAATAGCATTTAATTTGATGTAGAAAAAATTATAAAATATGCCAAAAAAATGAAAAAAAAAACTTTTTATGACTTTTATTTGAAAAATCGTATACTCATGTACAAGAGACAACAAAAAAACACTGCTAAATAGTTTCTAATATATGTCCTGAGTTCAGAAATAGCCGATGTTTTATGTTTTTGTGCTTTTTTATTCATGTTACAGGGCCAGAACTATAAGTAGTGCAAAACTATTTTAAAATCCTTTTTTTCAAAATTAGCGATAGTGACATTGTAACACTGATATCTGTACTAAATCCATGAATGACCCCCAACATGTACATATTTTTGAAAACTAGACCACTCAGGGCATTTAACTTGGGGTATTTTGACACATTTCATGTAGCCATTTTACCACCAATCTTTGCCAAAGTTTGCAGCAAAATTTTTTTTTTTTTTTTAAATTTTTCACATAGATTGCAATTTAGGTAAACATTACCTTAAAATGTGAAGGGGTATTTCCAAATAGCACCTCAATATGTGTTCAGCAACATCTCCTGAGTACAGGGATACCAGCCATGCATAGGTTTGTGGGTTTGTTTTGGGGCTAAAAGGCCACATTTAGGGGGTGCGCATTTTGGTTTTCCAACTTGGAATTCTGACATGCAGAAAACCTGCGCCCATGTCCCATTTGGGACATTTTTGAAGCCAGAAAGTGTATTCTACCCCACAAAGCCATATATTTTTGAAAACTAGACACCCTAGGGTATTTCAAATGGTAGTATTTTAACACTTTCCATGCACTAATTCTACCACCAGCCTATGTCAATGTTTTAGGCAGTAATTTTTTTTAACATACATTGTATTTTGGGCATGAATTCACAGATCCTGTTATATGTCAGTGCCAAACAACACCTCAATATGTGTTCAGCAACATCTCCTGAGTCCAGGGATACCACGCATACATAGGTTTGTTGGGTTGTTTGGGGGATAAAAGGCCACATTTAGGAGGGGTGCATTTCCAACTTGGAATTTTGACATGTAGTCAGCCTGCGCCCATGTTCCATTTGGGACACTTTTGAAGCCTGCCAAAGTATTTTACCCCATCAAACCATATATTTTGGAAAACTAGACATCCTAGGGTATTTAAAATTGTGGTATTTTAACACTTTCCAAGTACTAATTCTACCACCAACCTATGTCAAAGGGTTGGGATGTCATTTTTTCATTTCAGATTCTGGTATTTGCCACTGCCAACCAACACCTCAATATGTGTTCAGCAACATCTCCTGAGTACAGTGATACCACCCATGAATAGGTTTGTTTTGGGGCTAAAAGGCCACATTTAGGGGGTGCACATTTCCAACCTGGAATTTTGACATGTAGTCAGCCTGCGCCCATGTTCCATTTGGGACACTTTTGAAGCCTGTCAAAGTATTTTACCCCATCAAACCATATATTTTGGAAAACTAGACATACATAATTGTGGTATTTTAAAACTGTATATGTACTAATCCTACCACCAGCCTTTGTAAAAGTTTGTGGTAGTAATTTATTTTTTTTCCACATGCATTGTACTTCAGGCATGAATTCACAGATTCTGGTATATGTCACTGCCAAACAACAACCCAATATGTGTTCAGCAACATCTCCCGGGTACAGGGATATCACCCATGCATAGGTTTGTTGGTTTGTTTTTAGGCTAGAAGGCAACATTTGTGAGGTGCGCAACTTGGAATTTTGACATGTAGTCAACCTGCATCCGTGTCCTATATGGGATATATCTTTGAAGACAGCCAATGTAATTTAACCCCACCAAACCATATATTTTTTAAAAGTAGACACCCATCACTCCTTGTGGCAAGGGCTCAGCAGCCACCGATGCATCACTAGATCATGTATCAGAAAGCTGACCAGGGTCAAAATCAAACCATGAGTCCACAGCTTTAGAATCAGTGCCTAAGCAGTGATCTCGAGCAAAGAAGGGGTTTATAGCTCTTATAAGAGCCTATCTAGTACTGTAATACATTACAGTACAAATAAATTAATCCATAAAACAGTGTAGACAGCAAAACATACTGTTGCTGTGCAAGATTACTGCTTATACAGTGATGAATGGCAGGGAAGGGGTTAATACACAGTGAACGGCTTTTATAAAACCTTTTTTTATATCACTAATACTGATATGTAAGTGAGGAGAGGGAGGCAGATCAATATTTGTGAATATTGATCCGACCAATTTTGATCTGATCAGGGCGAATTGCGATGCTCATTTGAGGAATCACCAAACCGCCTTTTCCACTAATTTGCTGATACTGATCGCTATGCGCTCAGACAGCTTAAAAATAAAAATCTAAAATATTTGTTACTTTACACGTAATCCCCTAGCGGGTATGTGTAAAAAAAATTAATGCAGACAGATAAAAATTGCTTTGGCGTCAATATCATTGCATAAGCAGTGATCGACGGCAAAGAAGGGGTTAATAACTCTTATAAGACGAGTACAAAAAAATTAACCCCTAAAAAATGCACAAACAGCAAAAATAAATGCGCTGATGTGCACGATCACTGCTTACACAAGATCAGTGGCAGGGAAGGGGTTAAATACAGGGAATTGCTTTTATAAACTTTTTTTTTATTGTTTTATAATTAGTGTGCTGTGTATTTATTACTTTTTTGTACTTAAACTTACTTTTATTACTTTGATCTGTCTCTCTCCCTCACTAAAAAACATGTATAGGGTTAATATTGATCTGACCGGGCAGTGGGGGTGCTCATCAGAGCATCCCCACTGCTTGTCAGTCTGCCTGCAGTCACAGATTGCCTCTGTGAAGAGGCAATCCTGTGACTGCTTGAAGAACACAGGAAGCAGGGTACTTCCTGCTTCCTGTGCTCTTGCCCTTAGAAGGACAGCGCCATCTTGGTCACACAGTGGCCAAGATCGTGCATTTTTTTTTGTGTTACTGATTGCCTCGAATTGTGAGGCAATCAGCAGCACTTACAGAGCATAGGAAGCGATACAATTTGCTTCCTATGCTCTTTTTTCAATGCCCGCGTTTTAAAGGCACTGTGCCTTTAAAACTGGCATTTCAATCACTCTCCGAAACGATCGAAATGCCGACGGGCATTTTGTTCAGTATTGTATGATGTTTCCATATGGAAGCATTGTTACAATACAGCTTGAGCACTGAAAGTGGAAAAACTCTGCTTTCAGTGCTCGTTTTGACACAGGACGGACTAGGTCTGTCCTTTGTCACTAACGTCTTGCCACACAGGACGGAGCTAGCACGTCCTGTGTCGGCAAGGAGTTAACAATATACATGTTATATGCTAAGGTAAGCAACTAGCACATGGGTTTATCTGAGTGAAGTCTAAACTACAGTATAAAAATAGAAATAAATTGATATTGTTTATACTTATTCCTCGGGTAATCTTTGTAGCTGCATCTGCACCTCTGTGCAGCCTCTGGATCAGGCAGTTCCTGATGGTTCTGTAGGAAGTTACTGGGTCTAATACTTCACATTGCCTAGCTAGATTTGGGCCTGCTGGCTAACATCTTCACTCTTCCTCAATCATTTCCAGAGTCTCTAGATACCTGAATAACCTTAACAACATTTACAAGCCCCTCCTAGAGTCACACCTTCCAGCCTCCAAACTGAACTAGTTACTAGGGAGGACACAAACAAACACATCCTTTGTTTGAAAGTAACCCTTCAACTGCTGGTAACTGTCATTTTAAGGAAAGGGAATGCCTGAATATAAAAAGTGAGTTTTATGGTGGTAAAGCACAAAATATCATATCACAACAGCATGGTAGGTAGGACAAGGCGGTTACGTAAGTATAATCCCTCAGATTCAGCATAATTGACAGAAAATCTACTTATTTTACCAAAGTCGTCAATGATTTGATTAATGAGGGGCCAATCCCTTCTAGGGTTATCCACAAATAAAAGGACATTATCTGCAAATGTTGTCGTCTTATGTGTTGAGGATCCTAGTTTTATGCGAGGGATATCAGGATGGCAGTAAGGTGTCCATTTCCAGATTGAAGAACAGGGGTGACAGGGGTCATCCCTGCTGCACCCCTCTTTCTAGGAACTGGTGTTGAAGCGGAGATGTTCACTATCAGAGTGGTGGAGGAATCTGAGTAGATGTCTCAAAAAAGTGTCAAAAAAATGGGCCCCAAAGAATCTAAATTTTAAAATGCGAATTTTGTTCAACCACGCAATGCTGTCAAATGCCTTGTTGGCATCAAGCCTTATGAATGTGTTGTGGTAAGACATAGACATAGAAGAAGCTTGAGTAATGATGGCCAGAACGGATCTTATGCCCACTGTGTGGGAGCATCAGTGCAAGAAGCCCAATTGCGAAGGGTGTAGGAAAGAGAGGAGAAATTGTTGTAAGATGCTTGCTCTAATCTTCATGAGAATCTTTATATCTGAGTTTAATAGAGTGATTGGACTTTATTACTCCAGAGTATCAGGACAATGAAGATCATAGATTTTCGAATACCCAGTATGTGTGGCGATCACTCCCGAATACTCTACTAATTCGGGTAACATACGTGAAATTCGCCCGTTACAATTCTCCAGATGTTAGTTGAAGAATTGGATAGAAAAGTGCATAATAACTAAAGTAAACAAATTTAACCCCTTTGTGACAATGGACGTGTCAGGCACATCCAGCTGGGAACTCCGTTCCCGACAATGTACGTGCCTGACACGTCCTGCGGTGAAACAAGTGGTTTTCGCGATCAACGATCGGGAAAACCACTCTGACGGTGCTGGTCTATTGCCTTGAGGTCGAGGCAATAGCCAGCACCGAAATTTGCTCTCTGGGGCACCCCATGGAGCGATCGTGGGCATCATATTGATGGAGCAGCATGTGGTCAGAGCTTTGGAAGTGAAAAAAAATTTACTTCCGTCACTCTGAATATGTTGCTTGCCTGCACCTTCAGCAACATTGCAATGAAAAAAAAGACTTAATTAGCTTAAAACTGGCATTATGGTTAGATTAGCCTTTAGGGTTAAATTTAAATTAGGGTTAGCATAAGGGATAGGGTTAAAATTAAATTCAACTTAAAACATATTAAGGGATAACATAAGGGTTACAGTTGGGGTTAAATTTAGGGTTAGGGTTAAATTTAGGGTTTGGGTTGGGGTCAAAATGTCAGTATAGGAAAAAAAACAAAAAACACTAATTTTCTTTTCTGCCCCATAACTTGCAAAAAAAGAAAATGGAGAAAAACATGGATACATGCATATTTCTGAACTCGGGACAACATTTAGAAACTATTTAGATAGGGTGTTTTTTAATGATTGTATTTGTGTAAATTAAATTTTAGGTCAAAGTTAGAAAAAGTTTTTTTGTTTTTTTTTATCATATTTTATGATATTTTGTCGAGTAAATTATAAGATATAATGAACATAATGGTATCTAATGAAAGCCCATCTTATGACAGTATGTGAGAGAGAAGAAAATTACAGCTAAACACCCCAGAAATGTAAAAACAGCACTTGTCCAAAAAATTTTTTTTGGGAATTTTATTTGAAAAATCGTATACTCATCTACAAAAGACAGGAAAAAAAACCCTGCTAAATAGTTTTTTTTTTTTTTAAATGTTCTTTATTAATTTTTCATATCATATAAAAAGACATACATACATAAAAGATGGTAGGAAAAAGATATAGAAGTTAGTAAATCATATTACATATGGTAGGATAAACAATAGAACAAAAACAAGAATGGGGTCATAAATTCCATTCCATATATCTATCCAAGTGACTCTCAAACCCTTATGTACATCAATCTTTAATAACAGTACAATATAATTTACATTCATACTAATGGAGTACGTACATACAGAGCCGCTCTCTAGCTGGAAGTCTCACGCGCTCGGGAAAGCCCCCACCCAGTCTGCCCAAACTCCATCTCTTATCTCATTTCTAGGTCTTGGCCTTTTTATATTTTTCAATACATTCCACCCATTTCCGTACTTTATTTCTTGGAGGTTCAGAGGCAAAGGAAAGAGCTCTCTCCATCCTAAGCTGAAAGCTTAATTGGTTCTCAAAATGTCTTACTTCAGGCTCTCTGCTCTGCCTCCACTCTCTAGCTATTATTTTTTTTGTAGCCAAAAGAGTATGTATCGTTAAAGTTGTTTGTGCTTTGGTCAGTTTTGGCCAGCCAATATGTAGAAGCACAGATTTTGGGATATGGCAACATTATCCAGCCGCTTTAAAAAACTCAAAACTGTATTCCAAAAGGGTATGATTTTGTTACATCCCCACCATATGTGGATATAGGTCCCTTCTTCTCGGTGGCATCTCCAACATAGCTCGGAGGTGTGGGGATACATTACTGCCAATCCGGCAGGGACCAAATACCATTTAGTAAGAATTTTATAGTGCATTTCCAGCAGGGAAAGGTCATGAGCCTCTCTTGTTACTACTCTCATTGAGCTTCTACAATCTTCTAGTGTAATTTTAGATATCATGTGTCTTTCCTATTTTTTAATAATTGGTAACTCTGTCGGGTTCTGTAATATCCTAATACAATCTAGGCACTTGGAATACAGTTTCTTGGTTTTATCAGTCGTTATCAATTTTGAAAGTTTAAACAGAAAGCTACTATTAGCTTCTTGTATATTTTTGAGTAGACAGCTTTTTATTCTTAGATATCGAAAAACATTTAGGTTAGATATGTCATATTTTTTGTTTAATTCCAAGGGTGTCATTATCTGGCCCTCTTTAAATAGATCAGCTATCTTTTGTACTCACGTAACCATTCTCTCATAGGGAGATCCTCCATCAAAGCCTCCAATATATTTAATTGTTGCGATTTAAATATTTTATTGTTTATTTTTGCTTTTTTTTAAAACCTAAAGCAAGTGGGCATGATCCCACCTCCCTATCAAGACACGGTATAAAAATATAAATATGGCCACATCCAATACAACCTCCCATGACCCCGGTGAACCCCTTGTCCCCCCTTTTACATGGAGCATGAACTTGATGACCAGAACTAATAAAGCTAATCAATTATTTAGCATGGACCAGCAGTCAGCCATGGAAGATACACCATTAGACAGTTTATTTAAACAATTTGAGATATTAACATCTAAAGAAATTAAATCGTGGTGGGAAGTCACTAGTCTGCAAAAATACGCAGAAAGTAACAGAATACCAAGAGGATTGAGACTAAACAAGCAACCTGCCAGCATAATGAGTTCAGAACAACATACAACCAGGTGGAACCAAGCATTGGACGAATGCTCATTGAAGCTAATTAATATTCTGATCGATTTTAACACAGAAAAGTTAAAGCAATTGAAAATGGAGATTAACACAACCCAGGATAAATTATCACCTTTTGCTACACAACCAAAGTTCCATGAATGGGATAAGAAAATCTCTAGTAACAACCACAAACTAGAAGATGAAATCTCCACTAGAAAACAACACAAATTTTCACGTGATAAGAAAGATTATGAAGAAAATAAAATCCATACCTGGCACCTGGAACGCAAAAACTTGAGAAGCAGAAGAGGAAAAAATTATAATAAAAAATCCATCTTAAAGAAACAAAATCGGTCTGTTTCTTTTTCCTCAACAGATCAAACGACAACAGAAGCAATCTCACTGTCATCATCTCTCTCCTCTCCAGTCTCCACTTCATCCACAAAGAGAGGTAACAACTCCTCCAATAAAACCGACAAGAAGTAAAAAAACTCACGAAGTTTCACACAGACAGATCCGGAGTACGAAGAGGAGTGGATAAGGAAAGGAGCGAGAATGAAAACAAGATGACAGCTCAAAACATAAACCAATGTTCTGAATTTATCGACCAGAAGTCTAACCCTAGAAGACCAAACATTGCTTTCCAAGGGACTTTCCTTTTCTCCAACTGATACCTTCAATCATTTTGAGACTCTTATAGACCTTAACAAATTTTTGAGAGACATAACGGTCAAGAAATTTTTTATGACTAAAAAACAGGACACTCACCCAGGGTCTCCAAATTTGGATTCCCTGGATGGAAGTCCTATACCAACATCAACTCGAGTCCCATCTTGTACAGTAGAGCCCACTTTAGCTGGACTTCTGTTCAAAGAACAATGTGACTTACATGATTTGGAAAATCTTCAACTAGAGCAGGGACCACTTGTTAAACAAAACACAAGAGTCACGTATACCCAACACCAAAATCCCTCAAAATGCAACCCCTTAATGATTAGAGGCAAACTAGAAAAAACATTTCAGGACCTAGTAGAGAAGGATCTCAATAATCTGGCTAAAAGTGCCAAATTTAAACATCCAAATAACTTGAGTCCAGGGGAGAGACAAACCCTTAAAAATCTTACAGAAGACCCTAATATTGTCATTCGGCAGTCAGATAAAGGAGGTAAGGTGGTAGTTATGGACACCCATTCCTATATCAAAGAGGCTTATAGACAATTGGAAGATCAAGATACCTATGTCAAACTCTTAGCAAACCCCACCACCACTTTCCAACATACCCTAGGCCAACTCTTACAATATGGGAGTAGCCTAGGAGTTATTAATACCAAAGAATTTGAATTTCTTAATACTGCACATCCAATCAATGCCACGTTTTACCATGTTTCCAAAATACACAAATCCATAAACAACCCCCCTGGTCGTCCAATTGTTTCAGGGATAGGTTCACTGGGTGAAGCTTTGTCCCAATGGGTTGACAAACATCTTCAACCTCTAGTGGCCAACCTCAAGGGGTATATTAAAGACACGAAACATCTCCTTTATCTTATGGACAAACTAACATGGGAACCAGGTGACTCATGGGCTACTGTGGATGTCTCTTCCCTGTACTCAAGCATTCCTCATCAAGCAAGTTTAGAAGCCATTAATTTCTTCCTCCACAATCATTCCAATTATCCCACGGATCACAGGTCCTTTCTGCTGGACTGTATCCAATTTCTGCTATGCCACAATTATTTTACTTTTGATGGGTCTTTCTATCTCCAGAGACGTGGCACCGCCATGGGCGCTAAGTTTGCACCTTCTTATGCCAATTTGTTCATGGGTAAATGGGAGTGGTGTCACGTCTTTGGTGATGAGAACCCATTCAGACAATACATCAAGTGGTACGGCAGATATATAGACGATTTACTCATTATCTGGACTGGCACACCAGAGTGTTTTACACAGTTCAGAAATTTCATCAATGATAACAATCTTAATCTCATTTTTACCACCGATCATCAACCAGTAAAGGTAAATTTTCTCGATGTGACCCTTATGGGGGATTTGGAGAATGGCAATATTATTACCAACTCCTATAGGAAACCCACGGCGGGTAATACCCTCCTATACGGAAGTAGTTGTCATCCAAACCATACCTTTAATGGCATACCTATAGGGGAATTTGTCAGACTCCGTAGAAATTGCTCCACAGATGCACTTTTTGAATCCCAGGCTTTAGAACTTAAAGACAGATTGAAAGAAATAAACTATTCCACTCACTGTATCAATAAAGGATACCATATAGCCAAGCATAGAAGTCGTAAGGACTTACTATCAGACAAGCAAACCCAATCCCATACTAAAGGCGAGAGTGGTACCCCAATTAAGGGTCCCACGTTCTGTACTAAATACAGTAAACAGTATAGACAGGTGACCGATATCATTAAAAAACATTTATCGGTACTCAAATTAGACCCATATTATAATACTATTCTTAAAAAAGGGGTACAATTCTCAGCCCGCAAAACCAAAACACTAAGATCATACTTATCACCTAGCCATTTCCAAAACAAATTCAATGACAACTACTGGCAATTGGCTAAAATGTGTAGGTATGTACAAGTGTGGTGGCAGATGCATCAGTTGCAAGCACGTTCACCAGTCTAAAAATGACCAGTCAACTGTAACGGAGGAAACTTTTCAAATGAAACAATATATTAATTGCAACACTTCCTTTGTCATATATCTAGTGACCTGTCTTAACTGTAAACAACAATATGTGGGGCGAACAATTAGACCCCTCAAGGAGAGGATACGGGAACATCGGAATCACATTGCAACCAATGACCAAAAATCAACTCTTAATAAACATTTTCAATTATGCAGTGGAGGTAACAGAACCCATTTTTCCTTTCAGGACATTGAACATATTGCCAGCCCCAAACGGGGAGGCAACAAACAAACTATTCTCAATAAACGAGAGATGTTCTGGATTTTCCGACTGCAAACCAGACAGCCAAAGGGCATAAACCTAGAGTGGGATCTTAACCATATTTTTAGACATTAACATCTGCCGTATATATAATCCCCCTCTGGTTTCTTATTATAGAACACATTATTAATCACACTGGTATTAGATGAATTATCATGACCTTTTAATGAGCTATTTTCCTACTTTTCTCATATGTGATTCGGAGTTCCTGTGTCCCTCTCCCTCTCCCCAGGTTGCGATGGTGTCTATTCGCCCACAACATTCCTATATGACTATATTTACCCCTATGTCTGCAGCATGGTCCTGATTCAAAGTCATTGTTAGTCCATTTCTCCATGTATATAGATTTATTGTTTTAAATTGCTCCTTAATGAGCTATTTTGCATATGTTTGTATAACCACTTGTCCTTGCACTTTAAAAAGGGTAGGCACACCCCTTGAGGGTAAGCCTTAAGAAAGCTCCTCGTTTTGGCGCGAAACGCGTAGGCGTTTGGGTTACACCGGGTAGGAGGATAGTGGCCGTGAGGCTGTCCTTCTATTCATGGATTAAAGCACCTATTTCAGCGATATTACCTACGTTGTTCTACGTTGTTCTTTCCTTCGGATCTTCACCGATTTTTACTTCACTTCAAAATTCCCGTCTATTGTTAAACTTTTATTTTTTATACTCTCCAGATATTTTTGATCTTTTATTGACCAGATTATTGACGAGATATCCTTAATCCCTACTAGTTCTGCTTCTATCTGATACCATATCTCCTGTCTAGCAGATGGCACCTGAGTCCTAACCAGATGAAGCAGCATGCTAGCATCATAGAGTTGTTTAATTAGTTGAAATCCCATGCCCCCATCTTTTGCCTTCATGCCTAAGACTCTTGTGGCAATTCTAGGGGGCTTGCCTTTCCATACAAAGTTGTGTAAACTCTCATGTACTATCTCTAGGCATCCATTAGGTATATTTAAAGGGATCATCCGAAACATATGTATCCACTTAGGAATCAAATAGGCCGAGATAGCATTGCTTTGGCCCCACCAGGTTAGTTCCACCGGTCTGCATTTTCTTAATAACCTATTGGTGGTTCTCATCAAATGAGAGAAATTGATTCCCATTATTTCTTCTTCAATTTTGCTGGGTATTTTAATGCCCAAGTAAACAAAAGTCCCACCTCTAATAGATATAGTTCTTTAATCCTTTTTATGGTAATATCATCCAATATTAAAGCCTGTGCTTTTGTTTTATTCCAGTAGAGCTTATAGTTAGCTACTGCTGTATACTTTTCAACTTCTCTCATAAAATGGGGTAGAGAGCTAAGTGGTTTTGTCATGAAAATTACCACGTCGTCCGCATATAAGGAGAGCTTGATTTCTTCTTTCTTGACTTGTATACCCTGAATTTTACTATTCTGCCTAAGTCTTGTGGCCAGCGGTTCCAGGGACAATACGTACAACAAGGGTGACAAAGGACAGCCTTGTCTTGTTCCATTATGCAAATCAAACCAGTCAGAACATTGACCCGATCCCACAACTCTAGCAATAGGAGACTGATAGAGAGTGTTTATCGCTGAGAATATCCATCCTGTTATTCCGTAGGCCTTAAGTGTTTCCCTCATATATCCCCACCCGACACGCCTTCTCCACATCCAATGACATTGGACGCTAAATAGTTTCTAATATTTGTCCTGAGTTCAGAAATTTCTGTTCTTTTTTATTCAAGTTACAGGGCAAGAACTATAAGTAGTGCAAAGCTATTTTAAACTTCTTTTTTTTTTTTTCAAAATTAGCGCTAGGGACATTGTAACACAGATATCTGTACTGAATCCATGAATAACCCCCCACATGTACATATTTCTCAAAAAGAGACACCTCAGGGCATTTCAATTGGGGTATTTTGACACTTTTCATGTAGCCATTTTACCACCAACCAGATTGCAATTCAGGTAAACATTTCCTTAAAATGTAAAGGGGTACTGCCAAATAACACCTCAATATGTGTTCAACAACATCTCCTGAGTACAGAGATACCACCCATGCATAGGTTTGTCAGCTTGTTTGGGGGTTAAAAGGCCACATTTGTGAGGTGTGCTTTTTGGTTTTCCAACTTGGATTTTTGAAAACCTGCTCCCAAGTCCCATCTGGGACATTTTTGGAGCCAGCTAGTCTATTTTACCCCACAAAATATACAAATATAATTAAATAGCAATATGTGTATGTATATATAGGTTTATATGTATGGGGTATATGTGGATGGCTGGTGGTCTAAGCAACAGTGTTTCCAGGTAAACATGCTGGCTATTGTTCAAGGCTGGACTGTAAACAACATGGAGTCTGACAGTTTGACAGTCTGGTCATCTGACCAGTGTTACTGTGGAAAAGCTGTACCAACAAGGGCCTGCATGTAAAGAGATACACAGGAAAGGGATTTCAGAACTCTCCTGAAGCTTCAACAATGAACACCATATAAGAAGCTGCTTCTGAAGCCAGTCTTTCCAGCTGAGTTCTCCTGGCACTATAACATCTAATTGTCAGCATTTATATTTTTCTTTACTTTCTTTTACCTGAATAGAGTTGAATGCTATTTTAGCATTGTTTATTTGTGTAACCTATAGTAGATATTGTTATAGTGTTATCATTAAACTTTGTTATGCTTTAACCTTTTCAAGTGTGTGGATATTCTGTTATTTGGTTATTGAATATAACTCTCTAATAATACCTTTTGGAATAATATAATCGTTGTATGTTATATTATTTCCATTTTATAAAAACCAATTGATGCCAAATCTTGTATTAATTTAGATAGTGAGCATTTACTAATCTTCACCTTCCAAGACAACTGGCGTAGTCGGCAGGATTGCAGAGTTATTGTATATAATAATTAATAACTGAATTCCGCATTTTCCAACATTTTTCTTAATGTTTCTTGTTTATGTGAACTAAACAAACAGAAAAGTAATTGTTTGACATTTACTTGGACATTGACTAGTCACTAGCACTTGTAACTAGACAGGTGACTTTGGCCAATCAGATTATTATTTAGTCTATAAACCCCCTAACTTATTTTTGAGTGTCAATATCACACTGCAACAAGAGTGGTGTGTTTTAGCATTGTCATTGCTGCAATGGGTTTATTTACTAAACAGTGTTTTTTTTTTTTGTGATTAATAGATGTAACGGAACTCCCCGTACTCCGACCGAGTACCTTCCGTTGATGGACGCTTCCTAGCTTGCGCCGAGGACCACAAGCACCGCACCGGACACCACAACCACCGCAGACTCCACAACTGCCGTAGCTTAACTGGAGGTTTGCCAGTCTTCTGTCCATCCTGAATCAGCTTCTGTCCTCCAGGACCGTGTGGGAAAGTCCTCTCCTCTAGGAGAGTGTATCAGGAACAAGCTCTTGATTAAAGCTCAAGGGAGTATGCAGAACATAGCAATCCCCAGTGTGAGTATAGCTGTCCCCTCCAATCACGAGATAGGACTACATGTTGAGGGTCAAGAAGATCTCAGGATTTTAATCAAACACTCTGCTTTTATGCCCATTTTCCACACATAGGACCACCCACAGGGTTTTGAAGAACAACCAATCAATACGTACAATATACTCAGACACTCCCAGCAATTACAGCAAAATCCCCCCCTCTGAAAATATACCGTTTTTACACAATATTAATAACTTTCAAAGTATGCATCACATTCACATAAAACATACATTTTCAGAATCAGCATACTTTAAATAGGAACATAACTAAAAATCAGACAATTCTACCCAGTAGTTCAAAAGTTAGCTGGAAGTCCTTTATGACCGACCGCAAGCACATTTTCCTAGTCTGGGGACTCTGGGTATACCATCTTAAAGGGGCATTCTTCCGATTTTCACCATGCCCCAAAAATGTGCTTAAAGGGCTAGCACCAGTCCCATAAAAGTCCATAAGCCCCAATACAGCTTCTTAAAGGGCCATACACCCCAGGGCCATAGTCACAGGGAAGGAGGCTGGCAAGCAGGCCTCTCCAGGACCAAGTGGTGAAGGGCACTTCATCACAATATATTTTTTAGTACTACTCATTATTCTAAATGATATCCTATATTGCTTATAAGTAGTCTTTTGAAACTCATTAGCAATAGTTATATATTGCTCTGGGAAGGTGGGACCCCATTGTCCAGTAGGTATTTGTGTGTGATAAAGGAGAGGAGTAGCCCAAGTATGGGGCAGTCCCTGAATGGATGTGCCTGGTGAAGTGGACAGTAGACATGTGCATTCGTTTTCGGACGAATGCATTTTCGGACGAAAATAGCATTTTCGTCCATTCGTCCGAAAAACGAATAACGAAAATTTTAACTAACAAAATCCGAATGAACGAATGGTTAATAAACGAAAATCATTCGTTCATTCGTCCATTCGTCCATTCGTGCTATTGGCATTCTAAACCGAAATAGAGTCGGTTTACAATACCAATAGCATTGTACTACATTCCATAAACCGACATGAATGACTTTCGGTTTATGGAATGCATGTAATGCTATTAGCTTCCTATAAACCGAAATTGAGTTCCCATTCATACGAATAGGTCAATTGACCTATTCGTATGAATGGGGACTCTTTCGGTTTATAGAAAGCCAATAGCAGCATGTATTCTATAAGCCGAAAGTCTTTAAAACAAACGACGTTCGGTTTATAGAATACATGTAATGCTATTGCTGTTCTATAAGCCGAAAGACATTCGGCTTATAGAACAGCAATAGCATTACATGCATTCTATAAACCGAACGTCGTTCGTTTTAAAGACTTTCGGCTTATAGAATACTATTGGCATTCTATAAACCTAACTAGAGTCCCTCCTCATTCATAAGAATTTCTTATGAATGGGGACTCGACTCTAGTTCGGTTTATAGAAAGCCAATAGTATTCTATAAGCCGAAAGTCTTTAAAACGAACGACGTTCGGTTTATAGAATACATGTAATGCTATTGCTAAACTATAAACCGAACGACTTTCGGTTTATAGAATAGCCATAGGATTACATGTAGTACATAAGCCGAAAGTCTATAAACCGAAAGTCGTTCGGTTTATAGGCTGTCGGCATTTAACTATACAGAGACAGAGTCTCCATTCATAAAATTATGAATGGAGACTTTGTCTCCGTGTAGTAAAATGCCGAAAGTCTATAAACCGAACGATCGGTTTATAGACTTTCGGCTTATGTAATACATGTAATCCTATGGCTATTCTATAAACCGAAAGTTCGGTTTATAGAATAGCAATAGGAATACATGTATTCCATAAGCCGACAGCCTATAAACCGAACGTTCGGTTTATAGGCTGTGGGCATTTTACTACACGGAGACAAAGTCTCCATTCATAATTTTATGAATGGAGACTCTGTCTCTGTATAGTTAAATGCCGGCTTTTAACTATACGGAGACAAAGTCTCCATTTATAATTTTATGAATGGAGACTCTGTCTCCGTATAGTTAAATGCCCACAGCCTATAAACCGAACGTTCGGTTTATAGGCTGTGGGCATTTAACTATACGGAGACAAAGTCTCCATTCATAATTTTATGAATGGAGACTCTGTCTCCGTATAGTTAAATGCTATTGTATTCTATAAACCGACTCTATTTCGGCTTATAGAATGCAATAGTACTACGAATGGACGAATGAACGAATGATTTTCCTTTATTAACCATTCGTTCATCCGGCTTTAGTTAGCTTAGCATTTTCGTTCTTCGTTTTTCGGGCGAATGGACGAAAATGCAATTTTCGGACGAAAATGCATTCGTCCGAAAACGAATGCACATGTCTAGTATATATTCACATGTAAATTGCTTTTTAAATAAAAAATTATGATATAAAAAAATCTTGTTTTTATTTCCTTTTATGTGACAATGCTGCCTCTCTCTTTCCCTTGCCCCCAGATTTGTCGCTCTCCCCCCCTTAGTGTTGTCTCTCTCTCACCCTCCCTTTGGCTCCCCCCTCGCTCCCCTTGTGTCTGTCTCTTCCCCCCTTCCCTCCCCTTGTTTCTCTCTGCCCCCCCCCCCCTTGTTATTCTGTCCCCCCCTCACCTGTTTCTTGCTCCCTGGTGGCTAGTGGGGGCAGCCGGGGGATGTATGCACTATACATAATAGACGGAAGTGTCGGCAGCATGGAGGTTGTCTGCACGATTCGTGCAGACATCCCCCAGCTGCCCGATTCTCCCTGGTGGCTAGCGAGGGAGCGGAGGATGTCTGCGCGATGAGCGAGACCTCTCCTGCTGCCGCCCGGCATGACCGCCGGGACTTCTATGATGAAGCTGGGTACTTCCGGCTTCCTCATAAAAGTCCTGGCTGTCGTTCCGGGCGGCAGCAGGGGAGGTCTCGCTCATCGCGCAGACATCCACCGCTGCCTCGCTAGCCACCAGGGAGAATCAGGCAGCTGGGGGATGTCTGCACGAATCGTGCAGACAACCTCCATGCTGCCCGACACTTCCGTCTATTATGTATAGTGCATACATCCCCCGGCTGCCCCCACTAGCCACCAGGGAGGAGCAAGAAACAGGTGAGGGGGGGACAGAATAACAAGGGGGGGGGCAGAGAGAAACAAGGGGAGGGAAGGGGGGAAGAGACAGACACAAGGGGAGCGAGGGGGGAGCCAAAGGGAGGGTGAGAGAGAGACAACACTAAGGGGGGGAGAGCGACAAATCTGGGGGCAAGGGAAAGAGAGAGGCAGCTTTGTCACATAAAAGGAAATAAAAACAAGATTTTATTTATATCATAATTTTTTATTAAAAAAGCAATTTACATGTGAATATATACTAGACATGTGCATTCGTTTTCGGATGGGATTTGTGATCCTCCTGCTGTATTATTGATGCAGCAGGAGGATCACTAATCCCATCAAGATGAGGCAGCCCTCACCAGGATGCTTGCCCCCTTATGTCCCGACGCCCCATGTTACTTACCACCTTAAGAACACAACAACGGACGCGCACATTCCCAAACGGCTGGATAGGCGTGCGCATGCGCTGTGTATCGCTGTGGTCGATGATCTGGTAAGAAGGGGTGTGCAGGGGGTGTGAGGGGGCGGGAGGTGGGTTGCGCAGCTGGCGCATGCGCGGTGGTCACAGAGTTACAGCTGAGTTATCAGCTGTAACTTTATGCGCATGCGCAGTGAGCAAATTCTCCTGCGATTGCGCAGGAGAATTTGCTCCAGAAATTTGTCAGAACACCGGCATTTAACTATACGGAGACAGAGTCTCCATTCATAAAATTATAAATGGAGACTTTGTCTCCGTATAGTTAAAAGCCGGCATTTAACTATACGGAGACAGAGTCTCCATTCATAAAATTATGAATGGAGACTTTGTCTCCGTGTAGTAAAATGCCCACAGCCTATAAACCGAACGTTCGGTTTATAGGCTGTCGGCTTATGGAATACATGTATTCCTATTGCTATTCTATAAACCGAACGTTCGGTTTATAGAATAGCCATCGGATTACATGTATTATATAAGCCGAAAGTCTATAAACGGATCGTTCGGTTTATAGGCTTTCGGCATTTTACTACACGGAGACAAAGTCTCCATTCATAATTTAATGAATGGAGACTCTGTCTCTGTATAGTTAAATGCCGACAGCCTATAAACCGAACGACTTTCGGTTTATAGACTTTCGGCTTATGCAATACATGTAATCCTATGGCTATTCTATAAACCGAAAGTCGTTCGGTTTATAGAATAGCAATAGGAATACATGTATTCCATAAGCCGACAGCCTATAAACCGAACGTTCGGTTTATAGGCTGTCGGCATTTTACTACACGGAGACAGAGTCTCCATTCATAAAATTATGAATGGAGACTTTGTCTCCGTGTAGTAAAATGCCCACAGCCTATAAACTGAACGTTCGGTTTATAGGCTGTCGGCATTTTACTACACGGAGACAAAGTCTCCATTCATAATTTTATGAATGGAGACTCTGTCTCTGTATAGTTAAATGCCGACAGCCTATAAACCGAACGTTCGGTTTATAGACTTTCGGCTTATGCAATACATGTAATCCTATGGCTATTCTATAAACCGAAAGTCGTTCGGTTTATAGAATAGCAATACGATTACATGTATTCCATAAGCCGAAAGTCTATAAACCGAAAGTCGTTCGGTTTATAGACTTTCGGCTTATAGAATACAATTAATACTATTGCCTTTCTATGAACCGAACGAGAGCCCCATTCATAAGAATTTCTTATGAATGGGGCTCTCGTTCGGTTTATAGAAAGCCAATAGTATTACATTGTATTCTATAAAACGAACGAAAAAAATTAACGAAACGAAAATAATGAACGAATTTCGTCTGAAACGAATGCACTAATGAACGAAATTCGTTTTAGACGAAATAAATAACATTTTCGTCCGAATGGACGAAAACGAAACGAAAATTTTAGTTTTGCACATGTCTAGTGGACAGCCATAGGGAAGGAGCTTGTACATTATGCAGCTCTAGTATACCCAGACACGGGTGGAAATGGATATGAGTTAAGTCTCATGGGATATCCCAAGAATGAGTGAAAGACAGTGATGAAAGCATGAGCGATTGCCTGTTGTGAGTGTGAGACACTGGTGTGGAATAAGTGAGAGTTAAAGATCCCACCATTTTAGAGGAAATGGGTGGGATGAGCTTTAAGATGGTTCCAGTCAGAGCAGCTCCATCCACTGATGTAGTCCCCACAGGTGTTTTAACTCTTTCCCAATTTACTAGCCAGATATCAATGATTAATAACTTGAAACTGGACAGTACAGAAACAATTAAAGAGGAGTGTTTGTTTTCATGATTCCCTAGCAAAAGCCATTTAAGGGAACATGTAAACCTGGTAACTTTTCCTCCTCAGCCATGCTGGTTTTCTCTGTGCAGAACTGGCATCCTGAAGGACAGAAGAGATAGATATTCAACCTGCTGTCAGCTCTATTAACACGTTTGTCTTGCCTGTTTCAATAGTCAGATGACTCTGAGTTGACTGCTGACTACCGGGAGGTGGATGCAGTAGTGCCATCAGTGAGCACTTTGGTTCCGAGTACCGTCAATGCAGATGAAGGGTAAACAGGCACACACATGGTAAACTGTGATTGAATTAGCGAATGTGCTCTTTTTAATTCTCCTTTCACCAGAGATGCACTAACAAGCTAGCTTTGCCTGGGAGAAGATATCGTATATATCCAGGTAGTGCATCAATACTGTGAACAGGGTTGTGAGTCAGTGAATCCTGAAGACTCCGGTGTCTCTAAAGAAACAGAAGAGATACTCCCAGCACTGATTGAGCCTTGACAGGCCTGGACATACTTCAGTGTCCAGAAATAAATTGTCTACCGGAGCACAGTGCAAGAAGAATATGAAGATACAGAAAAAGATAAAGCATCTAGCAAGATTGCTAGTGACACAGCACATTGTCTGTCTGTACTCCTACAGCAGCAAGCTGGCATCCTAGTCAAAAATATGGGTTACAGAACAGGATAAGCAGATGATTCCACCTGTCAAGAATTGTTGGCCACACCAAGTAGCCCTAAAAAATAAAATTGGGCAGACTTGGCAGTTGAACTGTGGAGGCCAAAGACCAAGAGGTGAATTGAATTGCTGCATTGTTGTGTAAAACTATTCTGAAGAGTTGTGGCTTGAAGGGAATGCAGCAAGAAGACACTGTAAAAAGAATTCAAAGAAGAACCAAAGACAAGAAATTGTATGGACAGTTGTGCTTATGTTATTGGGCTACCACTAAGCATATTGTGGTCCCTAGCCTATCAGTAGTGATAAGACTGTGGGTGGGAATGGGTTTGCAACCATTTTTCCTTTGTACAGTACTGCCCACAAAGATTCTAGTGTGGGATGTTTTGTTGTATTAAATGTTAGAGTGTGAAGCAGGTTTCAGGGGGTGGTGAGTGTTTGTTTGTGACAGTCCCCTTGTCTGATTGACCTGGAAAATTCATGGTGAATGCATGTGAGTATGTGGCGTGTACCAATATCAAGAGGTGAAGGTGGTAAGCTGTGTGCGGGTACTGTGTTGGGGGAGATAGTCATCTGGGTAACTAAAACAGTGTAAGTTACAAGGGACAAGAGCTAGCTGATTCAGGTAGGGACCAAAGTTTTGGTGCTACCCTGATCTTGCAAGCAACAGAGGCAGAAGGGCGAAATAATATCAGATGGACTTGGTGATACTAAGGTTCTATTATTATACTATGATATTAAATCTATTTTCTTTCCTTCCAGCCAACTGGTGGCAGTTTGAGCAAGCAGAACCAATGGTCCTCCAACACCTTTGTGCACATAAGAGTTGTAACCTTGCACCTAGGCCTTAGTGTGTTAGCCACCAAGAGAGAAGTCTGACATTGGTCAGCAAAGAAGTGCTGCAGCACCTCATTAACAACGCTGAAGAAGTTAACCATGATTTGACCAAATTTTCTGCAATGTGGGAAAAGTGGATACCGACGTTTGGGTGGCTGGGGAGTTTGGGAAACATGAATGTTTATGGACTGTTTTAGTCTACTGTTATATGTGTAGCTTTATTTATTTTTTTAAATAAATTTGCTAGCACAACATTTAGTGTATTATAGTAGTGATGTCTGTGGTATTTGACCAAGAGGTGGAGTGTTATAGACACGCATTTTATTTATGCTAGTTTGTTGATCTTATACACAGATATCACTTAAATAGCAATATGTGTATGTATGTATATGTTTATATGTGTGGGGTATATGTGGGTGGCTGGTGGTCTAAGCAACAGTGTTTCCAGGTCAACATGCTGGCTATTGTTCAAGGCTGGACTGTAAACAACTTGGAATCTGACAATTTGACAGTCTGGTCACCTGACCAGTGTTACTATGGAAAAGCTGTACCAACAAGGGCCTGCATGTAAAGAGATAAGAAGCTGCTGCTGAAGCCAGTCTTTCCACCTGAGTTCTCATGGCACTGTAACATCTAAGTATCAGCATTTATAGATTTTACGTCACTTTCTTTTACTTGAATAGAGTTAACTATTCTTGTTTATACTAATAGATTAAGTATTTTAGCATTGTTTATTTGTATCACCTATTGTAGATATTGTTATAGCGTTATCATTAAACTTTGTTATGCTTTAACCTATTCAAGTGTGTGGATATTCTGTTGTTTGGTTATTGAATATAACTCTCTAATAATACCTTAAGGAATAATATAATCGTTGTATGTTATATTATTTCCATTTATAAATTTGTTGTTGAGGTAATGCTCATTTGGCTTCTATTGTTATTGTGTAACCAGAGGAACCAAACTGTAAAGTGTTAAACAGACACCAATTGATACCATATCTGGTATTAATTTAGATATTGAGCATTTACTAATCTTCACCTTCCAATACAAGGCCACATTTGGAAGGTGCGCATTTTCTGCGCCTGTGCCCATGTTAAGAGTTGAGTGGACACCTGGATGCTCGGGTTCGGCAGGTTCAGCCGAACTTTGAAAAAATGTCCGGGTCCGTGCTTGAACTTGACCCCGAACCCCTTTGAAGTCAATGGGGACACAAATTTTTGGCCACTAAAATTCCTCTAAAAAAGTCCTGGAAAGGGCTAGAGGGCTGCAAAATGAAGTAAAATGTGGGTAAGAGTGTCCCCATTCATACAAATAGGTCAATTGACCTATTCGTATGAGTGGGGACTCTATTTCGGTTTATAGAATAGCCATAGCATTACATGTATTCCATAAACCGAAAGTCTATAAACCGAATGTCTTTTGGTTTATAGACTTTCGGTTTATGGAATACATGTAATGCTATTGGCTTTCTATAAACCGAAATAGAGTCCCTATTCTTATGAATGGGCAATGTCAGGTCCGTGCTCCAGTCCCACAGCGCTTACCACCATCGATTGCTAATGGCACTGTTAAGGTCCCCCGCTGTCAGCTACTTCATGCAGCGCGTACCCGGCAATGGAGGATGCTTCACAACACTCTTTCCCTAGTATCAGAGGCGTCGCTATGGAAACGGAAAGCGTGGCGCGCATTACACACGTCACGGAGGCGGGGCTACAGCCCTTTAAAACACCAACGCGCGAAACACAAAATTGCTTGATGATTGACAAGCTTCCCTTATGTTGTTTATCCCCCGTTGCTCCGTTTGTCTCCCTGTTTGGTTACATTCGTTTATTGATCTCCTGGATACCTGACCTGGCTTGCTCCTCATTTATTCTGCCTCGCTTGTCCCCTATCGAATTGGCTTTCCTTGATACTTCGTGACCTTCTATATTCCTGACCCTGGCTACCCGTTACTGGACTTTCCTGCTCTCTGGACTCCCTGAACCCGGCTTATATACTCGACTTCTCTACTTGATTGAACCCCCAATTTGGACTACCTCGATTACGCTGTGTGTGACGCCAGCATTCTTTTTGCACCCATCGGACCGCACCTGGCGCTCGTGCCTGTTGCCACGGATAGAACCGGTGACGTCAGAGGTCCTCAGGATCTGTGGTTTCAGGCAAGGATGCTCAACTTCTGCTATTGGGGATCCCCCGCTCCTGAACCACGGTACGTCCGATTACCAACCTTACAGGGACTCTATTTCGGTTTATAGAAAGCCAATAGCATTACATGTATTCCATAAACCGAAAGTCTATAAACCGAATGTCTTTCGGTTTATAGACTTTCGGTTTATGGAATACATGTAATGCTATTGGCTTTCTATAAACCAAAATAGAGTCACTAGATGATGTATCAGAAAGCTGACCAATGTCAATATTGAACCCTGAGTCAGTGGCATCAGAATCAGTGCCTAAGCAGTGATCTACGGCAAAGAAGGGGTTTATAGCTCTTATAAGGGCCTATGTAGTATTGCTGTCAAAAATTACTGCTTATACAGTGATCAATGGCAGGGAAGGGATTACTGCACAGGGAATGGCTTTCATAAAACCTGACAATTTTATAACATTTTACTTTAACACTAATACTGATCACAAAAATGTAAGAGGCAGATCCAAATTGGTCAGATCAATATTCAGAAATATTGATCTCACCAGGCGAAGGGTGATGCTCATCTGAGCAATCACCAAAATCGCTTTTGCCACAAATTCGCTGTTACTGATCGCTATACATGTGTTACTGATCGCTATACATTTTTGCTATAAATATCAAAAATATTTTTTACTGTAAACATAATCCCCTTGCGGGTGTAAAAAAAAAAAATGCAGACAGATAAAAATTTATTTGGCATCAATATCATTGCATAAGCAGTGATCTATGGCAAGGAAGAGGTTAATAGCTCTTAGATAAGCCTTTGTAGTACTGTAATAATTTTTTTATTATTCTGTTATGTTATTTTTATTACTTTATCTTATTTTTACTTATTTTTATTACACTGATCTGTCTCTCTTCCTCACTAAAAACAATGTGAGGAGAGGGAGGCAGATCCAAAGTGGTCAGATCAAAATGTGTTTAATATTGATCTGACCAGGCAGTGTGGATGCTCATCTGAGCATGCCCACTGCCTGGCAGTCACAGATTGCCTCTGTGATGAGGCAATCGTATGACAGCCTCCAGAGCACAGGAAGCAGCTACTTCCTGATGCTCTTGCCTTTAGAAGGGCAACGCCATCTTGGTCATCGCTTTCAAGCTCGCGCTCGCCCAAGATCGCGCTTTTTTTAGTGTTGCCAACTGCCTCGACTGTGGGCAGGTCAGCAACATTTGCACAGACATAGGAAGCAATTCAATTCACTTCCTATGCTCATTTAAACCGCTGATCGTTTTCAAGGCACCGCGCCTTTAAAATTGTAGAAATACCGGTGTAGCACTGAAAGCAAAAAAAAAATCTCTTTCAGTGCTCATTTTGATGCAGAATGGAGTAGGTCCGTCCTCTGTCCTTAACACTTAGCCACACAGGACATACCTAGTCTGTCCTGTGTTGGCAAGGGGTTAATGTACAATTTGTTAAAATTGTATGTTACTAATTTTTATTTTATTACAGGAGGACAGTGACTACTATAGGAGGACTTCGTAATAGTCAAGGTCCTGGTGAAATTAGTCTGTGACCATTTTGATTCGGTGCATTTTGACTTTTTACAGTGTGCCTCTGAATTGCGGACATATCTGGAGGCACATTGGGGCTCCCAGCTCAATTTTAACGGGGAAATAGGGAACAAAAGGGATTCCATCAAAACATCATCATTCCCTTAACGCAGTACTGTGCTTTAACACAGGTACTTCTGTGGCCCCAGTTTTAGTTGAGTGTTTTTGAATAGCATGCAGTTGATAAAGGCCCAAGGTCTTCTAATTAGCAGGGGTCATGGAATCCAGGCCAATGACTTACTGAGGTTCAGGGCCGGCCTTAGGGGTGTGCGACCTGTGCGAGCGCACAGGGCGCAACACCCCAGGGGGCGCCCGCCCGGCCGGTAGAAAGAAAAAATAAAAAGTAAAAAAAAAAGCCGGTAGAGGCACTGGCTGGGGGGAGATCAAAAGATCCCCCCTCACCAGCCCTCTGCTCGGCATTCTCTGGTTGGTCCAGGGAGGGGGCGGAGCTAACCGGCACAGCGGTGTAGCTCCGCCCCCACCCCGGGAAGCAGAGCAGCATCTGCTTCACGGGGAGCCCCGGGCAGCATGAGATAGTGCTGCTCGGCTCCCCATGCTTGCATTAAGCATGGGGAGCCGAGCAGCACTTTCTCATGCTGCCCATGGCTCCCCGTAATACAGACTCTGCTCTGCTTCCCGGGGTGGGGGCGGAGCTACACCGCTGTGCCGGTTAGCTCCGCCCCCTCCCTGGAGCCACCTTTTCAGGCAAAGGTAAGGGGGGGGGGAGAGACAGAACAGGGGTTAGGGGGGAGAGAGACAGACAGAACAGGGGGAGGGGAGAGAGAGACAGAACAGGGGTTAGGGGGGAGAGACAGAACAGGGGGAGGGGAGAGAGAGACAGACAGAACAGGGGCAGGGGGGAGAGACAGAACAGGGGTTAGGGGGGAGAGAGACCGACAGAACAGGGGTTAGGGGGGAGAGAGACAGACAGAACAAGGGGAGGGGAGAGAGAGACAGACAGAACAGGGGTTAGGGGGGAGAGACAGAACAGGGGGAGGGGAGAGAGAGAGAGACAGAACAAGGGTTAGGGGGGAGAGAGACCGACAGAACAGGGGTTAGGGGGGAGAGAGACAGACAGAACAGGGGGAGGGGAGAGAGAAACAGACAGAACAGGGGTTAGGGGGGAGAGACAGAACATAGGGAGGGGGGAGAGAGAGAACAGGGCTAGAGAGAGAGAACAGGGGGAGGGGGGAGAGACAGAACAGGGGAGGGGTGGGAGAGAGACAGACAGAAAAGGGGCATGGGGTAGAGACAGAACTGGGGGAGAGAGAGAGACAGAACAGGGGACGGGGGAGAGAGACAGAACAGGGGACGGGGGAGAGAGACAGAACAGGGGACTGGGGGGGAGAGAGACAGAACAGGGGACGGGGGGGAGAGAGACAGAACAGGGGACGGGGGAGAGAGACAGAACAGGGGACGGGGGGGGGGGAGACAGAACAGGGGACGGGGGGAGAGAGACAGAACAGGGGACGGGGGGAGAGAGACAGAACAGGGGACGGGGGGAGAGAGACATAATAGGGGACGGGGGGAAAGAGACAGAACAGAGGGAGAGAGAGAGAGACAGACATGGCAAGGAAGAGGAAAGGGACAAACATGGGAAGGGAGAGAGACACAAACATAGGGGGGTGAAAGAGACCGGGGGGGGGGGGGCGCCACGGGGGAAGCCCGCACAGGGTGCCGGAACACTTAAGGCCGGATTATCTGTTGTAGCACTTATAGGATCAAACAGGAGATCCTCAATGCCAGAAGAGAAATTACTCTCCCAGACACCCAGGAACATATTAAGATATTCCAAGACTTATCCTACCATACTAGAGCCAACAGATGTCGCTTTGCTGGATCCACTGCAATTCTAAGGAAGAATGAGATTCGTTATAAGTGGGCAGTGCCCAACATAATTATTCTTACATATGACTTTAAGCCATGGTCTTTTGACTCCCCCAGAAAACTGCAGGCATGGCTTATTGAAAAAAATATTGTATGAACCTTATTCCAGATAGTGCCTATATCCTCTTTTCTCCTCTATAGTCTTCTTTTTTTTTTTCTTCTTCTCTTTTGGTCTGACTTACTAATTTAAGATACAACTCACTAGAGTTTAAGACACGACCCACGCTATCTTGATTGTTAGGAATAGATATAATTCACGAGAAATCTAAATCACGATGAGGAATGTAATCTTTTATTTAAAACTGTGTCTAATTTTAGACATAACTCACTAGAGAGATGAAAGGAGATAATTCACGAAAATAATAGCTCTTCTACCCGTAAGGGCCAGATATAATTCACTACACGAGAAATTGGAATCACGGTGCTGAATGTAACTTTATTACATATATGCCTGGTTAAAAGACATTAGAGGCCCGAACAGGGAAGTTAAATGCACTTTTTTTTTTGGGAGGGGTAAAATGAGACACTGAATCAATATATAATTTGTTATTAAGGGTTTGATAGAACTCACGAGAGATTTGAAGTGATATATGATAACTTTTTCACATTTATGTTCATGATAGAAATGATTGGAGGTCTGAACGGTGAAGACAAATACACTTCCTTTCCTTTTTTTTATTTTTTTTATTTTTTATGCACATGCAACCTAAGACACAATTAAATAGAGGGGTAAAATGAGACACTGAATCAATATATATTCTGTTATTAAGGCTTTGATATATCTCACAAGAGATTTGAAGTAAGGTGATATATGTAACTTTTTCACATTTATGTCCATGATAGAAATGATTGGAGGTTTAAACACTGAACACAAATACACTTCCTTTTTTTCTTCTTTTTTTTCATTTTTTTTTCTTTTTTTCCCTCCTTTTTTTTGGTAAACAGTTAAGAAATAATTTATAACACACAAGAGATTCGAATTATGGCGATGAATGTAAGTTCCTCATATATATGTCCAAGACAGAAATGATCGGAGGTTTGAACTGTGAGGTGGAGGACATTTTTTTTTTTCTTCCTCCTTTTTTCTAGGTAAACAGCTAAGACATAATTTATAACCCACGAGAGATTCGAATTGTGGTGATGAATGTATGTTTTTCATATATATGCCCAAGACAGAAGTGATCGGAGGTTTGAACTGGACTTTTTTTTTTATCCCCTCCTTCTTTCATGTGCAGTTAAGACATAATTTATTAAGAGGGGGAAACGAGACGCCAAATTACTTATTTGTTAAGGCTCGGATATGGAATGTAATCCTTTCTTATATTTGAACTGAACTGCGGTTATGAATGTAATCTCCTCTTACATATGTCCGAGATTGAAGCTATTAGAGGTATGAACTGAGAAATGAATGTCGTTTCCTCCTCTTCTCTCTGCATGCTCTTGATTTTTTTTTTTTGAGTGGGAATATACGGCGGTATCTACAGTATTCCCTTAAATGGAGCTAAACCATGGTTTTGCATGAGCATCCAGTGAAGAGGAGAGGAATTGTAGCCAAATAAGAAGGATTAATACAGATGTTATACGGTATGGGCTCTCTAAGATAGTGGACAGGGGAGCTGGCGCATCTGGGATAGAAGCCGACTCTTTTCCTAGTTTTTTGTTTTTTTTGTTTTTTTTCTTCTTCTCTTCCCACCTCCTTTCCTTCCCCCCCTCTTCTCCCAGGCTGGATGGCTCTCTTCCCTCCTGGTAGGGACACTCTCTGCCGAGATGTCGTTCATGTCTGGAACGGCGAATGGATTCCGAGTAGGTGATGGGTTGATCACCTGGGGAATGTTACACTCCCACCCGGGGGGGTGGGGTGTACCTATGTTTTGTGTAGAATGTTGTGTAAAATGTTGTGATAGTATGTATGGACTCTGGTAAAGGACACCCGACGCTCGATACCACTCTCGAGGGGCAGGAATGATTGCCAAACTTGATATGGTCTAGATGTTGAGGTTTGGGACGATTAATGCACGAGGGCTCAACACACCGCATAAAAGATCTATCCTACTACATCGACTATGGAAAGATAAGATCAACGTATGTTTTATACAGGAGACCCATTGGTGTATTTCAGATAGTATAAAAATAGAAATAAATAGATACCCCTTGTCAGTTAAAGCATAGTTGGCACAGGAATTAAGTCAGACTGGTTTACTTTAACAAACGGGACAAGACAGGGGTGTCCCCTGTCCCCCCTTCTTTACATCCTCACGCTAGAGCCGCTCAAAAGAGCAATTAGGTCAGGCGTGGGGGTGGCGGGTTATGGAGGAGAGGGGTCACACAACCTTAAGATGTATGTGGATGACATCCTATTGACAATAGAAGAACTGACTGAATCCCTAAAACAAGTGATGAGGATTATTAAAAGATACAGTGAACTATCAAATTATAAATGAAACACTACCAAGTCCATCATGCTTATACAAAACATGAATAGTAAAGATCAGGCCGAAATTGAGAAATATGGTTTTTATGTACCTAGAGAACCTATTGTCTATTTGGGATTAAAGATCGTCCCGGATCCAACACTGTGGATGGAGACTAATATAATGGCTCTTATCAAAGATATGAATGTGTCCTTTAAAAAATGGAAGAACTTATATATTTCGTGGTGGGGGAGAGTCAATGCAGTTAGAGCATATGTGTTACCCAAGTTTCTATATGTGTTCCGAATGCTCCCCTTTACGGTCCCACCTAGTTGGAGCCTAATGATCTAGACAGCATTTAATAAATGTATTTGGGCTGCCAAGAGGCTGAGGTTAAACATGAGCCTATTAATGAAGGGAAAACCAGAAGGAGGCATAAATATACCGTCAGTGGCGGAATATGCACAAGCAGCCCTATTGGCGCAGGCAATTTTATCGATCAAAGATACTGCGAGGGAAAAAGTCTGGTATAAATTAGAATTAAATTAGAAAAGGGGCTATAAGAACTTGAATACACTCTTCTGGCTATCAGGAAAACAAATGGTTAACGAGATAAAATCGACAAAAAACTCGGCATTAAAACATATACTGATAAATTGGACAAATCTGAAAAAAAGGGTGGGACTAGCAGGGAAGATTCTACCCTCCTTAACATTGGCCACAATGTAGGAGCTAATGGGAGGCATTGATTTAAGTAACTGGAAAAGAAAGGGTATAGAAGAGATAGGTGATCTTAGAATTAAGAGCCTATTGCGAGACACATTGATCAAAGATAACGAGTCTAAACCGCTGACACTATTAAAAGAACTGGTAAGCATAAAGGGAAATAGACAGATAGTAGCCAAAGCCCTAAAAATTATACGAGCATCTAGAAAGGAGAGTGTTCCAGCTGCAAAGGATAAATGGGAAAAAGACTTGGGTAAACAAATCCCAATTCAACACTGGCACAAAGCACTTGGCCTTACATACAAATCAATACATTGTCTGAATCTAAATGAAACTCAGTACAAGGTCGCTAATAGGTGGTACTTGGTCCCCACTACACTTAGGAAGATGTACAATGACCACACCCCAACATGCTGGCGATGCGGGAGAGACAGGGGAAATATGAAACATATATGGTGGGACTGCCCGCGCATTGCTGAGACATGGAGGCTCCAATAGGCTGATTGCCCTTTTTTGGACGGACTGGGAGTTGACTCCAGAAAGGGCAATCCTACACATAAATTTACCAGAGACAAATAGAGAGGGGATAAAAATGTTAATACACTTACTTACAACAGTTAAATACCTAATCGCCAAGAAATGGAAGACCATAGAAATAATCACATTGCAGATGATAAGAAATCAAATGATACAACAGTGCAAAATGAAAAGAGGCATATATCTGCAAACCATAAGGCCAAACCCAAAGATAGAATACTGGGAAAAATGGAAAGAACACTTCAGAGAGGATTTAGTCTGAAGAGATGCAGACAGTAATTTAGAATCAAAGAGGAGAAAGGAATAACAGAGGCTAAAAAGAGGCAAAATAAGAGAATAGAGTAAAACACACACAAAAAATTGTCACATTGTCCATGTGTTCTTTTTTTTTTTTTTGTTCTGTGTTTTTTCCTTTTTTTTTCTGTTTGTTGTGTCCTGTGTGGGTGTGTGCGGATGTCTTTTTTTTTTTAATTTCTATTTGCGATGATCTGTCATGATCTGGCAATACTGGCTATGTTTTCTCACCCCACCCCACCCATTGTAGGCAGGAGAGGGTGTAGGAGAAAGGCGGATGCACGAGCTCCTCCTGAACAATACAGGGGAATCCCTGCTAAAGGGAGATATGAATGAAGATAAGCTGGGGATGGTGAATGTCTTTTAAATAATTGTATAATTATTGTTGAAAACGTTGTGTATATTTTTGTATGCTGATATAATAATGTAACCTATTTAAATAATAAATAAATTCAAAAAAAAAAAAAAAGACATCCACACACACCCACACAGGTATAAACATCCACACCCACATATGTATAAAAAATGTAGGTGTAGATGCACCTACACCCACCAGCTGAAGAAGTTTACACGAAACGCGTCCTGAGGGGTGTCTTTTTGTGTTTGTGCAATAGTGTATTTTTTATACATATGTTCTAAATATGGCCAGGCGAACTAAAAGCAGTGGGTAAGATTGTATTTATTTTATTCCTTTCTTCCCATTCTGTATAATTTTTATGTTGTTATATTCTATTTGTCATTTTTAATTGTCCATGTGATCATTGCTTGTATTTATCTCATAGTGACACTGGACTTGTGTGGGCTTTTTTAAAATCTTATATGTATACAAATTTTATCTTGTGATATGCAATAAACGATTTCTATTTTCATAAATACATGTTTTGTTTCTTTTGGGGTTTATTTCAGCGCTGTCTCTTTCTTTTTATTAATACAGTTATAATAATGTTTACTTATTTCCTTATAGACCATAGATCATAGGGATTGTCAATGTCTGTATCTCAAAATATATTGCTGATTGTCATTTATTTTTTTCCTAGTACCTAAATGCATATTGTCCTTTGGAACTTTTCCTATACTGCCTTAGCTGTATTATATATGTGATTGCATAATTACTGACTTTTAGTAACTATTATGTTTGAATGTTGCTGTAGTGGGGCAAGATCTGACAGTAATTTGAGGTATTAGTGATTAACATGTTAGGGACCAATCATATTTAGTGCTGTAACATTTTATTCCTTTAAGACCATAAACTGCCATGAATCATCCTGCTTACTTAGCGACAGCAGGTCTTCATAGAGCTCATGATGATAAATAAGGGCAATCCATACTAGCAAGGATTTTTTAAAATATGTTATGATGATATATATGTATTTTGTATATATGACTTTTAATGCAAGTTATTCCTTGGACGTATATAATAATGATTTTACTTTGGGAGCTACACAAAAGTTGAGTACTTTAAATGCTCACATCACTAATTGTTACGTAGAGGAGCTAGAGTAACAGGACTAATAACAGTTACATTTTATTGACAGCTGTATGGAACCCCACATACATAAGTAGATGAAATGCAGAGCCGGCGCTATCAATAGGTGAACTAGGTGTTCGCCTAGGGCAGGGGTAGGCAAACTGCAGCTCTCCAGCTGTGGCAGGACTACATCTTTCATAATGCTCTTTCAGCTAAGAGGCTGGCAGACGACTATGGGAGATGCAGTCTTGGAACAGCTGGAGAGCCGCAGCCTAAGGCGCCAACTCTGGGGGGGCCATCTGCTTTGCATGATACCTGCATCCCGCTGCTGGCAGTCCCGTGTTTAAAAAAAAAAAAACATTTACATGTGCATGTCAGGGTGTATGTGTGAGGGGCAGAGTGTAATAATTGGGTGTATCACAGTGCTCTATTGACATTGTAACCCGGTTACTACAATTGTGTTTGTGCAAATATGTGTTGGAGTGTGTATGTGTTACTGCGTGTGTGAGATACTGTGTATATGTTGCTGCATTACTAATATCATCTAATTATTGATTTTTTTTCCTTTTATTAATGTTATGTTTTATATCTGATATCATATACTTTGTAAATAATTCTGATAAATTCTAGAATCTGTTAAACAATTTTATAAATGACACTTTGACACAATGTAATATTTAGAAGATAAGTTTATAACCTAATAAATCCAGATATATAGTATAAAAAAAAAGTATGTGTGGCTACATGTGCCTGTGTGTGTACATGTGCCTCTGAATGTGTGACTATATGTAATCGGTGCTGAGAGCAGGATCAGCAGGGGGTGGCAAAATATATGTATGTTTATGTTTTCCTAGGGCGGCAAAAAGTCTTGCACCGGCCCTGGAATTATGTCATATTTTTACTAATATACACCCTGTTCCAAATTATTATGCAAATTCTATTTAAGTGTCACAAAGATTAAATATTTTGTTTTTAAGTTTAACTTATGGATGGCATTGTGTCTTAGGGCTATTTTGATCACTGAAAACAATCTCGGCCACCTGTGATAATTAGATTGCCAGGTGAGCCCAATTTAAGTAAAAACTACTAAAGGAGGGTGTTCCACATTATTAAGCAGAGCACCATTTTCATGCAATATGTCGAAGACAAAGGATCTCTCTGCTGCCGAATAGAGTGAAATAGTTCAATGCCTTGGACGAGGTATGAAAACATTAGATATTTCACGAAAACGTAAGCGTGATCATCGCACTATTCAGAGATTTGTGGCTGATTCAGAGCACAGACAGGTTCGTGCAGATAAAGGCACATTGAAGAAGATTTCTTCTAGATCCATGCATCGGATCAAGAGAGCAGCTGCTAAAATACCATTACAAAGCAGCAAACAGATATTTGAAGCTGCTGGTGCCTCTGGAGACCCACGGATATCAAGGTGTAGAGTCCTCCAGAGTCTTGCAACTGTGCATAAACCTTCTATTCGGCCACCACTAACCTCCATCCTCCCTGACATCAATCCTATTGAGAACCTTTGGAGCATCCTCAAGCAAAAGATCTATGAGGGTGGGAGGCAGTTTACATCCAAACAGCATCTCTGGGAGGCTATTCTGACATCTTGCAAACAAATTCAAGCAGAAACTGTCCAAAAACTCACAAGTTCAGTGGATGCAAGACTTGTGAAGCTGCTATCAAATAAGGGGTCCTATGTTAAAATGTAACGTGACCTGTTAAAATGTTTAAAAAGTTAAAATGTTGTTATAAGTTTGATTGAAATAGCCTTTGATTTCAGTAAATATGCTGCAAACACAACAAATGACAATTTTCAGTTCTTTACAACCTATAAAGTGTTTTGAAACTTACTGTGCAAAATAATTTGGAACAGTGCATTGTAAGCTTTTTGTTTAAAAAAAAGACTGTTATCATTAGGAGGTTTGATCAATAAAATTTGATTTGTACTCTTAATAGTTGAAAACATGAGAATTATGCTGACTGTTATTTACATCAATTATTTAGGTAAATGAGAAAAATATAATTTGGAACAAGGTGTATACACACTCTCCATTGAGCTTTTAAAATTGCCGTTATAGATAGAACATGGAATGTTACCCAACATGCAGCTTGACATTTACTGATGTTTAAAACATGACAAATTTACATGAACTAATGGTCATGCTTGTCTTTTCTCAGTCCCCATTAAGTGTCACATGCCGAGGAATCATCTTCTGGACAAATGAGACCCGCTATACTGGCAACGTCACCGGCTGGTCCAGAGACACCTCCTGGAAACCAGCCATCATGCCACCATGTATGGCAATTACTCACCAAAGAGTCTAAATTGGAGGGTTGGGGAATACACCTAAAGGTTGACCATACGCTATTATTGCTGTATTTCTTAGTCATGGCCGCGATGGGGGACACAATCTGAGAACAATTTCTAATAAAACGACTATAATAGTTTACGAAACCAATAAACCTCTGAATACCTTTCAGATCTGTAGGCAGGGGCCTGCTGAAACTTTGTCGTGATCCATCTCCAGGTGCCCCTCAGAAATGGCATATCCCAAAAAAGTGACTTTTTCTCAAATTCACATTTTTCTGCTTTAGCAAACATAGAGTGTTCACTGAGATGTTGTAGGACAGTTTTCGCGTGAGCTCGATGTTCAGGCAGGACCTTGGAATAAACAAGGATATCATCCAAATATACCGTAACTTAGATTATATGCACCCCTTTAGTAAAATACATAGCTTCCTCTATTTGATCATAGATTTCTGAAATGAGTGGCAATGGGTATTTATTCTTTAATGTCAGTTTATTGAGACCCCTGTAAGTCAGTGCATGGTCTTAAGGATCCGTCCTTTTTTTAAACAAAGAAAGTCTGATGGTCCCCTTCTGAAGACTCTCCTCATTATACAGGGCTAGAGCTACATTCTCAGGTTCAGACAAAGTGTATGATCTGAACCAGGGAACAATTCAATGTAACAATCGTATGATCTGTGAGGAGGGAGAGTATCTGCACCCTTCTTGGAGAACACATCCAGAAATTCCCAGTACTTCTTCAGTACCTGAGACTGGGGTTGTTCAGAAGGCATGTCAAGGATGGTCCCACGAGTTTATGAGTAGATATGCATTGAGAGGAACAGTTATGACTCCAGGCGGTGATCTCTCCTTCCTGACAATTAATAGACAGGTTGTATTGTCATAGCTAAGGAAGACCTAAGATTACTGGGATGTGAGGACTGTGAAGAAGGTCAAAAGTTATGGTCTCCTGGTGTAAGAGTACCTATCCCAAGCAAAGATAAGGAGCAACTGAGGGATTTAAATACATATCTTGCACCAATCGCCAGCCAGGAGAAGTAACCAATTAAGGAGCAAAGCTCCTTTAAAGGGACACTCCCACCAAAAAATTTAAGTGTTTTATTTATTTTTATTTTGCATTGTTGATTTTAGATTTGTGTTTGTTATGTGACCTTATCTATTAAAATAAGTTTGACCGGGTGTCTCCATTTTGTGAAATATAGGTTTTTTTGGGTGTCACATCCCCCTAGTGACTTTACAGCACAAATTTCTCACTTTGGGGCTGGGGACACAGAATGCAGTCTCTAATTCTGACCATAAACTTTCACTGAATGGGAGGGTAATGTAATTATTACATCATAAGGGGGCAGAGTTATGATCCTGTTCGATCAGTCCTGTTTGATCAGGTTAATCACTATCTGTTGGAAGGAAAAAAAAAGTTGTACACAGCCACCTATTCCTGCCCACAGTGATACACAGGAACCAGTAAGAGAATATCTTATGACTTCATGCAGGCTTTGGCCACAGTTGTAAAGTGAGACTAGCTGGAAGATTTTGGATGATGTTGCATCATGGGAAATATTCACAAAATGGAGCCAGGTGATAAACACCTAATTTTATTTTTCCTTTTATATGCAATCAATTCAATCATATAAAAAACAACAACAAATGACCAGGTTATATAGTTACATCTTATGTAAGTGGTAGTGTCAAATTCACTTATGCCGCTTGTGCATGCGCATAGGGTGCCACGCGGTCATATTGGTGACAACAGGGCTCCGGAAACATGGCGTTGCAGGAGCTCGACGGGAATGAGGAGCAGCGTGGCAGTGAGTAGGTAAGGTCTGTGGGTTAGTTACACATAGTCAGCACCTCTGCGGATTAGCAGGTAGCGGTGTTGATCTTTTAAGAAAATCACTACCCGCAAACCAGAACATTGTGTCAAATGTAAGCCCCTTTTCCCTGTATGGACATTTAAGTCCTCAAAAAAAGGACACATCTGGAGGAAAGAGGTCAGATATACATGTATATATATATATATATATATATATATATATATATATATATATATATATATATATATAAAGTTCCTTATATAAGCTCCATGGACTTAATTTTGGCATCAAATTGTTACTGGCCTGCCAGTAAAATGACATCTGGGTGGCAACCCTGAATACATTGGGTTTTATTCATGGAAGATGGAATTGCAGAATATTGACAAAGGACTTTCACACTGAAGCTGCCTAGTTAGAAATATTCTCCAATTCAGCTGCATTGGAGAATTTTTCCAACTCGGCTACTTGAGCCTGAAGTTTGAAATTCCCTTGCCAACACGCTACAGTCCTTTACTCTTTCAGGAGTAAACACCATGTTGTACTGTGTAAAGAATAAAAAATGGAAAAAGATTTTATATATGTCAGAAATTAAAGCAAATGCATAAATAAAGAAGGACATTTTAAATGTGTCTTTTGTGTCTTTGGTAATGCATACAGAGCAAATCTAAAGTCCTGTTCTTTTATATGTTTCCGTTCCATAAATGTGTATTTTATCGAATGTGTTTTAAAAATGCAATTTCCCTGTTCTGAACCCAAAAATATGTGTGATGCTATGGTTAGGGTTGCCACCTGGCAAGAATTTTACAGGCAGGCCGGTAAAAAATTGGCTTGACCCAAATATTAAGTCTATGGAGGTAATAGCATGGCCGGTATTTTTTTGAAGAAAAGTTTGCAACCCTAGTTATGGGGCTGGCAAAATTAGGATTTAACGTGCTGTAAGGATTTTAAAATAGGCCATGAATCTACACGCTTTATCACTTTACCATAAATCAGGTAATATTTTTTTAAAATACTAGCAATATACTTCTTTTGCAAGTAAAACTGGATACATTATACAAAGCTATCAGTGCAAACTAAAAATATATAAAATAATTGTGGAAAGCAGTATTGCGAATGCATTTGCTTTCCAGTCATATTTGAATAATCAATTTATAACTTTCAGATCTGCACTCTTTTATAAGAATAAAGGATTTCTATTGTCTGACTTGTTATTCTCAATAAGAATTTTAGCATTGCTCTAAATGTACTGAATTACCAGACACATTTTCCCATTTCCATCTACCAGGACTTACATTTAAAAAGGTTAAAAAAGCAATACAGCAAGAACAGTAACAACAGTAGCTTTAAAAACTGTGTTTGGATCTCTTCCCAGAAAAAGATAACTCCAATAACTCAAATATCATGTTTCATTAACTACCATATTTATTCAAAATTGTTCCTAAAAAGTGCTGCTTTATATAGAAAGGATTTGTGAAGCCGGTATGTTATAATATGAACATGTATGAAGCAGTGATAATACTTCATTATTCTAAATGATATTAAAATCACTGTAATGCCCCACCTATAGTCACACCTTCAGTCACTGTAAAGACCATAAAATAACGGTAATGTCCCACCTATAGCCACACTTATGGCCAGTAATGCAACATCTGAGGAAAACGATGTTGGGGTAATTATTTCAGAGAACTTAAAGGTAGGCAGGCAACGGAACAGAGCAGCAGGAAATTCTAGCAGAATGCTTTATTGTATAAAGAGAAGCAGGTTAAAGGATCTTAACAGCATAGTTGCCAACATTTGAAAAAAAATTCCAGGCACACTTTGCAGCTTATCTTCCAATTGACCACACCTCCTTTCAAAAGCCCCGCCCACACAATATAATTAGCATACGGTAACTCCAGGTACTTGTCACAGTGTAGATTATATCAAGAACATTACCATGCATCCTTGGTATACAACAGATACATTCACAGCACAACATCTACAGGCATTTTATCACTTTTACATGAAATATAGTAAGACCTTGTGCAGTTGTGCTTCAGTCAGAGAGCTGTGTCTACACCATAAAACATACATTAGTATGAACCTACCACTTCTGCTGGAAGGCCATTCCATGTATCCACTCACCTATCAGTAAAGTAATAATGCCTGGCTTTATCTTATATCTAGGATAGCCTTATACCTATCCCATGCATGCTTTAACTCCTTCATTGTATTAACCTCTACCACTTCTACTGGAAGACTATTCTATACATCCACTACCCTCTCAGTAAAGTAATACTTTCATTAGTCCCTGGCCTTATCTTATATCTAGGATAGCCTTATACCCATCGCATACATGCTTAAACTCCTTCACTGTTTTAACCTCTACCACTTCTGCTGGAAGACTATCCCATGCATCCACTACCCTCTCTGTAAAGTAATACTTTCATTAATCTCTGGCCTTATCTTATATCTAGGATAGCCCTATTCATATACCATGCATGCTTAAACTCTTTCATGTATTAACCTTTACCACTTCTACTGGAAGAATGTTCCATACATCCACTACCCTCTCAGTAAAGTAAAACTTGCATTAGTCCCTGGCCTTATATTATATCTAGGATAACCTTATACCTATCCCATTAATGCTTAAACTCCTCCTCTACCACTTATGCTGGAAGACTATTCCATGCACCCACCACCCTCTCAGCAAAGTAGTATTACGTTTCTGACCACAAAAAAACATTAAAATATTAAATATTTCCAGCCTTTTGTAAAGCTTGAGGTGGACCCCAAATATATGTATATAACTAGTTGCAGTTATACATATATGAACTTTTTAATATTGTATTCAACTATTTTTATATGTAAAAAAAACGTTATTGAAAAATTGTTAATTTCTTATTTTTATCCATTCCTCTGCACCCACATTGCACCTAAAGAACTTAACACAGTCCCATACAGCACCCAAGGCACTGTGCACCCACAAGTTTTGGCATGTCACAGTGTCAATTTGTCCCAGAACATACCACAGGGTAACTTTGCTCCTGCAGAACACACCACGGTGTCACTTTGCCTCATAGTACATGTTATTTTGGCCCACAGAACATGCCATTGCATCACCATGGTCATAGTCAATTTTCCCATTAATCTGCCACTATTAGCCTGACTATTGATATGACACTATTAGCCTGGCCATTAATATGACACTATTAGTCTGGCCATTACTTTGCCACAGCCTGATTGCCTAGTAATATGCCACAGTCTAATTGCCCAGTAATATGCCACAAACTGATTGCCCAGTAATATGTCCAGCCTAATTTCCCACTAATATGCCACTGTCCAATTGCCCAGTAATATGCCCATCCTGATTTCCCAGTAATATGCCACCGTCTAATTGCCCAGTAATATGCCCAGACTTATTGCCCATTAATATGCCACAGTCTAATTGCCCAGTAATATGCCACAAACTGATTGTCCAGTAATATTCCATAAACTGATTGCCCAGTAATATGCCACAGTCTAATTGCCCAGTAATATGCCCAGCCTAATTGCCCAGTAATATGCCACAGTCTAATTGCCCAGTAATATGCCACAAACTGATTGCCCAGTAATGTGCCACAGTCTAATTGCCCAGTAATATGCCACAGTGTAATTACCCAGTAATACGCCCATCCTGATTGCCCAGTAATATGCCACAGTCTAATTGCCCAGCCCGATTGCCCAGTGATATGGCACAGTCTACTTGCCCAGTAATATGCCCATTCTGATTGCCCAGTAATACGCCACAAACTGATTGCCCCGTACTATGCCCAGCCTAATTGCCCAATAATATGCCAGTCTTATTGCCCAGTAATATGCCCAGTCTAATTGCCCAGTAATATGCCCAGTCTAATTGCCCAGTAATATGCCACAGTTTAATTGCCCAGTAATATGCAACAGTCTAATTGCCCAGTAATATACCACAGTCTAATTGCCCAGTAATATGCCACAGTCTAATTGCCCAGTAATATGCCCAGCCTGATGCCCAGTAATATGCCACACTCTAATTGCCCAGTAATATGCCCAGCCTAATTGCCCAGTAATATGCCACAGTTTAATTGCCCAGTAATATGCCCAGCCTGATGCCCCAGTAATATGCCACCACCCTCCCCCTTCTCCAGTACTCACCTGCTCCATGTCTCCTCCGTGTTTGTTTTGATTAAAGAAAAACCGTGAGTCAAGCCAAGCTCACATCAGCCTGTTACCAACCCTGTCACACACGTCCTGCCTGCTTCCAGCAGATGCATGTGGTAGGGCTTGCTAAAGCAGGCTGATGTGAGCTCAGCTCACATAGACTGAACTGCGCAAGTCACGGGATGTCGCGTGATGACGTCACGTGACCCGCGATCGCGCTGAAACTGCGCAAATTGCCGGGACTGTCCTGGGGATGAGAATTCCCTGGGACAATCTTGGTTTTCAAAGGACTGTCCCAGCAAAAACTGAACAGTTGGCAACTATGTAACAGGTATAGCTTGGAAAAAGACAAGACATAGAATATATAATGGAAACATTTAGTAAACACAGTAAAGGACATATATTTAAAAGAAGAAGACAACAACAACCACAACAAGAGTATCTCGTCTTAAATTAGAGGTTAAAAAGTAATGTTAGGAAGTATTTATGTACTGAGAGGGTATTGGATACATTAACATGCCTTTTTGGCCGTGTCCTTCCCTTGGTGACATGGACTGTTAACATTTCTGTTGTGTTTGTGTTTAGCTGTGATTTTCTTATTTCTAATTTACTGTACCCACACAAAATATATATTGTTTTTATTGACAAAATAAGGGCTTTCTTTAGATACCACTTGTTTCATAATATCATATAATCACAAAAAAATTCATATACACAATTACAAATGGTAAAGCATACATGTCCAAATATTTACAAAATTGTGCCTTGAGTTTATAAATGTGCCACTTTTGCATGTTTTTTTTCCTACAGTGACCATTTAACACTAAATCTAACCCTATTTCTAAACCTTATGTGAACCCTAACCCTAATGTAACTGTAACCCTTATGCTAAACCTAACCATAATTTTAACACTAGCCCTAATCCTTTTGCTAAACTTATCCATAGAACTAAGACTGCCTGACATGTTGAATGTTGCGAAGGGATTAAGTATGCATGGGATAATCATAAAGGTATCCTAGATATAAGATAAGGCTAGGAACTAATGAAAAAAAATATTTTTTAAATTATTATTTCATTTTAAACTTGGCACAACTTTTGCAGGTCAGATGTGCTGAATCTTTCTTATCTCACATTCTATGTTTCTATGCTAGCGAATGCACAGGCACAATTAAATGCAGCTGACAAGTACGAGGACGCCTGCTGCAGCAACACATGCTTAAACTGTGATCTGTATCCTACCAAAGATCTTCTGACATTTTCCCACTGGTTAGAAGAAAACCAATGGATATTTATTTATTTATAAAGTATTTTACCAGAAAGGATACATTGAGATTTCTCTCATTTTCCAAAATGTCTCCTGGGCCTACAGACATTGCACAAAAGGTTCCAAAATAATATTTAAAATTTGGTGCCTGGGGTATCCACGATCGCCCCATGGAGCGTTCGTGGGCACCATATTGACGGAGCAGCATGCTTCGGCAATATGGCTATGCCCTCTGGTGGTCAGGGCCGGTGCAAGGATTTTTGCTGCCCTAGGCAAAATAAAAATTGCCGCCCCCCCCACACACACCCACATTATCAGCTGCTAGAGGTGCTTCCGTGATTCTCACTGTGAACATTACAGTGGGAGGACGCGGAACATCCAAAAAAAACAAAAAAACATTCGCAGCTGAGAGGAGGATCGGGGAGGAAAGTTCCCTGCTTTGGCGCTGGAGAAAGGTAAATGGCTAAAGAGGTTTTAACCCCTTCAGCCCAGTGGGAGGGGGACACGAGGGTGCCCCACTCCTAAGGACTATATAGTGCCAGGAAAATGAATTTGCTTTCCTGGCACTATAGTGCTCCTTTAACGCCAGTACTGCACAGTGTCTTTTCTCTGCAGCGACAGGCTATAGACACCAGTACCACTACATTAAACTGTAGTGGTTCTGGGACTATAGTGTCCTTTAAATGTGAGGTAAATTAGTTTCCAATGTAGTATTAATAACTAAACAACTAAATAATAAACATATTGAATTGTCTACTTACCACCAGGACATTAAGATGATCTGGTCTCTGGCTGCAGTTTGGCTCTTGGTCTGGCTCTGGGGACTGGAGACAAACACCAATGGACTTAGCCACCCAATATGCCAGGATTTTCCCCCACAATATGCCAGCCAGGGTGACGTGATCAGGACGTGATCAGGACGTGATGACGTGATCACGTAAGGGCGTGAGGCTCGTGAGGAGGAGGTTGCAGCGGAGAGAGCACCGGGTGAATGGCGGGCGCAAACTGCGGATGAAAAGACACACAAAACTCTCCCTTCAGACTCCCCCAAGCCCAAAAGACCTACACAAAGGACCTACCCAGCGGTAGATATCAGAATACAGAGGCACCCATCGCCGGAAGAAAAGAAAAGGTAACAAGTGGTATCTGAATCACGCAGCGACGGCAGTACAACTGACGGAGATGAGATAAGTAAACCTCTTTGTATACGGAGACTCTGCATCTCCTCCGTGCACCTCTATATATAGTCCCACCTTGGCCCAGCTAGGGGAATGGAAAAAACTTTTTGTGAACTGCCATGAATGATCACAAGTTACTCCTATATATCTCTTTGTGAGGGGGGACATATCTTGTTACTTTATCAACCCATGCAAAGTCATAGAAACTGCAGACTCCTATACCTAGTACTATGGAATCGGGTTGACGTGAACTGCTAGGAACGGCTATAAACTGTTGTGTACTTTGGCTTGTATGCCCACCTTGGTCCTGCTGGAGGAATGGAGAACCTTTATAAAATGCTATGAATAATTACAAGCTATTCCTGTAAAAAGGGATATATCTTGCCATTCTATCAAACCGTATAGACCTGCAGAATTATATACCTAGTGCAACGGAATTGAGCTGATGTGACCTGCTATAAACTGTTATGAATAACTACTAGTCACTCCTATATCTCTCCTTGTGAATAGGGACATGCTTGTTACTCTATTACATTGTGTAACATTATAAGATCGGCAGATCTGCATTCCTGGCACAACGGAATTGAGCTGATTTAAAACTAATATAAAGCAAACATAAACATCTGAAGTCACTTTGAATACGGTGCCAATACTATTTGATGCAATCTTTGAATGTACTGAAAAACCAACCCAAATATTCAGAAGCAGCCTGAATACATCTGTGAAGCATACCCTGTATTACTTTTTTGTTTTCCTCTTCTTTCCTCTCTCATTGTGGGGCGCGCTGGGGGCTCTCATCCATGCCGCCCCCCCCCCCCCCCGCTGTTCCATTCGGTTGTTTGGGGCGGGGGAGGCGGGAATGTGGGAGGCCCGGACACCGTGGGATGGTGGGGATGGGGGAGGGGATGGACTTCCCCCCCTCCCCGCGCCTTCATTCATGGGGGTGCCGGGGGGGGGGGGGAGAGGTGGTGGTGGGGCACTGTGTGGGGGGCGCACCACTACGTGGGAGGTGCCCATACAGGCGGTATTTTAGAGAAATTGGCCCAATCATACAAATTATAAAAAACGAATTTAGAAGAAATGAACACCCTAGCACTTTTTGGGAAAGGACGGGCTGTTCTCTCTGCTGCACCCCTTAAAACGAGCTAAAGCTCATATTGGAGCTAAATTATAAACTGTGTGTGGATCTCCACTTATACTGGGAGAAGATGGTATCTGATCCTGAGCAGGATCCGAACAATGCATCTAGTTTGAATGTGATGAATGAATGCCACTCCAGGACCGGTGATAAACTCGATAGCCAGCCTATCGATGGTAATTAAGTTCCGCACTATAAATGCCCAAGGGATGAACTCCCCATATAAAAGAAAAATTTTTACGGAAATGCTGAATCATGACAAAATCGATGTTATATTTGTACAGGAAACACACTGGGTGAAATCTGTAAAAAGAATGATATATAATAAAAATTATTCACATATTTTCACTTCTAACTTTCACATTAAAAAAAAAAGTCGAGGAGTTATGACTATAATAAAAGATACACTGGCACCAGAAATAATACATAAATGCACAGATAAACACGGTAGATATATTATATTAGTTTGTAAATTAAACAACACTCTATACACACTTGTAAACATTTACGCCCCGAATGAAAATGCACTGAACTTTCTGGAAAAATTATGGGCTCAGGTGGAAAAAGTAATGCAAGGGCAGCTTATCTTAGGGGGAGACTTTAATATGGTCTCAGATGCAAATATGGACAGGAAACTCCAGATAGGAAGAAAACCAAGTCATAAACAAATATGTTCAGCTAGAAAATTTGGAGAGTTTATCGCCAAAAATAATCTAATAGAAGTCTGGAGAGCTCTAAATCCTATGTCAAAAGACTACACTCACTTCTCAATACCACACAACTCGTATTCCCGTATTGACCTGTTCCTGGTCTGCAGAGACTCATTCAGGCGTGAAATAAAATGTGAAATGGGTGCTGCTTCCTGGTCCGACCATTCCCCTGTCACTCTGATAATCGAAGAAGGACCGGATAAAAAAGTGTTTAACTGGAAACTGAATGAGCCTCTGCTGATGCAGGAGCGGGTCAAAAGCCACATACAAATGGATCTAAAAAACTTCTTCGCGGAAAATGAAAGTGAGGAAATATCTAGGTCGACTTTGTGGTGTTCATTGAAAGCAGTAATCCGAGGAAGTCTAACTAAATTGGGAGCTGTAGAAAAGAGAAAAAAGGGTAAGACATTCCAACAGCTTCAGGTGGAACTCTATAAACTAGAAAATCTGCATAAACAAACTCTGCAGGGAGATATATTAGAAAAGATACAAGAAGTGAAAGATAAAATTAAACAAAGTGCTATTGAAAGGACAAACAAAAATATCTTATTCTTAAAACAGAAGTGGTACCTGAGAGGAAACAAGGCAGATAAATTATTATCAAATCTTTTAAAAAAACAGAGATTAAGAAATACAATAAACAAAATTATATATAAGGATGAAACACTGCTAGACCCTGAGAAAATAGGTGAGGCCTTTGTCGAATTTTATCAGGAACTCTATCATCTAAATAAAAATAATATAAACATCTCAAAGGAGGAGGAAAATAGCAAAGTCTTAAAATATCTAAGTAACCTAAAACTCCCAAAACTAACATTGGAAGAACAAGAATTATTGAATGCCCCATTTACTAAAATCGAAATAAGAGATATAATAAGAAACCTAAAAAGGAATAAGGCGCCGGGTCCGGATGGATTCTCAAACCTATTTTTTAGAACCTTCGAGGAAGAACTTACACCCTGCCTCTTAGAACTATTTGAGGAAATAAAAAATAACAAAGAGATGCCCAGAGAAATGATCAGTGCGAATATCAGCCCCATATTAAAGGAAGGGAAGAACAAAACAGAAATAAAGAACTATAGACCAATATCTCTCATCAATACAGATGTAAAGATATATTCATCTGTATTGGCGTGTAGACTAAAAAAAATCATCCACCGACTGATCCATGAAGATCAATCTGGATTTATACCAGCAAGATCAGCAACCGATAATATAAGACGTAACCTGGATGTTCTGGAGCGGGCTCGGGGTGGGTGAATGCTGGCCCTGTCTTTGGATGCTGAGAAGGCCTTCGACAGGGTCAGCTGGACCTACCTCGAGCTCGCTCTAAGATCGTTTGGTTTCGATGGTCCGTTTCTGGACGCAGTGTGGGCCCTCTATAGAAATCCTTGTGCGAGGATCATGGGATCGGGCCTAACCTCCTCATGGTTTGACATCCATAATGGCACCCGACAAGGCTGTCCGCTAGCCCACCTACTATATGTGATATCATTGGAACCACTGGCACAGAGCATTAGGGATAACCCAGATATTCAGGGAGTCAAACTCCAAGGGGAAGAATTTAAAATTTCCCTCTTTGCGGATGACGTCATGCTGACACTGGGGAACCCTAAAGAATCAGTTGAGCATCTGATGAAAGAGATAGATCGGTTCTGAAGTGTATCATATTATAAGTTGAACATAGCAAAATGCCAAGCAATGATGTGTGGATCTACTACTCCAGAGCTAGATGAGATTAAAAAAAAATATCCTTTTCTATGGAAAGTAGACTATATAGAATATTTGGGAATTAGAATATCATCCGACCCCCATAAAATAATTACGATCAACTACCTCCCACTGTTGAAAGATATGACAGAAAATCTTAATCAATGGAGGAAATTATTTACATCATGGCTTGGTAGGATTAATGTCCTGAACTACTACGCTCTCCCAAAGATATATTTTTTGCTACGTTCAATCCCATTGAAGGTGGAGCCTAGCATACTAAAAAGATTTCAAACTAAATTTAATGAATACGTATGGAAGGGTAAAACATCGAGAGTAGCGTTCAGGATAATATCTAGAACTCAAAATCAGGGGGGAGTCAGGATGCCAAATTTAATCAAACTACATGATACAGCTATGTTGACACATCTAGCAAAATGGACCCACACAGACACAAAGAGGCACCCCTGGATGCTAATAGAACAATTAGGATCAATGTTGAGAGATAACTTATTTACTACAAACAAAAAAACAAAACAGAAAGATAGCCCAATAGTAAACGATCTACTTGCTATGTGGAAAAAAATAAGAAAAAAATATCTTTCTACATACACCATAAATAGATTCCTTTCAATGGACGAAATAGAACGCAGAATTGAGGACATAAATCTAAAGAACTGGAAGAAGGCGGGGATAAAATCAATTAACCAGATATCTGTGGAGGGCAATCTCCAGCAATTCTCAGACATAACCGGTGGATTCGATTTAAGCCCAGGAGAAATTTACTCCTATTTAAGAATAAAACATTTTTTTGAGAAAGAAATAGCGTCCCTATCATGTCAAATCAATCCGGAAATGGATGATTTCTTTAAGGCAGCATGGAAAAAGAAGTGGGGTAAAAAAGCAGCCGCGGCCTTAGATATCTCGGAGGAATTTACTACACTCCCAATAGTAAAAAAATGGGAAAATGATCTAAATATTACTTACGAAGATACAGAATGGCACGAAGCAATACAGACAACTAGAAGATCGACGCATTCTTTAAATCTTTTGGAGACATTCTATAAAACAATATACAGATGGCACCTCCCACCAGTAAGACTGAAAAAGATGTACATGGACTATGATGAGAATTGCTGGAGATGTCTTAATAAAAGGGGAACACTAGCCCACCAATGGTGGGAATGCCATATTATAAAGGCCTTTTGGAGATCAGTTGCCCTTCTCGCCTCAGATGTTCTGAATATAGAGACCCCATGTAACCCAGCCCTAATGTTATTCCACCTAGAATTGGGAAGCTGGCAGGCTGAAAAGAGAACACTGTTGATATAAATTCTCTTGGCAGCCAAGCTGATAATTACCAGATCCTGGAAAATGACAGGCCACCTAGATATGTCTAGGGTAGTGGAGCAGTTGGAATACCAATCCGTGATGGAAAAGGGCTACTATTTAAACAACACTAATAAAATTGAAAAATACAATAGAATTTGGACACCCTGGATAAATAGAAAGGGCAAATAGTGTGAAAAAAGGAAAAAAAAGTAGGGAAAAGGAAAATGGAAGTTGGGAAAACATCGGTCCTGGAGGAGAATGATTGAGATGGGTTGTATGAATGAGAGTATGAATGAATTTATATATGTGTGTGTATATCTATGGGTATGTATATATAGATATATATGTAGATAAGAAGGGTAAATAAATAAATATATATGTTTCACAACATGCAAGAAACAAAAAAAAAAAAGACGTAAAATAGGTTGGGGGAAAAAAAAAAAATGAACACATTAGGTAATAGCACTTAGTGATAACTGAATCCGTTGGCACTATATTTATATAAACATTGTATACATCAATGCTGCCTACAACTTGATGTTAATATGAAATGTTGATTCTACCTGTACCCTTTGATACTTTAATAATAAAAAAAAAAAAAAACAATATGCCAGCCAGGACTTAGCCACCCAATATGCCAGGATTTCCCCCCACAATATGCCAGCCAGGATTTAGCCACCCAATATGCCAGGATTTTTCCCCACAATATGCCAGCCAGGATTTAGCCACCCAATATGCCAGGATTTTTTCCCACAATATGCCAGCCAGGATTTAGCCACCCAATATGCCAGGATTTTCCCCCACAATATTCCAGCCAGGACTTAGCCACCCAATATGCCAGGATTTTCCCCCACAGTATGCCAGCCAGGACTTAGCCACCCAATATGCCAGGATTTCCCCCCACAATATGCCAGCCAGGATTTAGCCACCCAATATGCCAGGATTTTTCCCCACAATATGCCAGCCAGGATTTAGCCACCCAATATGCCAGGATTTTTCCCCACAATATGCCAGCCAGGATTCAGCCACCCAATATGCCAGGATTTTCCCCCACAGTATGCCAGCCAGGATTTAGCCACCCAATATGCCAGGATTTTCCCCCACAGTATGCCAGCCAGGACTTAGCCACCCAATATGCCAGGATTTTCCCCACAGTATGCCAGCCAGGACTTAGCCACCCAATATGCCAGGATTTTCCCCCACAAAATGCCAGCCAGGACTTATCCACCCAATATGCCAGGATTTTCCCCCACAGTATGCCAGGATCCTCCCCCCTTCCCCCTTACTTACCTCCTTGCTGCTGCTCTCCCGGTGCTCTCATCTGCCCATCTGTGGCTGTGAGGGAAGCGTTGTGTGCACCCCTCCAGCCAATGCGCATTCAATAAAGTTTCCCTCACAGCCACGGACCTCCACAGGAGACAGAGCAGCAGCGACGAGGTAAGTAAGGGGGAGGATTTATTTTTTTTGACACAGGGTTCCGGCGCCCCCAGCTAAGATGCACTCTAGGCAGCTGCCTAAGTTGCCTTACTGGTGGCGCCGGCCCTGCTTGTGGTCAAGAGCTTCGGAAGTGAAAAAAAATTCACATCCATCGCTCTGAATATGTTGCTTGACTGCCCCTAGAGGCAGTCAGCAACATTGCAATGTAAAAAAAAAAGATGTAATTATCTTAAAACTAGGATTAGGGCTAGATTTGCTATTAGGGTTAAAATTAAATATTTTTTAGCATAAGGGATAGGGTTAAAATTAAATAAAAATACATTAAGGGACAGCATAAGGGTTAGAGTTTGGGTTAAATTTAGGGTTAGGGTTAAATTTGGGGTTCGAGTTGGGGTCAAAAGGTTAATATAGGAACAAAAACCCAAAACACTATTTTTGTTCTTTGACCCATAACTTGCCAAAAAATGCAGAACAATATGGAAACATGCATATTTCTAAACTCGTGACAACATTTAGAAACTATTTAGATGGGGTCTTTTTTAATGATTGTATTTGTGTAAATTATATTTTAGGTCAAAGTTAGAAAAAGTGTTTTTTGTGTTTAAAAAACGTCATCATATTTTATGAATTTTTTTTTGTAGTAAATTATAAGATATGATGAACATAATGGTATCTAATGAAAGCCCTTCTCATGATGATAAAAACAACATATAATTTGTGTGGGTACAGTATGTGAGAGAGAAGAAAATAACTAAACACAATCACCCCAGAAATGTAAAAACAGCCCTTGTCACCAAGGGAAAGTCACTTTCTTGTCACCAAGGGAAAGTCACTTTCTTGTCACTAAGGGGTTTAGTGAAGAGTGAAAATTTTCCAGACAGGTCTCAAGCAACACTTTAAACTTATATTTGGTGGTTAATGCACAGACTTTCAACTACATAATGAACAACAGCAGTTGGAAGTTGAGGGCAAATCTATTTTCGACCATTTGCAGACATTCTGGAAAGCAAAATAATTATTGATCAAAGTCACTGGCAAAAAAGAACATCTGGTTTTATTGGATACAAAACTGGATGCCAAACTGGAGATATTTGTTCCATTCAGGCAAGGGGATCAGAGATCATCAAAATTAGATAGATAAATAGCAGAAAGCACTTAGTGTGTTGTTAGTGGCGTCCCGCGGGGGGTGCGGACCGGACCGGATGACACCCACAGCGGGGGTGACATCTGTGCTGCCGGCATCGCCCCACAGCGCAGCTGGATTCGGCTGCCGGGAAAAAAGAAACTCAATGCAACCGGATGTGATGTTACGTCACATCCGGTGACAGTTTCCCTCCTCCATGCAGGAGGGAACACTGCATGGAGGAAATGACCGGAGCAGAGACAGAGCAGCAAGGACGTAAGTATTGGGAAAGGGGGAAGAGGGTGGTATAAAATGAGCAAAATACTGGCATATTGAGGGTTTAAATGCTGGAATATTGTTTGGTTAAATGCTGGCATATTGAGGGGTTAAATGCTGGAAAATGGAATGGCAAAATCATTTCATATTGAGTTGTTAAATGGTGGCATTTCGATTGACAAAATACTGGCATATTGAGTGTCAAAATTCTAGCATATTGAGGGGTTAAATGCTGGAATATTGAATGGCAAAATTCTGGCATATTGAGGGGTTAAATACTGTCATATTGAGTGACAAAATAATGGCATATTGAGGGGTTAAATGCTGCAATATTGAATGGCAAAATTCTGGCATAATGAATGGCAAAATAATACTGGCATATTGAATGGCAAAATAATATTGGCATATTGAATGGCAAAATACTGGCATATTGAGGGGTTAAATGCTGGCATATTGAGGGGTTAAATGCTGGCATATTGAGTGACACATACTAGCATATTGAGTGGCAAAATAATGCTGGCATGTTGAGTGAAAAAATACTGGCATATTGAGTGGCAAAATTCTGGCGTATTGAGTGCTTAAATGCTGGCATATTGAGGGGTTAAATGCTGGCATATTGAGTGACAAACATTGGAATATATTAAGTGGCAAAATACTGGTATATATTAAATGGAAAAATACTGGCATATATTAAATGGCAGAATAATACTGGCATATTATTGGGCAAATTGGCTGGGGCATATTAAATGGCAAAATAGTACAGGCATATAATTGGACAAATTGCCTGTGGAATATTAAATGGTAAAATAATACTGGCATATTATTAGGCAAATTGTCTATTAATGGGAAAACTAATTTATTTTAATTGGCAAAGTGATGCTGTGGCATGGTCTGTGGGGCAAAATAACATGTTCTATGAGGAAAGTGACACTGGCTAGTTCTGTGGGGCAAAGTGACACTGTGGCATGCCAAATCATGTAGGTGCAATATGAGTGCAAGCCAAGTGCTGTGGGTGCAATATAGGTGCATGGCAAGTTCTGTGGGTACTGTATGGTTCTGTGTTAAGTCATTTAGGTGCAATGTGGGTGCAGAGGAAGGGAATAAAAACAAGGAATGCAATTTTTCAATAACATTTCTATTACATATGAAAATAGTTGAATAAAATATAAAAAAATTCAAATAAGTAAAAATGCAACTAGTTATAGAGAGATGTCTGTGTGTATAGACATGTATTGTTTTAGAATTGTACAATTGTCACCTCGTGGGGCTCCTCTGTGTCGCATAATTAATATCAGTCCCATGTGTGGCATATTTATTGGGCCCCATGTGTGGCATAATTATGGGGTGCTTGTGTGTGGCATAACTATGGGGCGCTTGTGTGTGGCATAATTAAGGGACGCCTGTGTGTGTGGCATAATTAATTGGGCTCCAAGGTGAGGCATAAATAATGGGGCTCTGGTGTGGCATAATTTATGGGGCTCTGGTGTGGCATAGTTTATGGGGCTCCTGTGTGTGTCATAGTTATGGGGCTCCTGTGTGTGGCATAGTTAATGGGCTCCTGTGTGTGGCATAATTAGTGGGGCTCCTGTATGTGCCATATTTAATGGGCCATCTGACTGGCATTACTAAGGAATCTGTTTGGCATGGTATTGGAGGAAATCCAGGGGGGGTGACACCATGAGTTACCGCACCAGGTGACACCAACCCTAGTGACGCCTCTGTGTGTTGTCCCAGGAAAATAATGACTTTGACCTGCTCTTAAAGGTGCATGCACAGCAGAAAAGCGCACAGGCCAGGAAAATTATGAAAACTCAGAAAATGCTTTTTATTCTTCTTTAGGGCAAAGATTAGTTGTCCCACCTAGAGTAGGAAATGTCCACCTTTTGATGATTTGATACCCTACTGACCTTCAAACAAATGGAAAAGGCATGTATTGAATACTGGATGGGCACCACTGTGGATGAGTATGTGTCCCAGGAGTTAGACTCTGACACCTATAAGCAGATGGAGAAATTCAGAAAGATTCATATTCAGGTAAGGAACACAAAGAGCCACTTTGATTATCATGGAAATCACACACTGTAATCTGCTATCACTTTCATTAGCGTTATATTAGACAACATTCTGGAAGAAGACAAGCCCACCTCATGTAAAAAAATCTGCAGGAATTTCAAATAATGCTTCTGTAAAGCTTTCTTCCATGGGGTATGAGATTAGGCCATTTGAATTAAATAATGTCAGTTGGTAGAGGATTTTCAGGTGCAGTGTAAAATGGATGAGATCAAAGTGCCCCACTTATACTGATTGTAAGCTGATTTATAGAACAATAGCATTTTTCATTATAAATAATATTAATTTAATTATATATGTTGTACCTTTCATCACAAGTTAATGTAATGTGGCACTAGGGTTGCCACCTACAAATAATAATAGCGCTATTACCAAAAAACGTTATAGACCATAAAAAGGTGGATCAACTCACTGTTGCATTAGAACAGATAGATAGATAGAACATAGCAACACTTGGCACTTAAGCTCTTGTGCGATTTATATAGTATAGGGTGGAATGTAAGCTAATTTTGTTTGGATTAAAAACTTGTTTCTTGTCCATTTCTGCTGCAGTTATATGAGGCAATAAGGTCATGGTTAACTAGATCAAGCAAAATATACTTTAAACTGCATCTTTCAAGCTGTAGTTATATTAACACTCATTATCCTCAGATACATTTAGTTTTATCCTAGTTTGAGATCACATCTGCTAAAGATCATGGGTGTTGGAACTCAGCACCTGGTGTAAAGACATTTTGCTTACTATTTTCTTTACCTTAAAAGACAGCAAGCACTGTTCTTTCTACTAATGTCCAAGGAGATTCATTAGATTTCATGCAGAATATGCCTGTCTTGAGTCTTGAGTTAAGCGGGCAAGTGGTGGTGTCCGAGGACTTCATCTTTACGTTATGCCTCTATAGTTCAGCGGTCTCAGGGTGGGTAAAGTGCAAAATACAGCACTTTACAGCAAGTTAAATACCCTAGTCCATATTAGGCAATAGTCTGCCTGCTTAGCACTTTCCCCCAAAAAACAGACCATTGCAATGCTGGTACTTGAGTTATGCCAGCATTGGGTCAAAAGGGTGGATTACCAACTGTAATGGCAACCCTATATGGCGCAGGCAGGGGAAATCAATGTTATAAGAACAAATGTATATGTGGCATTCCTGTGATAGAGTTGGAAGGATGGGTGAGGGGAAATTCTCGCACTGGGGCCCAGTGATTTCTAGTAACGTCTGTGAAAATGGCTCATATAATTTGCTAAGCAGGGGAAATTGCCTCAACTCTTTAAATTACTCTAAAATCCCCAGAGTAATTCAGGCAAAATATTTGAAAACAAACAAATGCTTGTGAGCATTTTTATTTAGATCCTTAAGGGCAACCGTAACTTTAGAATTTCCAAAGATTAGTACCAGTAATTTAACTGTATTTGTAAATTCTTAATGTTCTCGACATTTTGTCTCTCTAATATTAAGCATTTGTGAATACATAATCTATAAACATACAACACACACACAGTGTATGTTTATAGATTATGTTTTCACAAATGTTTAATATAACATTATCATATCCCCTCTAAGGAGCTGTTTCTCTAGCTGTACAAATGCAACTTTTCATAACTAAAATTTTCCAATTTATGTTTTGTAGCCCTCCTTTGCACTTTCTCTAGTTCCATATTTTTTTTTTTTTAGACAAGATGTCCAGAATTGAACTGCATATTCAAGGTGGGGTCTTACCATGGACCTGTAATATCTTCCTCCTGTCAATACCCCTTTTAATACATTCCAATATCTTATTGGCCTTTGCAACTGCCTGCTGGCACTGTGCACTACTGCCAAGTAGTTTGTCTATAATTATGCCCACATCTTTTTATCAGTAGATTTCCCAAAGGAAACACCATTTAAACTGTGTTGCATGTGTATTATTATACCTAAAATGCATAATTTTACATTTACCATTTATCTGCCCAATTACCCAATATGTCCAAATCCTCTTGTAGTGAACATATATCTAGTTAAAACTGGATTACCCTACCTAGTTTTGTGCCACTGGCAAACACTGAAACATCGCTCCCTATGCGCACTATCAAATTAAAAAGAAGAGGACCCAATACAGATCCCTGGGGTACACCACTTATCACATCTGTCCAATTTGAGAACTTCCTATTTACCACCACTCTTTCATCTCTATCGTTCAGCCAATTGCCTATCCACACACAAATGTTTGGCCCTAAGCCTATTTCATTTAACCTTTTGTGTGGAAAACCTTTTGTGTGTCTTAACAAAGTCGAAATATATCACATCCACTGCAGCACCCATATCCATAAGTTTACTCCCTTCCTCATAAAATGCGTTAAAATTAGTTTGAAAGGATTTGTCTTTCACAAAAGCCATGTTGACTTCTGCTCATGAAATTCATGTCAAGATGACATCTTGAATATATTCCCTTATCAAAGCTTCAAACTTGTTCTATACCACAGATATCAAGCTTACGGGTCTGTAAATGCTCAGTTGAGATTTTGACCCCTTTATAAATATGGGCACCACATCGGCTTTTTACCATGTGGGCACCATGCCTGAAGTAAAGGATCCCCAAAGATCAAAAATAAAGTTTTTGCCAGGGTCTAGCTTACCAATAAGAAACTGCTGGTGTATACCACCTGGCCCCGGGGCTTATTTCTGACCTAACACAATTTAATTGGTTTAACACTTTTTCTTGTGTCAGCCAATCACATGCTTGCTGTGATTGTTCTGTAAAAGTAGCTTGCAGGTACTTGTCCATTTTTTGGTAAAAACAGAAGACACTAAATGGGTTAAAATATCTGCTTTCTCTCTATTCACAAAATAATCTAAATAATCCACCCCAGTTGTAATAAAGGGAAAAGATTGACCACCAAACTGGATGCCAATGAAGTCAAGTGTTTGATTGTACAGAATTATAAAGCATAAGAATTCAGCTTTTACTGTAATTGAAGCAAATCTACCCTCAGGCAGTAAGCTCTGACAACACAGCAACACAGGAACACAGTGGCTAAACAGGTTGGGTGCAGTAGGCGGTCTTTCATGACCTCTCTCTCTCCAAAGCAATGCCCCTTTCCCCAGCAGACACTTTGATCTGTATTCTTGCTATTGGAAGATTGGCTAAGGGAGGTGTGTCCAGCAGTAGGAGGGACTTTCATTATATAAGTCTTGCTCCTAGCCACTTCTCGCTCTCTCTCTGCGGCTGCCTGGTAACACATAGACATGTGCAAAACTAAAATTTTAGTTTTGTTTTCGTCCATTCGGACGAAAATTTTATTTATTTAGTCTAAAACGAATTTCGTTCATTACTGCATTCGTTTCAGACGAAATTCGTTCATTATTTTCGTTTCGTTTTATTCGTTCGTTTTATAGAATACGTGTAATACTATTGGCTTTCTATAAACCGAACGAGAGCCCTATTCATAAGAAATTCTTATGAATGGGTCTTTCGTTCTGTTCATAGAAAGGCAATAGTACTACACGTTTTCTATAAGCCGAAAGTCTATAAACCGAACGTTCGGTTTATAGACTTTCGGCTTATGGAATACATATAATCCTATTGCTATTCTATAAACCGAACGTTCGGTTTATAGACTTTCGGCTTATGGAATACATGTAATACTATGAGCTTTCTATAAACCGAACTAGAGTTCCCATTCATAAAAATTTATGAATGGGGACTCTGTTTCGGTTTATAGAAAGCTAAGAAGTTGAACGAATGAACGAATGGTTTAATATAAACGAAAATCATTCATCCATTCGTGCTATAGTATTGGCATTACTATAAACCGAAATAGAGTCGGTTTATAGAATGCCAATAGACTTACATGCATTCCATAAACCGAAAGTCGTTCATTATGTCGGTTTATGGAATGTAGTGTACTATGCTATTGTATTCTATAAACCGACTCTATTTCGGCTTATAGAATGCCAATAGTACTTTGAATGGACGAATGAACTAATAATTTTCGTTTATTAACCATACGTTCATCCGGCTTTCGTTAGCTTAGCATTTTCGTTATTCGTTTTTCAAACCAAAATGCATTCGTCCGAAAAAGAATGCACATGTCTAGTAACACGTGATTCCAAGGAGTGGTAAATGTATCAAATGTGTGAATGCTTGACTCATTGTTTCAGCTAGTTGATTCCATTCAATCAATGAATAATTAGTGAAAGCATATACCAACCTAGTACCAGTTTTCATATGTATCTGTAGTATTTGTATGTATTGTTTATTTGTATGTGTGTAGCCTCTATTAATTAAATATTGTTGAATTGCCGAAAGCAAGGAGTGTGGACTCTGAATTTACACTCAGTAGTTAAAAAGAGTTATTAATAGCATAACAAGACATATTTATATAATATTTGTATACCGCCAGTAAGTTAGTTCATTGGCGAAGAATGATATCTTTATCAGTAAAAGCATTATAATTTATTTAATTGGCGAGTCAGGTAATTATTTTCTACCACTTTTTGCTACATTGCACAGGGAGAGACAATCCAGTTTCTGGGTACAAGCTAGCTAAAAAGGTACAAAATAACGAACCAGTTTTGTTTTATTTCTTGTGAGCGTTTTCGGCAATTTGTCCAGGGCCAGGACGTGCGGGATCCTAAAGAGGCAACCAGAGTGAAATGCAATTCGTAAGCCGGAAATTATATCTGGTGAATCAAGGTTAATCCAGACAGAGGATTCAAAGTGTACAAGTGTACAAAGTGTACGTATACATTTGATTTCCTGAAGTCTGAAGACACAAATCGTGTAAGTAATTTATAATTTGTTTATAAGAATGGAGATTGTAGCAGAATATGCAGGATGTAGCAGCTTTAACCCATTAATGATTGAAGATCAAAATTAATTTAAGAAAATGCACAGTTTATGGCTGCAAAGTGATAAAGAAAATACAAGAGTAGATAACAAGAAGTGGTGCTTGAACAAAGATAAACTGAAGTTACAAAACTGTATGAAGTTATTAATGACACTAAGAAACCAACTAAATCATATACTTGTAATCCACAATCCTATGGCTCCTGTACAAGCTAGTACTTATAAAAATACTGAATGTCCAACATGTGGCTTGAATGCAGAGTATGTAAACACATTCGAGGACAATTTTATGGCAAGACAGGAGGCTTCATATTTTCATAATCCTTCTTTACTGAAACGTCCAGCAGCAAAAGAGTTAACAGAGTTGTAAAGATTCAACCAATAGAAACAAACACAGGATGCATATATAAACCCCCTCAGACACTTCCTCTTTCTTTGCTGCTGCCTCCAGGTGAGCACCTTCCACACTTGAGTGTTTCTCACTTTACAGTTTATTTAATCTATACTTCAGATTGCTTTATTACAGTGTATTGGGTTTTTTGTCCCTTTATTGTGTTTTCCTTCACAGGTTATTGCTTAGTTTTAGGGGATTTACACCTCTAATGGAGTTCTCTTTTTCTACCATTAGCGGCAATACTGCTTTCCACACACACCTCACAATTTTATGTTTCTCTCTAATGGTTGGCTTATTCAGCCCTCTCTTGGTGCTTGCACTGCCAAGTTAGGCCCTGTTTTTGGCCTACATACATATATATTGCATTATTATTGTTTAAAGCAAACATACCACAAACTGTTCCATGCAAGGGGATGACCCCCTCTTTCTGACACCTACTGACCTAAGAGTCTGCCACATTCCACATATATTTGATAAACCAGGTTATACAGGGATATTTACTTCAGGGATCTAGCTCCCATATATCATTCTTGGCAGTTTCCCCTGACAATTTTAAACCCCTCCAGGTTTATTTTGTTTTTCCAGTAGGGTGACCCCCCTAGTCAGTGTGTGATAATGGTGTTTTCATACCAGCTTACAAAAAAATTACAAAAATAAAAACAAAAAACACTTTGCCAAACATTTTTACACATTATAACTGTATCACCAGATGAATATATTGATGTTGGGGTGACCCCCCCCCCTCTCTGTGTAGGTAGGCTTCTCTATAAGGTGGCATCAAATATATAAAAATTATATGCCATAATATTGCTGCCAACTTTATTAGGGTGAGAAGCGCAGACAGTTTGCTTTTTTTGGATACATTGTACAGCCAATCACACTGTATTTGCAGCATGCTCACACCTGTTTGGTAACCATCATTTTATACATTTATATTATTTGAGCCTGTGACTAGCTTAGTGCACCGACATGTTTCTTTTCTCTAAGCTGCTGACCCCATCTGTGGGTGAACCCCCACTGGCCAATTGGGCGAACCCTGTTAAATTTCACTTTTATTATATATAGCTCCCCATTACATCTTTCAGATATCATTACTGAAAGAGTTTCCACTTGTCATAGAAAGTGATATGGATAACCCATGCGTGGGGCCCTTCAGGCATGGCTCCGGTCGACCTTGGCTGCATATTTGCCAGCATCCCTGGCCATTCTGCAACAAACCAACCCCCAACATTACTCAGGATGCCCCTGAAGCTCCTTCACTTGCATGGGTCAGATCTGAGGACTCGTACCATTGTCATGATCTGACCCCCTCTAATAAGAGTTCCGGGTTGGACACTCTTCCTCAAGGAAAGGGCAAGACACCCCTCAAGAAAAGGGTTAAGTGCTCCCCGCTTTTGGTTACACTGAATACTACATCTGAACAGGCAGATGTGCCTTCTGGGGATGAGAAATTTAAAACCCTTGATGAATATCTGGCTCGTTCCTCTAAGTAGGGCTCTCCTATGAGACACCCATCTACAGAATTACCCAGGAATCATTCCTGGATATACAGGCACCACAACAAATACCTTTGCCAAAAAGGCCAGGGGTCCCTATAACTAAAGGGATTGGCCTAACAGCCTTTTACCCAGTGTATTGGGTGACCCCCACTGATATCTCGGGTTACTCCCGATATGTACAGGCACCACAACATGTGCCTCTCACAATAAGGTGACACCCCTATCAATAAAGGGATTGGCCTAACAGCCTTTATGCCAGTGCGGTGGGTGACTCTCACTGACACCTCAGGTGACCCCCAATTTATATACAGGCACTAAAACACACGCCTCTCACAACAAGGCCAGGAGTGACCCCCTTATAAAGAAAGGGATTGGCCTAACAGCCTTTATCCCAGTGCTGTGGGTGACCCCACCTGACATGTCAGGTGACCCCTGATTTATATACAGGCACAACAACATATGCCTCATAACAAGGCCAGGGGTGTTCCCCCTCTGATTAAAGGGATTGGCCTAACAGCCTTTATCCCAGTGATGTGGGTGACCCCCACTGACAAGTCAGGTGACCCCTGATTTATATACAGGCACAACAACATATGCCTCTCCCAACAAGGCCAGGGGTGTTCCCCCTCTGATTAAAGGGATTGGCTTAGCAGCCTTTATACCTGTACTGTGGGTGACCCCCACTGACACCTTGGGTAACCCCCAATATATACAGGCACCACAACATATACTTCTCTTGTGCCTTGAAGAAATGTCACGGCACTGAGACAGTTTGACAGAAGAGACTTATGTGCCCACAGGGCTTTACTCTTGGCTGCGCTCTGTTCTGGCTGACACCCTCACCTATGCACTGGCTGCTCTACATCAGTCCCAGGCATTCTCATCCCCATACTCTCTGATGGCAGAGATGCTTCTGAATCCAGGGCTCTCACTGATCCTTTAGACCCCAAGATTCACTGAATGCCAACTCCAAGGGCAGGATGCCTGTAAAAAAAAGCCAAGAGTGGCCCACTGGTGGTCCTTCATGACCCTACCTCAACAAAGGGTTCAGAAGTTGTGATAAAGGAGTACTAAGCAGGGATCTATAGACCAGAATGCCCTACTATTCCACTTCTTGCTGATCTATCAGGACCCTTGCACCCCATGGGTGCCCTGCTCCAGGACTCCATCACAGGCTCCTCTAAACCTGGCACACCCTTGGAGATTCTGGATGCTATGGGTCTCCCTTTTTTCGATCCTTCGCCATTCCAGGTCCTCAGAGTGGTGTCCTACCTAGCATCCCCTGGAAAAGGAGGTACGCCAGAAGCTCAATGCGGAGTGTCCTTGTCCTACTATACAGTACAAAGTGGCTAATACCTCCGTTTGACCTGACCTTTGTAATTTTCATGCCCAAGAATGTCAAAGTCCTTGTAAAGGGCTGGAACAGGGCCTTAGCATCTAGAAAGACAAACTGCTTGATGTCTTGGCCACCATCACAATTGTTCCTCATCACAGATAAAGCTTTGACAGAGGGCACCCCACTAGATACACGGCTGTCCTGGGAATGGGCGCAACAAGCCATGTATCTCCTAGGCAATGCTTACGTGGCTATGTTAGCAGAACAGCACAAAGCCACCCTTTACAAATTGGATGTCAAGCTGACATGAACTTGCCCCCAAGGATCTTGGCCCAGGGGCAGGACATATCTTGCGGGACATATCCTGGGGCCTGGGATAGGGACCTCAACTAAATAAATCAACAGGTTAACATATTTACCTAGCTAAACAAAGCTCAGACATCAATGAAGCAGGTCTTCCATGGGGATAGTTTTAATTCAGGGCTGGTCGGCAGAGGGCCGTGCCACCAGCAGAATGCCTGTTACAGAATCAGGCCCCTCTGCTCAGAATCTGACGTCCTACCAGTTTTCAAAACTGCACATTCTTCTACCGTTCACTGTCCTATTAGGTTGCATCATCCTCCTTCCAGGCCAGATTAATATCTAGTAAGGGGTACGTCGCGTTCTCCCACACATACTCCGGTTTTTCTGACAAGATCACCTGTGGCCATTCGGGCTTAATTCTCCTTGGTTAAGTCCTGAGTCCTTGGTGCTTCACAAAACTGCCCAAGCCAGTTATGGAGTGCCTTCATGCTCGCTGAATCCACTATCATTTATCTGGACAACATCTTGCTGATGGTGCAAGATCGGCCATCTCTTATAGAATCTTGCCTTTATGATCAACAAGGCAAATTGGAATTAAAATCCATTCAATCCATACAATTCCTGGGTTTCATGATACTCAGTGTCGGTTGTCCTCAAACTATCTCAGTCCAAGATCTCCACCGCCTTCTCGGTTGCTCTTGAGTAGCATGATCGTCTGCTCTGCTGCCTCTATACAGGCCATTTTTTCCAGGGCCCTTGCACTATCTCGTAATGCAATGTCTGAAGGCTCATCTTTAGGTTCCTATGACTTGATTGTCTCCACTCTGGAATGATGCATCGTAGATTCTGACGCCAGCTCCCATAGATGGGGTGTATCTCATGTGGAGGCCTGTGGACCCCTGAAGAACGCGGATTCCATATCAACTTACTGGATATCATCAGGTGTCCCTTTGTGATTCCCAGTTTCCTCTAAGACAGAACTCACTGTTCATTGGCCCCACACATTGGCATGTGTCCCCATTGGTCATTCTTGCCCTGAATCTCAAGGGTACCTTCAACCTTGAAATGTTTGTATTTAGGGCAAACTGTGAGATACCAGCCCTCTTCAGCTGGATGCCGGACCTCTCTCTATGGCAGTGGACGTGTTTCTCCAGTCATGGCCTCTCCAGGGAGCCTATGACTTTCCACAGTTCTCCGGTCTCCCTGTCTAATCACTCCCCAGTGAGTAATGGGCTTATTAATCCCCCTGCTGTGGAGATCACATCTATGGGTATCTCTCCTTGTACTATAATGTGCTGACACTTTGGCTCTCTCCCTGTCTGGCCCTATACTGTCTATTCTGTACTTTAGTATTCAGAACATCCTGAGGTTCACTTTCTCGGCTGTACATTTTCCCTTCTAGGAATGTTTTTCAGCTATGATCCATCGGTTCTTTGCCTTTTATGTGGCATCCACTTGGCTTGACCTTCAATGTCAATGACAATTCATTTCGGATGTGTCTAGGGTCCTTTATTGTGTTGAGGAATGGCCTGATAACGTTGCTCTCCTCCTTCTCTTTTGCTCTATTTGGTGTAATTGTGCCGGTTTTCTGGCTTTTCTATGGATTATATTTCCTTCTAGCCGGAAAAAAAGGGGTGTTTTTCTGGACTAGCTGTGTCCATAGGTATTTGTCAGCCAAGTCCATTTTTCGTGCAGTGCCTAACAGGCCGCTTCTGATCTCTTACATCAATCTGTTAAAACCTGTTTTCCTACAGTTGATAGATGGAGTTCTTCATCTTGCTAATTTGGTTCATGGGATCATTTTCTCTTAATGAGCGTTAAAAATGCAAATATGAAGCCTCCTGTCTTGCCATAAAATTGGGGATTATTCTAGCCTTGGTGAAGAAATAATCTTAATTTTATTAAAGACAGGAGGCGAATATTCCCCCCCCCCCAGTTTATTTATTTTCCCCCAACCCTTATTACATCTGTGGGTATTATTTTATATTATGATTGTGTATCTGACTTTTATTGTTTGAAGTCTTATTAAGACTTTGTATTATATATTACGACTGTCTCTGTTTATTGCTTGCTGTCTAATTATGAATCTGTTTAGTAAACCAGTTTACTTTCACAATTTTCTCTTTGCCTTCCAGCATGGTGTTCTGAGTTGCCATCTGTCCGGTTCCAGTGCTCCGACTTTTTATGGTGATCGGTTATTTTTGAGAATTAAGTTGTTCGTGCCCTGTTCGGCTGTTCAAAGAAAGAGTAATAGGAAGTGTCTGAGGGGGTTTATATATGCATCCTGTGTTTGTTTCTATTGGTTGAATCTTTACAACTCTGTTAACTCTTTTGCTGCTGGAGGTTTCAGTAAAGAAGGATTATGCAAATATTCGCCTCCTGTCTTTAATAAAATTAAGATTATTTCTTCACCAAGGCTAGAATAATCCCCAATTATGAAGCTAGAGGGGAGTTAATTTCATCCCTTAGAACATGTTTAGTTGCACAAACCCCAGTTTCTGTATGTGGCCATGGGGATATGTGTGCAAAGGAAGAGAAGTCACCCAGTATTGCAGAACATGAGGACCAAGGGGCAAACAGGGGAAACCTTGTCTTGAATGTGCTAGATTTCGGTGGTATTCCTGTGTTAACCCCCCATGTTACAAAACCAGCCAGACCACCTTTTATAGTTCTTTTGTCTGCTTCACCTAGTGTTAAGAGCAGAGCATCAGCCACCCTGCAGACTGCTAAAATCCTACAGCAGCAGGATAGAGAAAGTGGTGAAACAGCTAGTGAAGTTAAGACCCCTCTTTCCCCAATATGACTGCAAGATAGATGTGATTTCAAACATGTCCAACTTTGAATCAGCAGTAAAACAGTATATGCTCTCTCCTAAAGAGGCATGTATTATGCTTAAAATGTGGGCATCAAGCAGCATTGCTTGTAGACTAAATTCACCCATAAATGGGCCCATTAATCGAAATCAAGATTGGTTTAAAGATGAGAAATGGGGGACAGAGGGAGACAGGCTTAGAGCTATCTCCAAATTCGTAACAGGGAAAAGAGATTTAGACAGCCACTCACTTGCTGAAATGAAGGTGCAATTACAAGATGATCCTTGGGTTTTTGCCTCTAAATTTGAGCAATTATACCGGTTGACCCACAGCATACCATCAGATCAAACCCCTACTGATCTTCTGCAATACTTGGTAAAAAAAGTTTACGTACTTAGACCCCAGTGTTCAAATGCTTGCTGAAGAAAAAAACACCTTGGAAGGAGTTTTAACTATCATAGAAAAGGCCAGGCAAAATTTAATGCGAAAAGGCATAACATTATAGCGCAAGGTTGCAATTATAGCTACCAATGAAGGGAAGCAAGCTCTCCCAGAGATTCCCTTCAGAGGTACTTGTTATTATTGCAATAAAAGTGGTCATAGACAGACAGAGTGTAGAACGTCTAGGAGAGACTAAAGGGTGCCTGAGGGATTTCATGTTAATCCCTCTCCCTCTGGGACTTTCAAAGAAAAACTGGATCAGAAAGCATATGTAAAGACTGACTGAAATAAACCCCCAGAAAAGACAGGTCAGGGATACCATTCTCATCCCCTGCCCAAGACCAATCTGTATGGTCCGGCGCGGGAGGCTCTGAGAATGATGACTGTAGAGGGAGCAGTGAATAGCGATCCCAGATTCTGAAGGAGAAAGGTCATCTGATCTAATTTTTGGATTGACTATCACTGGATGACATGGTTCCTATTTGTAACACATTTAAGGACCATGCAGGACGCCCCTATGTTAATGGAGTTATTGCAGGACATAACACTAAGATTCTTATCGATACAGGAGCTTCAGTGACACTTACAGACCTACCACTAAGTCCCCCTTCTGGGGCAAAACATTCATTTCTGGTAGGACTTGGGGGATCCCAGTCTCAGGCTTTTCTTATTCCACAAGTGACTTTGACTTTAAGCACTCAGTGGAATAGGGAAATACCCATATGGCAAAGTAAGAACACTGAAGGTACTATACTGGGTGCAGATGTAATGAGAACAGTATGAATGCTGGTAGACCTTTGTAATAATGTTTTGTGGAGAGATACAAGAGGGAGAAGGCCTGTTATCCTAGAAGTATGTTCCTTCAGACAGAGTGTGGCCAGACACCGAGCATAAATAAAATAATTGAGCAATTGGAAATGCAGGGTATCATTAGGAAATGTTCTTCATCTAACAACTTCCCGTTGTGGCCAGTGCGTAAAGCTTATGGCACTTGGAGATTGACTGCAGATTTTCGTATGGTAAACAAATTTATCCCACCAGTAAAACATTTAGTTGCTTCCATACCTGAAGTTACATCTAAGTTAAGTGCCACCTGTAAGTGGTATTCGGTACTGGATATCAGTAATGGTTTCTGGAGTATTAAGCTAGCCCCAGAATGCCAGTACAAATTTGCTTTCACCTTCAAAAATACACAATACACTTTTACAATGCTACCTCAGGGATTTCACAGCTCTCCCACCTATTTCCACCAGGCCCTAGCAAAGATATTAGAAGCATTCTCTTCTCCATCCAGTATAATACAATATGTAGATGATATCCTGTTGCAAACAGAGACCATAAGAGAACATATGGATTTGTTGAGGGAACTGTTTGGCTTGATTGCAAATGCTGGACTCAAGCTAAACACTTCAAAGGTGCAGTTGCTCAGGCAACAGGTAATCTTTTTGGGAGTGGAAATCACAGAAGGCACAAGGTGTCCAACCAAAGAAAGAATCATAGGAATGTTAAAATGCCCCAGACCTTTTAACAAGAGTTGTTTGAGGAAGTTTTTGGGACTTGTAAATCCTTCAAGGGAATTCATTGAAGGATTTGCTGAAAAAGCCAAACCTCTTTATGATCTCTTGAAAGGGGAAGAGACAGTACAAATCCCCTGGGGCACAGAACAGGAAGAAGCATTCAGAGTTCTGAAGCAAGATTTGGCATCAGCCCTAGCTACTGTGGATGGGGAGGCTCCATTTGCCCTCCAGACATGTACATCTGACACCTCTATCTCATCTGTGTTACTGCAGGAGAAAGCTGGAAAATGGAGGCCTGTTTGCTATTTTTCCAGACTTCTGTCTCCAGTAGAAAAAGGGTATGATTCATGCATAAAGGCTATGTTGGTTGTGCATTGGTCAGTGGAAGCTACTGAACACATAGTTGGGTTCAGGCAGCTGATTCTGCAAACTCCTCAGACACCTTTGAAGTTGCTGTTTGAGAAGTCTCTCAGTGGAGTATCCACACAGCGTCTTACAAGGTGGCTGACAGACTTGCAGCATCGTGACATTACAGTACAGCATAATGCAAAATACATTTTACCACAGCTCATGCACATCCAAGGAGAGCCCCATGATTGCACAGACATGCATGTACAGAAAGATACACCCCCTAAATTGTTCAGGGACAAAACTTCTTCTCAAGATCTACAGCTGTATGTAAATGGCTCACGATTTTGGCATGAGAGAAAATTCCATACTGGATTTGCAATTTGGGTTCCTTCAGAAAATGGATCCCTCCAGAATCAAAATACAAAAAGAGCCACAAGTAGCTCTATTACACCTAAATTGGCCTGCCATGGACTTCAGTCAATCTACATTCACAATCCACTGTCTTCTAGCTGCTAAAATCACTATAGCCAGAAACTGGAAATCGGTTTCAATACCATGCTTAGGAACAGTTAAAAATCAACTTATCTTCCAATTAAACATGGAAAAATGGCTAAAAAAAGCGGTGTAGATTAGAGAAGACCCCATAAACTGGGATGATTGGATTAAAAATATAAATTTGGCTACAACCCCGAACACGGGATGTAAGTAGTGGAAGTTAACAACATCGAAGAAAAGAAAGAGAAAGGGATAAAGCCAACTTCTGGGTGATGACAACACAAAATATATTAAATTAACCTATTCGAGGATGTATGCAAGTCTCTGGGTGCTCACTGGTCCTGGACCCCTATAGCATTGGGGCCCCAACCCTACAGCATAGAACGCCTGTAAATTATAACCCCCTCTTCCTGTTAAAGCCCTTAAGAAGTATTGGTGGGATAGACTAAAAGAGGGATCAGGACAAGATAAGTAGACAATCATGAGAAATTTGATAGTTAAATAGGACCTTATAATATATAGATATATATGTGGTCAATGTGGTCTTCCCTCTTCTAAATTCATTATAAGGGCGAACGAGTTTTCTGTTTTATCATTGTTTTGTTTTGTTTTTTTGTAATAAAATAAAATTAAAGTAGGAAATGTATCTTATAAGTTTACCCGCCAAAGGATGATATGCTTGTGAAGACAATACAATATTCCTACCTTAAACAGCGAAATCTGATGGAAAAGGAAAAACAAAAAATAAAAAAAATAAAAAAATTTATCACTCAAATTCATGCTGCCACGGAAATTTTTAGCCCAGAGAGCTGAATTAGAAGCCATTTCTATGGCATGCCACAAATTTTTTTTTTGACATTCAGATCAGTTATATGTCCTGCAGTGGCATTATTATCATATGCTTTTGATCATCCTTATGTCTATTTTCCTCAGCTTTCTATTTTATTAATGGTATAAAAGAGTAAAAATCGATACATAGTCAGCAGCAGCATAAGCAGTGTTTGTTATTGGTCGTGAATTTAAAAGTGTAGTCTGACAAACAAGGAGAAAGGGAAAAAATAAAAGAGAAAAAACAGAAAAAAATATATAGGAGGGGAGAAAGGGGGGGGGGGGGGAAGAGAATAAATGGTTGCTCCAGGCCTGATGGGGGGGGGGGGGGGGGTGCGGGCCGCTAGCGGTATTATAGCACACCAATACTTTACAGTGTTTCTCAATCAGTTTAGCTCTCAGGGTTCTTCTTTACGTAGTTGGTCCAAGGGGACCATATTTCCAAAAACTTAGGTGATGTCTTACCCAGGGAATCGACCATGGCTTCTGCTTCCATTTGGAAGTTAATTTGGGTTTTTATACACTCCCAGGTAGGAATTTCTGAGCTTCTCCAGTGTCTCGCTAATTGTAGCTTGAAAGCAAGAAGAATATGGATAGCTAGCGATTGGTTAGAAACCTTCGGGAGATTAAGATCTATATGCAGGAGGAAGGCCTGAGGGGACAGGGTATATTTAGGTTGAAATATAAGACCAAAAATATGGGAGATCCTAACCATCAGGGGCCTAATTGGCATGCCACAAATTTGACACACTCCCTATCTGCATCCATAGTGATAGTGCTTATGTCACCAGATCCCTGACAGAGTATCTGCCCATATGGAATCTAAGGGGAATGGTGGAACGGCAGGAAAGCCGTTGTCACACATTCAAGCCCTGGGGAAATTGGTTGAATGGGGATTAAAGCACCCCCTCCAGGCAGCAGTGGTAAAGGTAAAAGTCCATTCAAATGCCACAGATGAGCATTCAAAAGGTAATGCACAAGTGGATTTGTTAGCAAAGGAGGCTGCCTTAGATGGGGATGCATGGCATTTACATGAGAAAGACAAAGAGACACAACATGCATGGGAGGAGCACTTCACGTGCAAAGAGGGAACGACTCAGGTAGCCAAGGTTGGTGATCAAAGCACAGAAGTGCCAGATTTAAATGCAGAACAGGATAGGGATCCTAATCTTTCTCTTTTATTTCAGAACCAACAAACACTTCCAAGTGGCTATTCTATTAGAGAAGGGTTGTTATGTTATACTGATCCTAATGACCACCAACAGAGACTTCTTTTTGTTGTCCCACGCCATTTGCAGAGGCCCATTACACAACAAACACATTCTTTTATGGGTCACATTGGACAGAGTGCATTAGAATATCACCTAAGACACAAATTTTATTGGCCTGAAATAACAACTTCAGCTCTACATTGTATACAGGAATGCCTAACCTGTGCCCAAGGAAATCCACGCCCCAAGGTGACAAAGACCTATGCTTCAAAGAGTGCCAGTTGCAAATGGTCCCTGGAAATCAATTAAGATTGATTTCATAGGCCCTCTTCCACTGTCCAAGGGGGGTCTCAGATATGGATTGGTCATTGTTGACACATTTTCTAAATGGGTAGAGGTAATTCCCCTCAGTTGAGGCTCAGCTATGGCTACAGCCAAAGCATTATGGGAACATGTCTTTCCATGCTGGGGCTTTCCTGAAATAATTGAGTCAGACAGGGGCACACATTTTACAGGACAGGTCATGCAAAACCTCTGTGCGCTTTTGGAAATTCAACAGAGATTTCACATCCCATACCACCCCCAGTCATCAGGTATAGTGGAAAGGATGAATCGCACTCTAAAGTCCAGGCAGCCTAGACTTTAGATTGCGATTCATCCTTTCCACTATACCTGATGACTGGGGGTGATATGGGATGTGAAATCTCTGTTGAATTTCTAAAAGAGCACACAGGTTTTGCATGACCTGTCCTGTAAGGGTGATCATGGTTGGGTTTAATAGAAAATTGGGGGTAGGTTCTGGGAGACTCTCGCTTGTCCCTTGAGGTAGAATACAATATCCTTAATGTCTAGCTTCCATAATAGAGTTTTGCAGTTTACAGGATGCAGAAATTATGGCACGCATATGTCAAATCTGATTACATAGTGTTAAGAAACAGTGATAAAACAGTAATAAAACAGTAATAAAACAGTATTGAAACAGTGGTGCATGTACACAGGGTTCAGGTCGGGTGGGTCTGAAGACAGTTTCCGTATTCCAAAACTGATTATCAGAGCAGATGGTTCGACCTTAAAAATCATAGTGAAAAATATGAGGCAGGATAGGATAGAAATCGTCTGATATGTCAAGGCAAAATAGTGCCAAAGGGCAGTCTAGGGTGAACATTAGTGGGGCCCGAATCTGGGGGTGGGGGGGGGGGTGTTTCGTCGAAATTTGCGTCATGGAGGTCCTCCATATCTAGGAAAATATGTTGTCCAGGGGAGCCAGAGTTTATGGTGTTTGTCAGGTAAATAATGGACATAGGCTGTCAGTTGGTACATGTCCCTGACCTCCTCCACCATCTGAATCACTTTTGGTAACATGGGAGCTATCAGCTGGTTCCAGAGCTGTGCCAGCACTCTGCGAGCTGCCAGTGTGACCCTGGCGACCAGTGAGTTCTCCCGTCTAGTCAGTGTATCCTGAGGTTTTGATAATAGGAATGTTAGGGGGTCGAGGGTGATAGGTTTTTCGAGGACCTGTGATATGAGGTGGTGGACCTTTTCCCAAAAAGGCTGAACCTTGGGGCAAGTCCACCATGTGTGATAGTATGTGCCCTGGCTTCCACATTGCTTCCAGCAAACTGGAAGGGTGAGCACCCGCATCTTAGCAAGTCGGACCGGGGTGGTATACCATCTCGCAAGAGTCTTATAAGCTTGCTCTCTGTGGATGGGACAAATCGAAATTTTATAAGTGTATGCCCATATCTCAATCCAGTCTTCCCTCTCTATTGGGTGACCCACATCTGCTTCACATCCCTTAATATATGAGAGTTGTGGGCCTGTAACTGTCATTGTTAATTCGTTGTATAAAAGTGAAATGGTGCCTTTTTTCCTTGGGGAATGCAAGCATAGTTTTTCAAACCATGTGGGTGGGGTGAGAGCAGCTGATTTGACCAGTGGAGCATAAGCAGAATCTCGAAGTTGGATATACCTGAAATAGTCTGAGGTGGATAAAGATAGTTTAGGTTTTAGGTCCTGAAATGTGATGACTATACTGTTATGATAGAGGTCTGAGACCCTAGATATTTCACCTTGATCATATTTATAAAAGATGAGAGGGTTCAATCCTGGTGGGAAGTTGTGGTTACGGTAAATCGGGGGGTAATAGAGTCCCCATTCATATGAATTGACCTATTCAATTCCAATAACAATAGCATTACATGCATTCCATAAACCGGAAGTCTGTAAACCGAATCTCTTTCGGTTTATAGACTTTCGGTTTATGGAATGTATGTAATACATTCTTACTGGTCTTACTTTCTGTGCCAGTCAGTAGGAGGAGAGGGTGTTCCTCGGGTCACTGAAGTACAGTAGCCCTCAGAAGCCCTCAGCATTCAGCAAAAAACACAGGGGTAAAATACCCTAACATTTGTGATGACCAGAAAACAACAAGATAAAAATTATTTACAGCTCGGCTACCTATGAGGCTTAAGCTGAATCGTTCCCTTAACGGGTAACCTATTAGCAGGTGTATAATCAGCAAATATATAAACAACGCAACAACAACTTATTGGGGTACCGCAGTGCATCAGAGTTCCAGATGGTATGGTTACTGGGAGCACCTGGTTCCTCAACTTGTACTCGTTGAAACCTGGAGCAAAGGCCATAGCTGTCCCTGTTAGAATCTTCCTCCCTTGAGTACGTACCCTCGGAAGCTCAGGGGGTGTAGAATAATCTTGTCCCGCGTACCTGAGTTTACTTGAAAGAGCCTTCATTATTGAGGTTTGGAAGAAAATCCGACCATCTTATACATGAGGTGGGCCCTTTAGAATACTTGGCCATCAACATGGCCATCAACATGGTGTGATGACGTAGGACGTCGTACGAGAGGTGTGTTGCAGGTGTGGCCACAGGGAAGACCTTGCCGCGAAGATGTTCTAATCCATCGCGAAGACCTACATAGGAGGAAAAGACGATAAAGTTGCTACTCAAGGAGACCAAATGCCAAAGCCTTAAGGAGAAGATTCAGGGCGGGTGAGCATCTCTACAATCAGTTGCAAACCTGTCTGACTGCGTTTTGAGGTAACACAGAGGTTTTATCCAAAGGGGTGAACTCTCCTGCTCCTCAAAAACGCAGAGACTAATTTTTGACTCCCCCGTCTGAATTAAAAACTCCAAGACTGGCTATCTTAACTCCACGTGGAAAATAAGCACCGTGGGTAACCGCCTACAGGGGACGACCCTCCAGAAAGGGAAAAAGTAAAAAAAAAAAAAAAAACGGGACTAGAAGAGTGGAGTCCTTTGTGGGCAACGAAAATCTCCCGCTCTCATACCCGAAACCGAAGGCGGTCCCTTCAAACTTCATAATTCGCTTCACTCAACAGAAAAGAAATTGGCATTACCAGATAAACATCGCCTAAAGACAAGCGGGTTTCTAGGAGAGCAGTTATCCAGCTACCGGGGCCGGAAAGCTTCTTGACAGCGGCAAGACACGCAAGTATTCACATCAGAATACAACACCTAAACTTTCCTGAAGTCTAAAGTGACTATGTGGGATATATTGTTACTTGCTCTTGTTTCCACTTAAAGACACATGAGGCTATACCTCTCCAAGTTAACAACTATAAATAACTTGCTAAGAGACAGCCCAAATGCAAATACAAGACATTTCATCTAAAAGACTACTTTGCAAATACTTTAGGTCTTATGAGCCTGAGTGTCATTAACTCTCAAGAATCAAAACAGCTACACGGAGGAGCTCCTTTGCACTGTACCTAAATTGAGGTCTTGTTTTGTACCTTATGACAAAGGATACCTGCATAGTTTAATAACCTTTTTCTAGGAACAAACCACCATTTATTTATCCATTTATTTATTTACTTATTTTTTTTTTCATTTTTTATTTTCCTTGAAATCACGTAGTATTGTTTATTCTAGGTTAGCAAAACTACAAAAGAGCCATTTAAAGTTTTACCTTCAGCAATTTAGCTTTGTGGCATTTGTTGAATATCTTTCAGTTTAAAAGTACCATATTTTCTATAGAAGGACTAACAATAAGTAATCGTGTCAAATTAAAAAACATCTTATTGTTAGACGTTTTGGCACTTTATCTAACCATCAAGGCGACCAAGTAAACAGTTGGCTACCTATTTAGGCTCCTGAAGGGGTAAATTAATGCATAATTTATATAATCCATCCCCCCTGGTGGGGAAAATTATTGCACCATTGATCCTTCTGTACCTTCCTCCCGTGATCTTCTATAGGCGACCCACAACACCCCCTAGACAAATTGTAATTCTAATAAATATAGAATGTAGGAAAATTGAATAGTCTATAGGAGTAGACCAAACACCTGCACCCAAAAGAAAATTTGGTCTGAAACTGCAGATCATTCATTGAAGTATAGATAAAAACTTTGGGCCAGAGAAAATTGCACTAGGAATTTCTATAACAAATAAAACGGAGAAATCCTGGGGCTCCCTTCTGGAAAATCTCTCTGTTGCTACGTTATCACCTTAGGATAAATTGAAACTCCATTGCAATTTTCTTTATCTTAAGACAAATCATAACTTATTAAATCGTATTGAGTATGGCTCCAAAGAGAAACCCTACAAATGGAAAAACAGAAAAAACTAAAACAATTAACACATTTTATTCTCCTAAAACAGTCTCGGCTACAGGAACATCACCAAGAAGGTCATTATCACCCCTTCCTATTGATACATCTTCCATAGAGTATTCTGTAGAATCCCTCAGTGTTTCCCAGTCAGACATGGTAACTAACCAGACTTTGTCACTTCTTATGAACGAATTATATGAAAAAATAAAAGTTGATCTCAAAGAAAGTATCGCAGAACTGGGGAAAGACATTTCAACACTAAATTTAAAGGTTTCAGAACAAGCTAGAGATCTGGGAAATGTCAAATCCGTAATATATCAGATTCTCATTCAAAATTTGGTCCTAAAAAATCAGCTCAAAGAAGATACAGTTAAAATCACAGAACTAGAGGACAGATCTTTTATCTCAATCACCTTTCGAAAGATGCCATAGAATCCAGAGTTTCAGAACCGTAGAAGGAGCTCCCCCAGGGACGTAATCGTCCGATTTCTTAATGGCTCCGTAAAAGACGCACTTCTGGGACAAATGAGATCATACTCGGGGGCTAAGAATTAAAAATTTGAGAAGATACTGGTCTTCCCAGACTTATCACAAGCAACTAGAAATAATAGAAATCATTTTAAAGAAATAACTAAACAACTCAGAGAGAAAACAATTTCATATAGATGGGGTTTCCCCACCAAACTCCTTATTTTTCATAAAGGGAAGACAAATATTATGGAGGATCCCATAGAAGACCTTCAGAAAAAGAGGGTGCTGGGAAATTCTTGATTAGAACGGGGAAGCTGTGGAGGAGAACTGGGTGGAGGTGGGAACTAGAAATTAAATTAATATTGATAACAAGAAACCAAGCATCACTAATAAATCACTAAACAACTTATTAAAGAAGGAAAGGGGGATACAAGAGGGAAAAAAAGGGAGAAAAACAAATGACATAGAAATTTTTTTAAAGAAGAAAATTATTACATATATATATGTGGACACACTAATTAAAACACTTAGGAAATCAATGCACTAGAATTATTACAAATGTTTAACTAAATTTTCTCTAATATAAGTACAATACCTATATTGTTATTAGGATTTCCTGCTCTCTCCCAGTAAGAAATTTTAAAAATAAATAGACAACCAGAGCACGTTACATAATATCTCACCAAGATTTAGGAGGAAATTAATGTACACAACCAGAGCACGATACACAGTAACTTACTTATAATATAGCGGAAACTGATGAAGATCAGGAAAATTACATTTGAATCACTGTACAAATAGGATACTTACCGGGCTGTTTCCCTGCTCCGTTCTCCCCGACACTCCCTATGGATATTCTGTCACGTATGGTCCCTTCTTTTTTTCCGTGGAGACGAGAGGGTAATCTATGAGTGAGGGAAAAGAAGAGAAACAATGTTAAAAAAAAAAAAAAAAGAAAGAAATATTGGTGCTTTAACATATAACCTACCCAACAAAAATCCAACTAGAATATCAATAAAGAAATTCATTTCCACTTAACTTAACCCCCTATGGTAATTTTTAGACTATTTTACGGATAAAATCAGATTAAGTACATTTATAGTTTTATTCTATGTAATTAGAACAATAAAAACAATATGATAATTAAGAGGTCTTCCCAACATATGACCATCAGCAACTGAATAACCCTAAGCGAATACAGGGTAGCCACCAGTAAAATGGAAAACTACTGGTGGCATAAGATTGTATATGTAATGTTTTGTCATGTTTATGTTGTAGAAGTGCACGTTGAGGGTCTTCATCAGAGAGGGGTGGAGCGTAAACTGTGGATTGAGGGTGGGGGAGGTGGGAGTACTATAGTGTCGGATGATGCTTAGATTTATGTCTGCAAACGCCCAGGGTCTGAATACTCCAATAAAAAGAGGCTTGTTATATAAAACCTTATTAGATGAAAAAATCGATATATGTCTGGTGCAGGAAACCCACTGGAAGCGTAAAGGAGTGTCAGAGGAATTGAACAGTAATCTCGAGACTGGTACATATGAATAAAGCAGAAGAAAAGGATAACAAGATGGATGCCAGCAGCCTCCATGTTGTGTCAGTTTTGGGACATCTTTCTGTGTGTTCAAATCTTATTCCCTGCGTGTCCCTGAGGATAAAAGGAAAGTCTTCCACATTCCTAACTCTGTTATCTGAAACCAAATATTTTACTGATAAGTTCTTAGTATCACCGGAACAGATAAGGTGGTCATTGTTGTGCAAGGTTTATTACTCTAAAGCCACATCTCATTGTACAGATGCAGACACAGCTGTGTACATACTAGAGGAGAAGGGGGGCTTCTCTGCAACTTGCTAGCCCACCCAAACTGGCAGAAACTGACAGACACACTGAGATTATTGGGATTTTTGACTTGTAGAATCTAATAAGGGTTATTATAAATACACCTAGTTGATTCAAATCACCCATTAAAAGATATAATTATATCACACCTTCACTAATAAAAATGTTAAGTATAATTAATACTACATATTAATTAGAATATTGTTTTTATTGTTTTATTAGTGTGGTATATATTTTATTATACATTTTTTTATTTAATGTGCAATGATAACAATAAGGATATGATAAATATTTACTCTAATTACAAATTGTATTAACACTTTTAGACATTTAAACATATATATTGCCTTATATTATACTGACAATCCAGGTGTAGCTATAAATCATGACATCATCTCATTTAAATTACCGTATTTGCTCGATTATAAGACAAGGTTTTTTTCAGAAAAACATTTCTGAAAATACCCCTCATCTTATAATCGAGGTCGTCTTATAATCTGACCTCAAATTGAGGTCAGATTATAAGACAGCGATCCAGGTCCCCAGCAGAGCTGCAGGGGACCTGGATCCCCCTCTCTAACAGCAGGGGATGTCTGCGCGATGAGCGCAGACTCCCCTGCTGCCGCCCGGCACGACTGCCCGGACTTCTGTGACATCCTCTGCTGCCCCGCTAGCCACCAGGGAGAATCGGGCAGCTGGGGGATGTCTGCACGATACGTGCAGACATCCTCCATGCTGCCCGACACGGCAGTCTATCATGACGGACCAGCTGTCCGTCATAATAGACTGCCGTGTCGGGCAGCATGGAGGATGTCTGCACGTATCGTGCAGACATCCCCCGGCTGCCCCCACTAGCCACCAGGGATTGAGTTACAGGTAAGGGGGAGGGAGGGGGCAGAGAGACAGGGGGAGGGAGGGAGGGAGGGGGCAGAGAGACAGGGGGAGGGGGCAGAGAGACAGGGGGAGGGGGCAGAGAGACAGGGGGAGGGGGCAGAGAGACAGGGGGAGGTGGGGGGGACAGAGTGACAAGGGGAGGGAGGGGAAAGAGACAAGGGGAGGGAGGGGGGAAGAGACAAGGGGAGGGAGGGGGGAAGAGACAGGGGGAGGGAGGGCGGCAGAGAGACAGGGGGGATGGCAGAGCAACAAGGGGAGGGAGGGGGGAAGAGACAGAGCAACAAGGGGAGGAAGGGGGGAAGAGACAGAGGGAGGGGGGACAGAGAGAAACAAGGGGGGAAGAGACAGAGGCAAGGGGGGAGTCAAAGGGAGGGAGAGAGAGACAAAGCTGGGGGCAAGGGAAAGAGGCAGCATTGGCACATAAAAGGAAATAAAAACAAGAAATGCATTTTTTTATATAATTTTTTATTAAAAAAGCAATTTACATGTGAATATATACAAGTTTAACTTTTTTCCTATAGGGTAGTCTTATATTCAGGCTTTTAGTTTTTTTCCTAGAGAAATATCCAAAGTTTGGGGAGTCGTCTTATAATCAGGGTCGTCTTTTAATCGACCAAATACGGTAAATACACCCATCCATTCAATTGGCTAGAAGTTACAGAAACAGGGTGTGAATCTGAGATAAGGTTTGGTTGATAAGTGGATACTGGAGGTGTAGAGAGGGAGAGCTAAGATACCTGAAAAGACCTGGGGAGACTGATTTTGAGAGATGGGAATGTTTTAGAAAAGGGCTGAGTTCTCTCCTTCTGGGGAGAACTCAGGAATATGAGGCTTTTAATAGCACATGTTCACTATAACAATAGAAATCTCCATACCCATAGTATTGAGCTAAGTCCCAGGATGTCACGACAGCACTGTCACACTGCCAATCACTCCCTCCTCACCAACTTCCTTACCTGCTCAGAACTCCCCAGAGATCTGTCTCACTGCAATCTGGTCTCCATTAACAGGTCTTTCATGAGTAATCCTAGGTTACTGTTCTGCACATGTTCAGTTCTACGTTTCACTTCCTGCCCTTTCTCATCCTTAAAGCGCCAGGTTTAAACGTTACTTTTTCCTGTGATTCTCATTGGTTGATTTTTTGGTAGGAGGGCTATTTAAACCTCATTTGTGCAATTGCTCCTTGCCTGAAATAGTGCTCCAAGCCTTTTCTAGCGTTCACAGACTACCTTTGACTCCTGTTGCCGATTTTGCCTGTTTTTGACTCTGTCTGTTTGCCGCCTGTCTTGACTCTTCGCCTGCCTCCTGACTCCGATCGTTTGCTGCCAGCCCTGATCCCTGCTTGTTGACCATTCTCTTGCCTAGCCCTCCTGTACCTTCGTTTTTGGTATTTGTGCCCGTGTCAGTTTTATTCTGGTTACGTTTCATTATCCTAGTAAGTGTCAGAGTGCCAAAGTCCTGGAGGAAAGAAACCTGAGGCTCAACCGTAGGGTGGAATTCCTTCAGGCAGAAGAATTCTGTTCACTTGCCTGGGTTTGTTACGTATACCATACTTACTTCTGCACAGTGGTTCCAGCTCCGCACCAACCTTACATAGGAGTGACTCCTATCACTCAATTCTTCAATGGAAGGAGTCCCAACTGCAAACCAACCTCTGCCGGTAATGTATAAATGTGGTAAATTGTTTCTAGCATAATCTCATTTTTATGGATATCATTAGCATATATGTTTGGGTAAATTTAACTTAAATCCCACAATTTCTGGGATCTATATGTTTTAGCCTGGTGTTTATCTGTCATCCTTTCAGCAGAAGGAAGCCAGAGGAATATCCTAGAGATATTAACAAAAGAACCATAAATTCTTATACCAATGCAGATAAAGTGACAAGCACTATATATAATGTGCAGACAAACAAATTATGCAGCAAACACTAGTGCATTTTCCTCCAATTAGCACAAAATAGTGAATATCGTGTAATAAAGTGTTGCGCAGGATATAATAAAATAAATACTTATCAGAGATATATAGGCGAAAATCCAGCCTTTTTTAGATGTATATAAAAGAGAAGAAAAAAATATATACAAAATTGTGCAGTATTGTGAATATAAGGAAAATAAATATCTCCCCCTAAAGAATTGTACTCACACTCTACAGAGCCTATAGGACCGGCTCTGGGTGTATAAGGCGTGCAGACTCTGAGTCCCAAAATCCCCACATCCACTGGATAGATAATCGATGGAATACTCGTGGAGCAGGACACAACAGGAGTGAGAAACAAACGTTGTAGTGTCAAATGTAAACAATTTTAATTCCCCCCCACATATAGCAGCTTACATAGAAGAAGTTAAAAAACGATATCCCATGTAAAAAACAGTTAAAAACAGCATAGGTAAAAAGCAGGCAGAGTCACCCAGCCGATCATATCACAGTCTCCATCCGTCACTTCATAGGAGCAGGCAGCAGCTGAAGTTTGTATAGGCAGCGTTCTGCTGGAGGAGCTGGTACTTCCTAGTTGCAAGTCTCGTCAATAATGTCACGCGACGCGTTTCGCCCACACGTGGGCTTTTTCAGAGCAGTGACATCTAGATGCAGACTTGCAGTTTATAAAGGGAGATCAATTCCGGTTGCCGTAGAAACGGCTGTAAATGATCACAGACACACCCATTTTTATGCAAAGTGGTTAGTTCAGTGTGTTCACTCCCCAACAGGGAAAAAGAAACAAACAGAAAACAAAAGAAAAATAGTATCAATAAAAACAGCAAATATCAAGGCCTTTAACTATATAGAACACATTATAGAGAAGATATACAGCATATTTAGTAAATCCCTAAAAAACACACTATTGATCATAACTCTAAATGCTCTCAATAATATAACATAGTGACATCCCAACATGGTATATAATACAATAAAAAGCCATATTTTTTTTACAGATAAATCTGGATAGGCTGTACTCCAGACACACAGCAGATTGTTGATCCATAGGACTATACCAAATGTGTATACAAGACATACCATTGACACAAGAATAACAGAACGCTTTTAAAGAAAGTGACATAATTCAAAGTCTGCATTCAGACCACTTGGAACTAAGGTATTAAGCTCAAATATCCATTTCATTTCAGCACGTCCAAGTGTGGCGATTTTGTCTCCTCCCCGCCAATGAAGGCTGGGTTTATCAATACACATATTGAGGATGAGGTTAGGGTTGTTAGTGGGTGTTTGGTTGTTATGGAAAGTTCTTCTGGCCGGTTGCCACTCGGAGTGTTGCCAGGCCTGCAAGGAAACCAATAAAAAACAGGCCAAAACTCTACAAAGCTTCACTAACCCCCAGAGTGGTAAAACGTATAAGCTCAAAAATATAACCACCTGTGAGACTAGTGGAGTCATTTATATGCTGGGCTGTCCCTGTGGTCTTCGCTATATAGGGAGAACCACAAGACCTTTAAAAATACGTGTGAGTGAACACGTAAGGAATATCAAGAGAGGATATGATAAACATACTGTTTCTCACCACTTCTCTCTGGTACATAATAAAGATCCCTGTCATTTAGAATTTATGTGTATTGATAAACCCAGCCTTCATTGGCGGGGAGGAGACAAAATCGCCACACTTGGACGTGCTGAAATGAAATGGATATTTGAGCTTAATACCTTAGTTCCAAGTGGTCTGAATGCAGACTTTGAATTATGTCACTTTCTTTAAAAGCATTCTGTTATTCTTGTGTCAATGGTATGTCTTGTATACACATTTGGTATAGTCCTATGGATCAACAATCTGCTGTGTGTCTGGAGTACAGCCTATCCAGATTTATCTGTAAAATATGGCTTTTTATTGTATTATATACCATGTTGGGATGTCACTATGTTATATTATTGAGAGCATTTAGAGTTATGATCAATAGTGTGTTTTTTAGGGATTTACTAAATATGCTGTATATCTTCTCTATAACGTGTTCTATATAGTTAAAGGCCTTGATATTTGCTGTTTTTATTGATACTATTTTTCTTTTGTTTTCTGTTTGTTTCTTTTTCCCTGTTGGGGAGTGAACACACTGAACTAACCACTTTGCATAAAAATGGGTGTGTCTGTGATCATTTACAGCCGTTTCTACGGCAACCGGAATTGATCTCCCTTTATAAACTGCAAGTCTGCATCTAGATGTCACTGCTCTGAAAAAGCCCACGTGTGGGCGAAACGCGTCGCGTGACATTATTGACGAGACTTGCAACTAGGAAGTACCAGCTCCTCCAGCAGAACGCTGCCTATACAAACTTCAGCTGCTGCCTGCTCCTATGAAGTGACGGATGGAGACTGTGATATGATCGGCTGGGTGACTCTGCCTGCTTTTTACCTATGCTGTTTTTAACTGTTTTTTACATGGGATATCGTTTTTTAACTTCTTCTATGTAAGCTGCTATATGTGGGGGGGAATTAAAATTGTTTACATTTGACACTACAACGTTTGTTTCTCACTCCTGTTGTGTCCTGCTCCACGAGTATTCCATCGATTATCTATCCAGTGGATGTGGGGATTTTGGGACTCAGAGTCTGCACGCCTTATACACCCAGAGCCGGTCCTATAGGCTCTGTAGAGTGTGAGTACAATTCTTTAGGGGGAGATATTTATTTTCCTTATATTCACAATACTGCACAATTTTGTATATATTTTTTTCTTCTCTTTTATATACATCTAAAAAAGGCTGGATTTTCGCCTATATATCTCTGATAAGTATTTATTTTATTATATCCTGCGCAACACTTTATTACACCATACATTCTTATAGTCTAGCTGTTTACCCAAATATATAATATCTAATCTCCAGAGATTATCTAAGATTCACATTCTTAAAGTCTAAGATAGAATACATACATTATCATTTACCGAGCAGATTAAGAAATAGCCACCTTGAGTAGTTATATGATTTAGTAATATTACCTTACCTAAGCAGAGTATATGCTGGTAATTTGTAGGTAATTATGGTGTACTATCATTAACCATTTTAAATACTAATCATAATCAATGTAGGTTGTATCTAAATAAAATGCATGGCCATCCTATGGTCAGAAACGTACTGCATAGTAAATTATTCTACATGCATGTTGATATAGGTACAGAGCTGCATAATTCATGCTTTGTCCTATTTACTTATGTTATAAGTCATACATGTGAATTATGATTAACATCTATTGATATTGTATTTTGTTGTTATGCTATTTTGCTTACCGTTTGATCTTTATTCTATATTCAATAAATTCATTATTATTTTATTAATAATTGTTGCATTGTATTTACTTTTGTAAAAACGTCATCCAAACTCTCACATACATAACGAATTCTTGATATGGGTATTTTTAGTCGGACCCATATATATGAATCATCAATTTTCATATTTTTTTATGATTCATAATTAATAACTCATATTCATATTTTTATGGTTATTAATAATCCGACATTTTATGGAGGCACTTGCTGAGATGTATTTAAGATTTGATGCGTTTTTACAAACTGTAAATTAATTGTAATCCAGAGTACACTGTGTAACTTCATTCTATGGGCTCATAGTACTGAATCGGGTAATGGAATTACATTGCTATATATTGTTGTAATAGGATCAATATGAGTAGCCATTTAGTAACTCACTGGGAAATAATTCTGTAACAGATAATCCCAGTAAAATATACAGTATCTAAAACATGCACAAAGACTTAAATCGTCAGTTAGATATCAAGAAATGGATTAAAGAAATCCACATTCAGACAGAGAACTTTAATAATGATACTCTGTTTAAAAGTTTTCTAACGTGCATGTGAGAGGAAAAAGATGTTAAAAGAAATGGATTCATAAATGTGATATGCTTATTCACAACACAGCTAGAAGGGAAATGTAGTCACATAACTGTGTTATAGGCCAATTTGGCACCCTGTCCAAAATGTTTCTGTTAAGAGCAGATTGACTCTCAAAATTCATAATCAGTGTAAAGAGATAGAAGAGCTTTAAAAAGTACAGAGACCTGTGCAGCTCTCTCCAAATGGAAAATAAGACATGCCAAAAGCCCCAAAATAATGGGTCCCATGTTCAGGAAAAATCACTGATCTGGCACTGAAGGGATTAAACCCACCAGAGTCACAGATAATCCCCTGCAAGAAAGCATTAATATGCAAATGCAGGCAATAGAGAACCAAATAAATCAAATGCATTATTTTGTATTGGTTCAGAAAAACATAGGTGACCCAAACTCTCTTAAAGCTAATATATCGCAAGCTCATGCAGGCAAGCCCCAAAGGGTTAACATCAGCATATCTGATGAAGAAGCCATCAGCATGAGATCAGGAGATTCTGATAATGACAGTTTCTCTAATAGTGTACAAAATGAGGTCAGTGAGGAACTACTAGCCCCAGAAGGGTTACTTACCCCTGGCAGGTAGACATATCTATAAGTGACACTCCCAATACAGTGTATTCACCACAAGGAGTTGCAAGCAAATACCCACAGACAAGTCTAACACACAGGATATTATTCTCTATTCCCAGGTTCCCAAATTTAACCTGGAAGGGTTAACTAATATAATTAACCATATTGAGTTGTAATCTCTGAATCTGTACTTAGACTCAGATAACATTAAAGGAAGGCCATTTAACTGGAAGGAGCAGGCGAATAGTGAGCCAGGCGAATTCAAGTGAGCAGCTTCTAAAGTGAAAAAGCTTCTTAAGTGTGGGAGTTAGAAGCAAATAAGGAGTTAAGTCAAGAAGGAGGGTAAAGTATAAATCTTTTATTTTTTATTCTGTTTTTAATTTTGTGGTTTACAATAGAGAGCATGTTGGACAATGCCACTAAGTGCATGTCTTGTAGTATGTATGCTGTCTTGGAGCAAGTTCCCCAGGGTCCATACCGCTGCTACAGATGTGAGCAGGTTGCTGCTTTGGAGAATATCATACTAGATCTAAAGAGGCAACTGGCAACACTTAGAGACATAAGCAACATGGAGCAGAGTTTACTGCTCACGGAGCAGGCATTGGCTGGGGCCAGTGTAGAGGAGGGTGATGATGGAGGAGAGGAGGCGTCTAGGGCAGAGAGCTAGGTTAGCTGTGTAAGGGGCAGTAGGGGTCGGAGAGCTAGGGAGGCTTGTTCTGAGCTAAATCATCCCAACATGTTTGCCAGCTTGTGTGAGGATGCTGGGGGGATTAGCTCAGAGGAGGCATTTCTGTGGCAGGCCGACTCTCCTAGCAGCCAGGTGAGTAGCCTCCCCAGCACAGTTGGGAGCCAGGACACTAGGAAGGCTAGACAGGTTGTGGTGGTAGGGGATTCTATTATTAGGAAGGTAGATAGGGTAATCTGTCTCCAGGCCCCCGAATGCCGAACTGTATGTTGTCTCCCGGTGTCACGGACTGAGTAGGATCTGAGGACTGGATCCGCGATGCGAAGACCTGGTATCTTACTGCAACAGGTTTGGAGGCAGAACAGTGTCTATTCACCTGAATGGTATTATACCCTACGGTTGAGCCTCAGGTAAATGACCACCCAGGACTTGGAACACTGATTGCAACCGCACACTGAAGCAGGGATACGCAGGAAATACTGGAAAAACGGATAGTCAGCAGGCCGGGTCAAACACAACAGGAGCAACGGTACAAAGACGGGATGGAGGAGGCAAGGTCAAAAACAGGCAACAGGATCGGGGCAGGCAGCAAACGGAGGAGTCAGAAAACACAGCAGGAGTCAAAAAACCGAAGAATCAATAATCAAGAATAAAGGCTAGATCAAGCCACAAGGAACTATCTCAGGCAAGGTCTGAGTAGCAACTGAAGGTTTAAATACAATTTGGGCGGTAAAACCCGCCCCTAATAGGTCCCCTTTAAGGCTATGCTAATTTTCTGTGTGTAGCGGTACTGCGCATGCGCGCAGTTTCGGTTTGTTGCACGTTCGTCGAGGGGAAGTGGTGAGCGTGTCTGCAGCCCTGGAGGGCTGAGACGCTGAACGGAGCCTTCGCTGTCCGTCCACCCTGCCTGCAGGGGCAGCGGCAGCGGAGGCACGGACCTCGTGGCGGCAGGTAAGTTTCTTTTTTATTACACCCGGGTGCTCGGGTTCGGCATGTTGCGGAACGAGCAGGCAGATTGTTGGGAGGGGCTGGGCATGATCCAGCGGTCATAGTACACATTGGTACTAATGACAAAGTCAATGATAAGTGGGGGGTCCTTAAAAATGATTTTAGGGAACTAGGAAAGAAGCTAAAGGAAAGGACCTCCAAGGTAATATTCTCGGAAATATTACCAGTACCACGCGCTACGTCAGGGAGACAGCGGGAGATTAATGCGTGGTTGCGAAGGTGGTGCAAGCAAGAGGGATTTGGGTTCTTGGAGCACTGGGCAGACTTTGCAGTCGGCTATGGACGGGATGGGCTGTACCTCAACGATAAGGGGGCTGCAGTAATAGGGGGGAGGATGGCTAGAGGATTAGATGAGCTTTTAAACTAAGCTCTGGGGGCGTGGGTCAAGATAAAAATGAAGCAATGGTAGATTGGAAAGTGGGTCTAGCTGTGGGAGAGGAGGAGGAAAGCAGTGGTGGGGTTAACATAGACCAAAGGGAGGTCCATATAATTAAACCTGCACACATTAAGTGTTTGTCAACTAAGCAGAAAATGGGTAGTAATCTTAAATGTCTTTTAGCAAATGCAAGAAGCTTGACAAACAAAATGGGTGAGCTGGAGATACTGGTAAGTGCTGAACAGTATGATTTAATCGGAATCACAGAAACGTGGTGGGATGAGACCCACGACTGGTCAGTTAATTTAGTTAAGGCTACTGTCAGGGTTCAACACTGACCTTCTGACTCATGCATTTAAAAGTCATTATTTATGTGCTTATATTCCTCCTGCCTCCTCTAGAGGTCTCCCTACCTTACTTTGCTTGTATTCCTTCCCCTCTGTTTGGTGTCAGGTGGGCTCGTTACCTTTTGCTCACACCCAGGTTAAATAGCTGCAGTTTCTGGCAAACAGTGCTTTTGCATTGAAGTTGGAGGTCTGATTTCTGAGAGCTGCTGCTTCTGTTCCTGATACTCTCCGTAAAGCCCATTTGTATTGTGACCTTGTCCAGGAACTGGGAATCTGAAACCTGAGTGGCTCAACCATCTCAGTAGATGATTTTCAGTATCTCCTGAGACCCTCTGAGTACATCAAGATCTCTTCAGCTACGTTATTCCCTTTAAGCTACCCTTCTCATTTCTCACCCTCTCCAGGGTGTTCCTGCTTAGTCACCCTCTCCAGGGTATTCCTGCTTAGTCACCCTCTCCAGGGTATTCCTGCTTAGTAACCCTTGCCTCTGGCCCTAACCCTTGCCTCTGGCCTCTTCCCTTGTTTAGCTCTCTCCACCCCTACCTTTGCTTTGTCTACATTCCCTACTATAGCTCTTTGTTCTTACTGCAGTTCCTACTCATACCCTTTTCCTATTCTGCAGTTCATTGCTAAATTCCCTCTTGTCTCTCCTTCAGTCTTTATTCCAATACCTGGCTCTGTTTCTTTATCTGTTCTCCCTTTGCACTATATTTAACATGCAACCAGACACCTCCACTATCCCTGCACTTAAACTCCTACCTGACCTGGTAAAGGCCCTGACAGCTACTCACTTTTTAGAAAGGACAGAGTAAATAGAAAAGAGGGAGGGATTTGTCTGTATGTAAATCCTAACTAAAAGCCCATTATTAAAGAAGGTGTGCATGATGTAACTGGAACTGATGTGGAGACACTGTGGGTGGAGATTAGCATAGACAATAAAAAGAATCGCACATTACTTGTAGGTGTATGTTACAAGCCACCAAATATTAGCATTGATGGAGAAAATCAGCTTTTATTACAAATTGAAAAGGCTGCAAATATGAATGAAGTTCTAATCATGGGAGATTTGAATTACCCAGATATAGATTGGAAGTGTGGCACAACTAGTTCAGCTAGGGGCAGCAAGTTTCTGAACCTGCTTAATAACAAATGTATGGCACAATTAGTAGACACCCCAACTAGAATGGATGCCTGTCTGGATTTGGTAATAACAAACAATGAGGAGCTTATCTCAAACATCCATATAAGAGAACACTTGGGGAATAGTGACCATAATATGGTCTCATTTGAGATTAATGCAAAAAAGTAAATTGGTAACTACGCCACCAAAACACTTAATTTTAGAAGGGCTAACTTTGATGGACTAAGGGCATCGATTGAACATTTAGACTGGGAACGATTGTTTTCTGGATTAAACACAGAAGACAAGTGGAATTCATTTAAACACACATTACAAAAGTACACATCCCAATATATACCTTTGGGAAACAAATGCAAAAGACACAAATCAAAACCAATGTGGCTTACCGGTAATGTGAAACAGGAGATACAAAACAAGAAAATGGCATTCAAACATTATAAAAACATGGGATCAGCATTATCATTTATAGAGTACAAAGAGGCCAACAAAGCCTGCAAAAAGGCAATTAAAATGGCTAAAATGGAAAATGAGAAAAGGGTTGCCACGGAGAGTAAAACTAACCCCAAAATGTTTTATAAATATATAAATGGAAAAAATCTAAAGAGGGAAAATGTTGGGCCCTTGTTATCCCAAATGGGAAATTTGGTAAGTGAGGACAGAGAGAAAGCAGACATTTTAAATACTTTTTTTTCTTCTGTTTATACTAAGGAAGAGCAGATGGAAGAGCCCCTGCTGTAGGAAGTTATGGGACATTCGCCGCAAACCTGGGATTGGCTGACACAGGAAAAAGTGTTAAGCAATTAAACTCTGTTAAGATAGACAAGGCCCCAGGGCCAGATGGTATACACCCAAGGGTACTTAGAGAGTTAAGCATAATTCTAGCCAGACCACTATTTATGATCTTTAGGGAGTCTTTCAGTTCAGGTACAGTGCCAACAGACTGGCGAAAGGCGGATGTCATTCCAATATTTAAAAAGGGATACAAATCTCTGCCAGGTAATTATAGGCCAGTGAGTTTGACATCCGTAGTGGGGAAACTATTTGAAGGATTGCTAAAGGTATACACTCAAGAATACATCTTGAACCAGAATATAATTAGTAAAAGTCAACATGGTTTTGTGAAAGACAGGTCTTGTCAAACAAACTTAATAACATTCTATGAAGAAGTCAGTAAAAATATAGATCTAGGTGTGGCAGTTGATGTGATCTATTTGGATTTTGCGAAAGCATTTGATACAGTTCCACACAAAAGGTTACTCTACAAATTGAGAGAAATAGGTTTGGGGGCAAATGTATGTATTTGGATTGAAAATTGGCTAAAAGATAGAACACAAAGGGTTGTTGTAAATGGAAAATCCTCAAATTGGACAAGGGTATTGAGCGGAGTACCTCAGGGGTCTGTTTTGGGCCCACTTCTTTTTAATTTGTTTATTAATGATCTGCCACATTGTGCTGAGAGCCATGTCTCCCTGTTTGCGGACGACACTAAATTAGGTAAGGCAATAAAGACTAATCTTGATGTTTTTTCTTTGCAGGAAGATTTGGACAGAGTGGGGGACTGGGCAGTAAAGTGGCAAATGAAGTTCAATATAGACAAATGTAAAGTTATGCATTATGGGAAAAATAATAACAAAGCAACATATACTTTAAATTGTTTTTCCCTGGGAAAAACTACTAATGAAAAAATTTAGGAATAATTGTAGATAACAAACTTGGCAACAGTGCCCAATGCCAATCAGCAGCTGCAAGGGCCAATAAGATATTGGCATGTATAAAACGAGGTATAGATTCACGGGAGGAGGATATCATCTTGCCTCTTTACAAATCAATGGTAAGACCTCACCTTGAATATGCAGTACAGTTCTGGGCACCAGTCCTTAAAAAGGATATTAAGGAACTAGAAAAAGTGCAAAGGAGAGCTACAAAATTAATAAGGGGATTGGAGGATCTTAGTTATGAAGAGAGACTTAAAAAATTGCATTTTTATACGTTAGAAAAAAGGCGTCTCAGAGGGGATATGATAACATTATATAAATTTGTGCAGGGCCAATATAAAGAGCTCTCCAGTGACCTGTTCATTAACAGAAATGTACAAAGAACAAGAGGTCACCCCCTCAGACTGGAAGAACAAAGATTTCATAGACAGCAAAGAAAGGGATTCTTTACGGTTAGGACAATAAAGTTATGGAACTCCCTGCCAAGAAATGTAGTGCTATCAACCACAATAGATGCATTTAAAAATGGTTTGGATGTTTTTTTTAGGAAAGCAGAACACACAGGGCTATTAATAATAGAATATGCATTAATAAAAGAGCTTATTGATCCAAGGAGAAATCTGATTGCCTCTTGGAGTCAAGAAGGAATTTTTTCCCCCAGGAGGCAAAATTCGAAATAACTTCCTTAGGGGTTCTTGCCTTCTTTTGGATCAAAAGCTGTAATGATAGGTAGAAGGGTTGAACTTGATGGACTTGTGTCTTTTTTCAACCTAAATTATTATGTTACTATGTTACTATGTTACTAACATGGGTCTTTGATAGTAAGTACCACAATTTCTTTAGATCTATGATAAAGAGGAATTTCCAAAATTGCAATCAGGTAATCCAGGAGGTCACATTAGATTTTTTCCCACATAGGATTCGGCCTAAAAAGCAGATGGTGTAGAGCCCAATGTAGACCCCATCTGGGATTTAAACCCCAGAAAGTGAGCTATGCACAAGAAGCCAAGTCTCCTTAGCTGCCAAGACAGGAAAGAGTTAAACTCACCCCTGTTAAGTACCAGTATCTTTATCTTAAGGGCATCTTCAGATATAGCAGCCAAAGGCCTATCATGCCTTGGCTGGATCAGGCCACTGAATCTAATAACTCCCATACAGCTAAGCCGTATACCTACTATAAGGATAGAGAGGGGCCATAAGTCTGATATGCCTAGAGGGTACAGAGACCCTGATCCTGATAATTGCCCCACAGACTTAGCCACCCACATCCTATATGGATAATTATGGAAGGGGCCATAAGTCTGGTCTGCCTAGAGGGTACAGAGACACTGATCCTGATAATTCCCCACAGACTCAGCCACCCACATCCCCATAAGGGTAATCACAGGAGGGGCCACAGGTCTGATATGCCTAGGGGGGACAGCGATACTGACTCTTATAGCTCCCATCAAGCTCAGCCTTCTACCTCCAATACTTGAAGGCATAGCCGTAACCTAGAAATTAAATATATACTCAGGTGAATAACCTGGATGATATAATGGTTCACTCACAAGAGCAGGTAAGTAAACTAGCTCAAAGCGTGGCTGGATAAAGAAATAACCCTGCAACACCCAGCACGACCCAGTAAAACTCAGCAATAGAGGTTAAATGAAACACTAGGTAATCAAGTCGTTAAATTGCATCCTGTAATGTCTATAGTAACCAAAGTTTTATTTTACAGTGTTAAGACCATAAGCCTATTACTAAAATGTTGTTAAATGTTTAAACCATCGCTTCTTACTAGATGGTGAATTTGTGTATCTAACTTCTCATCTATTTTTCAGCCTATCTAGGACTAAGATAGTTCAGTTCCTAACGTGTGCGTTTACCTAGTGATTGAATCTTTAGGATTCAGCCTTTAAAGGGTTAGTCACAAATTGTCAGCGAGATGCTGCAATCAAGAAGCCCCTGAGAAGGGGGGCCAGTAGTTAATGCCTGTCTGTTTCTTTCCAAAGGGTCACGAAGCTCCAGAAAGGTCAAAGAGTGAAAATTTACTCACATATAGTGAACTCATCTCCATAAAGATAGCATGATGATAGAAGAAGCCAACACACTTTAACTACCTACCTTAAGCAAGATCATTTAATTAAACATAATTTATGTTTAATATAATTTAACACATTTTTATTTACAGGTTATTCTAATAACATTGACCTGGAGTTTTTTTTTTTTTTTTTTTCAACAACGTTGTGGGGCAGTGTTCTTTTTGTTTATCTTAATAGGTAATCAAACAGCTAATCATCTTCCTATGCTGGAAGGACCCCATATTAGAAGGGGGGATGCCCAGAAAGAAAATGTAAACACCACTGCGGGTACAGTAAAGAAACATCAACACAAGATCAGATGAAGATAAGATTGGTATAATATAAACAGGGGTTTATTAATCCACTTGTTTGTCTCTCATCTGTTACTAATATTGTTTTCTTGTACCCATATTATAACAAATATCAGAGATACTCTGCCTAGATGATCACTCCTATGTGTAATATATCCCCTAAGTGGGATAAATTCAGGATATAGTGAACCTAGTAGAGATAGTTCTCCCATGTTTTATATATTTTACTTGCTAGAATAAGCTAGCATTTTTCATATCTAGTAATTGGCTAGTATATGACAGGTAAGGCGGTCCTTGGTTTTCTTGATACCCAGATGTCCGGCAAGTGGGATATCATGGCTGAGCTTTAAGAGTTCTGCTCTGTATTTGCGGGGTATGACCAGCTGTCTTTTTCTAACTTGGGCTGCCCCCTGTCCCACTCCCCCGGTGACCCTATTTAACAATCCCTTGTCCCAGTGGAAATTCTCGTGGGCATTACCTTCCTTAGGGGTACCTACTGCCTTCCTGTAACCTGCTAAGGTGGGATCTGACTGCTGGGCTTGGCCAAAGTCTTGGGGGGGATAGGGCATACTACTGGGATTTCGGTCCCTACCTGAGGTTCCTCGGAGTGTGTCTGTACAGCTCGGCGGGCTTGGGCCCTGGTAGTCACGGGCAGGTGCCCGCGGGATCTGGGTGGAGCAGCTGCGAAGTTAGGCACCTCAAGTCGTTCCCCGACAATACTTCTGCAGGTAGGCCAGACATAATGCCTACTTCCATCTGCTTGGCTCCGGTGCCCCAATTTAACTGTACTCGAGCTGTGGGTAACTTGTGGATGGCGCCTCCTGCCACTCTGACTGCAACCGTCCTCTTGGTGCGCGCCTTTGCAGATACGGTGTGAGGCTGCACCAAAGTAAGGGTGGCCCCAGAGTCTCGTAAGGCCTCAGCCTCTTTTCCATCTATGGTGACCCATTGTCTGTGGAGCACCCGGTTGTCCCCCTCGGCTTGGACTAGGTTCACCTCATGTAGTATGGCCCATTGCTCCGAATCCAGGCTGTGATCTTCCAGCGGCTCATGTTGATTGTGGTGAGCGGTGGCCCTCGGTGGTGGTGGCCGCTCCCAGTTGCCTCTGCTCCGCTGAGGGCAATGTATTTTGTAGTGCCCTGGCTGATTGCACTGGTGACATACCAATGGTGGTCTCCTGTTAAAATTAGGTTGAGTCGTGGGTGGTACCGCGCTTGGTCTGGGGTTGGCCACAGGACCTGGCGTTGGAGCGCTGTACCTTACCAGGGGACAGTTTCCACTAGCCTCTCCTTTTCTTCCCTCATGATGCTCGTCTGCCAGCTTGGCCGCTTCCTCGACTGTGGCCGGCTTTCTGTCTATGACCCAGTCCCTGGTGTCTGCCGGTGTGTGGTCATAAAATTGTTCTAGCAAGAGGAGTTGCAGCACCTCCTCTAGCGTTGTGGCCTGGCAGCCTTGTATCCAGTTTTGGGCTGCCCGATACATCCTAAAGGCCTATTCGGTGTAGGAGTCTCGGCCCCCTTTCCGTAATACCCGAAACTTTTTCCTGTAAGCCTCTGGGGTCACGACATACCTGGCTAGCAGAATGTCCTTTACCCTGGCGTAGTTGTGTATGGCGGTGTCAGGAACTGCTCGGTACGCCTCAGCTGCTCGCCCTGTGAGTTTGCTGCTTAAAATCGCGGCCCATTGCTCTGATTCCAGACCCTCCAAAGCCCATTGACGTTTGAAATCCTGTAAATATGCGTTAATTTCCATCTCTCCATCCGAAAAACTTTTAAAAGCAGCATAATTAATCTTTCTCCGTTGCACTCCATTTAAAGATCCAGCTAAGGAAGCAGTGTCTCCTTGGTTTAAGCTTGCCTGTTGTGCTCTGCGTTCTGCGTTCACTTGTGCCAGGACTTGCGTCACCATCTCAGGTGTGGGATTTGGCCCATATAGGTTTAGCCTCCACATCACCTTCTGTTGAAATTCTGCTTCCTCCTGGCTGACATTCGCCATGCTGCTGGTTTGGTCGCCCTCCGTTAGTTCTGCTATGAGGGTAGCTTTCTTTTTGTTGCTTGTCACCTGACCTCGGGCTTCCAGCAGATCCTTTAGCGTAGTCCTTTTTAGTTTCTCATACTGCTGGGCCATTCACCAGTTGTCTTTATGCGTCCCATTCGAACCAGTCGCTTGCCACCAGTTGTTAAGACCTGCAGACTATGGTACTGCTGTCTTATATTCCTTTCCCACTAGCCAAGCATGAGTGATTATAGCTGCAGCCAGGAGTAGAGGAATACTGTAGATGAACGCAGTTTCCAAGACGTTTCTCCCCAGCAAATCGAATATCCCCCAAACATGAGCCCAGACTTCATGAAGGGTGAAACAGGAATAACGTTTTTTATTCAAAAAACAACTGGCTTTTATGAGGAATCCTCCTGCAAGCAATACTGTAGGCAAAAAGCCCGAACACAGAAGAAAAGACCGAATAAAGTCTATTTTCTTCACACATGACATCATCTCATTTAAATTAAATACACCCATCCATTCAATTGGCTAGAAGTTACAGAAACAGGGTGTGAATCTGAGATAAGGTTTGGTTGATAAGTGGATACTGGAGGTGTAGAGATTTAGAGCTGAGATACCTGGGGAGACTGATTTTGAGAGATGGGAATGTTTTAGAAAAGGGCTGAGTTCTCTCCTTCTGGGGAGAACTCAGGAATATGAGGCTTTTAATAGCACATGTTCACTATAACAATAGAAATCTCCATACCCATAGTATTGAGCTAAGTCCAAGGAGTGACTCCTATCACTCAATTCTTCAATGGAAGGAGTCCCAACTGCAAACCAACCTCTGCCGGAAATGTATAAATGTGGTAAATTGTTTCTAGCATAATCTAATTTTTATGGATGTCATTAGCATATATGTTTGGGTAAATTTAACTTAAATCCCACAATTTCTGGGATCTATATGTTTTAAACACTTGCAAATGAACGTAGAAACGGCACTCGTGGAATCGATTGATGCAAAAAAAGTAATGGATTTAATGGGGTCAAAAGTGGAAACAGCACAGCAAACAGTCTGGACAGAAAGTGACAAACAGGTTATCAAATTGCTTGACGCGTTTCGCGCTATTCAGCGCTTATATGAAAATAGATGAAAATCAAGATAAAAGTAGCAAGTACACAAATAAAACTAACAAAATGTATAAAAATAGATGCAAATGGATTCAGGATCTCCTTTTGAAGCATGACCTCTATGATATCTGGAGAGTCTAGCATCCATCAGAAAAAGATTTCACATTCTTCTCAAAAGATCATAATAGCTACTCTAGAATTGACCTTTTCCTGATGGATCGAAAAAGTTTGGAAAAAGCACACACCTCAAGCATTGGTATGATTACATGGTCAGATCATTCCCCTATTATGATTCAGGTTAAAAATAACTATGAATATAATCGAAAATCAAATTGGAGAATCGATGAATCCTGTATGACTTCCGAGTCAGATAAAGAATTTTTAGTAATCCAAGCCAAAGAATTTATAACTTATAACGATACAGGCGAAATATCTCCTGAAATTGTCTGGTCAACCTTTAAATGTGTGATGAGAGGACACTTAACCCCTTGGCGACACAGGACGGACTAGGTCCGTCCTGTGTGCCGATGCGTTAGTGACACAGGACGGACCTAGTCCGTCCTGTGTCAAAACGAGCACTGAAAGCGGAGTTTTTCCGCTTTCAGTGCTCTGATGGTATTGTAACGATGCTTCCGTATGGAAGCATCGTACAATACTAAAAAAAATGACCGTCGGCATTTCGATCGCTCCGGAGAGCGATCGAAATGCCGGTTTTAAAGGCACAGAGCCTTTAAAACGCGGGCATTTCAAAAATGAGCATAGGAAGCTAATCTTCCTATGCTCAGAAAGTGTTTCTGATTGCCTCGCAAGTCGAGGCAATCAGAAACACAAAAAAAAAATGCACGATCTTGGTCACTGAGTGACCAAGATGGCGCTGCCCTTCTAAGGGCAAGAGCACAGGAGGCAGGAAGTACCTGCTTCCTGTGCTCTCTGGCTGTCACACGATTGCCTCTTCACAGAGGCAATCAGTGACTGCCAGGCACACTGACAGGCAGTGGGGATGCTCTCCTGAACATCCCCACTGACTGGTCAGATCAATATTAACCCTATATTGATCTGACCAGTTATGATCTGTCTCCCTCTCCTCACATTTTTTTTAGTGAGGGAGAGAGACAGATCAAAGTTCTAAAAGTAAGTAAAAGTTAAATAAAACAATAAACACACAACACACAAATAATAAAACAATAAAAAAAATTTTATTAAAGCAATTCCCTGCGTTTAACCCCTTCCCTGCCACTGATCTTGCATAAGCAGTGATCGTGCACATCAGCGCATTTATTTTTGCTGTTTGTGCATTTTTTAGGGGTTAATTTTTTTTGTACTGTAATTTATTACAGTACTAAAAAGGCTCTTCTAAGAGTTATTAACCCCTTCTTTGCCGTCGATCACTGCTTACGCAATGATATTGACGCCAAAGCAATTTTTATCTGTCTGCATATTTTTTTTTTTTTTTTTTTTTTTACACATACCCGCTAGCGGATTACATGTAAAGTAAAAATATTTGAGATTTTTTTTTTTTAAGCTGCCTGAGTGCATAGCGATCAGTAACAGCGAATTAGTGGAAAAGGCGGTTTGGTGATTTCTCAATTAAGCTCACCATTCGCCCTGGTCAGATCAAAATTGGTCGGATCAATATTCACAAATATTGATCTGCCTCCCTCTCCTCACTTACATTTTTGTGACGGAAAGAGACAGATCAGTATTAGTGATATAAAATAACATTTTATAAAATTGGCAGGTTTTATGAAAGTCTTTCACTGTGTATTAACCCCTTCCCTGCCATTCATCACTGTGTAAGCAGTAATCTTGCACAGCAACAGTATGTTTTGCTGTCTGCACTGTTTTATGGATTAATTTCTTTGTACTGTAATGTATTACAGTACTAGATAGGCTCTTATTAACCCCTTCTTTGCTCGAGATCACTGCTTACGCACTGATTCTGAGGCCGCGGACTCAGGGTTCGATTTTGACCCTATTCAGCTTTCTGACACATCATCTAGCGATGTATCGGTGGCTGCTGAGCCCTTGCCACAAGTAGTGATGGGGGTCTACCGATAAAAAAATAAATGGTTTGGTGGCGGTAAATTACATTGGCTGGCTTCAAAGATATATCCCATAAAGGACACGGACGCAGGTTGACTACATGTCAAAATTCCAGGTTCCACCCCCTAAATGTGGAATTTTAGACCCAATACAAACCAACAAACCTATGCATGGGGGGTATCCCTGTACTCAGGAGATGTTGCTGAACACATATTGAGGTGTTGGTTGGCAGTGGCAAATACCAGAATCTGAAAATTCCTGCCTGAACTACAATGTGTGTGGGGAAAAAATGACATCCCAACCCTTTGACATAGGTTGGTGGTAGAATTAGCACTTGGAAAGTGTTAAAATACCACAATTTTAAATACCCTAGGATGTCTAGTTTTCCAAAATATATGGTTTTATGGGGTAAAATACTTTGACAGGCTTCAAAAGTGTCCCAAATGGAACATGGGCGCACGCTGACTACATGTCAAAATTCCAAGTTGGAAATGCACCCCCCCTAAACGTGGCCTTTTAGCCCCCAAATAATCTAACTAACCTACACATGGGTGGTATCCCTGTACTCAGGAGATGTTGCTGAACACATATTAAGGTGTTATTTGGTACTGACACATAATAGGATCTGTGAATTCATGCCCGATGTACAATGAATGTGAAAAACAAATTACTATCCATAACATTGACATAGGCTGGTGGTAGAATTAGTGCATGAAAAGTGTTAAAATACTACCATTTGAAATACCCTAGGGTGTCTAGTTTTTAAAAATATATGGTTTTGTGGGATAGAATACACTTTTTGGCTTAAAAAATGTCCCAAATGGGACATGGGCGCAGGTTTTCTGCACGTCAGAATTCCAAGTTGGAAAACCAAAAAGCGCACCTCTCAAATGTGGCCTTTTAACCCCCAAATAACCTAACCAACCTATACATGGGGGTATCCCTGTACTCAGGAGATGTTGCTGAACACATATTGAGGTGCTGTTTGGCACTGACATATTACAGGAACTGTGAATTCATGCCCAAAGTGCAATCTATGTGAAAAAAATTACTACCCAAAACATTGACATAGGCTGGTAGTATAATTAGTGCATGGAAAGTGTTAAAATACTACCATTTGAAATACCCTAGGGTGTCTAGTTTAAAAAAATATATGGTTTTGTTGGGTAGAATACACTTTCTGGCTTCAAAAATGTCCCAAATGGGACATGGGCACAAGTTTTCTCCATGTCAGAATTCCAAGTTGGAAAACCAAAATGCGCACCCCCTAAATGTGGCCTTTTAGCCCCAAAACAAACCAACAAACCTATGCATGGGTGGTATCCCTGTACTCAGGAGATGTTGCTGAACACATATTGAGGTGTTATTTGGAAATACCCCTTCACATTTTAAGGTAATGTTTACCTAAATTGCAATATATGTGAAAAATTAAAAAAAAATATTTTTTGCTGCAAACTTTGGCATAGATTGGTGGTAAAATGGCTACATGAAATGTGTCAAAATACCCCAAGTTAAATGCCCTGAGTGGTCTAGTTTTCAAAAATATGTACATGTTGGGGGTCATTCATGGATTTAGTACAGAAATCAGTGTTACAATGTCACTATCGCTAATTTTGAAAGAAAGGATTTTAAAATAGCTTTGCACCACTTATAGTTCTGGCCCTGTAACATGAATAAAAAAGCACAAAAACATAAAAACATGGGCTATTTCTGAACTCAGGACATATATTAGAAACTTTTTAGCGGTGTTTTTTTGTTGTCTCTTGTACATGAGTATACGATTTTTCAAATAAAAGTCATAAAAAAAAATTTTTTTCAATTTTTTTGCCATATTTTATTATTTTTTTTACATCAAATTATATGCTATTATCAAAATGATGGTATCAAAAGAAAGCCCTTCATATAAAGATACAAACAATATATAGATTGTGCGGGTACACTAAATGAGACAGAAATAAATTACAGCAAAACACAAACACCTCAGAAATGTTAAAACAGCCCATGTCACCAAGCGTCGGACAAGCCAAAAAAGTCATGTCACTAAGGGGTTAATTAAAATCGAAGCGCGTCGTAAAAAAACCAGAGGAAAGGCTCTAAACGAATTATATAATAATCTCGCTAAATTGGAAGTACAAAATAAAAACAATATAGTTAATGCTCTCCTGCTCAACCTCTTAACAATAAATTCATAAGGTGCACACCAACCACTTTTATTATAGAAGAATTAGCAACGGGGGGGTGGGTGCTTACAGGCCCAACTCAGAAATAGAGAGGTATAGGAAGTGCTAAAAGATAGCAAATCCTAAAAGAAGGTCTGTTTAAGCAGCACTCTTGCACATATAAAAAAATATATACAACAATTTAGAAATATAGAAAAATGTATTAGTTACAAAAAATACTCTATATAGGGATCGTGTGAGGCATAGCAAATATACATACCCAGGGCTGGACTGGCCTACCGGGATACCGGGAAAAATCCCGGTAGGCCGTCTTCCCTGGGGCCGACCAGACTTCAAGAACGCGGCCGCTAGGGGCTGCTTTAAGAACGCGGCTGCCGGGGCCGCTTTACGAGTGCTCTGCCCTTCCCCCGAGACAGTCTGAGCGCCGGATGTAGGTGACATCCGACGCTCAGGGAAAAAAAATGAATAACGTCTTGCCTCTACAGTTATACTAGGCAGGCACCGTTTCAAACCTACAGAATTTTTTTAATTAAAAAAAAGAAAGAAATTGTGTGTATGTGTAAGTGTGTCTGCGTGTGTGACAGTGTGCATGTATTACTGTATGTAAGTGTATCTGTCAGTGTGAATGTGTAACTTTTTGTCTGTAAGTGTGACTGTATGTAAGTGTGTGTATTTCTGCATGTGTGTATATCCACCTCTCTGCAAACAGCATTTAAAAAAAAATACGTGTGTTTATGTAAGTGTGTCTGCATGTGTGACAGTGTGCATGTGTTACAGTGTGTAAGTGTGTCTGTGAGTGTGAATGTGTAACTTTTTGTCTGTAAGTGTGACTGTGTGTGTGACTGTGTGTAAGTGTGTCTGTATAAGTGTAACTGTGACTGTGTGTAAGTGTGACTGTATGTAAGTGTGTGTGTATTTCTGTATGTGTGTACATCCACCTCCCTGCAAACAGCATTTAAAAAAAAAACATGTGTATATGTAAGTGTGTCTGCATGTGTGACAGTGTACATGTTACTGTGTGTCTGCAATTGTGACTGTGTGTATGTCTGTAAGTGTGACTGTAGGTGTGTCTAACTGTAAGTGTGTAGTTCTGTATGTGCCTATGTATTTCTGTATGTATGTGTGACTGTGTATGTGTGTAAGTGTGACTGTCTGTAAGGGTTTATGACTATGTGTATCAAATAGCAAACATTCTCAGTAAAAGTAGCAGTGCAGTGTCCCCCATGTGCCAGACTACTCTTGCGGCCAATTCGATATGGCAGCAATACACGATGCTGGAGCTTTCTTCTGTGCTGGGGCATATCCTGTGAGTGCAATCTAAGTGATGGGGTAAGTCCTGAGTGCTGGGGCAAGTCCTGTCAGTGCATTCTAAGTGCTGGAGCATGTCATGTAACTGCAATCGGCTTTCTGAGGTGCTGGGGCAAGTTGTGTGAGTGCAGACTGTGAGCTGGGGTAAGTCCTAGGAGCTGGGTCAAGTCCTGTGAGTGCAATCTATGTGCTAGGGTAAGTCCTGAATGGGGCAAGTCCTGTGAGTGCAATCTATGTGCTAGGATAAGTTCTGTCTGGGGCAAGTCCTGTGAATGCAATATGAGAACTGGGATAGGCCATGGGTTGGGCACATTCTGTGAGGGCAGTCCGGGTGCTGGGGTAAATCAATATATCCACCCAGTATGTTCACAAGTTTAAATCTCACACACTGCCCTGATATATACCCCATGCACAGGGCAATTCCTATAACCCTGTGTACATACTGGGGTACTTCTATATGGCAATGTGCATTGGGATTATATTAGGGCACTGTGTTTGATATAAGCTTGTGTACATACTGGGGGCATATATTGCCCTAGGCAGAGTTATATATCAGTTTTATCTACAAATAATATACTCTTCAAATGGGCTTTGAAATGGTTTTCTCTTTTATGAACAAGAAAAATAATGTTAACACAAGGCCGGTAAAAATATGACTTGCTGCCAACGTTAAGTCTATGGAGGCAGTAGCAAAGCCGGTATTTTTGTGGAAAAGGTGGCAACCCTAGGCTGGTATAATTATGTTATGCTATGTGGCTAGTTTAATGATGTCATGCTTATGGGGCTGGTATAATGATGTCATGCTATGGGGCTGGTATAATGATGTCATGCTATGCGGCTGGTATAATGATTCAATGCTATGCGGCTGGTATAATGATGTCATGATATGGGGCTGGTATAATGATGTCATGATATGGGGCTGGTATACAATTATTTCCAGGGCTGGTTTTTATCCCCAGTCCGGCCCTGTACATACCCTAAATATACAATAGATAATGAAACAAAAAAAAACACAAACCAAAAACAAAAACAACACAAAAACAAAAATCAAATAATCAAAGAAAAAAAAAAAATAAAGATCAAGAAATCTGATGGGGCTTAGAAATAATAATAAGCAGAACAGACAAACATAAGGGGTTAAATCCCGCTGTGCGTCCACAGCAAAAAGAATCAAACCATAAACACTGATATTAAATAACAAAATCCTGAAAGCAAAAAATCATTAGCTTAAGCAGCAAGGGATTGATATAAAGAAATAAAGTTCCCGGAGGCTCTGTAGCAAGCAAAAATAGCAGGGAAACACAGTTGCCAATAGAGTGCAGATTAGAGGCATCAATCAATAAAGCTAATTAAAGAAGTATAAATAAACTATGGAAAAAAGTCACCAAAATCGCCATATTGTCCAGGATAGTTATTAAAATAAATGGTTTTTGAAGCGAGGGCTAGCTGACATTGTTAAGCCCAAAATAAATATCTGTACATTTAAACAGACAGACTCTGGAGTCAGCTGGAGATAAGCACTGTCCTTGAAACGAGGGTCAGCTGATGGTAGTAATGTGCCCAAGATAGATACTTGCACTTATATCTGCAGACCAACTCTGGTGAATAATTAACCCACGAACCGCTTTCAAACCCTCCAGTCCCGGAACATCAGGGAAACCGTTAAGTGAAGAGTAATTCCCAGTATGCGCTGTCCTCCTGTTAAGCTGCTCCAAAAGTGGGAGGGTTCCACTGATGCATTGTCTGAGTTCATGACGGCCATCAATATTAATGATCTTAACCTAAAATTTACCTTTGAGTACAGCAAACATGAAATTTCCTTTTTGGACCTTAGGATTATTAAACTGGACAATACTTTGGAGACAGATGTCTATAGGAAAACAACAGCTACTAACTCCTTGCCAAGGGCAGAGAGTCATCATCCTCAGTCCCTTATTAGGGGTATACCGGTGGGCCAGTTCCTTCGGATCAGGAGGAACTGCTCCACTGATAGTAGATTTGGATCACAGGCTAATGAGTTAAGGGAGAGATTTCTTGAGAGGGGTTATGATAGGAAAAGCATCACGAGAGGGTTTCAGAGAGCCAAGACAAGTAAAAGAGAGGGACTCCTTTTTGATAATAGTAAGAAGGATACTACTCCAGATGTGATTAGATTTATCTCTACGTATAATGAACAATGGAATGACCTAAGAAAAATCCTAGAGAAACATTGGAAATTTTTGCAATTGGATGCCGATGTAGCGCGGTTTACTGGGGATTATCCCCATATGACAGCTAAACGAGCTCCTAATTTAAAAGATCTGCTGGTTAGCAGTCATTTTGTGAGGTCTAAACCGAGTGACAATTGGTTGACACAGGAGGTCACTAGGGATGGCTGTTTTCCCTGTAGGCACTGTAAGGCTTGCCGCTGTATAGAAAAAAAGATGAACGTTTCGAACTTAAGGGGAGATAATTTCCAGGTGAAGGGACATATTACTTCCTGGGGGCATGAATGAAGAAATCAAATATGGTTGCTTCCTTCCTTCATGAGGCCCCCTTTTGTTTTTCTCCCTCCAGCCCCCCAGTCTGTCCTTTCCCAGTCCAATAGAAAACCCTCCCTCCCCCCTCCCTGTTGCTTCCAATCTGGTCCGTCAGTTTAATATAATGTATTAATGAATTATCTCAAAGTGATTATTTATTATGATTTATTTTTCATTTTTTATTTTATTTACACGTTTGGTTAATTGGTGTTGATTTATATTGTCTATGTTTCAGGGATGATACTTGGCATCCTGTATTGCCCCGTCTTCCTTTATGTTTTGTTTTTGTTGTGTTCACATATTTTCGCCCTCCGGTGGGTCAGCTATTTAAAGCAGTGAGTTATGTGAGCCGATCATGTGACCCGGAAGAAGCCTCTGGCGAAACGGCCGTAGGTTACACGGCTCTTGAAATCTGTGGGGCTCGCAATACAGAAACAGCTGTGACTTTTCAAACACTGAAGCGTTTACTATCTTAAACATCAAAGAGCTTTTGGAGCAGCTTAACAGGAGGACAGCGCATACTGGGAATTACTCTTCACTTAACGGTTTCCCTGATGTTCCGGGACTGGAGGGTCGCGGTTTAAGGTTTGAAAGCGGTTCGTGGGTTAATTATTCCCCAGAGTTGGTCTGCAGATATAAGTGCAAGTATCTATCTTGGGCACATTACTACCATCAGCTAACCCTCGTTTCAAGGACAGTGCTTATCTCCAGCTGGCTCCAGAGACTGTATGTTTAAATGTACAGATATTTATATTGGGCTTAACAATGTCAGCTAGCCCTCGCTTCAAAGACAGTGTTTACAACCATTTATTTTAATAACTATCCTGGTGACTTTTTTCCATAGTTTATTTATACTTCTTTAATTAGCTTTATTGATTGATGCCTCTAATTTGCTTGCTACAGAGCCTCCGGGAACTTTATTTCTTTATATCAATCCCTTGCTGCTTAAGCTAATGATTTTTTGCTTTCAGGATTTTGTTATTTAATATCAGTGTTTATGGTTTGATTCTTTTTGCTGTGGACGCACAGCGGGATTTAACCCCTTATGTTTGTCTGTTCTGCTTATTATTATTTCTAAGCCCCATCAGATTGCTTGATCTTTATTTTTTGATTTTCTTTGATTATTTGATTTTTGTTTTAGTGCTGTTTTTGTTTTTGTTTTGTGGATTTTTTTGTTTCATTATTTATTGTATATTTAGGGTATGTATATTTGCTATGCCTCACACGATCCCTATATAGGGTATTTTTTGTAACTAATACATTTTTCTATATTTCTAAATTGTTGTATATATTTTTTTATATGTGCAAGAGTGCTGCTTAAACAGACCTTCTTTTATGATTTGCTATCTTTTAGCACTTCCGAAACCTCTCTACAAAATAAAAACAACCCATCTCCTTCACTGAGAGAGAAAATCGTAGAGACTCAATCTCAAATTAAAGCAAGACTAGAAGAAAAAGTAAGGAATTTGATTATGTATATGAACCAAAAATTGTATTCGAGTAACAATAAAGTAGGAAAACTACTTTCTAACAAACTTAAAACAGATATCACTAGGAAACCAATAAAGAAAATATTGGTAGCGAACAAAGTGTACCTCTCTCCGGTACAAATAGGAGAAGCTTTCGCCAAATATTACTACTCTCTTTATAACATAGAAAAGTCAGTAACATCACAAACAGAGGCCGAAGCTTACTTCTCCAAAATCGTTCTTCCTAAAATAAAACAATTGTTAGACTTAAATAAACCCATAGCTGAAAATGAAATATCCCAGACAATTAAAAACATGAACATAGGGAAGGCCCCAGGTCCGGATGGCTATACAGCCCGTTTTTATAAACTTCTAGAAACAAGCATAACCCCACTTCTCTTTAAATTTTTTGGAGGGATAAGCGAAAAGGGGAAAATATCTTCAGAACTATTGAGAGCGACAATTTCGCCAATACCAAACCCGAAAAAGATCCCAATTTTGTAAGCAATTATAGGCCGATCTCGTTGATAAATCAGGATTTAAAGATTTTTTCAAAGATCTTAGCAAATAGGCTTAACCTTGTTTTACCAGATTTGATCCATAAAGACCAATCTGGTTTTATTAAAACCAGGTCGGGAGGAGATAATGTCCGCAAACTGCTACATATTATAGAAAAGAAAAATAGTAAACGCAGCCCAGCCATATTCATGGCAGTGGATGCCGAAAAGGTCTTCGACAGAGTCAGTTGGAGCTTCCTGTCGGAGGCCTTGAAGGCTTTCGGAATAGTGGGCCTATTTAAAGATCTTGCAATGGCCCTCTATTCCGAACCCACTGCCAAAATTCAAAGAAATGGTTTGGAATCTGAGAGGTTTAAAATAAGCAACGGTGAGCGACAGGGCTGCCCGTTTGCTCCACTCCTTTATGTCCTCTCAATAGAACCACTGGCGGCTCGTATTAGGCAAGAACAAAAAATTTCAGGGATAATGCTAGATAAAGAAGAACAAAAAATAGCATTGTTTGCCGATGACATAATCATGACATTCACTAATCCCGAGACCTCTATTGCAGCCATTCTAAATTGTATAAAAGAATACAGTATTCTCTCCAACTATAAAATCAATATTCAGAAAACTCAGATTTTATATAATAATTTAGAACCAAATCAGGTTTCAAGGTTGAAAGATAAATATGGCTTCAATTGGCAAAACAAAGACATCTCTTACCTTGGAGTTATAGTAAACTTAAACATTGATTCATGGATTGAACTAAACTATATAAAACTATACCGAGATCTTGTAGAAACAATAGAAAAGTGCACGTGTCATGGCTGGGCAGAATAAAGATAGTAAAATCTTATATCCTACCAAAATTGGAATATTTATTTTGGGTAATCCCACTGCGAGTTCCAAGAAAAATCCTCAATATGTTTCATAGATTATTTTCCTCATATGTATGGGGAGCTAGAAAACCTATAATTGCGATGGAAACAATGTCAACAAAATGGTCTCAAGGAGGTCTCTCATTTCCCAATGTTATATCTTCACATGACACAATAATGTTTTCTCACTTCTTAATATGGGCAGCTGCGAATCAAAGACCAAAACCTGGTATAAATACGAAAAAAAAACTCTGTAATAACCTTGACCCTGTGGGGCTTTTTTGGATAGATACAGCAGAATTTAAAAAATTAAATATAGATAACACTTTAATAAGGCAAGTATATAAATCCATTGGCCCAATCAAAAAAATATTCTACTCCAATAGTTTCATCTCTACGTTAACCCCTCTGGAATCTTTGAAGTTCATGACTAGAGATTTAAACCTGGAAAGTTGGTCAAAAGTGGGCTTAGGGAAAATTACAGATCTTCTCGAAGGGACCAACATACACACATTTTCACAACTCCAAGCGAAGTATAATATCCAAGATACGAAATGTTTACCTATTGGAGAATTAAATATCTATTAAGAAATAAAAACATAACGGGAGAAAAGACTCTTGAAAATCTGATTGAGGGCCCACATAGAAAACTAATATCTAGAATCAGAAAATATATAAGCAACAGGGGGGAAAAAGAGAAATCACAAAGTATCAAAAAATGGGAGGCAGATCTTGATAAGGTCTACCCAATTCAAACCTGGGCAAAATCTATTGAACTTGTAAAAAAACATATTCATTGTATCAATATCCAAGAAATATTTATCAAAATTTTGCATATGTGGTACCTGGTTCCGACTAAGCTTTGCAAATTTCAACCAGAAACTTCCAACCTATGCTGGCGTTGCAAGAAAGAACCAGGTTCCCTTGTACATATCTGGTGGAACTGTCATATGTTAAAAAATCTTAAACAAAAAACGTTAATTCTTCTTGAAAGCCTAGATATCAAATTAAGTAATTTATCCCCAGAAAACTTTATTTTTCATTTTAATTTTCCAAACCTTTCGAAACCACAATATATTCTATTGACTTATATATTAATGGCCACAAAAATATATTTATCTCGTCATTGGAGAGAAACCACGGTCCCAAACCAAAACAAAATTGTAAATCAAATAAATTACCAGGCATCTATGGAAAAATCTATAGCTTATAACAACCATCTTGGTGACCTTTATAAGGAAACATGGGAAAGATGGGTAAAAAAATATAACTAAATTGGTTATCTGTCGTCACTGGGCAAGGTTTGCAGACATAACTCGACCGACTGATGAAGCTGTGCTCCCCCCCCCACATCCTCCAATTAATAACCTTTAAAAAAGCGCTAAAGCTCCCCCCCTCTGAGAACCCCTCAACCAGCTATTTTTAATTTGCATGTAAGGTTAAGTGATTACATAGCTTTGTAAGCCGATCAAGATCAACTAACAATAACTTGTCAAAACTATAAGCTCTTACATTTACCGATTATAATTTACATCTGTCTTGATCAGCTTAATTTTGTACTACCATGATCATGCATTTGTTTACTGTATGTTATACTATATCTTTGTATGTTCTTCTTTTTTTTTGTACATTTATAATAAAAATAAATTAAAAAAAATAATACTTGGTGCCGAGCTTTATAGGAGACTCTACTGCTTGTATCCATGGCCAGGGCTTTGGGTGGTCCTCAAACAATTCTTCTCTGGGGCCTGAAGGCTTTGGTCTGCAATATGCCGGGTTAGTCTAAGAGTGGCGACCTTGTAACATAGTAACATAGTAACATAGTAATTTAGGTTGAAAAAAGACACAAGTCCATCAAGTTCAACCCCTCTACCCATCATTTCAGCGTTCCGATCCAAAAGAAGGCAAAAAAAAAACCCCTAAGGAAGCCCTTTCAAATGTTGCCTCCTAGGGGGAAAAAAAATTCCTTCTTGACTCCAAAAGGGCAATCAGATCTCTCCTTGGATCAAAAAGCTCTATTATTAATGCTCATTCTATTATTAATACCCCTGTATGTTCTGCTTTTCTAAAAAAACATCCAGACCATTTTTAAATGCATCTATTGTGGTTGATAGCACTACCTCTCTTGGCAGTGAGTTCCATAATTTTATTGTCCTTACCGTAAAGAATCCCTTCCTTTGCTGCCTATGAAATCTTTGCTCTTCCAGTCTCAGGGGGTGACCTCTTGTTCTTTGTACATTTCTATTAATGAACAGGTCCCTGGAGAGCTCCTTATATTGGCCCTGCACATATTTATATAATGTTATCATATCCCCTCTAAGACGCCTTTTTTCTAAAGTAAATAATTGCAATTTTTTAAGTCTCTCTTCATAACTAAGATCCTCTAATACCCTTATTAATTTTGTAGCTCTCCTTTGCACTTTTTCTAGTTCCTTAATATCCTTTTTAAGGACTGGTGCCCAGAATTGTACTGCATATTCAAGGTGAGGTCTTACCATTGATTTGTAAAGAGGCAAGATGATGTCCTCCTCCCGTGAATCTATACCTCGTTTTATACATGCCAATATCTTATTGGCCCTTGCAGCTGCTGACTGGCATTGGGCACTGTTGCCAAGTTTGTTATCTACAATGATTCCTAAATCCTTTTCGTTAGTAGTTTTTCCCAGGGAAATACCATTTAACGTGTATGTTGCTTTGTTATTATTTTTCCCATAATGCATAACTTTACATTTGTCTATATTAAACCTAATTTGCCACTTTCTTGCCCAGTTCCCTACTCTGTCCAAATCTTTCTGTAAGGAAAAAACATCAAGATTAGTCTTTATTACCTTACCTAATTTTGTGTCATCAGCAAACACTGAGACATGGCACTCAGCACAATGTGGGAGATCATTAATAAACAGATTAAAAAGAAGAGGACCCAAAACAGACCCCTGAGGTACTCCGCTCACTACCCTGGTCCAATTTGAAGCTTTACCATTTACAACAACCCTCTGTGTTCTATCTTTTAGCCAATTTTCAATCCAAATACATACATTTGCCCCCAATCCTATTTCTCTCAATTTGTAGAGTAACCTTTTGTGTGGAACTGTATCAAATGCTTTAGCAAAATCCAAATAGATCACATCAACTGCCACACCTAGATCTATATTTTTACTGACCTCTTCATAGAATGTTTTTAAGTTTGTTTGACAAGACCTGTCTTTCACAAAACCATGTTGACTTTTACTAATTATATTCTGGTTCAAGATGTATTCTTGAGTGTATACCTTTAGCAATCCTTCAAATAGTTTCCCATTACAGATGTCAAGCTCACTGGCCTATAATTACCTGGCAGAGATTTTGATCCCTTTTTAAATATTGGAATGACATCTGCCTTTCGCCAGTCTGTTGGCACTGTACCTGAACTGAAAGACTCCCTAAAGATCATAAATAGTGGTCTGGCCAGAATTATGCTTAACTCTCTAAGTACCCTTGGGTGTATACCATCTGGCCCTGGGGCCTTGTCTATCTTAACAGAGTTTAAGTGCTTAAGCACTTTTATCTGTGTCAGCCAATCCCATGTTTGCGGCGAATGTCCTATAACTTCCATCTGCTCTTCCTTAGTATAAACAGAAGAAAAAAAAGTATTTAAAATGTGTGCTTTCTCTCTGTCCTCACTTACCAAAGCAAAGCATAATTAAGATAAATAGGGATTGAATTTAAACACACCATGAGTTTCCGCACCGGGTTACACCAGCCCTACTGACGCCTCTGGGTGTGTGTAAGTGGGATTGTGCATCTCTGTGTGTAAGGGTGTATGTATGTGTCACTGTGCAAGTGTGAATGTGTGTATGGCTACATGTGTATGTGTGTGTATTTGTGGCTGTGTATTTATGTGTATAAGTGTAACATCGAGTAATGTGAGTTTTTCGTGTGCTGTGGTACAGTAATGTGCAGCATGAGTGTGTGATACACTCACACACTGCACATTACTGTGAGTTTTATTGCTATGGAGACTGTGATACACTCAGTCATAGACAGACAGACCCACACACATACAGTCAGTAACAGACAGACAGACATACAAATACATTTGGTCACAGTCAGACATACAGTCAGTCACACACACATATAGTCAGTCACAGGCAGACATAGAGTTAGTCACACACACACACACACACACACACAGTCAGTCACGCACACACAGTCAGTCACATAAACACACAGTCCTTCACACACATATGCAGCCAGTCACACGCACATGCAGTCAGTCATACACACACACACTTTCAGTCACATCCACTTACACACAAGTCAACAATTTTGTTGTTGTTTAAGATAAAAAAAAGTGCATCAATCATATGCCCCCCCCTCCTGTCTGCTATACCTCATTCTAGCCTGGTCTGTGCCCTGCTGTTGTTTCTAGCCCTGCTGATCACACTCAGTGCTCGGACTCTATAGTGCGGTGCATGTGGGGGCAGAGCAGGAAGACTGTGGAGCCAGTGCACACACTGCTCCCTCGTGGTCCACTGGATAAATACATAAATAAAATGATACCAGCGGCACGGGCACCATGCAGGGGCAACAATAACCGGGCGCCAGGTAAAATTTCCTGGTGCCCGGGATTTGTTGAGCCCTGATATTTACCTATTGTTCATTGACATCAAATATATCAGTCTGTATGCCCGCCTAAGCATGTGAGCTTAGTCACTCCACTTCTATCAAATCTGTCACGGGCTTCAGCCTCATATCTTTTGGAGACCTAGCAAAGCCCCTGTCTGGCAGGAGGAAAATTACAGTCTGAATTCTCTGATTGAACACAATTGGTCTAGGGAGGTGATCAAGAAGTAGGACTTAAACGGATAATCAAATGTATGACGGCACAGGAAAATAGGTCACAAAGAGCCAATGGTGTGGCCCACTAACCAATAATGTTCCTGACCACCTGTTATCCATTTTTGTGGATGACATGGCAGAAGAGATGGATATGAAAGATCCCAGCACACATCCTTCTGCCTACATTCACACCTGTACATGTTCAGTAGGAGCACTTATAACCTCACCTGCACCCCTTGTTATTCAGTTGTCCACTCGTGGCATGTGGGCCAACCCCAAACACATCGTTTGACATCGCCTACTGGACACCTATGCTTTAATCTCCTTTTTTTACTACCCAGGACCTTAACCCCTTGTGTGAAAGCAATTTTATTTTTCTCACTTTCAGTGCTCCACTGGTATTGCTACAATCCTTCCCTGTAGAAGCATTGTGCAATACTAACAAAAACACTGACGGCATTTTGATCGCTCTGGAGAGCGATTGGTATGCCGGTTTTTAAGAGAAAATAAAATAATAAAAATTGTAAAAAACTATATAAAAAAAAACATTGAGACCCAAATCGCTTTTATAAAAGCCATTCCCTGCATTTAACACCTTCCTTGCCATTGATCATGCATAAGCAGTGATCTTGCATGTCAGCAAAAATTTTTGCTGTTTGTGCATTTTTTAGGGGTTAATTGTTTTGTACTTTAATTTATTACAGTACTACAAAGGCTCTTCTAAGAGCTATTAACCCCTTCATTGCTGTAAATCACTGCTTACGCAATGATATTGATGCCAAATAAATTTTTAGCTGTCTACATTTTTTTTTTATACCTGCTAGAGGTTAATTACACCAGCTAGGGGGTCATGTCTAAAGTAAAAATATATATATTCTTTTTAAAGCTGTCTGAACACATATATAGCGATCAGTAACAGTGAATTAGTGTCAAAGGCGGTTTGGCGATTGCTCAGATGAGCATCACCATTCGCCTGGTCAGATCAGTATTTATAATATTAAAATCACCAATTTGAATCTGCCTCCCTCTCCTCACTTACATATTTTGTGATGAAAAGAAACAGATCAGTATTAGTGTTAAAATAAAATTGTATAAGATTGTCAGGTTTTATCAAAGCCATTCCCTGTGTATTAACCCCTTCCCTATCATTGATCACTGGATAAGCAGTAATCTTGCACAGCAACACTTTTTTTGTTGTCTGCATTTTTTAGGGATTAATTTATTTGTACTGTAATGTAATACAGTACTACATAGGCTCTTCTAAGAGCTATTAATCCCTTCTTTGCCATAGATTACTGCTTAGGCACTGAGTCCGCGGGGTTAGATTTTGACCCTGCTTACATCTAGTGATGTATCAGAGGCTGGTGAGCCCTTGTTATATGTGGTTGGGTGGGGGTAAATTACATTAGCTGGCTTAAAAGATATATCCCAAATAGGACATGGACGCAGGTTGACTACATGTCAAAATTCCAAGTTGGAACACTGAGATGCGCACCTCACAACCAAACAAACCTATACATGGATGGTATCACTGTACTCCGGAGATGTTGCTGAACACATATTAGGGTGTTGTTTGTCAGTGACATATACCAGATTCTGTGCCTGAAGTACAATGTATGTGGAAACAAAACTACAAAAAATTACTAACCAAAATTTTGACAAAGGCTGGTGGTAGAATAAGTACATGTAAAGTATTAAAATACCACCATCTGAAATACCTTAGGATGTCTAGTTTCCAAATATATTTGGTTTGATGAGGTCAAATAGATTGTCCAGCTTCAAAAATGTTCCAAATTGAACATGGGCGCACGCTGACTACATGTCAAAATTTCAAGTTGGAAATGTCCACATCCCAAATGTTGCAATTTGGCCCCAAAACAAAAACTCCAACAAAACTATGCATGGGTGGTATCCATGTAGTGAAGAGATGTTGCTGAATATATATTGAGTAGTGTTGAGCGAACCTGAACCGCACTGTTTGGGTTCGTACCGAACATTACGGTGTTCGGACCCCGAACCCGAACATTTCACTGTATGTTCGGGTTGGAGTTCGGGTTCGGCTATAAACCGAAAGTCTATAAACCGAAAGACATTCGGTTTATAGCCTTTCGGTTTATAGAATAGCAATAGCATTACATGTATTCTATAAACCGAAAGTCTATAAACCGAATGTCGTTCGGTTTATAGACTTTCGGTTTATAGAATAGCAATAGCATTACATGTATTCTATAAACCGAAAGTCTATAAACTGAATGTTGTTCGGTTTATAGACTTTCGGCTTATGGAATACATGTAATGCTATTGCTAATTCTATAAACCGAAATAGAGTCCCCATTCATAAGAATAGGTGAATTGACCTATTCTTATGAATGGGGACTCTATTTCGGGTTATAGAATAGCAATAGCATTACATGTATCATAGTTGCCAACTGTCCCGGATCCGCCGGGACAGTCCCAGATCCGCCGGGACAGACCCGGCAACTATGCAAATGTCCCGCGTATATTGCGATCACGGGACAGTCCCGGAAAACTGGTCTGTCTCGCGATCGCGGCGGGGTCACCTGGCGTCATTCGACGTCACGTGACTGTACGCGCGGCTGTGTGAGCTATGCTAAGCTTAAGATAAAAAAAAACCTGCTCACTTGTATGTGTGTATGTATGAGTGTATGGGACAGACTGTATGCATGTGTGTGACAGACTGTATGTATGTATGAGTGTATGTGACAGACTATGTATGAGTGTGTGTCTATGTGACTGACTATGAGTGTATGTGTCTATGTTACAGACTGTATGAATGAGTGTGTGTCTATGTGACAGACTGTATGTGTCTATGTGACTGACTGTATGTGACGTATGTGTGCCTGTATATGACTGCATGTGATTGTGTGTATGTGCTCCTACTTTTTTTTTTGCTGGCTCCTAAAACTCAGTTAAGTTTGTCAAGCCCTGGTATAAATGTAACTAGTTATATACATATATTTGGGGTCCACCTCAAGCTTTTGAAAAGGCTGGAAATATTTAATATTTTAGAGTTTCTTTTGTGGTCAGAAACTTAATATTTGTTTGCTGAGAGGGTGGCGGGTGCATGGAATAGTCTTCCAGTAGAAGTGGTAGAGGTTAATACAGTGAAGGAGTTTAAGCATGCGTGGGATAGGTATATGGCTATCCTAGATATAAGATAAGGTCAGGGACTAATGAAAGTATTACTTTACTGAGAGGGTAGTGGATGCAGGGAATAGTCTTCCAGTAGAAGTGGTAGAGGTTAATACAGTGAAGGAGTTTAAGCATGCATGGGATAGGTATATGGCTATCCTAGATATAAGATAAGGTCAGGGACTAATGAAAGTATTACTTTACTGATAGGGTAGTGGATACAAGGAATGGCCTTCCAGCAGAAGTGGTAGGTTCATACTAATGTATGTTTTATGGTGTACGCACAGCTCTCTGAAGCACATCTGACTGAAGCACATCTGCACACGGTCATACTATATTTCATGTAAAAGTGATATAATGTTGCTGCCGGATGTAGATGTTGTGCTGTGAATGTATCTGTTGTACACCAAGGATGCTGGTAACGCTGGTGGGAACTTGGTGATATAATCTACACTGTGACTAGTAGGTGGAGTTACATTATGCTAATTATGTGGAGTGGGCGGGGCTTTGGACAGTAGGTGTTGATCTTAAAGTAAGTAATTGGAAGCTGAGCTGCAAAGTGTCCCTGGATTTTTTTTCCATATGATGGCAACTATGCATGTATTACATCTGAGAGTCAAAAAGAACCGTCAAATACTGTGCTTACAGCGCACTTTGAAAAATTTGAATAGTTTTGGGTGGTAAATAGTACATTTGCGTATTGCGGTGCACTTCATATCTGAGAGTCAAATAGAACTGTCAAATACTGTGCTTACTCCACTTCCACCTACACCGCCACGGTCACCGCCTTCTCAACCTATGGGTCACTTAGTATAAACTGAAAGAGAATACCCTGCACCCCAACCCTCTCTCAAATGGATAATTCTGTTGATCCTCCTGGCAGCCATGCTTTAGATTTAGATTTATGTTCTTCCAAAGATTCCATCTAGTGCTATTTTATGGCTCAGCTGTATTTGTAATTTGTATGTATTTTATGTTATTTTAAGTTATTTCCCTATCCACATTTGCTTGCAGGGCACTTGTTCTACTCTTACCCACATTTTACTTCCTTTTGCAGCCCTCCAGCCCTTTCCAGGACTTTTTTAGAGGTATTTTAGTGGCCAAAAGTTTGTGTCCACATTGACTTCAATGGGGTTTGGGTTCGGGGTCAAGTTCGGCCCCGAACCTGAACTTTTTCCTGAAGTTCGGCTGAACCCGCCGAACCCGAACATCCAGGTGTTTGCTCAACTCTAATATTGAGGTGTTGGATGGCAGTGGCAAATACCAGAATCTGAAATTTCATGCCTGCACTACAATGTGTGTGAAAACAAAATGATTTCCCAATATTTTGACAAAGGCTAGTGGTAGAATTAGTACATGAAAAGTGTTAAAATATCACCATTTGAAATACCCTAGGACAACCCAACAAACGTATGCATGGGTGGTATCCCTGTACTCAGAAGAAGTTGCTGAACACATACTGAGGTGTTGTTTGGCAGTGACACATAACAGGATCTGTAAATTCATGCCTTAAATACAATGTATGTGAAAAAAAATTACCACCCCAAATTTTGACATGGGCTGGTGGTAGAATTAGTGCATGGAAAGTGTTAAACTACCACCATTTGAAATACCCTAGGATGTCTTGTGGGGTAAGAAACACTGGCCACCACATTGGTGGTATCCTTGTACTCAGGTGTGTTGGAAATGGTGAAGATTAGTAAATGCTCTATCTAAATTAATACCAGATATGGTATCAATTGGTGTTTGTTTAACACTTTACAGTTTGTTTCCCACGGTTACACAATAACAATAGAAGCCAAATGAGCATAACCTCAAAAACAAATTTATAAATAGAAATAATATAACAATACAACGATTATATTATTCCATAAGGTATTATTAGAGAGTTATATTCAATAACTTAATAACAGAATATCCACACACTTGAATAGGTTAAAACATAACAACGTTTAATGATAACTCTACAACAATATCTACTATAGGTTATACAAATAAACAATGCTAAAATACTCAATCTATTAATAGAAACAAGAATAGTTAACTCTATTCAAGTAAAATGAAGTAAAATAAAATATAAATGCTGATACTTAGAGAACTCCGGTGGGAAGACTGGCCTCAGCACTCCTTATGTGATGTCCATTGTTGGAGTTTCTGGAAAGTTCTGAAATCTCTTTAACATGCATCTCTTTTAACATGAAGCATTTGTTGGTACAGCTTTCCCATAGTAACCCTGGTCAGGTGACCAGACTGTCAAACTGTCAGACTCCATGTTGTTTGCAGTCCAGTCTTGAACAATAGCCAGTGTGTTTACCTGGAAACACTGTTGCTTAGACCACCAGCCACCTGCATATACCACACACATATAAACCAATATATATATATATATATATATATATATATATATATATATATATATACACATATATATATATATATATATATATACACACATATATATATATACACATATATATATATATATATATACACATATATATATACACATATATATATATATATATATATATTTATATATATATACACTGCTATTTAAGTGATATCTGTGTATAAGATCAACAAACTAGCATAAATAAATGCGTGTCTACAACACTCCACCCCTTGGTCAAATACCACTGACATCACTACTATATTACTCTAAATGTTGCGCTAACTAATTTATTAAAAAATAATAATAATAATAAAGCTACACATATAACAGTAGAAAAACCATATTACCACAGCTACTAAACAGCCCATGAACAATCTTGTTTCCCAAACTCCCCAGCCACCCAAAAGTTGGTATCCACTTTTCCCACATGGCAGAAAGTTTGGTCAAATCATGGTTAACTGCTTCTGCGTTGTTAATGAGGTAGTTGCAGCACTTCTTTGCTGACAACTGTCAGACTTCTCTCTTGGTGGCTAACACACCAAGGCCTAGGTGTAAGGTTACAACTCTTATGTGCACAAAGGTGTTGGAGGACCATTGGTTCCGCTGACTCAAACTGCCACCAGTCAGCTGGAAGGAAAGAAAATAGATTTAATATCACAGCATAATAATACAACCTAATTATCACCAGGTCCATCTGATATTATTTTGAGCTTCTGCCTCTGTTGCTTGCTAGATCTGGGTAGCACCCACACTTTGGTCCCTACCTTAATCAGCCAGCTCTGGTCCCTTGTAACTTACACTGTTTGAGTTACCCAGATGGCTATCTCCCCCAACACAGTACACCGACACAGCTCACCACTTTCACTTCACGCCACATACTCACATGCATTCACCAGGTTCCAGGTCAATCAGACAAGGGGACTGTCACAAACAAACACTCACCACCCCCTGAAACCTGCTTAACACTCTAACATGTAATACAACCCAACATCCCACACTAGAATCATTGTGGGCAGTACTTTAAAAAGGAAAAATGGTTGCAAACCCATTCCCACCCACAGTCTATCACTACTGGGGACAGTACTCGAATGTGCTCTACTGAAAACTCTTTGCACCACTCTATCAACCTAGAGGTTTTAGGGTGATAGGCTAGGGACCACAATATGCTTAGTGGTAGCTCAATAACATAAGCACAACTGTCCATAGATAACAAGTTCTTGTCTTTGGTTCTTCTTTGAATTCTTTTTACAGTGTCTTCTTGCTGCATTCTCTGCAAGCCACAACTCTTCAGAATAGTTTTGCACAACAATGCAGCAATTCAATCCACCTCTTGGTCTTCGGCCTCCACAGTTCAACTGCCAAGTCTGCCCAACTTTATTCTTGAGGGCTACTTGGTATGGTCAACTTTCTTGACAGGTGGAATCAGCTGCTCATCCTCTTTCTCTTCTGAGTGAGTTCACCTCTTCTGTGACCCATATTTTTGACTAGGGTGCCAGCTTCTAGCTGCAGGAGTACAGAAAGACAATGTGCTGTGTCATTGGCAATCTTGCATGATGCTTTCTTCTTTGTCTGTATCTTCATATTCTTCTTGCATTGTGCTCAGGTAGACGGTTTATTTCGGGACACTGATGTCTGTCCAGGCCTGTCAAGGCTCAATCAGTGCTGGGAGTATCTCTTCTGTTTCTTTAGCGACACCGGAGTCTTCAGGATATGATGACTCACAACCCTGTTGACTGTCTTGATGCACTACCTGGATGTATACGATATCTTCTGCCAGGCAAAGCTAGCTTGTTAGTGCATCTCTGGTGCAAGGAGAATTAAAGAGAGAGCATTCGCTAATTCAATCCCAGCTTGCCACGTGTCTGTCTGTTTGCCCTTCATCTGCGTTGATGGTACTCGGAACCGCAGTGCTCACTGATGGCACTACTGCATCCACCTCCCGGTAGTCAGCAGTCAACCCAGAATCATCTGACTATTGAAACAGGCAAGACAAACGTGTTAATAGAGCTGACAGCGGGTTGAATACCTATCTCTTCTGTCCTTCAGGCTGTTGGTTCTGCACAGAGCAAACCAGCATGGCTGAGGAAGAAACTTTACCAGGTTTTACATGTTCCCTTAAATGGCTTTTGCTAGGGAATCATGAAAGCAAACACTCCTCTCTAAACGTTTCTGTACTGTCCAGTTAATAATCCCTGATATCTGGCTAGTAAATTGGGAAAGAGTTAAAACACTTGTGAGGACTACATCAGTGGATAGACTACACAAGCACTTTACACAGACATCCAAGTCAAAACCCTACTGGACAATGGGATCCCTCATTAGAGCCCTCCCACCCCAGGTCGGTTTACACACACATACTTACTGGACAATGGGGTCCCTCATTAGAGCCCTCCCACCCCAGGTCAGTTTACACACACATACCTACTGGACAATGTGGTCCCTCATTAGAGCCCTCCCACCCCAGGTCGGTTTACACACAAATACCTACTGGTTCCTATGGGCCACTACTTATGGTATAGCTTCCCTTTTCCATGCAGGCATACATACACCAATCAATAGACATAATACTACAAATTCGCATACAACATATTTCCTCAGTGGCACCTATTACTAGTCATTTAATAGCCTTTCCTCCTTCCCAGGTCCATACACTCGGTCGTACACTTCCTGGTCTATAGAGGTCCCTATAGTGCCGTCTCAGCTGTGTTGCACGCACAGCCCACATGCAAATAGAACATACTTCTTCCAGAGCAGCATACAGTATTACATACATAAACACTATGCACTAGGCTTACATGTAATACATAAACACACAATGTATTTCCTGGTCTCTTAGAACCATTTATTACTTCACATGTAATAAATAGCCTACCACCTTCCCAGAGCAATATATAACTATTGCTAATAAGTTTCAAAAGCCTACTTATAAGCAATATAGGATAATAATGAGTAGTACTAAAAAATCTATTAACCCCCTAGTGACATGACTTTTTTGGCTTGTCCGACGCTTGGTGACATGGGCTGTTTTAACATTTCTGAGGTGTTTTTGTTTTGCTGTAATTTATTTCTGTCTCATTTAGTGTACCCACACAAACTATATATCGTTTTTATCGTTATAAGAAGGGCTTTCTTTTGATACCATTATTTTGATAATAGCATATAATTTGATGTAAAAAAAATAATAAAATATGGCAAAAAAATGTAAAAAATGTATTTTTTATGACTTTTATTTGAAAAATTGTATACTCATGTACAAGAGACAACAAAAAAACACTGCTAAATAGTTTCTAATATATGTCCTGAGTTCAGAAATAGCCCATGTTTTATGTTTTTGTGCTTTTTTATTCATGTTACAGGGCCAGAACTACAAGTAGTACAAAGCTATTTTAAAATCCTTTTTTATTCAAAATTAGCGATAGTGACATTGTAACACTGATTTCTTTTTTTTAACATTTTTCACATAGATTGCAATTTAGGTACACATTACCTTAAAATTTGAAGGGGTATTTCCAAATAACACCTCAATATGTGTTCAGCAACATCTCCTGCGTACAGGGATACCACCCATGCATAGGTTTGTTGGTTTGTTTTGGGGCTAAAAGGCCACATTTAGGGGGTGCGCATTTTGTTTTTCCAACTTGGAATTCAGACATGCAGAAAACCTGCGCCCATGTCCCATTTGGGACATTTTTGAAGCCAGAAAGTGTATTCTACCCCACAAAGCCATATATTTTTTAAAACTAGACACCCTAGGGTATTTCAAATGGTAGTATTTTAACACTTTCCATGCACTAATTATACTACCAGCCTATGTCAATATTTTGGGTAGTAATTTTTTTTCACATACATTGTACTTTGGGCATGAATTCACAGATCCTGTTATATGTCAGTGCCAAACAACACCTCAATATGTGTTCAGCAACATCTCCTGAGTACAGGGATACCAGCCATGTATAGGTTGGTTAGATTATTTGTTGGTTAAAAAGCCACATTTGAGAGGTGCGCTTTTTGGTTTTCCAACTTGGAATTCTGACATGCAGAAAACCTGCGCCCATGTTCCATTTGGGACATTTGTGAAGCCAGAATGTATATTTTACCCCACAAAACCATACATTTTAGCAAACTAGACACCCTAGGGTATTTCAAATGATAGTATTTTAACACTTTCCATGCACTAATTCTACCACCAGCCTTTGTCAAATTTTAGGTTAGTAATTTTTTAATGTTTTGTTTCCACATACATTGTACTTCGAGCATGAATTCACAGATCCTGTTATGTGTCAGTGCAAAACAACACCCCAATATGTGTTCAGCAACATCTCCTGAGTACAGGGATACCACCCATGCATAGGTTTGTTGGGTTGTTTGGGGGCTTAAAGGCCACATTTAGGGGGGGGTGCATTTCCAACTTGGAATTTTGACATGTAGTCAGCCTGCGCCCATGTTCCATTTGGGACACTTTTGAAGCCTGTCAAAGTATTTTACCCCATCAAACCATATATTTTGGGAAAACTAGACATCCTAGGGTATTTAAAATTGTGGTATTTTAACACTTTCCAAGTGCTAATTCTACCACCAACCTATGTCAAAGGGTTGGGATGTCATTTTTTCCCCACACACATTGTAGTTCAGGCAGGAATTTTCAGATTTTGGTATTTGCCACTGCCAACCAACACCTCAATATGTGTTCAGCAACATCTCCTGAGTACAGGGATACCCCCCATGTATAGGTTTGTTGGTTTGTTTTGGGGCTAAAAGGCCACATTTAGGGGGTGCGCAATTCCAACCTGGAATTTTGACATGTAGTCAGCCTGCGCCCATGTTCCATTTGGAACATTTTTGAAGCCGTCCAATGAATTGTACCCCATCAAACCATATATTTTTGGAAAATAGACATTCTAAGGTATTTCAAATGGTGGTATTTTAATACTGTATAGGTACTAATTCTACCACCAGCCTTTGTAAAAGTTTGTGGTAGTACTTTTTTGGGAGTTTTTTTTCCACATGCATTGTACTTCAGGCATGAATTCACAGATTCTGGTATATGTCACTGCCATACAACAACCCAATATGTGTTCAGCAACATCTCCCGAGTACAGGGATAGCACCCATGCATAGGTTTGTTGGTTTGTTTTTTGGCTAGAAGGCCACATTTGTGAGATGCACATCTCAAAATTCCAACTTGGAATTTTGACATGTAGTCAACCTGCGTCCGTGTCCTATATGGGATATATCTTTGAAGCCAGCCAATGTAATTTACCCCCACCAAACCATATATTTTTTTAACGGTAGACCCCCATCACTCCTTGTGGCAAGGGCTCAGAAAGCTGACCAGGGTCAAAATCGAACCGTCCGCGGCCTTAGAATCAGTGCGTAAGCAGTGATCTCGAGCAAAGAAGGGGTTAATAGCTCTTAGAAGAGCCTATCTAGTACTATAATACATTACAGTACAAAGTAATTAATCTATAAAACAGTGCAGACAGCAAAACATACTGTTGCTGTGCAAGATTACTGCTTATACAGTGATGAAAGGCAAGGAAGGGGTTAATACACAGTGAAAGACTTTCATAAAACCTGACGATTTTATAAAATGTTATTTTATATCACTAATACTGATCTGTCTCTTTCCGTCACAAAAATGTAAGTGAGGAGAGGGAGGCAGATCAATTTTTGTGAATATTGATCAGACCAATTTTGATCTGACCAGGGCCAATAGTGAGCTTAATTGAGAAATCGCCAAACCGCCTTTGCCACTAATTCGCTGTTACTGATCGCTATGCGCTCAGGCAGCTTAAAAAAAAAAAACTCCAATATTTTTACTTTACATGTAATCCCCTAGCGGGTATGTGTAAAAAAAAAAATATGCAGACAGATAAAAATTGCTTTGGCGTCAATATCATTGCGTAAGCAGTGATCGATGGCAAAGAAGGGGTTAATAACTCTTAGAAGAGCCTTTGTAGTACTGTAATAAATTACAGTACAAAAAAAATTAACCCCTAAAAAATGCACAAACAGCAAAAATAAATGCGCTGATGTGCACGATCACTGCTTACGCAAGATCAGTGGCAGGGAAGGGGTTAAACACAGGAAATTGCTTTAATGAATTTTTTTTTATTGTTTTATTATTCGTGTGTTGTGTATTTATTGTTTTTTTTAACTTTTACTTACTTTTATAACTTTGATATGTCTCTCTCCCTCACTAAAAAAAATGTGAGGAGAGGGAGGCAGATCATAACTGGTCAGATCAATATAGGGTTAATATTGATCTGACCAGTCAGTGGGGATGCTCATCAGAGTATCCCCACTGCTTGTCAGTGTGCCTGGCAGTCACTGATTGCCTCTGTGAAGAGGCAATCGTGTGGCAGCCAGAGAGCACAGGAAGCAGGTACTTCCTGCCTCCTGTGCTCTTGCCCTTAGAAGGGCAGCGCCATCTTGGTCACACAGTGATTGTGCATTTTTTTGTTTGTGTTCCTGATTGCCTCGACTTGCGAGGCAATCAGAAACACTTTCTGAGCATAGGAAGTGAAAAATTTGCTTCCTATGCTCAATTTTTAAATGCCAGCGTTTTAAAGGCACTGTGCCTTTAAAACCGGCATTTCAATCACTCTCCGGAGCGATCGAAATGCCGCCGGCATTTTTTTTTGTATTGTACGATGCTTCCACATGGAAGCATCGTTACAATACCATTAAAGCACTGAAAGCGGAAAAACTCCGCTTTCAGTGCTCGTTTTGACACAGGACGGACTAGGTCCGTCCTGTGTCACTAACGCCTCGGCACACAGGACGGACCTAGTCCGTCCTGTGTCCCAAAGGGGTTAATCACAAAAAAACAAAACACTGTTTAGTAAATAAACCCATTGCAGCAATGACAACACTAAAACCTACCACTCTTGTTGCAGTGTGGTATTGACATTCAAAAATAACTTAGGGGGTTTATAGACTAAATAATAATCTGCTTGGCCAGAGTCACCTGTCTAATTACAATTTCTAGTGACTAGTCAATGTCAAAGTAATGGTTCAGTTGCTAGCTAGTCACTTGGGTAGGTAACAAGCACTCTAAATGTCAAACAATTACTTTTTTGTTTTTTACACATAAACAAGAAACATTAAGAAAAATGTTGGAAAATGCGGAATTCAGTTATTAAATATTATATAATTATTATATATAATAACTCTGCAATAATCCTGCCGACTACGCCAGTTGTATAGGAAATGGTGAAGATTAGTAAATGCTCTATCTAAATTAATACCAGATACGGTATCAATTGGTGTTTGTTTAACACTTTACAGTTTGTTTCCCACGGTTACACAATAACAATAGAAGCCAAATGAGCATAACCTCAACAACAAATTTATAAATAGAAATAATATAACAATACAACGATTATATTATTCCATAAGGTATTATTAGAGAGTTATATTCAATAACTTAATAACAGAATATCGACACACTTGAATAGGTTAAAACATAACAAAGTTTAATGATAACTCTACAACAATATCTACTATAGGTTATATAAATAAACAATGCTAAAATACTCAATCTATTAATAGAAACAAGAATAGTTAACTCTATTCAAGTAAAATAAAGTAAAATAAAATATAAATGCTGATACTTAGATGTTACGTTGCCATGAGAACTCCGGTGGAAAGACTGGCCTCAGCACTCCTTATGTGATGTCCATTGTTGGAGTTTCTGGAAAGTTCTGAAATCTCTTTAACATGCATCTCTTTTAACATGAAGCATTTGTTGGTACAGCTTTCCCATAGTAACCCTGGTCAGGTGACCAGACTGTCAAACTGTCAGACTCCATGTTGTTTGCAGTCCAGTCTTGAACAATAGCCAGTGTGTTTACCTGGAAACACTGTTGCTTAGACCACCAGCCACCTGCATATTCCACACACATATAAACCAATATATATATATATATATACACTGCTATTTAAGTGATATCTGTGTATAAGATCAACAAACTAGAATAAATAAATGTGTGTCTACAACATCAGGAGATGTTGCTAAACACATATTGAGGTGCTATTTGGCAGTGCCCCTTCACATTTTCAGGAATTGTTTACCTGAATTACAATCTGTGTGAAAAATCACAATTTTTGTTTGCCGCAAACGTTGGTGGTAAAATGGCCACATGAATAGCCCAAGTTAAATGCCCCGACTTGTCTATTTTTTAAAAATATGTACATGTGTCGGGGGTGGGGGGAGGGTGGGGGGTCATTCATTGATTTAGTACAGACATCAGTGTTACAATGTCACTATTGCTAATTTTAGAAAAAATACTGAGAGTCAGTATAGCTATTCCACTACTATCTCTGGCTCATTTCCCACATTGTCAATTGAAAACGATTCTTGTTTTTTTTTAGTGCTCGTATGCATTGTACTGCCAAGATTACTTATATATTATTTACATGATAATTTGCATTCAGTGTACTCATAAAAAATAAGTATTTTCCTACAATCTCTTTGTGCCGAAAATCTTATAATGTAAAGAATGTATTATACACAATTTTCTCTTTACAAAGACCATTATATGTAGGATGCTACACTATTCATACCTTTTTAATATTCCTACTGTAGTCAATCTAATCAAATGAATGAATCAGAATACCAATGTGACTAATTATGAGCGACACATGTCAAGTTTTATTATAGTTCTATGTTTGTCAACATTTCCTGAACCATTCTGACTATGGTTTTTTATGACTTCACATATTCTTGTAAACAAATATAAAAAGATATATGCATCCCTTAGAAGAAGCAAGGGTCCATTCTCTGTAGTAAACTCAACACAGTGGCAGACAGGCCAGGGTGTCAGTTTTCCCAATGGCAAGCTGATGAAGTGGGCCCCCCTTAACTATTAGATGACAAAAAGTTAAAAACAGGGGCATTTTTAGTGCAGGGCAAAAGGGGCAGCTGCTCCAGGCCCCTTGAGCCTGCAGCAATTTCTGAAACCATCATGCTTGTTCTTTCTGTTTCTTCATTACACAATGCGATCGGCATTGCAGCATACTATTGGACTTGCTTTTCCCTGCCCTCCGCCTGTAGCATGAACGTGATGTCTCCGCGTGAGAGTCATATTGTGACGGAGGAAAGACTGCACTAATAGTCTCCTCCTAACAGTGTGGTGCACGTCAAATTACCTAGCTTTGTGGGTAATTGTGGAGGTCCATGATCTCCACACGTCCCAACTCATGTACAAAATGTGCAGCCACATATACAGCACCCCCACCCAGGTATACAGGACTCCCCAGACATATAATTTTATTATTGTTATACAAATCATCATACATTATATAATAATAATAAAATTATATGACTAGGGGGTCCTGTATGGCTGGATGGGGGTGCTGTATGATAATTTGTATGTTATTAATAACATTATGTGGCTGGGGGGCCCCAGCCATATAATTGTATTATTATTATACATATAATTATACAGCACCCCAATCAGGTATACAGGGTCCCCCTCATCCATATAATAGTATTATTATTATTATTATATAAATTATCATAAAGCACCCCCTATCCTTGTATACACCCCGACCCAGCCATATAATTTTATTAGTATTCTATAAATCAACACAACAGCAGTACTGAATAATAAAAATGATTTATTGTATCAGTAATGCAGTAAAATATCACTTTCTATAGGATACACAAACTAACAGTGGTATTTTAATAGGCAATCTGTGGCATTTTTAAAGGGCACACTGGCTGTTGCAAATGTAAATGGCAAAGTGACTGTGTTAGTCAATCAGAGCATGTGCTTACTGCTTGTGTCTGTCTGGGGTTTATCAGGGGACTCTCTCTGCAACATTTTTACATGTGATTAACAGAGAAGTATGACAGCTGCAGGTCAGAGGATGAACTGACATATACTATTGAAAGTCTGCATCAGCAAGGTCTCTCCCAGGTAGAAATGTGATCAATGGGGGTCATAGGTGATTGGAAGGTGGTCAGGGATTGTTTGAGATGTATCGAGTTCCAAGATCGCATAGGACATAGTCTCAGGGTTAGGTCTCGCTTATCTGAGGTTAACAAATTCTTGTTTGTTTTACAAGCATCAATCTACACCCACTGTTTAGAATAAAAATGGGTGTAAGGAGTGGTCAAGAGGATGGAGGGCACAAATGCAACAGAAAAAAACAGAATAAATCTTGCACAGGATGACCACAAATCCACAAACCACCAAATAGTGCTGTATAGAAAAGGCTTGCACTTAATTATTCTTGTTTATATATATCTATATATCTATATATTTATTTATTACTTTTGCCATATTGTTAATGTATAATAAACATCAGCTGTTACAAGGTGTATAGCAACAACAATTCATAACATATCTTGTAGTTTCTAACATTAATGCAACAGAAACACCATAAAAGGAAGGGAAAGCAACTTATTTAGTACCTAGGTGGATGGATCTGGGGGCATGTTTAGTACAGGTTATAAGGAGATGTCTATAAATAACTTAAACATTAAATCACAAGTGGAACATGGCAGTGGCATCAAGTGTATGCTTGCAAATGCCAGAAATTTAACTGGAAAATAGGGGATTTTGAACTGGTAGCAGGAATCAAAAATGATGACTTAATTGTTATATCAGAAGCATGGTGGGATGACACGCATGATTTGTCAATAATTTTGGATGCCTACGTTGTTTAGAAAAGATAGGCCGAGCAAAAGAGCTACAGGGGTCTGTCTGTATTTCGAACCAGCATTATTACCCAATTTGCAGGAAGACATATATGATTGCAGTAATGAACATGTGGAATCATTGAGGGTTGAGATAGACAGTGGAGGAAAACTGCCCAGAAAATATTAGAAGGCATTTGTTCCAACCCAACAAATATTGGTGATCTTGAAGAATCACAACTATTAAAGCAGATAGAAAAGGTTTCTCAAATAGGGTGTAATATATTATGGGGATTTCAATTACCTCGATGTTGATTGGAAAAATGGAACTACTAATTCTGCTAAAAACAGTAATTTTCTGAATTTGTTGAATGATAATTTTTTTGTCACAGCTAGTACACACAGTAACCAGAGGGGCTGCGTGCCTTGATCTGGTAATAGCTAACAGTAATGTCTTATGTCTAACATCCAAGTAAGGGAGCATTTGAGGAAAAGTGACAATAACATAGTATCATTTGATATTAATTCAAAAAGGCAAATTTGTATGGGTCCCACCAAAACACGGAATTTTAAAAAGGCCAACATTGGCAGGTTTAACCCCTTTACGACAATGGATGTGTCAGGCACGTCCAGCCGGTAACTCTGTTACCGACAATGGACGTGCCTGACACGTCCTGCGGTGAAATTAGCATTTTCTGCGATCAACGATAGCAAAAACCCCTCTGACGGTGCTGCTCTATTGCCTCAATGTCAAGGCAATAGCCAGCACCAAAATTCCAACTATGGGGCACCCATGATCGCTCTGTGGATAGGATGTGTTCTTCCAATGCTCTGAATATGTTGCTTGACTGCCCCTAGAGGCAGTCATTTTTTTACCAAAAAATGGACAAGAACCTAGAGTAACATTGCAATAAAAGAAAAAATACTTAATTAGCTTAATTAGGGTTAGCATAGCAGCTAGGGTTACAATTAAATTAGGGTTAGTAGAAGGGATAGGGTTACAATTAAATTCAAATATATTAAGGGTTAGAGTTGGGGCTTAATTTAGTGTTAGGGTAAAATTTAGGGTTCGTGTTGGGGTCAAAAGGACAATATAGGAAAAAAACACTATTTTTGGATTTTGCCCCATAACTCGCTAAAAACTGCAGAAAAACATGGAAACAAGCATATTTCTGAACTTGGGACAACATTTAGAAACTATTTAGATGGGATCTTTTTTAATGATTGTATTTGTGTAAATTATATTTTAGGTCAAAGTTAGAAAAAGTGTTTGGTTTTTTTTCATCATATTTTATGATTTTTTTTGTAGCAAATTATAAGATATGATGAACATAATGGTATCTAATGAAAGCCCTTATGACAATAAAAACAACATATAATTTGTGTGGATACAGTATGTGAGAAAGAAGAAAATTACAGCTAAACACAAACACCCCAGAAAAGTAAAAACAGCCCTTGTCACCAAGGGAAAGTCAAGGTCAAAATGTCTTGTCACTAAGGCGTTATCATATCCCTTAGTCTTTTTGACTGGTGAAATAAATTATAATGCTTTTACTGATAAAGATATCAGTCTTCGCCAATGAACTAACTTACTGGCGGTATACAAATATTATATAAATATGTCTTGTTATGCTATTAATAACTCTTAACTTCTGAGTGTAAATTCAGAGTCCACACTCCTTGCTTTCGGCAATTCAACAATATTTAATTAATAGAGGCTACACACATACAAATAAACAATACATACAAATACTACAGATACATATGAAAACTGGTACTAGGTTGGTATATGCTTTCACTAATTATTCATTGATTCAATGTATCATGCAGTGTATCTACCTATGTGAACACCCAGCCCACTTTCCCACAAAGTTATTTCTATTTGCATACCATAATGGAGATATAACTCGGGCATTAAATGACTTCAAATAACAACACATACCAATATGTATAACAATGCACACTACCGAAACACATAATACGATAATAAACGGATGAATGAATACATTTCCCACAGCAGTACCCCATGATGATTGTTTAGAAAATGAGTTTTTAAATTTCTGCCACCAGGTTGTACTAGCCATGTCAGAAAATGAATGTTAAATTATTTGAAGTTCTTGTTGTGCGTGAAAGAACTTAATGTGAATACGCTCTCCAAAGGTTTGCAGATGTTGCACTCATACATGGTCTGATTTTAATTGGTCAACCCATTCTTGCCAAGGGGTATCCTCGGTGATACTAGGCTCTATTAATGGGGGACCTAAGGTCATGTTGATTGTAAGTAATAAAGGCATAGTCAAGTTAAAGTGGAGTGTACTGATTCTTTTGGGATACCCTGTGACACAATAAATTCCCTGTGTAATTGGTTTCCTTAAAGAGCAGTGTCTATACCAAATCTGCACCTCATCTTTTGTCTCTAATGAGACAAAGCACACCTTTCCCTGTCCCAATGGGAATACCATGTCAGCAGGATTTACTCTTTCCACAAACCCTTTGCAGTATGAATGGTTATGCCAACATGAATCCACTATGATTCTGGCTTGGTTAGGTAAGCATAAGATCTTGTTAGGAAATCTCAAGTAGCCTAGGAAATCAATTTGCTGTAGTTCCTGACCATTCATAACTACATTAGGATATTGCAGCTCGGCATGTAACACTTGTGCTTCTGTGACAGGTACTCCCATTGATAACAGTTGATAGCTGTTCTGATATACACTACTGGATGGCACTAGTGAAGTGGCCCTAAAGGTATCACCCTGACATCCCACCCAACTGTTAACCCACAGATCTCTATGATCATAAGCAAACCTAGTAATATCTGGTAGTTCCCCATTACCTAGTGGTGTATGGTTATCATCTAAGGTTTGCGCCATGATCTTAAAGTCCGTAGATAGTTCCGTTTCCATAGACAAACACACAAAATTCCATGAAATGTGTCTTAATTTCTCAATTATACCGACCAATATTTCCTCTGTGTGTAGTATTGCTAAACTATGTGTATCTATTACCTTTTGTGTCAGACCCTCCACTAGTTTATTGATGGTTCTCTGAGTTTGCATACCTTTTGAATTTAGCATACCCTCAGACAGGAGTGTTCTGGTCATGCTAGATATGTCTGTTGAATTGACAACTCCCAACCCGGTGCCCACACCTCCTAGAATAGTGTCTAAGATATCCCTCCTATTCCTAATCCTGCTTCCTGTCGCCCATCTAACTAAAGCTTTTTCCATTGTGGATGTGACCCTAGAACAGTTCTGAAAGTGTGTGGAAACCAACCAATCTGTCAGTCTCAATTAATTTTTTTATTTTTATTATTATTATTTTTACTCAGTGTGCAGCCCCTAATTGTCCCTAGGGGACTGCACACCAGTTGCTGGGGTAGGAGGTGGCACCAAAAGCTGTTGCTCTCTGCAACTCTCCTTGCTGTAATACTGGTCTCCCATCCACATTGGTGCAGGTCTCTGCAGCTGTCAGTCATGCTGCATGGAGAGCCAATGACAGGGGTGCCCGGGGATATGAAGTTATAGCCCCGCCCCTCAGACCTCCATGTGGCAGCATGACTGACAGAAGAGAGCCTGCAGTGCAACATCATGGAGGAAACAGGGGAAGATACTCAGAGACCATAGCTGAGCCTCTGTAACAGGTAGGAAGAGCTTATAATAGCTTTAGGGTACATGGCTGTCACGTTCAGGAGCGAGGTTGGAACCGCTTTGCAGAGAAATAGAGGTTAGTGCAACGAATCCCGGTAATAGAACAGAATTCTTCCGCCTGAAGGAAGTCCACCTTATGGTTGAGCCTCAGGTTTCGTTCCCCCAGGTCTTTTGCGCTCTGCACTACTACCAGAGTATCGAAGCTGAAACCAAGGTACTGGACTGGAAGCTGTAACAGGACTGAAGCAGAGGTACAGGATAGGAAGCTGAAACAGGACCGAGGCGGAGGTAACAGGACTGGAAGCTGCAACAGGACCGAGGCGAAGGTAACAGGGACACAGGCAAAAGAGTAGTCAGGCAGGCGATAAGTCGAGGCTGGCAGAGTTCAGGCGAAGTCAAAACAGGCAACAGGTCAGGACAGGCGGCAAACAGGCAAGGTCAGGTAGCAAAGTTCGGCAACAGTAATATAGAATAGGAAGTACAAAAACGCTAGTAAATGCTCAAGGCACTATCACAGGCAAAGGTTGAATGCAGACTGAGCCTTTAAATATCCCTCCAAGGCAAGTCTCCGCCTCTGGGATGAAAATGAGGCTTGGAAAGCAAACTAGGAAGTAGCATATAAAACCAAGATGGCGCCGCCGTGTGGAAGGGACTTCTTATGGCAATAGCTAATTATTAGGCAGAGTATAGTGTGGAGGAGTATGCGCTGCACTGCGTAAGCGCATGCGTACATTTTCTGGAACCATAGCAGCGGATCCGGGACAGGACCTTGTGGTAAGTATTACACGCGCAGAAGAAGCGCGTGTCAAGTGGCGGCTAAGGTAAGCAGGACGTGTCCAGCAGCGCAACGGCGCTGATGTGACACTACCCCCCTCCCGACGGGCGCAGTACGGGCGCCCGGAACCCGGTTTATCAGGAAAACGAGCATGAAAAGAGCGCACCCAAGAAGGAGCATGGACATCAGTAGAATCAACCCATGATCTCTCTTCAGGGCCATAACCTTGCCAGTGAACAAGATACTGCAAACGACCCCTGTAATGTCTAGAATCGAGGATAGAGGACACCAAATATTCTTCTTGACCTTGCACCAGAACAGGATCAGGAGGACGAACAGGAGGGGAGAATTGATTAGAAACCACAGGTTTAAGCAAGGAGACATGGAAGGTATCATGGATGCGCATGGAAGGAGGCAGTTCAAGCGAATACGAGACATCGTTGACACAAGAGCGAATCTTATAAGGTCCAATATATTTAGGACCGAGAGTATAGGAGGATTGTCGAAGATGGAGATTCTTAGTGGACAACCAAACCAAATCACCAGGCTTGAAAGAGGAAATACGAGACCTCTTACTATCGGCAAAGGATTTCTGTGTGTGCTTCACAGCAAGCAATTGTCTGGATAAGGTAGTCCAATGAGAAGTGAGATCAGCAATAGTGTGGTCCGCGGCCGGGATGTTTGATGGACTAGGTTCCAGAGGCTAAAGGGAGGGCTCAACTCCGTACATGGCACGGAAGGGTGACATTTTCAAGGAACTATGATACGCACAATTGTAAGAGAGTTCCGCAAGGTATAAAAAATCAACCCAATCAGACTGGTCGTTGTCAACATAAGACCTGAGATATTGCTTTAAAACCTGGTTCGTTCTCTCAGTTTGTCCATTGGTTTGGGGATGGTATGCAGAGGAGAATTTCAGAGAAATACCAAGCAGCCGACAAAGTGTCCTCCAAAATCTAGAGACAAATTGAGTACCACGATCAGAGACAATGGATTGAGGAACCCCGTGGATCCGCACTACCTCTTTTAAAAAGACTTGAGCAAGGGTAGCTGCGGAGGGTAATTTCTTCAACGCAATGAAGTGGGACAATTTAGAAAAGAGATCCACAACTACGAGGATAGTAGTATTACCCCGAGACTGCGGGAGATCGGTAATGAAATCCATAGCTATATGGGACCAGGGTTGTTTAGGAACAGGCAATGGACATAAGAAACCATAGGGCTTGGTTCTGAGTGTCTTACATCGAGCACATTTAGCACAAGCAGTAACGTAATCACGGGCATCACGGGAGAGGGTAGGCCACCAAAAGTATCTATGGAGAAGAAATTTAGTTTTGGCGACTCCCCTATGTCCGGCGATGGGAGAGTCATGCGCCCAGGACAGTACAGCCTTTCTGAATCTAGGTTGGACAAAATAACGGCCAGGGGGGCATCGCAGGCCCTTCGGTCTAGTATATTGAGTTCTGGAAATCCGTTGTAACAGTACTGGAGAGACTACCGCAATGATCTGAGTGGAAGGGAGAATCGTGTCCTCTTTAGGAATGTAGGTAGCACGTTCATGTATTCGTGACAAGGCATCTGCTTTTTTATTTTTGGACCCGGGACGGTAGGTCAGTACGAAATTGAATCGGGTAAAAAATAATGCCCATCTGGCCTGTCGGGGATTAAGTCTTTTAGCCTTCTCAATGTAAAGGAGAATCTTGTGATCGGTCAGAATGGTAATAGGAATAATTGTGCCTTCCAATAAATGTCTCCATTCTTCTAGGGCCATTTTAATGGCTAGTAGTTCCCTATTACCGACATCGTAATTACATTCAGCAGATGTGAACATTTTAGAAAAATAAGAGCAAGGATGAATACGATTGGTTGTTTGATCTCTCTGTGACAAAATAGCTCCAGCACCGAATTCTGATGCATCAACCTCCAAAATAAAAGGTAATTTAGGATCTGGGCGATGAAGTATAGGAGCTGTAATAAAAGCTTTTTTGAGTTTTTTGAAGGCTTGGGTGGCTTGGGGAGGCCAGGTCTTAGGATTAGCACCTTTTCTGGTGAGCGCTGTTTTGGGTGATACTATTTTAGAGAAGTTTCTGATAAATTTTCTGTAGTAGTTGGCGAACCCTAAAAAGCGTTGGATGCCTTTTAGGTTGGTGGGAGGTGGCCAGTCTTCAAAAGCCAGAACTTTGTCAGGGTCCATCTCGAGGCCGTTTTCTGTAATGATGTAGCCCAGAAACTTGATTTTATTCTTTTCAAATTCTCATTTCTCAGCTTTGACGAATAATGTATGTTCTCTCAAGCGTTGGAGTACTTGTCTTACTTGAATCCTGTGTTCTTGGATATCTCGGGAGTAGATTAGAATATCATCCAAGTATATCATGACATGGGACAATAACATATCACGGAAGATATCATTCATGAAATTCTGAAACACTGTGGGGGCGTTACATAGGCCGAAGGGCATCACTAAGTATTCGTAGTGGCCATATCTGGTATTGAATGCCGTCTTCCATTTCGTCATTCTCGCGGATACGGATGAGATTGTATGCCCCACGCAGGTCTAATTTGGTAAAAACTGTAGCTTCCCTGAGTTGATCATGTAATTCAGCTATCAAAGGTAGAGGGTATTTATTTTTTACAGTGATTTTGTTTAATCCTTGATAGTCGATACATGGTCTGAGTGAGCCTTCCTTTTTAGCTACAAAGAAAAACCCTGCACCCGCAGGAGAGGAAGATGGTCTTATAAAGCCCCTTTTAAGGCTTTCGTCAATGTATTGTGCTAATGCTTGATTTTCTGGTTCAGAGAGGGGATAAGTACGTCCTGAAGGAAGCGAAGTGCCGGGCAAGAGTTCGATAGCACAATCATAGCTTCTATGAGGAGGGAGAGTTTCAACACGTTCTTTAAAAAAGACATCTAGAAATTCCCAATAATGAGCAGTAACTATAGATCAAGGATCTTCAGGGGTAAGTTCAAGAACCGAGTAGACCTTGATAGGCTGATGACAACACGTATTCTTGCAATGATCAGTCCAGGCAGTAATCTCACCCTGAGACCAATCGATGATGGGGTTGTGTTTCTGTAGCCATGGCATACCAAATATGACTGGAAGAAGAGGACTACATAGGGAGTCAAAAGTAATCTCCTCAGAGTGGAATATCCCAATCTTAGCTTCTAATAAAATAGACTCTTCAGAAATGAATCCGGTACCGAGCGGAGAGCCGTCTAAGGAAGCAATGGGACTACTTTGTTTTTTGTTGCATAGCCCAATTCTTGTCAATAAAATTTCCAGCAGCTCCAGAATCAATGAAGGCTTGTGTGGTCACTTGGTGACCTTTCCACCGGAGCGTGATTGCTATTAACATTCTGGGATGGCATAAGGACAGAAATGCTCAGTGGATTGCCCCCTTTTTCCACTAAGCACGGAAGTTTCCCTGTTTCTGAGGACAGTACCGGGCCATGTGTCCTTTTTGACCACAATATAAACAAAGACCCTTGGACCTCCTCCTTTGTTTTTCCTCCTCAGACAAGCGTAACACGGGCCCAATCTCCATAGGTTCTGCTGGAGGGTTAGAGGTTTCTTGACTGGGATTCTGAGGGAAATAGGGGGGCTGAAGTTTGAAAAACCTGGGGTTCCTGTCCTGATCTCTGTCTCTCTCATTACGCCTTTCTTGATTGCGAGCATCAAGTCTTAAGCAGAGTGCAATTAAACTTTCTAGATCATCTGGTAAGTCACGGTACGTGAGAGCATCTTTAACGGAGTCATTAATGCCTCTTCTGAAGTGCACTTGCGTTCCAGTCGGTCTCGTAAGCAAGAGTCCTGAATCCTATAGCATACTGAGCTACCGTCTTCCTACCCTGGGTTAATTCCATGAGACTAGATTCAGCGGATTCTCGTCTACCGGGTGCATCGAAGACAGCACGAAATGCTGAAATGAAAGATTCAGCATTATCCAGGAATGGGGAGTTTCTTTCGAGTAATGGAGAGGCACAGGCCAGAGCTTCGCCCCTAAGTAAATTAATAATGAAGGCCACCCGAGATGAGTTTGAGGCAAAGGTCTGAGGTTGAGTCCGAAAGTGTAGGAGGCATTGATTGAGAAACCCTCTACATTCCTTGGGAGCTCCTGCATATTTATCTGGCACCGGCATTTTTGGAGGTTTAGCAGCTCCATGGGCACCTAAGTCAGATGGTTCTGGAGCTGGTACCGAACGGGCTGCTGCTGGAGGGGCCGTCGTCAGAGATCTTAGTAATTCAGTGACGGTGTCTAGTTTCTGATCAAGACTCTGGAGCTGTGATGCATTGGAAGCCAAGATCTGGTCCTGATGGTCTTGTCTGGAAGACACTCGGGCTAAATCTGCGGGTACCATAGTAAAGGCCTGTGATAACTGTCACGTTCAGGAGCGAGGTTGGAACCGCTTTGCAGAGAAATAGAGGTTAGTGCAACGAATCCTGGTAATAGAACAGAATTCTTCCGCCTGAAGGAAGTCCACCTTATGGTTGAGCCTCAGGTTTCGTTCCCCCAGGTCTTTTGTACTCTGCACTACTACCAGAGTATCGAAGCTGAAACCAAGGTACTGGACTGGAAGCTGTAACAGGACCGAAGCAGAGGTACAGGATAGGAAGCTGAAACAGGACCGAGGCGGAGGTAACAGGACTGGAAGCTGCAACAGGACCGAGGCGAAGGTAACAGGGACACAGGCAAAAGAGTAGTCAGGCAGGCGATAAGTCGAGGCTGGCAGAGTTCAGGCGAAGTCAAAACAGGCAACAGGTCAGGACAGCGGCAAACAGGCAAGGTCAGGTAGCAAAGTTCGGCAACAGTAATATAGAATAGGAAGTACAAAAACGCTAGTAAAGGCTCAAGGCACTATCACAGGCAAAGGTTGAATGCAGACTGAGCCTTTAAATATCCCTCCAAGGCAAGTCTCCGCCTCTGGGATGAAAATGAGGCTTGGAAAGCAAACTAGGAAGTAGCATATAAAACCAAGATGGCGCCGCCGTGTGGAAGGGACTTCTTATGGCAATAGCTAATTATTAGGCAGCGTATAGTGTGGAGGAGTATGCGCTGCACTGCGTAAGCGCATGCGTACATTTTCTGGAACCATAGCAGCGGATCCGGGACAGGACCTTGTGGTAAGTATTACACGCACAGAAGAAGCGCGTGTCAAGCGGCGGCTAAGGTAAGCAGGAAGTGTCCTGCAGCACGACGGCGCTGATGTGACAATGGCAGAGTGGGGTAAATCCAAGGAGGTCCCTCCCATTTCACTGAGGTCTCCATTTGTCCAGTCTGAGCAGCTCCTCTGACCAGGCTCTGCTCACATCAACATGGTGACAAGTGGATAGGGCAGAAAAGATAATGGAGGATAAAATGATGTGATAGATGGAAGCAGATTGCAAACAAAATGGGATGACATGGGGCAGAAAAGATAATGGAGGACGAAAAGAGGTGATTGGAGCTGAATACAGACAAAATTGTGACATGGGGCACAAAAGATAAAATGTAGGTGAAAAGAGGTCACAGACATGGAGGAATAAAACACATAAAATGACGGGGAAAGAGATGGCAAACATGGAGGAATAAAACATATAAAAAAGGGGGAAAGAGATAAATAATTGTCATGGATTTAGGAATTTGGGTGTTTAGGGAATATGTTGCTTTGTGTTTATATTGTGTGCTATAGTGTTGTATCTGGTGCTGTTGGGTTATATTGTGTCCTATAGTGTTGTATCTGGTGCTGTGGGGTTATATTGTGTGCTATAGTGTTGTATCTGGTGCTGTTGGGTTATATTGTGTGCTATAGTGTTGTATCTGGTGCTGTGGGGTTATATTGTGTACTATAGTGTTGTATCTGGTGCTGTTGGGTTCAGGGCCGGCCTTAAGTGTCCCGGCGGGTTATATCTTTGCTATGTTGTCCTATCTGTTGCTGTGGAGTTTCAGCTAGTGCTCTAGATATTTATCTGGTGCTGTGGTTTATATTTTGTGTCATGATTTTTTAGCTGGTACCGTGGGTTAATATCTGGTGTTGTGGGTCTATATCTGGCACAGTGGATCTATATTTGGTGCAGTGAGGCTATATCTAGTGTGGTTGGTTTATATCTGGTGCTGTGAAACTGTATCTGGTGCAGGGTTTATCAACGCTTTGCATGCCTTCACTGATAATGACAAAGCTCCTCCACTTTATGATAACTTGTCAAAAAGAGGCGCGGCGCAGAAAGGATGACGGTAAAATTATGCGCCCCCCCCTGAAAACATTTCTGCGGATGCCCATGCCCTTACCCCCTCTTCCCCCCATTCCCCCCTTTCTGATTTATTTGATATGTTGATAATATAATACAATGTAATGTAACAAGCTCTGTTACTCATGCAAAGCTATCTGTCTCAATCTGATATTAATACGCTACAATCCTTAAGTATGTTAATTGTTCTATCATAGTCTGTTTGACACACTGTATACTTTTGATATCGGTCATAATTGATATGTAACTTGTCTTTATAAAAAACGAAAATCCAACGAAAGTAAAATTAAAAAAAGCATCATGACCAAAAAACAACCTGGCAATAAGAAACATGATATAAACAAGCAAAGGGGCTAAAAAACCACATAGCACATTATGATAATAAATATATTGAAATTGCACCTCTTATACCTCTCTTACAATTTTAAGAGAGGTATAATTGGAATAGACTCACTTGGGAGGCAAGCAGCAAAGAAAGAGGAAGTGGAAGGGGCTTCATACTCATTTACTAGTGTTATCTCTGTTATGATTAGTTGATTTTTTAATTCATTTTATTAACCTCTTCTTTGCTGCTGGGAGGTTTGAGTAAAGAAAGTAAAGTAAAATATGAAACCTCTTGTCTTGATATAAAATTAGTTTATTTGCACATCAAGCCACAAGGGATATAAACAGGATGTATTACATGTGTCAAGTTTTGCAAATCATATGTTGTTCCCGACCTGGAAAAAATGTTACGGACACCCATAAATATATATTCATGGGCGTCTGCAGAATTTTGTTCCACAGGGGGAAGGGACACATATCTACACTATTCCCCCTCCCTTTCTAATACTTTCTTTTCTCCTCCCCATTGCCTACCTATGTTGGCTCAAGAGAGGGGTTTCCTGGTGGGAGGCAAGGGTTATATACCCATTAATAGGAACATTTATTTCATTGGATTGGTAGCAGTTGCTAACAGACCAGCATGTACCTGCACGATATCTGGGTTGTTAAAGATTAGCCACAGTCCCCAGTCTACAATTCCTTACTGTATATGGTAGGAAATGCAGTCAATAACAAACAAAGTTAGTGAGTAGTGTATTGTAGACCAACATTATCCCAGTCTATAACTAAAATTCCCATGAAGTTCAACTATCTATATGCATACATCCCAGCTTTGCCCCCCGCAAATCAGACAATGGGGGGAAGAGCTTGGGAGGTTGCATGTCAATGCTACCGCCCATGTGCTGTAGCACTGTCAATGAAACTGACAGCGTTAACGCTCATGCATATTAGTGATGTCACTAAAACTGAGCTTGGAAGTTCTGAATGCCACTGAAGCTGCCTTGACCAGTAGACATTCTCTAGTGGGACTGCGGTCCTGAATCCCATTTTCTCTGTCCCAAAAAGCTTGTTGAGACAGACCCGTCAAATCAGGACTGTCTCACGTAAAGTATGAATATGGCTGGCTGAATATTATGGTAGATGAGGTCAAGAAAACTTACTGCTTTATTCATGAAAGATAACATTGAAAATCTTTTATAACTCAGCTACTTTGGCCTTAACTATGAAATTCCCATCTTGATTTTCCTATCTGTCATGAATAAAGCCTTTATTGTTTGTACTGTAGCCCAAGACCAACAGTTAGCTACTATTTCCATAATAATAAATAGCACTGTTGTGTGCTCAACATCATGGGAGTTTCAGTCAAACATTTTTAGTTATTAAAAAAAAAGGCCAGGTAGAGGGTAGTAAAAATTTACATAAAAGTTTGGATTCAAAATAGGACACTTGGTAATTATTCAGTCGTGATGGCTAACCTTTGACACTTCAGGTGCTGTTATTGCATAATGTTCAGCCAACCAAATGGATGGCTGAGAATCATGACATAACAGCTGTGGTCCCAATCCATAATGATAATAAGGGAAAAAGAAAGTTTTTATTATGAAGAAGATGTACATGGCTCATACAAAATACTTTTGAGAAAAAACTGTTCATTAACAGAACAGTACAAATAGAAAAAGAGGTCACCATCTAAGACTTGAAGAAAGGAGATTAAGTCTACCACAGCAGAAGGGATTTTTAAAAAAAATACCTTTAAAAGGGGCCTTAATACTTTTTAATGAGCCAGAGCATAGAGCGCTGATTGCCATTTGGAGTCATGAAGGGATTTTTTAAAAATCGAAATTACTGCAATAATGAGGGGTTTTTTTTGCATTCTTATGGATTAACAGCGGTAAACAAGGAATAGGAAAAGGGTTGAACTTGATGGACACAAGTCTTTTTTCAACCTAAACTACTATATAACTAGGTAACTATGATATAATACCTGTACTTTGGCACTCCAGTTGTTGAGTCCATACTTTCCCATGATGATTAACTGGCAGAGATTCATGGAAAATGTAGTCTCAACAGCTTGAGTATAAATTAATCCTTGCTACAATACATGTTTGAAAAAAACTACCTTTTATCTCTATGCATGGGAAGCAGCAGCAGTATCCATAGTTAATGGGGAGGAGTCCAGCTGCTAGAGGATCAAATCAAACCACTCTGACATGAAGGGGGTGTATAGAATTAAATAAAACTTTTTTTGCTGAACACCCCTACGTGCAAGTTGTTTTTTTCTGTCCTAACCTAAACAGCCTACTGCTTTTTCCTCCCATGCTACTGCTCCAGTGGCCCTGTTTGAATTTCTAAGTGGAAAAATCCCCTCAATCCCTACCCCTCTAGATGCCTATGAATATATTTCTCATAATGTATACAATTCCATGTAATTCTATTTAACACAATGTAAAGATTATTTTTTGCATATTTTTTTACATTCACAGTATAAGCCATATTTAGGTTGACAGAATCCCTTTAAAGAACAACAAAACTTATTTTTACTTAATGTTTTTCAACTTAGTTAAAAATGTATTTATTTTTTGGTGGGACTTACTTTATACTTTATTTTCTTCATAAAGTTCCCAGCCCTTCCTGCTTTCATTTCTGACCCCTTGGCTCACTTGTTAAAATGAACCAAGGGGCTGAATGTGGCATCCTGTGTCAGGAATGCAATTCTGTATGACTCCCGAGCTGTGCGATCACATGCGCGATTGCACACACAATTCAGCTGCCAGGTATCTTCTGAACTGCATTGCCGACACAATTGTCAGCAATGCAATTTGGATGTAACATTCATAAAGTCCATAGCAGGGGCTCGGGACTGTATGAATGAAATAAATAATAAAGTGAGTTCCCAACCCCCCAAAATAAATAAGTTCCACCAAACATTAGCATTGATGGAGAAGATCAGCTTTTATTACAAATTGAAACGGCTGCAAATCTGAATGAAGTTTTAATCATGTGGAACAACTAGTTCCGCTAAGGGCAGCAAGTTTCTTAATAACAAATTTATGGAAAAATTAGTAGACAAAATTTACACTAAATTAAACAATATGGGACAGATAGATTAGGTGGGCATTTGAATTAAAGACGTTCACACCTGAGGACCTTAATGTAGATTTGGATCTATATAATTTCTTGTAATTTGTGATCTTGTTAAGACATTGCACCTGTTTTGTCACGTATTTATTCTTGTTTCAGATTGTATTCATCTAACACCGGAGTTTATATTACATTGTTATTATGTTCCATTTGGAGAGCCATCTCATTGTACAAAGATTTTTATGCTTTTTTAAATAATTTTTTTTTATAATTCATTTTTTTTATTTCACATTTTTTATTCATTCTTTATTTCCTATGTCCATATTATAATTTTTTCATGATTTTAATTTTATATTTATTTTAATTTTATTGTCTTTCACATTTATTTTTATTTCATTATTTTTATTTGTATTATTATATTTATGTTATTATATATACATGTATTTCTATATTCTATATTTCTATCTAATTTAACTTATGTTTATTTGTAGTTACATTTCTTCATCAGTTTTTACATATTATTACATTTATTCATTTGCACTATATTGTTTATTTTCATTTCTTTATTTATTTTTGGCCTTTTTTAATACCCTTATGAATATCTTTAATTTTTCCATTTGTTCATGTGTATATATTAGACATGTGCAAAACTAAAATTTTCATTTCGTTTTGACCTATTTTAACTCTTTCGGTTTATAGACTTTCGGTTTATGGTATGCATGTAATGCTATTGGTATTCTATAAACCGAAATAGAGTCCACATTCATACGAATTGACCTATTTCAACTCTATTTCGGTTTATAGAATACCAATAGCATTACATACATTCCATAAACCGAAAGTCGTTCATTATGTCGGTTTATGGAATGTATATAATGCTATTGGTATTCTATAAACCGACTC